>JAYKKO010000022.1:742635-1485270 GCA_037074685.1 Glyphodes pyloalis
GCTACGGAGGTCGTCAATTTTTTCCACTCTATCTATCTATGATGGCCGATAAATAGACACCGCATGGCTAATTCCATGACTCATAGCCAGAGCCTAATATAACAATATTAAAATATTTACGGGACTTATGTTTTTAACAAAGCCAGCAAAGCTGACAAAGCTTATGACAAATTAGTGTTATTTTTAAAAAGAGATTCGTTATACTCAAAGTTTGATTCGAATCCGTATTCGAGAATTGTCAAAATGGGTTAAGGTCAGAAACTATGTTAATATAAACGATCGAACAGAGAAAAAACATAGTCTTTCCGAAGAATCGTTTCTGACCTAAGTGAACAAGGGGGCAAGTCTCCAGTTCAAAATCAATTCTCTTTTGACTGTTCCTCTGCTTCCGGGCTTGTAAAACTTTTATTGTGGCGTACATCTGCTCACAGGGCGGCAAATATCACACTGTCGGCAAGCAAGCGCCTGATTACAATTTTGACTCTGTATTTGTGCGTCGTCTCCGCCTGATTGTCTAGAACTACCGTCAATTTTGATGCAACAATACAAACATTTGCCGACTTGCGAACTGGTTCGCTTCAACGGAAAATTCGGTTGATCTTTGCAATAATTAATAAATATGAGCTCCACTTGTCTCCTTTTGATATACATACATTAGAGAAGTTAGAGACTCTTTAAATAAGCCTAAGGCAACTGATTTTCTTCACAAATACCGTGCAACTGACCTTCCAGTTGGCTTAGTGGCGACTGGACTACGATAGAATTTTAGAGAACTATGATAGAATTTTAGACAAAAGAACGGAATTGACTGCGGGAACAAAAAGTGTGCTTGTAAATAGATTAAAAATTTAAGGATCTTAATAGTTCTGTAATCTATTCTTATACTAATATACTACAATACAAAACGAACAAAAGTCCCTCAAAAAGTATGTCCTCTGAGGAAATATCTATAATCTAATTAAAATTCATTATGCTTTGAGTTAACTAAGTGTGTAATATAATGGTTGCCTATTGCGAAATCCTATTGAAACTAATTAATAATTCAAATATATGAAAACAAAAGAACTTCTACGAAATCGAATAACGAAATGTATTATTGACTACTTTAATAAATATAAAGTAGGGGATAAACAATTTTTCATTACCCAGCGCCCCTATGAAAATAAAATAACTATAAACTCATGAATAGAACGCAGCATAAAGCAGGCCTATTGACTTCAAACTGCATACCTTTGCTCGTTCATTTAACCACTGGATATTTGTTGATTAAAAAAACCTTTCCAATATCGCTGAAATGAGCGTTGCTGGATCAAAGGAACTGTTCCTTTGAACATCACACCTTGCAGCCATTTGTTGATGTTTGCTCTCGTAATTAGTTGATTAAAATACGTAAACACACGTTTTTGCTGGAAGAGCGTAATTGTAATTAAGGATAAGGGGCTCAAATGTGTTCATTCTATTAAAGGGATATGCAGACTAATTTTAAATAGGATTTTATTTAAAGGGTTTGATTCAGAGCTTGCCCCACGTTGGGCGCCATTTTTTGTGAGTTTACTTTCTTCTAGCGTGTATTCTGGTTGCGCATCCATTACCGACTCTGGGGCCTGCTACGGTTTGACTCTGATCCTGATTTGACAAGTTAGTATTTTACATTGGAATGATTGCCATCTGACTAACCAAGAGCAAAGCGCGCAATGAGTATGCATGTAATTCGATCCATGGAAATTATAAAAATATTTCAAATAATAGTAGTAACGCTAATTATCTTGATCTAAACGCATGCGTATTTACTGAAGGCTAAGAGGTTAATACAACAGAAAAAATCATCGGCTATGGTTTGCAGTCGTGGGTTTGTGTCCCACAACGCAAGGGGAGATGAAATATTTATTTTTTTCTAAATTACGATCTACAAAGCTTGCCTATTTACATTTTATTTTGGCTATCCTTAGACCTATATTGGAATAACGTATTTTTTACATTTATTTAAAGTTTGTACAAGTTCACTAGTAGAATAACAATATTTTAAACAAAAAATAATCGAGAACCTACTCCAATTTTTTGAAGTTGATAAAAAAATATCGCCTACAGTTTGCAGTTAGCTCTGTTAGAATAGCAGCACGCGCAATAAATAAAAGTTGTGGGTTAAAGTCCAACACCGCAAGGGGAAATAAAATATTTCCGTCTTTTTCAATATGTATTTAAAAATCGCTAGTGCAGTGTGAAAAACTATTTAAATTGGCAAATATCTATATTTTTGTGAAGCTAAAGTCCGTAAGACACAATCAATGTAAGGACAATCGCCAAGACAGCTTAGGTGTCAGCATACGATCAGCTCTGTTCCTCGCCTTCTGTAATCAAAGGACGCCGCAACCTTCTGTAGCGGAGTCAAGTGGCTGCACTGAGACGGGAATTCACTTACTCCTATAGCGGACGCCGTTCCAAACATTGGGGATGGGCTGCTCTCTCGTTGCAGACGCTGTATTTGATACGATGTTGGCTGAAAAAAGTTGTGGATATTTTTTGAGTATTTGAGACGGGAATTCACTTATTCCTATAGCGGATGCTGTTTCATACACCAAGGATGGGATGCCCGTTGAGGACGTTGTGTTGATACAAAATGGGTTGAAAAAAGTTTTGGCCATTTTAGGTCTATACTAGAAGTGTTGTTTAGAGTTTTAGCTTTTCCAGACAATAAAATCTCTAAAGAAGTGGATAAAAGATTTCCGGCCTGATACTAGTTCACATGCCTGCACATGTACCTACTTGTTTCTTCTTTTTTTTCTTACTTTTATTGTGGTGACATCTTTATAGTTTCATTATATTTTATTATTTAAAAAAAATGATATTGAAATTATTTTTTACGATGGACATAATCTAATGATGAATAATGATAATGCTTTTTGTATTTATCATATATATCATATATATTTTTTATTAGTTTAAGAAATGACATTGAGTTTTTTTATATTTGTTTATTTTATGATGGACATAATATCATGATAATGCTATTTCTATTTTTCTGAATAAGATAAAGGTAGGTTCTTGCTTCGTGCTCCAGCTCCTATAGGTTGATGATCTAAATTTTTGTTAATTGGTCGCGTTCTAAGAGGGACTGGAGTAGTCATGCTCACTAAAACGTCACTGGGGTGGTGGCGCTATGTGGTGGGTCGTTACATTCCCTTCAATATGGTTGAGACAAGCGATGGCTGGCACATACGTCATGCTTGTGAACAGGTGCCACCTTTGGGAACTGGTCTGCTCCAGTTTACCTCTTAAAATAACATAATACTTAATGCTTTTTTTCACTCATCAAAATAAAACTATATGACTTGGTCCAAAGTGTTCTACATATAGCAATAAGTTAGATAATGCTACTGTAACTAATCTGCTGAGTTTTTTCCGGTGTCTTCTCGGTAGATATAGGTTCCGAACCGGAAGTAGAATCACTTTGCATTATATACAATGACGATTCGAAAGTGTTATTATATGTAACCTACTTGAATAAACAAATATTGAATTTGAATTTGAACGTCACTGAAATTACTTTCACCATTTATAATTAGGTAACCTAAAAAAAACAAATATTTTCTTCTAATAAAAGTTTAAATCTGATTAGATTTTTTAATCTGGTCTAAATTTTTTCGATTTATAAAGACTAATATCTAAAGATAAATCCCAACATCGACATAAGCACTTCTAAAGTTAGTACAACAAACCTCAAGATACAAAACAAACACAAATGTTTTGTATATTACGTGGAAACTGCGGTGCCTCCCTAAATTTGGTTTCTATAACACAGTGTTTAAAAAACCAAAAAATAACAATTTCTGTGCAATTAAAATCAGCTCATACGCCATAGACTGACTTCATAACACATTTTTTATTTACTTACCATATTTTTTTATGTTCTAACCATAATTTATTAATTTATTTTGCCAGCATCCAATAAACTGTCATTACCGAGACTCCATTCCTTTACATAAAGCCATAGTTGGTTCAGCGAACGAATTTGCATAGGAATGGGTGATTTCGGAGTTATACCATAGGCGGCCGGGTCCTAGGTTTATCCAGGTAGTGGTTGAATGGCCTGGACTAGGTTTTAACTCGCGAAAATGTCCGGGTTTATAGCAGATATGACCCGCCGTTCCGTACTTATGTAGATTGTTTGGAAGAAGTTAGCTATGTAGATGGGCCGCTGGGAGTGTGGAATTAGATTCCCAAACATTAGTATCGAGAAAAAGGTTTTAAAAGTGGTTGTGGCAACTTTCCGACTAAACAGCTTTGTGTGGACGCGAAATATGGAAAAACTGTTTCTTGTTAGCAGATAATTGGTTTTGTAAATTCATAGATATTAAAAAAGGGCTACTTACTACAAAGATGATAAAATTAATGACAAAAATGTATGGATGAAGAATATCTTCTTCAAGTTTTGAAAATCTGACTTTGTTTTTTTAATTTAAGTACGTAGTATAAGGAATAATTGTTTTATTTGAAAAGAGTAAGTGTCGAGTTTCTTGCCGGTTCTTCTCGACATGATCAACATTCCGAATACGGCGGTAGATAGGTACTGAATTTGTACTAAAGATTCAGAAGTGCTTTTAAAGCTAACATGAATAAAGGTTTTTTCTGTTGTATATTTTTTATTCTAATAATGATCATAATGAGGATTATGAAATCAAAGCGAAAATAACTTTATTCAAATAAATATAGAACAATTTCACATACATTGTTCTGATCCTATGATAAGTAGCTAGCGCACTTGTGATATTTTAGCAGATCGGAAATCAATTTCCCGGGACCTCAGAGATGGTGCGACGCCAAACTCTACATCTCAGCTACGGATGTCCTAAAATAAGGCCACATGTATCTAGTTCAGGTGAGTATATCTATAATGCTGGCAAGCCAGGACAAACTGTTTAAATATATGCCTTTCAAGACCATATGACGGCTTTATAACATTTGAAAGTAAGATTTCAAATAATTAACTCTTTTGTGAGGGTGGATGTGGATTTTCAAGCTCTCCTAACAGACGAAGACGAGCAAAATCAGTTAGCTCGTAACCACAGACCAAAATAAATGTCTAGCGGTAAGTGGTTCTCATTAACTATCAAGTTCATCAATGTTTTGATTCGTGAATTTATTTTAAACTAGCTGTGCCCGCGACTTCGTTCGCGTGGACTACATCCTTTCATGGTCGGTTTTACCCCTTTCTCCCCTAATATTCAAAACAAAAAGTAGATTATATTATAATCCAAGTTTAGAGCTATATTTGTGCCAAATTTCATATCTCTTACTTCAAAAATAAACATTTTTCCATTTAAACTTTCAAAGGTGGTATTACCCCCCCTTTTTTTTTCTAATAAAAAGTAGCCTATGTCCGTTCTTGAGATTCAACGTATACCTATACCAAATTTCATCAAAATTCGTTCAGCCGTTTAGGCGTGAAAGAGTAACAGACGGACAGACAGACAGACAGACAGAGTTACTTTCGCATTTATAATATTAGTATGGATGTTTGAAATGGAACGCGAAAGTCTTTTTAAACTAAGATTGGTAGACCAACGAACGAACAAATTGTTATTGATAAAATTGGTGTATAGAGCTGGCATGTTGCGGCAGATAATATAGTAAATTGTAACTCACAGATTAGGCCCGTATCCAGTATTGCCACACGTTTAGCTATTGTGATCACAAAGTCTTCGAGATTGTATTACGAAACAGCCAAAGTTACCAAGAATTCCGCTTCAAAAACGAAATGCGACACAATTCTTACATAAATATTGCTTGAGCCGCCGACTGCGTCACCGCTCAAAGAACAACAGCGTCTCAGGAGGCCGGTCACGTCGGGAGCAATTGCAGCGCGACAACGCAGTATAAATTGGGCTTCAGTCTGGAAAGCTAAAGGAATTACAGTCAGCCTCATTCGTTCGTATACACCGCAATACCTTGTCGAATTAAACGTCCGCATGTCTGAGTAAGTCAAATACACAGTTACGTTAATGTGACAAGGTATTGAGTTGTTCAGCAACTAAAGATGCTGATTATACGTCTAAAACTTAAGCATTTTAAAGAAACGCAGTAATATTATCACCCATTGTTGTGTGGGATTAGAATCCACGGCCTTCACGTATTGCGCATGCTGCTAGTCCAACTGAGTTATGCTTCTTATATTTAGATATGACATAACGAGCAGGTTGTGTATCTAATGCTTTATGCTTCTTCTGAGAGATATTTAATTTGTGGCGTTCGCGGTTGAGACTATGGGTCCGTGAAGCTCTGATACCAAAAAACTGTTAGGAGTTTTGGAAAAAAATACTTCCGGTGACCCCAAAGCTGGCACATACCTCGCACAGCGAGATAATGCTGCCAGTCTAAGAAGATTTTTTTTTATTTGTAAATATAAATAAATATTGGACAACATCACATACATTGCTCTGATTCTGCGGTAAGTAGCTGAAGCACTTATTACAGAAATCAGAAACAACGACGGTACCACAACACCCAGACCCGAGACAATATAGAAAAGTTCCTTTCCCATATTGACCCGACCGGGGATCGAACCCAGAACCTCAGAGATGGCGCGAAGTCAAAGTTCGGCTCGCTCGCCTCTCGGCTACGGAGGTCGTCGTAATATATGATTGAGGTTTAGTTAGTAGTTTATATTGTAAAGTTTTAATTATATATATTATTTAAACATTTATACCTGATTTCTAGACTGCATTAACATTTAGGTTGTGGCGACAGCCGCTGCCAGCTCGCTTCGTTAGCAGCGCTATGTTGGCTAAACTCGTTGCTGGAGTACTATGCTATTTAGTACTTCCAAAATAAAGGCGGTGTAAACCGGACTTTATATTTATTTTGTCTTTGCCTTAATTTTCGAGATGTGCTGTTAAATTTAAGGCAAGTTAGGTATAATATCATCTTCTTATAAAGTAAAAGTTTACCGAATTACTTATAGAAACGATGCATTTTTTAAGAATATTGTAAGGAGTTGTCAATTTATTCACGTTAGATAAAATTGAGTTACAAGGAACTAAAAAAAATAACATTTATTTACTTTTGATATTTCGTCTACTGCATTTCCTCAAACACATCTTATGATTATTTTTCTAGCACCCACGGGTTCAGGCAGAGATAACACAAAAATCGTATTGGAAAATACAGAGTCGTCAGCCCGATACCTCGGGGTGGGTCAATATTTGCTAGGGCCAGGCTTGGCGATAACTTTATTGGTAGGGCACACAGACGGACAACTGGCTACTTTGGTGGAGTTTGCAGATTAGATATCGCAGAGGGGTTTTTTGTGTTGGCATGAAATACTCATGATAGATCGAGCGACATTGGAAACAAAGGTAATATCGATTGTTTTTAAAATGATACCGAAGAATAATCGTTTATGTAAGGTCTTGGAATGCGCGTGTAAGATAGTTAAAACGCTTAATAAAAATGTTTTTTATATGAATCTGAACGTTGAGCACAAACTTTAAAAATGACCTTGTGTATACCCAAAAGATGATGATGTTATATATACTAACGTAGTATGTTTATGAAAATAAAAATTTTGGATGATGAACTGCCTTCAACCCTTCTGCACACCAAGCTTTGTGCCTAGGCCGGTCATCTATTTGCATTGGAAATTCATAATAATGTTATTATTTCGACAATTGACGGCACCCTTTGATTGGCGCGTCCTAATTGCGTTTGTCCGGCCTTATTGGTTTTTGGCAGTAAACCTTTTAGTTGGGGTTGTTGATTTTTGCCGATGTCAATCAGAATATTCTAATCTTGTTGGGTGCAAACAGGCGTATCTGATAGCTCTTTGACCGTGTTCATTCTTATCTTGCGTGTGATTTGATTTAGTTCGGGAAAAATAAATGGGATGTTTGGGCTATACGAAAATAGGACCCATATACATGTTCCACATCTAAGATTTCATAAGATCATAAAATTTATAATCGTAGGGTTAAGTCTAAAGATGTATAAAAAGATGTCAGATATGATAACTACATTACCTATGCATAGATTTAAGTCGCTGATAAAAAATTGTCTGATGAAAAACAGTTATTAGATGATAAAAGACTATATAAATGATAAAAATGTTTGGACATGATACCATTATTTATGAACACTAATAAGCTATCTTGTATTTTTTTTTCATGTTTCCATATTTATAATTTTTGAAAACAGTAACTATCAAGTTTCTTGCCGGTTCTTCTCGGCAGTAGTTTAACTTAATCTGACTATTTATAAATGTGTTTGTTAACGTTTTAATTCTAGTCTATTCTGTTGGACATAATTGCGAAGGGACAAATCATTATACAGCAGATGCCCTTATTTTTCTTAAATATTGTAATTAAATTGCCATCACGAACATCTGAAATGGTCGAATCTTATGATGGGTCGAAAAAACAACTTGTTCAACCTTTTTACCTCACCGGCCAGTTCTTAAAGTCAAAGTCAAATATTTTTATTCATATAGGTCACACTTATGAATATAATATGTTTTACTAGCTGTGAGCCACATTGCCATCCAGTTTTGCTTCACGTAATCCTATGCTTTTTTCGTGATATTAGTTCAGCTACGGACATCCACATTTTGTCTGAGTAAATTTTAAATCCTTTTAAATTTTGGATAGAGTCACACCTACTATATATATTTTCTTATCTTCTGAGAAATATGTCACTAAAGCGGACTAGCCATTACGCTACAACCGCAAAATGTACCAACGTTTAGCCGTCAAACTAATTGTGTCCCACTAATTCAGCGAAATAAATCTTACATGTTTCCTCTACCAATGCTTCTATTGACATGCAAACGTTGCTACAGTCCGGAAACACTTAATGCAACTGTCTCAAAGGTTATATTCCCTTAGCATCCTCACTGAGCATTGTCGGGCTTCTTAGCAGGACCCACCATAAGCTGCGCTGGACACCAATGGATTTATCGTTTGAGGTTTAGACAAGGAAATCGGCTTTGTCTTTGTAACAACAAACGGAGCCCACTGCGAAGGCAGGAATTTATTTTTAAACGTATTGGCAGACATATTACAGATATGAATTGATGTAAGAATTGCGGGTGAAATATCTTTTGAGGTCGGTCTGAACTTGAAAATTGTGGGGCGATACTTATTTTGTTTTAAAAAAAATATGATTGTTTACCTTTGTCAAATGGGTTCACTAAAAACAAGTATTTGGTTTCGAACCTCTGAGGTCTCGAGTTCGGTTACTGATCAGATCAACAGATAGATAAATTTTATTGCACAGAAAAATTTACAGAAATTGGTTTTACAGACATATTCAAATACAATTTAGGCGGTCTTATTTCTAGAATGCAATCTGTTCCAGACAATCTTTATTTTTACCTAAGTAAAAGAAATAGTCAATATCGAGAAACGGGTACGACCGTGAATATGTTCTATATTCAATATGGGAAGCGAACTTTTCTATATTGTCTCGGTTCTGATGTTGTGGTACTACCGTCGTTATTTCTGTTTACTGTAACACAAGTGCTTTAGCTACTTACCATAAAAAGCAACGTATTTGATGTCCGATATTTACCTGACACCAAACTCCGGCCCGTTTGCCTCTCGGCTACTGACGAAAGTTCGTGAATTATCTCTATATCTCTATTTTATATATACCATTTCCTCTACCGCTTTCTAGCGATAAGACCGCCTAAATTGTACTATAATCAATCTGTAAAACCTATTTCTGTAAAGTTTTTGTGCAATTAAGTAAATCTATCTATCTCTCTCACTTATAGGTGCATCTTAGTCATGAATCTGTTAACTTTATTTTACAAAGCCTAGCGTGTGTAAGCACATTTCCATCTGTCTGTCTGGGCCAAGCCGTGCTCAGTCCGTCACGGTCGCTCCGCAATGGATAGCTACGGCTACCCTCTAATTAACGACGCGGGGATACACGAAACAGCGTGAACTAAGTGCATGGACATTATCTGGACGTAGCTGGATGAATCAGGAACATTTAAAACTCTAATCGAGACGTTGATACTATTTACCTTTGGACCACCAAATATGAATTATATTTGGTGGTCCAGTCGGTTGAGTATACGGTTAATGCCCGGTTTCAATACCTATTTGAAAAACGATCCGTTCTTGTTACGGATTGTAGTATATTATACGAGGCGTAAGCTAAAAACCGACAGACGACTGATGACAGCTGGTATGGAAAGTAAATTATGGAACGGTTCTCTTACAACCTCTGCTTGTCGGCAGATTTACTAGGAAATGTTTTTAAGTTTTAATCTTTTGTTAAATATTTAGAAATTAACGCGAAAGTTTCTATTCTTTGTTCTATGTTTACATATAATAGAAGTTTGTCATTAAACATCCTTACAGAAAAACAATTATCTTTGCGAAACACTTTCTATGATAAATTTCACATCCCACGACCCCAGCTAACATTAAACAGGCCTACACGTTTAGGGAAGGTTGTAAACAAACAAAAACAACTCTCAAATATATAGAAAGTTGAAACAAAGGGTTGAGTATCTGCACAGCATCGAAGAAGTTCGCGTATGAATCAGAGGCGATAAATAACGAAGTTGCTCGGATAATTACGAGCTGGGGTGTCCATTCACTCGTACTTTCATTATTCTTGGTGCGTGTGCCCGTTGGCTCACGAAAAATAACCGTATCCATGCTAAAGCTAATTTGTGTTTTACTGCGATAAATGTCAAAAATATCAATTAGTTGGTACCTTTGCTGTCAATAGTCAAAAGTTAATCGTAAAAGCAGTCTTATTTAACAAAAAACCAATACTGTCTAAGCATATTAAATTTATAGTGTACCAAATCAGCAACAAATGAATAAATCAATGTTCAGTTGGAAGATCTTTGAAATATCAAATGCTTTTAATAAATTGAGTGAATAAGATTCGAAGATGTACCAACTTATTAAAGAGAAACAGTGTTCAGTGACGGGAACAGGGTGAGTGACGTTTGCTCTTGCTGTCATTATGTTAAACTAAGAAACGTTCCGTGTCACGTTTGGAATTTTTACTTCTTAAAATCGTTTATAATATGTAATTTATATATCCAGCAATTTTACTATGGTTAGTACATTGTCATTACTTTTTAAATAAGCCTTAAAGTATTATTAATATACTTTTTTTACATGGGGAATCCCTCCGGATACCGGCACCGCCCGGGGAGAGCTAACGCGGGTTATGTCCGACTTGCATGGGCTAAGCCCCGTGTCAGCCCGCATCAGCGCTCGGTTGAAGGTTTCCGGGAACCCTACCGGCGAAACTCGGCCGTCGTCTTTCAGCAGCTGCGCTTCGCCGGACGACTGCCAAAAGTATAGATGACCTGTGTCGTGTCGTCTGTGACAACGGAGTAGTGTCGCGACTTGTGCTAGCCGCACGTGCCTCTAATGACTCGCAACAGTTCGCGCCAAGTCGAGAAGGTTGTCTACGCACCTCGCGCTCGTAATGGATGATGGCTAGCGCGCCTTAACTTGCTTAGATTATGAAGTGCTACTGAAAGACCGAAGGTAAGGATTTGGAAAGAGATTACCTTGTATTTTTTTCCTAACTATAAATGATGGCAGCAGATAAGAAAGAAAGAAACATTTATTACTTAATGACATCACAACACAGCCATATAAGTACACATAACAAGAATAATATAGGAATGGAGACTGAAAAAGAAAACAACAGAAAACATATTTACATTAAAATGCAAAAGCGTACGTTCTCCTCGTCAACCAGGCGATGCAGATAATGGCAAGTCGTGATGTCCTAAATAAAAGGGCCTTACTCAGCAGAAGTCATAGCATTTTCTTCTTCACCAAGCTTGCGGGGAAGCGGAGGGCTCACATCACTGAATTCAAATAAAATGCAAACGTAGAAGAAGAAAGTTTTAAACTAAGTTTCATATACGTAAACAAAATGAGAATTATCCACTAAATTATTCAATATTCATGATGGTGCCTTTAGCCTTGCACATTGCATTTAGAAGTTGCAAATATACGTCATGCGATCTGGAGAATATTAGGATTACGGCTATATCAAAAGAAAAAGTGAACTCTAATGGAATATAACTGTCCCAAAGATGCCCAAAAACAATTTAACAAAATCCTGTTGACAACAACACAATCCAGTTGTTTATCTAGACGACATTCTAATATCTGCCAAGAATTTTAATGCCCTGACAATTTTGCGAGGAGACATTAAAAATGTAACACCTCCACAATGGCGGCTCAAAGAAAGCGTCTAATAAACTGGTATTTAACAAACAAGTGGCACGGAGGAAGTAATACCTTGTGAAATATTCCAATGAAATATGTATTAAAACCGCGGCTACCGAGATTAAGGGAAGGGAAGATCGAATATTAACGATGCTGGCACACCAGTGAAGGCTATGTTTCGAAGCGTACCTATAAGTTTTAGTTTTCATTACTCATATTAGTAAAAATGTTTTGCTGTCATTAAATTTAAATAATATGACTAATTGTATAGCGATAAAAAGTAGCCTATGTCCTTTCTTAGTTCAAGTCTATCTACATATAAATATCTTGCCCGTTCCATGTATGTATATCTTAGAGTTAGCCATCTTTGTTAAATGTCATACTTTTTTTAAAAAAAAAGTAGTTTCAGAAGTACACGGGACCCTTATAAATTAGTTTACAATAGTAGTCCAAACTTGAGTTTCTATCTACGGCAATGTAATGCTATGTATGTAAAAAAAATTAATAAGATACCTAGTGAACTAAAAGTACTGCCTAATAGATTAATTATTTAAACATAAACTATCAATGTGGCTTAGAGAAAATAATTTCTATACAATGAGTGAATTTTTTAACCATTCTAAAAATAGGTTAGATCTTTAATTTTATTTTGTATACAGTTAGTAGGTAGGTGATCTAAATATCACCAAGGGATTTGCATGCCAATGTTGGTAAAATATGATTGTGCTTTAATTTAATTTTAACATCTTTCGTACCATATTTTATGCAAATAAATATATTTCTATTTCTATTTCTATATACCAAATTTCATTCAAATCAGTTCATAAGATTTGGTGTGAAGGCTGGACAGACAGACAGAGTTAGTTTTTTATTTATAAAGTTAGTAGGGATTCAATCAATTGCTGTTATTTTTTCCGTTCCAATGTTTTATTTCATATGCATTTCATGGTACGAACTAGAATTTTATATAACAACTCGGAATCGGATTCGGAATGCTATGTCTCTTTTTGATGAAACCATTGGAAAATAACGGGTTTTAACCCTTTATAAAATAATATAGTAAGGGCATAGTTCGATAGGGACGTAGACATGGTATATGTAGTAGTGATTATATCATTATTTTTTTTAATTTTTAAAAAGTGTCGATAGACTATCGATACTTCAATAGTGTTGCTACGAGTAGTATTGCTTTCATGTAATACATAATATTGTCTGGGTCAAAGTTAACGATACTATTCCATTTAAATAAAGACTACATACCGAATATTTGGAATACTATGTAGTTAAAACAGAATCACGCGCGATACGTCATAGATTCAAGTTCCGTAATGTAATTTTTTATCACACCAAGTGTCAAAACAATAAATGTTTCATTTCATGTTTGCAATTTTTGGCCTTTCAAGTCATTTATAGTGTATGTAGTTTATATATGCCATATTTTTCCGAATTCTGTCGCTTGTTAGCGATGAGATTACCTAAATTTGTCTGTAAAACGAATAAAGTCCAATAAAGTATATATTAATAAATATCATAGCTCTCACAGGAGAGCAGGCTCGCGGCGAGGTGAGCGGGAAGCAAAGAATTTAATCAACAATGAAAGAAGTTGGAGTTCTTTGTGCGTGTCGCTGCGACCCGCGCCCCGGAGCGACAAAGACAGAGCTTCGAGGTGACATCTTGCTTTAAATGTCGCTTCTAAATTGTCTACATTGGCTGTTGTTAATGTTTAATTGAAATAAACTTAAAATCACTGATGGACCAGAAATTATTAGACATAGACCCTATACTCATTCGTAGAAAAGCTGTTTCATAAATTGTATATTTCAGATAAATTTTCAGTTCCTGCGAATGCCGGATCAATTAGAAATTTAAAACCTCAACAGTTTGAAATTAGCAAATCTTGGATTTTAAATTTGTCGTCATGTACCTTTTCATCTGATATCTACGAGTATATTAAAGGAATTGTATTAAAATATAAAATTTACTCAGACATTTTGTAACGGCGGCCATCTTGAATCCATTTCTGTCAAACAAAAGGTCATTCCCCGAACAATTGGCCTTTTAAACAAAAATACAAATAAAAATCGTTCATCCGTTTGGGATCTACGATCCCATACATAGATACAAATATGGACAGAGAGACAGGTCGTTTTAGCGTCGGCTTTTAAAATAAAGCCTGAAAGTAAAGCCTGCGCAAATTCAATCAAAGATGCCGCATCGCCCCGTCCTTCGCACATCGGCGCCTTCCCTTACAATTCAATATCATTCCTTTGTAGCTGGTTTTCACTTTAATAAATTCGGGATCCCCAATTTCGTTCGAATAACATTGTCACCTCGCCTCCATAATGTATGGCGTGTATAAGAATGGTAACTATTGAGTTTCATCGGTTCTCATGGCCTTTGAAAGGGTAAAATGTAATTTGACTTTTATTTGCTCCCGTTTTGACTTTCAAATTGTCCTCTTTCGGGTTTTGTTCCAGTTATTTTGATGGTGGAGATTTCTCTTTATTTCTCTTGCGCAATGAAATTGAGTTGCCAAGGTTCTGAAAAATGTGCGTTGGAAAACAGCGATCAAAATTATTTTATGTCTTCACTACAAAATAATGTATTAGTTAACTAAAAGTTTTTAAGCCATAATTTTTTGTCAAGGCCCAAAGTAGCAACGAGCTTACTATTTTAAAACCAATATGTTCAAAATAATTATTCTACTTACATATGCACACGCCGTGGCTTGGCACATAATATATTGAAGTGATGAACCTTTCAACTAATTTTGTGCAAACTTTCAAAATATATTAAATAGTTCAAACAAAACATAAGAAAAATTAGGTTTGGATGGGTGAGCTCGTTCTTGAGTTATAAAATTACAACGACAAGTGGCATTGATTTGTATATATTATATTGAGCGAAATTAACGCAAACGCGTTTAAAATAACTATGTTTGTTACCCTTTCACGCAAATCTATTGTATGAATTTAGATGAAGCTTTTAAGGGATGTGGATGAAATACTAGGTTATCAAACAAAATTACTAGGCTACCATATTGGTTCCCGAAATAACGTGAACGAAGTCGCAACAGCTAGTGTCTTACATTTTCACGTCCACGCAAAAATAAAAACGCTTATTACAGTTCATTGGTCCAAAACCAATCAAACATCCGGAAAGGCTTAAAAACCAAAACAAGGGCTCGATTTCAATTCGCTCTTTCAAACACTTCAAGGGTATCGACTCGAATTATCAATTTCCCGAGCCTTTTTCCGTTTTAATTACGGCGTAAGATTCTTGAAACCGCCGTTTGCGGAAAATTAAATGAGCTTAATTTAGGAACAGCACTCGAAGATCGGGCGCTAAAGATTTTTCCTTCAGTCAGGCCAATTTGTAACAATACTAGAACAATTGTTTCTTAAACAAGTTAATTAAACATTTGGAGTCGATCGCGGGCTAATCTCTGTTAATGTTCCCGAATATTACTTTACGGTTTGTTGGTTTCTTGTTGCTCGGGTTTTGGCTGTTGGCTACGTGCGAATTAAAGGGCTGTTTTGGATTTAATTAAGTAGCTTCGTTTAATCATTTAGTAGCTATGTACTCTGCAATTATACCTGTAATTTAGGAACTAATTTCAATTGTAATTGTCAAATTATTGATAGAGTTAATAGTACAAAATATCTCGGAATTACTCTAGACAAAAAATTATCATGGTACCCGCACATGACTTTAGTCACAAATCGAGCCAGGAAACTAATTTAGTTATTCAAACACTTACGAAACATTGCAGATAAAAAACTAATAACTCATATCTACACTGCCCTTATTCAGTCCATTTTATTATATTGTATCGTAATATGGGGTGGAACACATAAGACACGTTTTCTAAGTATTGAGCGAGCTCAAAGAGGTATCCTAAAGGTCATGCTAAAGAAGAAGAAAAAATATAGTACTTCAAAACTATACAATGAAGCTAATGTTTTGACTGTGAGGCAATTATACATCACACAGGCAGGTTCACAAGCATACTACTGTAGATCCAGATATAGTTAAAAAAAGAAACCCCATTCTGTAGTAAGACAACCCTTCTCGAAAACATTATTTGCAAGACAACAATACTCTACACAATCAATTGTCATCTATAATAAGGTAAACAGATATAAGAAAATATACACCATGTCCCTTAAGCAGTGCAAAATAATTATCACAAATTGGCTAAAAGGTCTTAATTATGACCAAACCGAACAACTTTTATTGCGATAATACAGTATGTATACTTATTTGAAATATATATATATATATATATATATATATATATATCCATTCATTTTCTAAATATATATAGAGAATATATACTATGTAAGTATTTAAACAAAGTTAAATCTTAGATAGAAAAGACACCATACATTACAAACATAGGCACACACAAAAACATACGTATCACAGACTTATAAACACACACAGTTACACTCACATCTACACACACACGCTTACACCTTTTACACCCACACATACACCAATTTACAAACCACACCCATATTTACACACACTATCATGTATGAACAATAAACTATTTTTAAGATTAATACTTACCTTTTTGTTTACATTTAATGTCTCCAAAGAGCGGCTTTCTCCTAATACAGGTTTCTTTAAACTTAAAAGGAGATACCCAACACTTGTAATGATCAACTTGTAAACAAATAAAGAACTTTTTGATTTTTGATTTTTTTTTTTAATTATCCTGCAATGAAAGAAAATTAATGTATTTGTCAATGTAATCGGAGTGATTTAACACGTTGTATGCATGACCAGTATTTACTTTTGACAGGTATTTAAAAGTATCCCTATGTTGACTAACCAGTTATTATCCCTATTACACTCGAAACTAAGCAACTTGCAGTAATTTGAGAAAAACTGAAAGATCACATTTTCTATATTGTCCCGGGTCTGGTTGTGGTACAGTTGTTTTTACTGATTTCTGTAACACCCAAGTGCTTAGGCTCCTAACCACAGAATCAGGAGGGGTACTCTCAAATCGAATGATTATGATAACGATGAATTATGAGGATTAAAAATTTCGTTTATGGGAGTAGGCCCCCAGAGTACTAATATATGTGGTAGTGTTCAATTTTTTTTAAATTTAAGTGAATTGAAATAAATCTTAACGAAGTAAAATGCCTTTAAACCTAATAAGCCGCAATAATCCAACCCTTAAACTCGTTAACTTATCTATAATATTTAAAATGACGCAAAAATTCTTCAATTCCACATTACATAATTTTTCGAAACACATTATCCAAGTTTAAAAAATGGCAATAAAAAAATGTGTCCGTCCTTTTCCATCAACACCGGTATTTCAAGGTTCTCATTACCCATAAGCGGATAACTTTTTACCAGATCCAAAAACCCTTTCACAAGTTCCCGCGGACCTAATCAGGGGGTCGGAAAGCCCTTCCAATCCGTTTCAAGGCCTCCGCGATTGAGTCTGAAACATTTCATTGACTCATTAAAACTCGGGTGAATCCGACAAGTTCATTTTGGTACATTGGCTTCGGTAAGTACATTTAATACGGATTATTGTATTTTCATCTGTTTCATTTTACAACTAGATTTGCGAATGCTTCAGGCGTGGAATGAGCTTCTAGGGGACCACCAGGTACTTAAGGGACCACCAGGGTCTTTTAAGGGACCACCAGGGTTCTCATTAGGTAAATTAATTATTTTAAGTTTAAACTTATTATATATGTAGATATAATATTTATACATATGTACCTATTTGTAACTATTGTTGTCTCTGTCTTGTTAATGTAATGCATGCGGTGTTCACTTGTAATTGACTGTGTACTTAAATTATTTAGTTACTCATGTTTTTTGCTGGAATGTACTAGTGCATAAGTTGTTAGTGAATCAATTAAACAAAAAAAAAAAATATATCTAACACTAGCTCCATGTTGGCGTGTAATGAGGGTGTTCCCTCATGAAAAATCCACTTGATGGCGATAAGTAAATGTGGGGTCCAACTGTCAATAAATTGATTGGTGATTTAAATGTCATGGTGACATGTCCGTCAATGTCATGTAAGCCATAACCAATCACGTAGCAGTTGGACCTCACGTACGTAGATAGAGCATAGCGTTTTATAACTCGAACTGGACTGGTGAAATACCTCCACCTTACAGAAGACTGCAGCCAAATAACAATCACTTCTGTATTGTTGTGTTCCTGCGTGTGAGCAAGGTTTCCAGAGCTCTTGGGGGGTGCTACATTTGTAGCAGGGGTCAAGCCTTCAAGGTAAAGGCGACAAGTCCAGTAATAGATTTTTAACTTGATTTATAAGTTAGAAGTAGATTTACAGTTGTTATTATCCTGTACTTGTCGCTCTTAAGCTAGGACCTCATTACCACTTAACATCAGGTGGGATGAGGTCAATCTTGAAGTGTAATAAAAAAAAGTGTATTTTTTGTACGCGAACAACCTCATTGTGAGTTTGGTAAACATTTTTACTGTGACTTACTGTACAAATACGTCACATTAGTATATTCTATACTTGGATAAGCAGTTAATAATAGGAATGCTTATCCTAGGGACCGATTCACAAACGTCAGAAAAGATTCCGATTCGGGAAATTTTTGTTTTATCTCTGTTCAATCGTTGATTGCCAATAGACATATTAAGCTTATTTTATTTTTTGTGGTTATGAATTAATGAATAATCGTTCATAATTATTACCCTTGAAGATGAGGCTTACTTATCGATAAATGTTGTCAATAAATAAGTTCATCACATAAATGACACTATTCATTGTAGGTGACCACCAAACGATCATTATTAGAGATCCCTTGAGGAAATAAAAAACCTTTTCTCAATTTAGCTTGTAGCCTGGCTTGCCTAATTAAAAAGTATGCTAAAATTTATTTTATTACCTTGAAATTATAAAATGTGGCATTGTTTAAAAGTGTGTTCTTATTATATATGTATTTGCGGAGTTGACTAGTGGCATTAGCCACCAGTCTTAAGCTAGAATCAGTCAGTTGACTGGTGGGAATAAAAAGTTTTCCATATTGAACCGACTAGGAATCAAACCCGGTCTGATCAGTTTTTTTGCACCTTTAAAAAGTGCGGAATACAGAAATCATAAAATTGATGATCTTTGTGATATTACACCATTTCTAATGGATTAATTTCACTCTAATCATGTTTTTAAAAAACAAATTGTGTATTCCAGTTTTCTTTGTTTTATTTTTCTTTTATCAAAGTAATATGGCTGTGTTGTGATTTCTTTAAGTTATAAATGTTTCTTTCTTCATTGCAATTTGTGATTTATTTTAAATGTTCATGCCAAAATTTGATAATGTGTTTTTGGTTCCTCCATTAGAATAAGTTACAAAATCCATGACCCTCTGTGGATGTTTGGCTTCAAATCCCCATGAAACGAGTACTGCCTAGATTAACTGCAGGTACGTATAATGCGGAGGGCAGGTGAGATATCGCGCCATTAGCGCTCTCGGCCGAGTTATTAGCCATCGACGCCCGACGCTCGAATAGTGCTGTTTAGTTTTACGAGAAGGGGGTGATGGGAGCTTGATAGTGAAACGAGCGTGATTGTTAATTGGTCGCCAATGTAAAGGAAAACATTTAAACATGACAGAAAATTCATAAAAATATGGACATGAATAAACAATGTTGAATTTAATTTCTATTCTATCGTGTGGTTTAGATTCTATTCTAAGACTAAAATAATTTAATTTAGTTTATGTTTGTTAAAAATCTAATCATTGAAGTGTTAACAGATAAAAATTATACAATAAGATTAAATATTTTAATTCAGTACACTAAACTTCTATTTAATTCAAACCCGTTACATCACATTTAGTTTCTTTTTTTTTCATCGTTCTACGTTTTAACTATTTAATTTTAACATTTAGATCTATTAAATAAGATTTATTATGATTTACCATAATATTGAGCTACAGAATCCATGATTACATAATCCAATACCACCCTGGCAGTGAAACGAGTCCCGGCTGGATTAACTGCACGTATAATGCGGAGGGCAGGTGAGATATCGCGCCATTAGCGCTCACGGCCGAGTTATTAGCCATCGACGACCAACGGTTGAATAGTGCTGTTAGGTTTTACTAGAGGTGAAAGGAGCTTGATAGTGAAGAAAGAAATAAACAGTCTAAATATACATAATTCAAAGGAGACTGACATTGTGATCTATCAACGCACAGCGCAAATCACTAATATTATTATATTATTATTATTAGTATTTATTATTATTAGTATTTATTATTATTAGTATTTTTCTCAAACATTTTGCACGACTGTACCCGTTTCTCGATGTCTACTATTTCCTCTACCTAAAGGTTGTCTGGAAGAGATTGCTCTCTAGCAATAAGACCGCCTATACTGTACTTAAATATGTCTGTAAAACCAATTTCTGTGAATTTTCTGTGCAATAAAGTGTATCTATCTATCTATCTATTATAATAATATTGGACAACATCACATACATTGCTCTGATTCTGTGGTAAGTAGCTAAAGCACTTGTGTTACAGAAATCAGAATCAACGATGGTACCACAACACCCAGACCCGAGACAATAAATTAAATTTCGTTTTCCATATTGACCCGACCGGGGATCGAACCCGGAATCTCAGAGATGGCGCGACGCCAAAGTCCGGCACGCTTGCCTCTCGGCTACGGAGGTCGTCGGACGGATCACTGGACGGATCGAGCTGAAATTTGGCATGCTGGTAGATGTTATGACGTAGGTATCCGCTAAGAAAGGATTTTGATCAATCCTATCCCCAAAGGTATAAAATAAGGGAATGAAAGTTTATATGAAACTTTGTAAATTTTAAACCAATCGGGCTTAGACTTAGCATGCATAAAGCTACTATGACGTAGGTGTCCCTAAAGAAATAATTTTGATAAATTCACACCTAAGGGTATAAAATAATGGAGAAAAAAATTGTTTAAATCTTCTTAGATATTCAACTAATTGAACTGACATTTAAGATTGGAGCTACCATGATAAAGATGTTCGCTTAAATAGGATTTTGATAAATTCAACCACCATGGGGATAAAATAAGGGTTATGGAGAATGTAAATGTACTAGTTTGAACCTATCAGTACCTACTGGAACAAATAAATTAAGATGAATAAAATAATTTTTAGTTCCAATAATTAACTACGCGCGTCGTACGAGGTCTCGGGCGACTGCTATATAAAATGTTGACTTAAAAACATTTTAAAGTACTTATCGAAAAATCCTATTAGCCTTGTATATATGTATGATTGTCGTTTTTGTAGGGAACTAATTAGCGGGCCGCATGCGCGCTGACGCTGCAAATTTGATCACGCGGTTTGGGCGCGATACGCTTAGCGCCGAGAGCGGTACAGGGTGCTCTCGCCCGGTTATAGTTTGTGTCTGATGAAAAAAGCCCATCTTAAGCGTTGATACTGTTGCGTAGCTGTTAAATGTTATTTCTGTGCCGGCGGTATGATTAAGGAGAAACGATTCACTCAAACAATATTTATTAGCAATTTGGATGACGCCTTGTTAAAAAGAACGATTCTAGTTAGATTCTAGTAAGTCCGATTTTTAATACATTATTAAATAATGTTTTTTGATTCAACTTATAAAACGAATGATGATAAGTATAGCGCATCAAAGCTCAGTATAGTATCTATTTGTTTTTTAATTTTTTATCATGCTTTGAATGAATGTTATTTTACAACCAACTCTTTATTTTAGATGTAAAATTAGTTATAAGTTAAACTTTAAGTGTAATGAAATCTACGGAGTTTTGCTGGGATCTTTCTGTAAGTTATAGGTTCTAAGCTGGAGAAAGAATTATAATATCTGTGCCTGGAGGTAACTTCAGTATCATAATACAGACGATCCATAAATATTACTGATGTGATACAAGAATTTTTACTTAATTTGACTATATTTTATGGGCCAAACTAAGCTGTAACTTACTTTATAAGAATGTTACGTAAAATGACCCACAAATCGTTAGATGAAGTTATTTCAATTTTGCACCTTTTGCAGATACGTGGTATAAACATACACACGGTATTGTGCGCGCGTCGACGATTTATCAATAATTTCGTCGACATCTTAAACTTGTAGAAACGAGTTCACCAACTGGCACATGGCTGGGCCCTGACTGTGCATGAAAATCGTCCTCCACTTTTAACCGGACACCAAAATCGGTATCCTAAACCGCGCACCCTGTTCGCCCGCTATGATCCGGCGCAAAGAACCGTGAAATTGGTTTATTCGCTCGATCCGATGAATAATTAATAGCGTAACGCGCCCGACGTGCGCCCGGATTAAGCCGCATCTGCATACAAGCCGCGAGTGTGTCTTCGGCCTGATTCTTTGCGATTCATCGGCTAGATTTACGATAGATATACTCTGTGGCCGAGAGGCTAGCGGACCGGACTTTGGCTTCAAAGTCAAAGTCAAAATCAATTTTTTTTATTCACATAGATTACATTAGTAATACTTATGAATAGTCTCTATATAAAGCAAATGAAGCTACCTCCGGTTCGGAACCTATAACTAAAGAGAAGATACCGGCAAGAAACTCAGAAGTTTTTTTTTACAAATGAAAGCTACACTTATTACTAATTTTGCACTAAGACACACAGTTAAAATTTTTATTTTACAATTGACAAACTACAATTGTTAAATAAAAATTTAAAATCAATTATTAAAAAAAATAATAATAAAACAAAGGTATTTGTAAATTAAATTAAATTAACTGTATGACTTACATGCGTCATCGAGGCCCAATTCTGACATTGATTGAGAAAATGCGTTACATATATATTTTTAAAACAATATAAAACACGTAAGTACAGGCGAGCACACTAGTCACTGATCCACACATTCCTGTCATTCAAATACTCTTCTACTTTGTAGAAGCCTTTTTTCAAAAGACAACGTTTGACAAATGTCTTAAATTTGTACAAAGGTAACTCAACAATAACTTGAGGGAGTTTATTAAACATTTTTATGCTTAAAGCAACAAATGAATAACCTTTTTTATGTAGTCTACGCTTAGGAACAGCAAGCTTATTTTTATTATTATTTTTTTCGCGTCGCGTTATATCTAAGGTCTTGGGTTCGATTTGCGGTCAGTCAATGAGGAAAGTGAACTTTCCTCCAGACCCAAGACAACTGATAGCTGGGGTTCCGTCGTGTGATCCCGGATTCTAATTCCGGTTAAGTCAATGTGTAAAATATTATTTTCTATAGTGGCACATTTGGTCGGTCTGTTCCCTGCAGAGAGTGCCGGTGCTGTAGGCATTTCCCTATAGAAGAAAAAGGTCAGATAAATTAATAAATTAATGTTTCGTTTAACTTTAAATGTCACTTATCCAAAAGATGCACATAAGCGTTAAAATCAAACTAAAATATGTAAGCTATAACACAAAACTTCAAATAAAGTGCTTAAAACTAAAAACGGAACTCTTTTGCCAACAAAATCTTGCAAAAAGTCACATATTCCAGATGAAGGTACAATAAAATCTCTAAACCGATATAAAATCACCCAAAAGAAAATCTTATCATGAGAAAAAAAAAGCTCTATGCTGTCTGCAAGAATATTTAAACCCATATTAAAAACAGAATTGATATTCGACTGCTACCCGTCAGCTGAATAACCCTCCCAAAAGAAATACAGATCGAGTATTTACAAATTGAAACATCAAAGTAGCGAAACAATATATTCAATTAATATAAATGTTAATTCAGAAAGTTCTCTCCGAAAACCCTTGTGTTTGTTTAAGGAAATCCCTTCTGTCAATTAAAGATTTAAATTTCAGATGGCACGACTCCGATGTTGATGGGCTCTTACTTCGAGACGGTTTTAACATCTTGGGAAATCATTTTAAAGGGAAATTTGAGGCATTTAAATTTTTTGGGTTATTAGTACTATGGGTAGTTTATTAGGTAAAAGGTGTTCGATAATAATGTATGATAGTTGAATTACTAGAAAGTAGTTGCTACAAGTAGCTGAGAGTCTTGTTTCTGCCTCAATCTATTCCAGTTAGATTTAAAAGGGTATGTATTTGGCGTCAATATTGACAGAATTATATTGGTTTTAATTGTAACCTTAAAAAAATCTAAATATGTTTTCACGTAAGTGACTACGTTGCCTTCGCTGAAAATAAAGATCGTTAAATCTGAGAGGATATCTCATTACTATATTAAGTAACGTATAGGTGAGTAGATTATGGTACAAAATATATAGAGGTACTGAAATGAAGGATGCATTCATTTTTGCAATTTTTATAGTGGTTCACTAGCGAACTTTGAATATTTTAAAGAAACACGGGGCTAAAAATTAACGGGGTTAAATGTTGTTCTAAACTCATACGATAGATTACTGGAAGTTAATATAACAGAAACATTAATCGCCTTCGAAATCGGAATAACAGCACGAGCGATCTGTGAAGGTTGTGAGTATAGTATATATTATATTTAGTTAAAAAATGACTAAGTAGATAATATAAGTAAATGGATATTAAACAAATTGTATGTTAACAGACAAATTCATGACTACAAGATGGAACAGGCCCCACTTCACCTTCCTCACCTCACCTTCATCGTAAGGATTGGTGAGGGTTGTCTGTGGCAAGTGACCAACCTTATTGTCAGATGTCCTCAAGCCACCAAATGGCTCTGACAAGACTTAGCCACTAAAATCGAGTTATCATTCGGGATCGACAGCTAAACTTGCCTTCTAAAGAACAGAGACGCTCGTAATAAATGTCACGAAATTCGGAAAGTCACCCATCCTCTTTCAGACCTTGGGATGTAAAACTTAACTTTCGGTGTCGTTTCCGAACTGTTGTTGCTATCGCGCCACGAACCTACATTTTTGGTACACTGAAATCCCAGGATACATTGATTCGTTTAACAATAATTATTATGCAAGCGAAGAGCGGATTTTTCCGCAAAGCGGAGCTAGATTTAATTACTCGGACGCTTACGACCAACTTCTGGCCGGGTGAACGAACAATTTAGCTTGTAACATTTAAAAATAAGTACGCTTATGCAACCGGCTTTTTACGTATGTCTTTTGTTTCCATTATTAAAAATGTTGGATCATTTCACGTAAAGCTTTGGACAGAAGGTTACATTACGAATTTTAACTCAATTTTCATGGTATCTTCGACTGTATATTCAGGGGGCCTACTCCCAAAAAACGACATATGTCGGATCCGATGACGAATAACAATTTTAAATTCTCATAACCGTAACCAACTCACTTTGAATGCGAATAAATTGTTTTCTAAAAACAAAACATTATTTATGCTAATCAAAAACCACGTTTTAATTCGCAAAGTTTTGATTAATCTTTAAAAACGAAACCTTTCGTTTGATCGTATCGTTTTTCGGAGCAGACCCCCTGACACGTTTGATCTACGTTTTGAACTTTGTGTCATCCTTATTCTGCGGGCATAAGAACTGGTATTGTGCTGCAAGTATTTAGCGTGTGCTTTTGGCCACAAAAGAGCCAGACCGGTTTACACCATCCCGGATCCACCACGGTATCACAAATATAATGAACAACTTACGACAGGATTCGGATTAACCCTAGAACCGTACAGGAGCATCACAAACAGCTGTACCCCAGGGTACGGTTCTAGGGTTAAGGAGGTTAAATATTAATTGAAAAAATAAAAAAAACTTTACGAATCGAAAAATAAACATAAATCCAATGAAATTGATTTTACCCAATAGTGTTTTTTACTCGCAAAAATGTGTGAGGCGTAAATTTGGTAGGTTATGATGTCAGGCCAGGCAGACAGTAATAATAGGTCTACGAAAAAACAAAAACTAAACGCTAACTCCAAGACAAAGAACTCCACAATCAAATGTCACTGCGCATTCCATAACACATTCCCAATGATTCATTGGCGAAGTATCCAGAAAGTTCTAGCTACAGATAACACACACGCGGAGGGGAGCGTGCTGCGTTATGGAAATTTAATTATTTTATTGTCTAGACCATAAAACAGCGAGTTCAGAACAGCTCACTAATTTATTGGGCCTCCTACCCTCGCCCCTTGGACCGTTCTGAATCGGTGAACACTTTATGCATGGGCGCTGGAAAATATCTTCTCCTGGAAATTTGAATGGAAACCCAAATGGAACTGTGAGGGATTCGTAATTAAATTTGATTACTATGATCTCATTGAAACCGGTATTTCCTTCATTAGAAAAAAATACAAAATTTACTGGTTTTGTTGTTTCAGCCAGTTCCTGATCCAAAAATTCAAAATTTCAAACTCAAAAATAAAATTTTACTTGGAAAGGAAAAGTCTTGGCATTACACAACTACTCACTTTCGAAATGAAATCGCTTTTTGGATAAACTTCACATTAATTATCGAGAACTGGTTTGCTGACACAAATTCAATCACAAATAATTAAGGTATTTATGCCATTTAAGTCTGTTTCAATCGGACATTCGGACACTTGACAAACGAAACCCTTTTCCTGGGGATATATGAGTATATATATATATATATATATTGGACAACATCTCATGCATGGCTTTGCTTTTATGGTAAGTAAATAAACTACTTGTGTTACAGAAATCAAAAACAATGACGGTACCCACCCAGACGCGAGACAATTTTGAAAAGTTCGTTTTCGAAATCGACCCGACCCGGGACCTCAGAGATAACGCGACGCCTTAGTCCAGCCCGCCTTTCGGCTACGGAGCGTGTCAAAAATCTTTACAAGCATTGCAATACCTTTGGCTGATCCAATGCGACATACGCCGTATTCCCAAAAACCTTCATTCACTCATCTGCGGTTCATAAAAACCGAAACAGGCATTATTTATGCTCGCCAACCGTTTCCCATAAATTAAAGGGACGAACAATTTACAACGCTTTGTTGCAATTCGAACGTTACGCCGATTAACTTAAGGTGGGAAAGCTTTGAATGCGAATAATTAGGATATGGCTTCGGTTGCAAATCACTTTCATACACCGTTGAGTTTGTTGTATGGTAGCGGATAGACCGTGTGATTTGTTTCGCGTGGAGTGATGATTGATTCGTTTAATACGGTCGGGTGGCCGATTCACATTTGTATTGGGCATTGAACACAATATACCGTATATGCTTTTGTCTATTGGAGGATATTCGTGATGTCTATACTAATTGACGGTAATCAATTGAGCTTTTTCATATTGGCGGTGGATATTGGCTACACGACGATTCGGAGAGGAGTTTACGGACAATTTGCCATTTTGTCTTGTCAGTTGACATTTCGGTGAAAAGGAGAACGGTTGGGCGTGGCTATTCAAAGTCAATCTTTTTTATTAATGTAGATTACATTAGTATTACTTATGAATCGTCTCTATACAATGCAAATGAGGTTACCTCCGGTTCGGAACCTTTAACTACCGAGAAGATACCGGCAAGAAACTGAGTAGTTAAAATATTATAGACGTTAAAATTTGTTAGCATGTATAGACTTCTAGACGTTTGTTTGTTACTGTTTGGTTCGGGTATATCTACTAATAATCTTTCATTAAATACTAAGATAACAAAGAAGTGTGTCAAATTTAAAATGCTGAATATTTCCGAACACATTAATATAATGTTCTTGTTTTGTACAACAGCGTGAGATTCGCACTCGCAGACAACCACTCAAGAGTGGTTTGCGAGGCTTTATGTTTAATTTTAAAGAACTGTTGTTTATTTAATAATTATAACAATTAGAAAAGTTAACACTTAATTGTTCATTTATGGTGAACCGATTGAAATAATCTATGCTACAATGTTGCTCGGGATCGGTTTAGATTCTAAATTGCAATGAGAACCTTATAATATGTATTGCTCTGGAAGGAAGTTCAGCTGAATAGGCTGTAAGAAATATTTCTAATTTGACTGATATTGAAGTGCTGCTAACATATAAACTATTTTTATACTACAGAAAAGGGTCATCCGTGCTATATATGGTCTTAAATAAATATAAATATAATAAATAATATAAATATTGGACAACATCACATACATTGCTCTGATTCTGTGGTAAGTAGCTGAAGCACTTGTGTTACGGAAATCAGAAACAACGACGGTACCACAACACCCAGACCCAAGACAATATGGAAAAGTTCATTTCCCATATTGACCCGACCGGGGATCGAACCCGGAACCTCAGAGATGGAGCTCGGAGCTTAAAGCACGGATACTATCTGGGTGTTATTGTACCGTCGTTGTTTCTGTTTTCTGTAGCACAAGTGCTTAAGCTACTCACCACAGAATCAGAGCAATGTATGTAATGTTGTCCAATATTTATTTATCTTTAGGTATATAAAAATGAATCTCTATCTTCTTGGTCACGCCATCACGGGTTGATTCACGCATTTTCTTTTTATTATGTTTGTTATTTTTAGGAGAAGGTTCTTATAAAAGAAAAATTTACAATAAATTGTGCGTAAATTCGAAAATTTTGTAATAAGTTACAGTACTATTGTCGTCGTGGATGAAAACCAATTCGAATTAAAGTCTTCGATAAGACAGGACAACGTTTGTCGGGTCAACTAGTTTATAATAAAGTACAATCATCTAACGATTTGTAATTAAAACCAAATTACTCTCATTTCCTTTATCATACAAAAACAGCGTTCACTAAGCCAGCAAAATCCGCAGTCGCTTTGTCGGCTCACTCCCATCGCTGGACAAACTAGTTCCGAACTGACTTTTTTAGGCTTCCAAAGTAGATAGTAGCTCAACGGAACATTTTATCGGAGCTGGAACTGCATTTCGGCAGCTTCATTGGGACAGAAGGAATTACTGCTGTAATTAGTTTTATTATTTCAGACTGGTTACATTTTGCTGGTTGTTACGAAAAGTTAGAATTGCAAGGTTAATTTAATTTTGGAGTTTTGTACATACCCTTAATAATGTTAAAATGCCTAACCCTTTGATTAAATTTTGTCAAAATATTAGTTCAGTACATCAAATAAAACATAGAGCGCCTTGTGTTCATAAAAACATAAGCCAATGCATTAATGTTGACGACCTCCGAAGTCGATAAACGAACGGCCGGACTATGCCGTCACGTCATGTCTGAGGTCCTGGGTTCGATCCCTGGTTAGATCAATATAGGAAACAAGCTTTTCTATATTATTTTGGGTCTGGGTGTTGTGGTACCGTCGTTCTTTCTGACTTCTGTAACACAGGTGCTTAAGCTACTTAACACAGAATCAGAGCAATGTATGTGATGTTGTCAATGTTTTAACTTGTGTGTAATGTCGGCTTTATGTCGTTTTTTAATAAACGCTCTCTCTTGTGACAGCTACTTTTGAGTTGGTTTTATTTTATAAAAAAATGATAAGAAGAGATGACCAGATAAATGTAAATAACTCTTTTTATCCCGAAATAACGCTAGCAAAAGCCAGTTTAACGTAAATTAAAACATCATAACTGCATTATTATGTTTAAAGCTCACAAATTTTTTGATGACATTTGGTATGAAGAGATCACATACTAGATTCACGTACATAACACATTTTGTCCCGAAGTAACCCGAGCAAACTCGCGATCAACATCTAATTTAACGTGAAATAAAGATTCGTTAGTGATTGTTATGTTACAACAGACCCTTCCATAAAAGTAACTACAGATATAGTATCGCAAACAAACGCAGGTCGCTGTTTAAATAAATGCAGTGTCAAATGATAATGTTGATCCGTCAGATGCAATGTGTCGCCGGCTCCCACGGGGTTTATAGCGAGCAGACGAGCGGGAGAAAATGATGGTTCCAATATTTAAAAAACGATCCGTAACTAACAAACTAACTATTGGACAACATCACATACATTGCTCTGATTCTATGGTAAGCACCTGTGTTACAAAAATCGGAAACAACCACGGTACCACAACACCCAGACCCGATACAATATGACGCGATGACGCGATCCGTGGGCCGCCGCTGTAGCTCGTTCTTTGAGTTGAGAAGCCGGGAGAGGCCTCTGATTGGCCAGGAACGTATGATGGAGCACTCTGCTGATTGGGTATGTAGTCGGGCGGTGTAGACAGCAATCTATATTATATAAATTATGTTATATAAACTTTAAGACTTTCGCGTTCCATTTTAAACATTTAAAACAATTGAACTAGTCGAAACGCGACATCATGTATATTTAGTAGTTAATAACAACTACTGAGTGCCCAACGTTTCGGTTAGGTTGGTAGTTCGTATTAACTACTCAATAAAAATGGTGTCGCGTTTTGACCCGTTAAATTATTTTAATCAGAATCAGAATCAGAATCTCATGTGTACATACACAGTTTAAAGCAATAAATGATTCTGATTCTGATTAACAAATGTTTGTTGCTGTTGTAGTTGCATAATTTAGGCACATGAGACAGTTTGCCCAGACCGGGCATTTAAACGCAATTATGTCGATAGAAAAGGAAAAATATTTCTAAGGTATAAGTTGTGCCAATTTTCAAAAAGACAAATAGGTACCTTGCACACTATATGGATTATTCGATTATTTGGAAATTATCAGTATACAGTTGTTATGGAGCATACCAAAATCTGACGATACGTATAGCCATTTGTAAACTTTATTTTATTTATTTACTTTACTTTATTATTACTTTATTTTTTGTCTCACTCGCTCTATCAAATTGTTTACTGAAATTACTGATTACTTATAGAAAGATAATATTCCTGCGTGTGAATAAAGTTCCTAGAGCTCCTTGGGGTTCCTACATTAGTAGCAGGGGTTAACCCTTCAAGGTAAGAGTGAAAAGTCCAGTACCTAACAGCTATCATTATGCTGTACTTGTCGCCCTTAAGCTAGGACCTCACTACCACTTAATATCAGGTGGAATGAGGTCAATCTTACAGTGTTAAAAAAAAAGAACAAAAACTTGTGTAAAAAAGCCGCATACAAACCGCTCGTCTGCACCACACAAATCAAAGGAATTCGCGCAAAAGGGGTGCGAAATGACACGTGTCACGCACCCTGATTGGTCACAACGGCCCCGCTCGGGACACCCTCCCCCAGAACAGCCCCCCTGCTCAACTACAGTGCAATTAGACGGGTAAGCTGATTTACTTGCAAAGTGGCTTTTGTTATAGTAAAGGGTGGGTATTTGATATTTCGAATTGTTTTTGGCTACTGTTGTGTTGATTTTTTTATCAATGTATGTTTATTTTCTGTCTTGTAGTACGGACAAACTTTTTGGACTTTGCAATATCCTTATTTCGTTCGAATAAGGCCTAAGATCGAGCTGTAACAGTTTTATTTGGCGTGCTGTCGACTGTTTGTTAGTTTCTTTTTGTTATAATACTTTGATATTTTCAGTTTATACTATGTGTACTAAAAATAGGTAGAGTTGAATACAATATAGGGTCTTTACAATAATAAATCATTAATAATAAACACCAAATGCCACATGACCACGAGCTTGACGACGTGCTTATTTTATAATTTTGTATAGGTATTTGTACATATATATTTATAGTTTCTATAATTATTACTATTTTTTCGTTTGTAAACACAAGTATCTTTATTTCTGATGTAATTAACTGTACGCAATAATATGAATTAAATTCAAGCTATCGAACAAATAAAATAGTTCTTAAGGTTAACGCATTCAAACAAACAAACAAACAAACTCTTCAGCTTTCTCCTTTTTAATATTAGTATAGTTAGATTTATATTAAGCAAATCGTTTGCTCTATCAATTTCAAACAATCAATTTCTCCCCTAACAATCAACACATACGCCATTTAAACGGCCATTTTGATTCAATTCCAAAGGTCGCCTTGACCCGTGTTCATCCTCGTCTGATCCTGGACTCCACTCTCGACATGCGCGCGGCAACTAAGCGTAAGATTCACCAAGACCATCCCCAAATACAATTTTATTTAGTCAGGGCCTGCGATTAGGGTTGGCGGTTGTTTTGAAAGCACTTAAACTGAATATTTATAATAGCTGTGCTTGCGACCTCGTTCGCGTGGACTACATACCTACTTTTATTGTCAGTTTTACACCTATCTCCTCTTATTATATTCGAAGCATAAGTACTAAGTATTTTAATTAAAGTTTCAAGCTATATTTCTGTTGTTTCTTATCTGTAACTTCAAAAATAAACATTTTCTCATATAAACTTTCAAGAACGGTGTTACACCATTATTTAAAAGTTATTTTATTTATTTTTATTTATTTATTTTGAAGATCTATCCATAGTTATCCCACACGTATGGGTTTGATGAAAAAAATAATTAAGTTTTCAGTTCTAAGTATGGGGAACCCCAACAATTTATACGGACAGACATGATGGATTCATAACGGAACCCTCATGGATTCATGAGGGTTCCGTTTTTTGGCATTCGGCTACGGAATCCTAAAAAAGGATGTAAATGTTTTTGTTTTGGTGTTTTGCATTTCACTATCATTATAATTTTCACATGTTAAATATCATTTGATAATTAAAAAAAGACAGAGTATACCGCTAAAAACCGTTACCAATATTTGAAAACTATCCGTTCTAGTAACGTATAGTAATGAATTATACGAGGCGTAAGCTAATAGGCCGACCGACGACTGATGACAGATGGCATGGAAAGTCAATTATGGAACGGTATTAATGACTTCTAGTCGGTTGGAGAAAAATGTATAGCCATTTTTGACACATTACGGAAATAAAAATATTGGAACCGGGTATAAAACAATTTGAGTTAAATAAAAATAGACAAATACAAATAAGACTCAATATTTTTTTTTCGATTTTTTATTTTTATAGTACTTTACGCCGTACTAGCGAACTTTAAATATTTTAAAGAACAGAAAAAATATGGAATAAACAAAGATAAGTATGTAGTTCTAAACATATTCGACAGAGGGCACTTACCGTGGGCTAACGGGTTGGTACAGCAGAAAAATTTCATCGCCTACGATAACTTGCGGTTAGCTCAGTTGGAAGAGCAATACGCGCGATAGGTGAAGGTCGTGGGTTCGATTCCCGCACCGCAAGGGGAGATACAATTTTTCTGTTTTATTAAATACTAGCGGTCCCGGCGAACTTCGTTTCGCCTTAGAGGATTTTCCCGCGAATTCGACGAATGACATTTTAAGACTCATTTTTCTACACCTTCGGTTACATAGTTCAAATTTTACCAAGGATCCCTAATTTTGTAGCCTATGTCAAATATGATGTAGCATTCTATTGGTGAAATAATTTTTGAGCCTATTCATTACAAACATACAAAAATAGGTACAAATCTTTTCTCTATTATAATATTAGTATGATAACTTTTTTGTTCGTTTTTGCCAGCCCTGCCGTTGGGTCTGGGCAGTGGAAGGGTCAATTTATTTGCGAATTGATAAACCCGTTCGCCGCTTGACAATGGCGTCGGCTGATTATTGCCGGCCGGCCTAGTTGACCCCTTAGCTTTTTTGTACACTCGCCCTTATAAATGGCTTACTTGTGCTATCAATTTGAAATGTTTGTTTTTCTTACAATTTATTGCAGTGACGGGTAGCGATACATTAAGGCTGTGTTTAGAAGATTAAGAAACATATTTATTATTGTCCCATTACTGATTCTGACTTCGTCTTATCTCTCTGGCTGTGTATTTAACCGCAAATGACTAGCTAGTAAATTACGATAAAGACCAAAATATAAATAATAAGCTTTAAATTTCTTAATTACCATATGACTTGTCGCCTTTAAGCTAGGACCTCATTACCATTTCATATCAGCTTGGATGAGGTGGTGGATCTTGAAGTGTTATATAAATAAAATTAACTAGATTAACAGACCAAAAAATGTTCACATCTATACTAATATTATAAAGAGGAAAGATTTGTACCTATTTTTGTATGTTTGTAATGAATAGGCTCAAAAAGTACTGGGCCGATTTAAACAATTCTTTCACCAATAGAATGCTACATTCTTCCAATTTGACATAGGCTACAAAATTAGGGATCCTTGGTAAAATTTGAAAAATTTCAACAGAAAAGCGGGAAAAATTCTCCAAGGCGAAACGAAGTTCGCCAGGACCGCTAGTGTATTATAAATTTGATAGGATCATCAATATATATGTTTACAAATATATATACACAGACAGCACAATCGATATGACTCTCGCTCGAGTGACAGGCTTCGCCTAGTGTAAAAGTCACTGTTTCGTGGTAATTGTGAAGCTCACGTTTTTATAAATAAATGTTTTTCTTTCTTTCTTCAAAAAAACTTGTAGTTACATATCTATGTCAATAGATGATGTAGACATCATTCACAAATAATAAAAGGTATCCATATCGCAAAAGAAGACTTAATGTTACATAGGCCATACTTAATTGACAAACTAACTGTGTGTCTTAGTGCAAAATTAGTAATAAGTGTAGCTTTCATTTGTAAAAAAAAACTACTGAGTTTCTTGCCGGTATCTTCTCTTTAGTTATAGGTTCCGAACCGGAGGTAGCTTCATTTGCTTTATATAGATACTATTCATAAGTATTACTAATGTAATCTATGAGAATAAAAACAATATTGACTTTGACTTTGACTTTGACTATTTTTATTAGAATTATGTACATTAGTTACTTTGAAATGTTTGAAACTATTAGTCAGTGTGTTAATACGTCAAATTATGTTGTCATATTATTTTCATATACAATCTGTAAGAAAAATGTGTTTTGGCCGATATTCAAAAGTATCTTAGTTGACTAGCCAGTTAACATGCGTATTTCCTAAGAAGGCTTTATCTGTATAAGTGAGGGTCAACACCTTAATCGTCGAGTAGTTTCCAATTCGAACCCAGGACTCCAGTAACAAGCCCGGGATTATGGTTCTGGAGTCATGGGTTCGATTCTGGTTTCGAGCCAAGGTTTTATTTCGCACGATTTTTCGAACCTATCTCGAGATTGTGATGCGTGACCAATCCGTATTCGATAAGCGTGGTGACTCATATAATTGTAACGATTACTTTATATTCAGTATAATGCACGTATAGAAGGTATTAAAAAGGAAAATGGACTCTACCAGTCAATTCCACAGATTTTAACGCAAAATATAGAGGCGTGAAACATATAAGACATACTAGATGCTAGAATAAAAACTAAAACACTTTTTTCCCAAAATAATTAACATATTATACACGCACATGACATATTTTTATAGAGGTGAGACATATTGATTTGTAAGTTGAACCGTAACATGAATATTTTAATAATTTTCTGCTTCATGGTGTCAATTTTGTAACATTTACTTAATTTTTGAGTAAGCATTTGGGATTATTTATTACTTTAAATCCAATGTAAATGTTTTTCTCGTTTTCTATCTGTCTATTATATTGATATCCAAGATTGTGCTAGTTTTGTTGAAGAATGAGCGTCCTCTCTCTAATTGCAGTGCCCTTACAGGGTATTTAGTGATCAAATTTTAAGTTACCACCTTGCAAACACTAAAGATGCAATAAAAATATTGAGTATAATGTGAGCAAAGTCGCAAATATCTAGTACATCAACCGACGTCAATTAAACAGTCTGCGTCCTAACTAAACTTTAACCATAACAGCGGCAACACCTGCGGTGCGCCTCGCCCCGAGCCAAGGGTTTTGGTCAAGACCGGCCGTTGAGGGTTAACTTTCTGGCGACTGATAACCCTTCGCCGCCGGTGCAGAGTAATTATATTGGTGTTCGGTCCAGTTGACCCTAAACTTTTTGTGTAGTCACTAAATGGATGACTAATTGGTAAAAAGTTGACTGTGCGAATTTTATTTTTATTAATTAAAAAAAAAAGTGCACAAAAAGTACAATAGGTGGACTTACTACTAGGGAATTTTTCTACCAGTCAACTCTTGGGTTAGGCAGAGAGTTTGTATATGGGTGCATTAATAGAGAAAAATTATGTAGGTAACCTAAAAAGACATAATAAGAATAACCAACATTAAACTATTTCCTCTACCTTAAGGTTGTCTGGAAGAGATCGCTTTCTAGCGATAAGACCGCCTAAATTGTACTATAATCAATCTGTAAAACCTATTTCTGTAAAGTTTTTGTGCAATAAAGTATATCTATCTATCTATCTATCTTAAACTAACATTACGGAAACTATTAAATAAACATAAACGTATTACCTGATAAATAATGAAGTAAAGTTGAACATCTATGTATATAAATAAATAAATAATAAATAAAATAAAATAATTTTATTGGCTTTAACAAATATTAGCAGTCTTAAACTAATAACATCAGTGTCCCCTTTTAAGCAATAATAGCCTGTGTCAGGGGTCACTGCTCTTCCATACAAAACTCTTTGTTAACTGCTGAACAAATGTACAGTATTTTATGGGTAAAGAGCCTTAAAGTATATTTAAAACTATAAGTATTAACGAGATATTGTCTCTCACATGCACAGCTTCCCTAATTAAATTTAAAATGTACCGTTTTTGTGTTTAAATGTGTGTGTGAGTGTGTGTGTGTGTGTGTGTGTGTGTGTGTGTGTGTGTGTATGTGTGAAGGATTGTGTATAAGAGGTGATTTGTATTAGTAAGGGTGTCATAATTGCGGCCTATATTAAATCAATAATGTTTCAATACATTCATAAGTTCTCGGTAGCAGCCAAGTCTTAAGTAGTTTCCTACATTCGTAGAATTGCTTGTTGCGTATATCTAACTCCTTGTCAATTGTGTTGTATAAGTGTATTGATCTTCTGTTATATTGTTTCGTAGCAAATTGTGTGTTAACTCTATTTACTCTAATAGCTCTATCTTTTCTTCTTTTATTAGTGACGATAGTTGGGTTATATGGTAACGTTTTGTGTCTTCTTAAAACCGTTTGCATTAAATATAGTTTCCTAACTGATAAAAGATTACTGATCTCATAAAGGGTATGCGTAGGAAATCGATTCTTTTTAAAGTACATTACCTTAATTAAGCTGCGCTGAGCCCTTTCAACACCAATAAAGCGCGTTTTGGCCGCCCCTCCCCAAATAGGTATGCAGTATAATAAGACCGATTGAACCAACGAAATATAAATATCAGTGAGCAGATCCTTACCCAAGCCATTTACGCGCTCCGGCACAACATGTCTCAAAGTCTTAAAAATCCAAATTAGTTTTCGAACCCTTGCTATAACGTGTTCTAAATGTGGATACCAAGACAGTCGCTGATCCACATATACACCCAGATATTTTACCTGATCGGTTCTCTGAATAGTGGGACAGTTGCAGATTATATTTCCATTAATACTTGAATTATTTAAATTATTATTACAATTATGTATTTTTATATTGAATTCATTATTGGGCTGCGTATTATTATTTATACTAAAGCAAATATAATTGGTTTTGTCCGTGTTTAGCGTAAGAAGATTGATGCGTAGCCACGTACTTATTTGTTTCAAACCTTTCTCAGCACAATCCCTAACAGCATCCCACGAATCAGCACTGAAGACAACTGCGGTGTCATCGGCGTAGCAGAAGATATTTGCGTTAGCAATATTCATATTACATAGGTCGTTTATGTAAATAAGAAATAACGTCGGACCAAGAATGCTACCTTGTGGCACGCCATATGACACCTCCATGTCGCCGCTGATGATGGAATCCAATTTAACACGTTGCCGCCTATCAGACAGATAGTCTTTAAATAACTTAAGTGGAACACCATGTATCCCAATCTTTTCTAGTTTATGCACCAGTATGGGGACAGAGACAGTGTCAAATGCTTTTTTTAAATCAAGGAAAGCCGTCATACATTTCTTATGTTTGTCGAGTTGCTCAACCACCAGTGAACTCAATGCTAACACCGCATCCTCTGTTGATCTTCCTTGGCGGAATCCATATTTAGTGGACGACAAAATATTGAAAGTTGTCAGGTAATTGAGCAGTCTTTTATTGAGCAGTCTTTCAATGATTTTTGAAATTGCAGGCAGAACCGAAATAGGCCTGTAATTATCAACACTTCCTGTATCCCCTGCCTTGTAGACTGGTGTAATCACAGATTGTTTAAGGGATGATGGAAAAGTTCCACTGTTAAAGATGAGGTTTGCAAGGAAAGCTATAATCGGAACAACTTCCACCCTCATATTCTTGAGGAAAGTAGTAGGAATGTTGTCCCAGCCTGAAGCGCTACAAGATTTGAGAGACATAAGTATACTGCTAACCTCATCATGGTCAGTCTCCAGCAAGACAAACGATTGTGGTTGGCTCGGTAATGCGCGCAGATAACTCTGCCATTCCTCAGAAGAGGGTTTTATTTGCTGATATATTGTATATATTGCTCTGATTCTGATTCAAAGATAGCTAAAGGTGCTTAAGAAATCAGAAACAGTGACGGTACCTGTTGTGGTATCGTAACTCAAAAAAAAAAGTTATTTTTCCATATGGGCCCGACCGGGTTGGATCAAAGAAATTGATAGAACAGATATGAGAATAGCAAGGAGTATTGGAACAACAAGAATGGATATTATTTTAATTTTTCAGTCTGTGTGCTAAATGTTTTCCTTCTTTATTTTTTGTATTTATTTATTTTTATTTTACCCCATTTCAGGGGAGAGGAGGTAAATGGTTTGTAGTGTAGTACTAATGTCGAGCCTTGTAATATGATGATGCAGAATATGTAATTTTTACCTTTTCAATGTATATGTTATTGTTTAATTATCAACTCCTTGAAATAAGTGTCCTTTCATGAATAATTGCCGCAGAGTGTGCCATCTATACATACATAAAAATAATATTAGAGTGTCTGATCGTAATTTTGAGAATAACCACTTTTTACTATATGCATATGGATATACTCGTATATACGGTATAGAAAAAAAAATACCATTTTGTTTGTTTCGGCTCATCTCTGAAATGGTTGGATCTATTTTGACGGGACTGTTATTGGCAAGCTGATGAAATAAGGAGTAATCTAGGCAAGTCTCTTTTATTTTAGAAAAATACTTTAAAATTATTAGGTTAAGTTTTGAAGTATTTATGATTTAAAAATAAATTGCTTTCTAGCAATAAGACCGCCTAAATTGTACTTAATTATGTCTGTAAAACCAATTTGTGTAAATTTTTCTGTGTTATAAAGTGTATCTATCTATCAAAATCCTCTAGTTCACGCGAACAAAGTCGCGGGCACAGGTAGTATACACTGTCGCCCGAACATTTGCCCAAACATTGGCCCAGCGGTGGGCACTGTCTACGCCGTATTCTATTGAACTCGCAAAGGTCCAACTAACGCTGGTCATTGATATTTGGACATAAAGCGAGGGTTTGGTCCCGAGGGGGGACCTTTTCAAATAGCTAATGAAATCCGTGACCTTACGTCTGAGTAAGTAGGGCTTGTTTTGCTACCTTAGCGAAATAGAAAACCGGGGCATGTAAATAGATTTACTTAATTTTTTTAGAGATATAATTAGCAGGCACCTTTTTATTAATTTGGGCGACTGAAATACTGACTGGCCTAGTCGCCGAAGCCCTAGTGGCTCACTTTCAGAATTTTTTGATGCTAAATTTATTAGAACCCAATGTTTTTCATTTGCCATCATAGTTTATTATATTCATTCAGTAAACGCATTATTATTGAATAAAAAATCCGAATTATATATTGTTCATTTCAGGTTTTTTAAACTTAGTTAGCAACAAGTAACAAGTTTTAAAAAATACTTGAAAACTTTATTTAAATTCTATACGAAGAATATAAATGCTAGATATGAAAAAAAAATTTTTTGTTTGTATTTTTGTGTGTGATGAGGTAATTGTAACTAAACCTTAAAGCACGGTTCATGTTACAAATTTATGCTACTTTGTGAATATCAAGCTTATTTTTATTGTGATGACAATAAAATGTAATGTTGTACAAACAGGTCATTTTAAAATGGCGCCCAACGTGGTGGTAAAGTATTAGTGGGAAACAGTTGGGTATAAGGTAAGTATGTGTTTCTTTAAAGTATCTGTAAATATTATGGCAATTGACCAACGGTTCTGAAGACATTATATTCAGTCTTTTTGGTTCACCTTTTCATGTGAAGTGTGACAGTTTGACACCTTAATAATAAGACGACCGATTACCAACGAAAAATGTTTTATTTTAGTCTCCAGTCAACTAAATAATATTAATTACACCCGTATTGTAACAGACGGTGAAGTCTTATTAGCAACTACCTAGGCGTCTACTCTTGGAAACGAAATATGTCGGTTCCGATGACGTTTAGTATTTTTTTATTGCTCATTATCGCAACCAACACACTTCGAATGCGAATAAAGCGTTATCAAAAAACAAAATATTATTTATACAAATCAAAAATCACGTTTTAATTCCCTAACTTTTTATCAATCTTCAAAAGCGAAACCTTTCGTTTGTTCGTTTCGTTTTCAAGAGTAGACGCCCTTGTGATAGTTCTAGAGAGGTGGTCCTCTTTAGAACTATTTAGACGCTGCTTATACGTCCAATTTGGGAAGTGATTATTTTTATTCAGTTAATCCACTGGCTCTTTAAAATGCAGCGAGGACACGCGCTGCAAATTATCAGTGAATCCGTGGAGGCGCCACTCGCATCGCAATTAGCATTATGTGTTAACTGCGCATTCAATATGCGAGCCGAATACGTAATGACCGGATGCAGCCCTCAAAACATACGTACATTGCTATTGAATGTTATCATTGATTAATCTTCTTACGATTAATTCAAATTACTTAAAATTTGGGTGGGAGTGGGAGGGTAGTGGACGGAAAGACATTGTTAAAAGGACAACATTACATACATTGTGTTACAGAAATCAGAACGGTACCACAACACCCAGACCTAAGACAGAAAGAAAAGTGCGTTTTCCATATTGACCTGACTGGGTAGCGAATCCAGGACCTCAGAGATGGCGCTACATCAAAGTCCGGCCCATCCCATCGCTTCTTGGCAATCGGTCGTCACATTAATACATAACAGTCTGACTTATTCATTTGTATTGCAATTACTTGATAACACTAATATACGATAATATATCGTCGCCGCATGTGTAGTAGGTACCACATAAGTAGAGTTTTCCATAAGTTTTAAGTTGGATTGAAATATTACGAAATAACAGACAAAAGTAATCTTTATGGTAGAAGTTCGATACGCGGTATTACACTATCCCCGACGATATTTGATTATATTTTGCATAGTAATAAATAAATCATGTTGTTTTAAACTATAATGCGAGAAATGTGATGTATTGGACATGGTAGTAGGTATTTAAAATTCACTTGTATGGCATGAACGACTGTAAAAATCTATTGAAATGTGTGGACTGCATGTAATAAACGCTTATTTTGGAGTGGGAAAAGTAGTTTGAATATTAAATAAAATTACATTCTCTAAAAACTACAAGCTTACGTGACCAGATAGAAAATATCAGAAGACAATCTCCGTCTAAGCGACATTTGAATTTTAAAAAATATACTTTTTATAAACAATGTAAAGAGGTTTGTAAATTGTTTAACGTTCCTAATGAAGATCTCAGAAACAAATACATAGCTCAAATCATCGCGCAGTCTCCTTTGTGACGTGTCTCTTTAAACACTTGACATTGGCGGAATCATTGCGTTGTTTTTAAACGCTGGGGGGTCCATAAATAAAAAAAAGAGGGTTTGTAAACCTACACAACCTGTCGTCGACATCATGTTTTAGTTTTGTGCCGAGCAATTTAAAACGTAGCCTAATAAAAATACGAGCTCACGAAACGCAAAGTAAATCAATGTAAATCGTAATTGGCGTCGCAAGTATCCTGGCTCAGCTCAGACTGGCTCGTCTTACTTTCCCGATATAATTAGCTCTCGCAAATCGCGTTACAGGCCGCAAAGCGTAGACTGTTTGCGCGCCGGCGCGGCTGTGTTTAAATGCTTTCTCTAATTTAACTACACGTAAGTTCAATTTCGAGTGTGTGATTTTGTAAGTGTTCTCTAATGTTTGCATGTAAAATGATAAAAATGTTGACAATTATAAGGATTTGTTAGACTCCGTCCGCGTGAAAAAGTTTTTTGTTATTATTTTTATGCATAAACATTTTTTTTATTTTTTTTATTTATTAAGGTTTGCTAACAGTTTACTCATACATTCTTGCCAACAACATAACAATGGTTCTAAGTCTTATGAGTATTCTAATTAAAAGCAAACACAACATGCAACGTAATTGTAAAACAAGTGACTAATAAATATATAATACGTAAAATTCTAAAGTAGGTATAATATTATATCTACTTACAAAAAAAACATATCAAAACACAAAAAAAAAACACATGTTTAATTCATAAGATGCAACTTGATCAGTTTTTTGTATTGTGGAAGTGAGTTCGCAAACACATCAGATGAATTGCTACACTCATTGGTTAATTTACACATTCGTGGGATGGGAGAGTTAGACCCTAGTACAGTTTTTCTCAGTGGAGGCGACAGAGAAGCGATTTTTGTACGTGGATAACTTCTTGTCACTCAAAACTTGACCTCTGTGAGCAATGGAGGGCAGTCTATACTGTTATTCAGAAGCTTGTGGAACATTTGTGAAATGTCTTAAAATTAAGTAGCTTAAGTCACTTTTTATTACATTAGCTATCAACCAATAAGCAGACCCGTTAAACTCGGTCCAACCGTCTAAGAGATAAGAACAAAAACACAGACATACAAAAACAGTGCATGTATTTTAGTATATATACCGCCGTGTATATAGGGTCTTTCCATTTGCATCTTGTAAAAACCGGGTTAATATAATCCAACAGATACTTTAATTTTATTCGGTATATATTAACCGCACATCAAATTTGGATGAGACTCACAGTAATACGTTTTTTAATTATAACATATTCTGTGTTTGACTAAGTTAAATAGCCTAAATGTTAATATAGCTAGCAGTGATTTTTTCCAACATTTAATAATATCATTTTTTATTTCTGTTTGCAGGACCACTTCGATAATCATCAACCATCATCGCTTGACATCGATTCCAAATAAGTTCTCACCCTTCCAACAACAAGCTCAAATAATCCAGGTTTTGTTTCCCCTCATAATAAGATTCTATTATAGATATACGGATAATCTTATTAGTTTTAATGTATCTGTCAATCAGCCGTGATAAAATCACTTTTGGTGATTAGCTTCGCTTACTGTGATGTGGTGCCAGATGGTAGAACTTTTTAATTACTTTTTCAAGTAAATATGAAAACTTTTCATGATTCTAGACTACACTACATATGCGAGACTACAAACATTCGTTGGATTAAGTATAAAAATATTCAACAAGTTACCGCAAGGTATCAAGGGGTTTTTAGTTCGGGTAGTCCCTGCCCCTTCTGGGCGGGGGAGTCCCACACACGCCGCTGTCGTCCCCACGACAGCGGTACGGTGCGCAAATGCATTCTCCCCCCCTCAAAAAAAAAAAAAAAAGGTATCATTGAATTACCCATGCATAAATTTAAGGTCTATGTTAAATCATGTTTAATGAAAAAAGGGTACTACAAACTTGATGAATATTTCAATGATAAACATATATGGACATGATTGTCTGCTCGCTCGCACACCATATTTTTAAGTTCTCTAGTTCCAAATATTGTAAAGATTAGGATAACTACTGAGTTTCTTGCCGGATTCTTCTCGGTAGGATTAGGTTTCGAACCGGATGTAGCTTCAATTTTGGTTTGTATTCATTTTGACGATGCATAAGTGTTACTTGTAACCAACATGGATGAATGAATTGATTATGATTAGAGAGGTAGGGCAAAGCGATTTAACACTCGAACTGGAGCAGCCCGACTGGTAAAATACCTCCACCTTACGGAAGACTGCAGCCAAATAACAATAACTTCGGTGTTGTTGTGTTCCTGCGTGTAAGGTTTCCAGAGCTCCTGGGAGGTGCTATATTAGTATCAGGGGTCAAGCTCCCAAGTAAGAGTGACAAGTCCAGCAACAGCTTTATTATGCTGTACTTGTCATTCTTAGGCTAGGACCTCATTACCACATAACATCAGGTGGGATGAGGTCAATCTTGAAATGCAATATCAAGAACAGAAAAATGTATCTTCCCTTGCTGTGTGTTCCATATAATTAAAAATTACATCTGGGAGGTAAAAAGGCTTTTGATATGCTGTTTTCTCTAAACAAGCAACGTTTTCGGGGTCTGTTCATTAAATAAAAACTATAAAAGAACTTAAACTACAAACCTTTATGGAAATTGAAGCGGTAAGGTATTTTCTTAAAAAAAAAAAAGATATTCATCTCGTAAAATGCTCGGTGAAGAAGAACCGAATTCACCTTCTCATGTGATTCCTTTACAGAATAGTTAGCGTCCCAAAGCGACTTAACGCACATGCATTGTACTTTAATCACAGCTCTCATCCCAAAAAGGTTCACAAAAACGCGATTCGTCCCAAAAACTTCATCAAAACGTTCACAAAGCCAGAATTCCTTGTCGCACGCGTTCGGAAATTCCACTTTCAATCGATAAAAGGCGAACACCCGCTATTGCACCTCGACAATGGCCAATTTGACACTTTAAGTGACAGAAAAAAAACTATAAAAGTGACAATTAGCGCCCTCCGCCATTGTGCGGACGAGTGCGGAAACAGACATTTAAATTTCCATTAGGCACTTTGGCGGTAATCGGTGAAGTGACAGAATGCGGCCGGTTGTACAATGCTACTAATTGGATGACTTTTGAGTTATTATCTTAGGATTGGTTGATCTTCATCTTTCTAGTGTGATAGCGAAGTGTACATTCCTTAGTGAAATTGAAAAATTTGGCGCAACGAGTTTAGATTTTGCAGGACCGAAAAACTTTTATTATTTTAATTGAAAAGTATGTTCGGTAATAGTTTTATTTCTCCTTGTAGAAGTAGTGTATTACTGACACATACAAAACGGACATTGGGTGTGGGTGTTGGAAAATGTATTTAAGTAGTCGATTGTGGTACCACTACTGTTTTTGATTTTTATAACCCAAGTTTAGTCACTAACTTTGGGATCAGTCAATGTTTATAATGTTTTCTGATGATAATTATTATTTGTTCTGGACTCATTTGGTATATTTTAATTTGACACCATATCCTGAATCATGAGACTTGTTTGTTTATTTAGTTGAAACATTCGTGCAATTACGATTTCTGCAAATTCAAAATCGGAGGAAAACGGTTTGTGTTGCTGACTTAATTACTTGTCCTTAATTGAATTCCAACGACAAAGCGTCAAAAAAGTAAAATGTCACAAAAAGCGCGCGCGCTTCGATCAGACCTGCAGTTAGTTAAACGGTCAATTAATTTCCCACTATTAGCGGGGCGCTGCTGACAGCCGCAGAACATATGTGACGTCACGCGTCAAATTAGTAACGGTCGCGTTCGTCCATTTTGCTTTTTTAAATTTCGAACGCCGCATGATTGGCGCCTGTTATTGAACGCGACTGTCCTGTCGGTTGGAAACGCGTCTCTCCAATGAGGATCGTGATTTTTCTTTTTTTTACGCTACACGCTAACTTGCCAGTGTTGTGTTGCGTTTTTGGTTCAAATATTTTGTCAGTCTGCTTTTATGAAAAAGTATTTTATCATCTTTCAGTAGCTTGATCAACTCCCTTTACTGTATGTTTGAAAATAAAATTTAGTTTTAAACAACAAATATATTATCATTAGCGGTATCAAACTTAGGCTTGCTTTCTCTGATTCTAGATTGAGGTACGTAGTCAAACCACTTAGGCTATAAACAGTACCACAGCACCCAGATCCTAAACAACATAGAATCAGAGCAATGTAGGTTGCTAGCTGTACACTACTTAAGGAATCTTCATGCTAAACTTTTTACCTTATAGTTTTATGATGATGTTTAATGAATATTGGGTTATTTGTCAAGAATAAAATACTAAAACTGGATGGTGTTTGAAAAACTCACTCTGGTGTTTTACCATTTATACAAACTCTACAACCTCAAAATTTGGTAAAAATATAACAATAAAATATATTTGGTCCTTCGAGCAGTATTCGTTGCAGAAATATTTGAAAACCACAAAATGGAAGACGTCTTGGAATCACTGGAAAAAAAAGAAGGTAAGTTTATCATCGTTCTCTCTGTTCTATCAAATATAGCCAAAGAACCAATCGAAACTCACCCCAAAATGCATCCATTCAGTAAGCCGCAGTCAGTTATTTAATCTCGGTAATTGCTGAAGCTTATCAGAGCGTAGAAGTTTGCCTACCGCGACTCGTACGTACACTCATGAAATTAAATTACATCGGCCGCGCGGGTTACCTAGACGCCGCGTTTTAAAAGGTATTCAAAGAGTACATACTGTTTCACTTTTCCGTTTTAAATGCCTATTATGGGCTTAGAACCCTATAATATCCCATATATTGATTTGTTTGGTTTTTGCACAGAAAATGTGATTATAATAAAATATAGCTCTTTTATACTGTAAGGGTTCATGCGGTGTATATACGATATCAAAATCTTCATTCTAGTAAGCTGCATATTCGCTACGTTTATTAAAAATATTTTAAGCCTTTAATTTTCATGACCGAGTGTTTATGTTGCTCAAAAAAATTTATTAAATTATATGTAACATTTCTGTATTTGTACGGTGACTGTTATCTTTTTTACTAAGATAAAAGATTGTGTTTTCATATAATTAGATTTGTGTAATCTATTATCAGAATAAATTCTTTAAAAGGGTGACTACAAAATTGATGATTAATTAAATGACAAAAATGTATGGGTCTAGAATAACTTCCATTCTCGGAAATCTAGCTTTGTATATTTTATTTAAGTACCTTGTATAAGGAAACATAACAATGTTTCCTCGAAAGAAACTCGACACTTACTCTTTTCAATGTAACAACATTGAAAAGAGTAAGTGTCGAGTTTCTTGCCGGTTCTTCTCGACATGATCAACATTTCGAACACGGCGGTAGAATACTTAATGTGTAGGTACTGACGATTCATAAGTGCTTTTGTAACGCTTACATGAATAAAGATGTTTTCTATTATATTCTAAACCTAATGTATCGTGGTCGCAAACCTCAGAAATCTAAAAATAATAGATATAAAATAAATTGTGACTTTAGGATAACACTCACAATAATACAATGCAATCAGGCATTTAAAAGTCGACTGTTCGAAAGGACATTCAGCCTAGCGAGGAATAATATAAATATTGGGCAAAATTAAAAGAAGAGCTCTGATTTTTTGGTAAGTAGCTAAATCACTTGTGTTAATGTAATGAAAAACAAGGACGTTACCACAATACCCAGACCCAAAACATAATATTATAAAGCATACTACATATTGATATAATAGAAGATTTCGTTACTGAAGGTTTTCAAATAAGTTTATGAGGGCGTATAAATATAAATTATATTAAATTACGAGTAGACAAATCTGTTACGGCACCCATAAACGTACTATCTGCATGACCCAACGGTTGACTGGTAGAGAATGCTCCTAGCATTAAGTCCATCTTTTGTACTTTTTTTGTGCAATAAAGTTTTTAAATAAATAAAATAAATTTGGTTGGAACCTATTTACAAAAAATTCGATTTTTCCTTCCAGAACGTTTACAAAACACACTCTGTCTTTGTGATATATTTGTTAAAAATGTCTCACTTGCATTCGGTTTACTCTTTGACGAGATACATATTGCAATATTGGTAAGAAGACAAACTTCACCGTTCCCCGTACACGACGTGTTTAAACTCGTGTTTTGGCCATCAGATGCATTCGTATAGAAAAGGGAATAAGACTTAGTTACCCCAACTTAAATTTTATAGTAACTGGTTGATGGCAATAAATGTACGGAATAATAAGATAGTTTTAACAGCTGCCGAATCGTCAGTTACCGTAGATCTTAAGTATATTTTGTTAACAGAGGGGTCGGTTGATAAATGTAATGTTTGTAGCATTTAGGATTGTCGTGTTCCATTTTAAACATTTATATTTTAAAAATTTCAGTTAAGTTGATGAAACTAACCTAAACTTCGGGCAGTAAATAGTTCCTAATAACTTAAAAAAAATGTTGCCGCGTTTTGAGCCGTTTACTTCTTTTAAATGTTAAAAATGTGATGTTGTTCTATAACTGTTACTTGAATCATACTGTTTTATTCTTTTTTTGCATTGGAAAACGAATAGGTGGCTTAGCCAAATGGCAGTATTTGAACTCCGATACCATTTCGACTAGTTGAACTCTTAATAAGACATGGAGTATCGACCTTTTTATTCGTCTTCTTCCGTAAGTCAAGGTCATAAGGTTTGATTTGAATTGGTTACTGTTTTCCTATTTCTCGATTAGGGTTAAAATGTTTGGAATTGACATTTCGAAATTACGTGACTTTTCTAAGTGAAATGTCAACTTAGCTGGGCCCCTAAGTTTAGATAAAATTTATAGTCATCTTCTTGTGAAACAAGCAAGGACGTGGGATTCTATCCCGAAAACCGAGGGCGAAGCTAGTATAGTAATCCTTTTACACAGGTAGCCGGATGTCCGGTCTGTTGCCGCCATTCGTTTGGCAATCTCATTGGCCGTCCCGATTCGATTTGGCACACCCGATTGGTCGCGTGAGATGGTACCTACGTCTGGCCATATTTTTGAAACAGTAAAGATAACCCTTTTTATAACCTTTTTCGTTGTTTTACTTTCGATTTTTTCGTAGGCGATTTTGACTCTTATGGTGACGTATTATTAATGATTGAGGTTGATTATTTTTATAGTTAAAATGAAATCAGACTCTACACTACAAACATACACATTTTAGACTTGGTACAACCCTTATTTCTAGGATATAAGACCTAATATCCAACGTCAGATGTTTAATTTAATGTGCTGTTGAACGTCAAGTTATAATCGTTCAACAACTTCTAGACAGTATTTGAACGGATATAAAACACGATAACATTTTATTTCTTAATTAAGAGGTATAACATTTGGACCCGTTAACTTATGTCAAATGAAGGGTCTGGTCTACTGCAATAATGATAAACGTCCTTTGTTTTTTGTTTAGAGATATTTGGGTGTTAAATTTATAAACGTTGTCTAAAATTTAGCCTTATTGCCGTGAATACCTGGGACACTGAGCGTTCTAGATGTGTAGTCAAATATCAGAAACAGTTTTATCTCAGGACCGCAAGCGATATTGCCTAGTTAGTAAACGAAATTACTAGAGCTGCATGTATGAAGTGACCGAATGACGTTGATCACATAGATTTTAATCAAAGTCAATATTTTTTTATTCATGTAGATTACATTTGTAATACTTATGAATCGTCTCTATACAATGCAAATGAAGCTACCTCCGGTTCGGAACCTATAACTACCGAGAAGATACCGGCAAGAAACTCAGTAGTTTTTTTTACAATTAAAAAGCTATACTTATTACTAATTTTGCATCAAGACATACAGTTAGTTTGTCAGTTCGAAAAAAAAAAACAAAAAAAGTATATAGTTATTGAAATAAATAAAATAAAAACATTTAAATAAAAATAGCTGTAGGGCTTCATGTGTGATATTCAAATACATCATTTTTATACATTTTGACCTACATGCTTCTGTGTGGTCTTAATCTGACATTGATTGAGAAAACTTATTAAAATAATATACAACGCGTAAGTACAGGCGAGCAGACTAGTTAGTGATCCACGCGTTCTTATCATTAATATACTCTTCTACTTTGTAATAGCCTTTTTTCAAGAGACAACTTTTAACATATGTCTTAAATTTATACAAAGGTAACTCAGTAATTACTTCAGGAAGTTTATTGAACATTTTTATGCTTAAAGCAACAATTGAATTACCTATTTTATGAAGTCTACGTTTAGAAACAGCTAGCTTGTTTTTATTTCTGGTGTTAATGCTATGAGTGTCTGATTTTTTAGGAAAAGTATGCAAGTTTTTGTAAACATGCATTAAACAGTCGAGAATATATTGCGATGCGACTGTTAGGATGTTAATTTCCTTAAATAACTCTTTCAGCAAGTCGCGTGGTCCTAGCTTGTAAATGGCTCGGATGGCCCTTTTTTGTAACACAAAAATAGTTTGAATATCGGCCGCAGTTCCCCATAACAACAGGCCATACGACATGATGCTGTGAAAATAGCTAAAATAAACCAATCTTGCCGTTTCCACGTCGGTCAGAAATCTTATCTTTCTAACTGCATAGGCAGCTGAACTCAATCTTCCAGCTAGATTATCTAAATGGAGAGACCATTGCAATTTCGAATCTAAAGTTATGCCAAGAAATATTGTAGAATTTATAAGTTCAATACGCTCATTATTCATTTTAATTATTGAGTTGACCTGTTTTACGTTAGGCATTGAAAACTTAACACATTTAGTTTTCTTGGCATTTAGTACGAGATTGTTAGATGTAAACCAATGATGTACTTTGTTGAGTGTATTATTAATTTCATTAAAATTTTCACTCTGCCTATTAATTTTGAATATTAAGGACGTATCGTCAGCAAATAATACTATGTCACATAAGTTCTTTGTAAAATAAGGTAGATCATTTATGTAAATTAAAAAAAGCAAAGGTCCTAATATCGAGCCTTGCGGTACTCCCATGAATAAAGAAGCGCCAGAAGAATTCGTTCCATTTATAGTAACTTTTTGAATTCTTTCAGATAGATATGACTGAATTAGACTTAGTGAGTTGTTCGAGACACCATAATGCCGCAGTTTCAATATCAAAGTTTGATGATCTACACAATCAAACGCTTTTGATAAATCACAAAAAACTCCGATGACATCCTGTTTATTTTCCCATGCATCAAACACATGCCTGATGAGCGCTACTCCCGCATCAGTTGTGGATTTGCCTTTAGTAAATCCGTATTGATTTTCATGAAATAATTTATTAACTGAGAAATGACACATTATTTGATTAAATATAATTTATTCGAAAATTTTACTGAAAGTAGGTAAAATGGATATAGGTCTAAAATTCGATGGGTCACTTTTATCGCCGGTTTTAAATAGAGGTATGACTTTACTAAGTTTCATTAAATTTGGAAACCGACCTTCATCAATACATTTATTAAATATAAAAGCCAGGTGAGGCGCAATAGAGTGTATGATATTTTTCAATACATCTACAGGAAGACCCCACAAATCCTCATTTCTTTTCATATTAAGGTCCTTGAAAGCTTTCAAAATTGTCATGTAATTAATATGTTCAAACTGAAAGGGTATTGTGCACTCATCCACATGTGATTCGACAAGAGATTTAGCAAGATACGGATTTGAAGCTAACCCACTAGTTGTGGTAGTCGGAATGTTTGAAAAGAAGTTTTCAAAAGCGTTTGCAACTTCTGCATCCTTTTCGAGGATAGCGTCATTAATTTTAAGAGAGAGCTTGTTTGTCTGTGTTTTGTTTTTACAAGTCTCTTTATTAATAATTTGCCATGTGACTTTACTTTTGTTTGTAGCCTTTACTATCTTTTCTTTAATAAAATTAGATTTTGCTACCGCACAAACAGTCTTGAATAATTTAGAATACTTTCTAACATATTCAACAATTGAAGAGTCGCCGGAATTGGCCTTTAAATCATATAGTTCAAAGAGCCTACGTCTACTTTTATATATACCTGACGTAGCCCAGTCACTGAATTTTGTTTTTGAACTATCTATTTTAATCGTTTTTTTAGTAAATATACTATTAAATTCCTTTTCAACGGTATGAAATAATTTTTCGTACGTTTTATCAATACTGCTATCTGACATTATCTTTAACAAAGATACTTTATTGCAGATGTTAGATTTAAATTTTTCTACACGATTTGCGGTAATAGGCCTACAGGTAACATATGAAAATTTACGGGCAAGATGGTGTTCGAACACAGCTAATTGACCACTGTGGTCTGAGTTAATAAAGTTAATTATAGATTTTTCAATAGTGCTACAATTACAAAAATATTATCAAGACAAGTAGCCGAAGTGGCAGTCACTCGTGTGGGTTCATTATAAAGATGATGAAGGTTATATGATTTAAAAAGATTCAGAAATTGAATGCTAGTTTGAGACTTATCTAGTATGTTTACATTAAAATCTCCACACACTACTACTTTTTTATCTGAACTGCACACTTTTCTAAGGGCTTCTTCCATGATTTTCTCAGATAAAGCATAGCTAGCAGACGGTGGTCTATATACGCACATAACAATATACTGCTCGAGCTCTGCACATGAAAGTTCAATAGTTCGTTCGACTGAGAGCCTGACTATATCTTTACGTTCCTTAAATTGAATGTTATTTTTAACCAAAATCAGAGATCCACCTCTAATGGCAGAACCTCTTGTAAAAGCACTAATAACTTTAAAATTATCGATACTAAGCAATAATTCGTACTCTCTCAACCAATGTTCAGTAAGACATAATACATGGACATTTTGTTTATTTAAAAAAAGTTCCAGTTCTAACTCCTTTCCGGAAACACCCTGTATATTTTGATGTACAATGTTAAAATGAATGGGATTTCCTTTTGTCGTGTTATTGCTAGAGTTATTCTCTATTGTCTGAAGTTTAAATTTAAATTATTTGGAACATGTTCCAAAGTCTTACTAAATAGTATGTTAATATAATAAGCTAACAAAGTAGCCAATTTAAATTTAATTTTATAAGGCAAATAAAAAGTTTTGCCAGTCAACATTAAATTTTTATTAATAAATTTATTTGTGTCAAAAAACACAAAGTGGTCACTATGACTACATGTCAAATTATAAAGAAATGTATTCAATACATGAATATAGTTATTTTGTTCAGTACTGTACAACTTTGAGAATGGGAAGGCACACAAAATGACTTTTTTTACATTTAGATCTTTAACTAAAGAAAAACTTTTTAAAATTTATTTTTTACTTGTATTCAGACCATTACCCTGCATTAAAATTATCACTGAATTTTCATTGTGATTATAGCTTGCCACTTTCTGACACATTGTAGTAAGTGAAACATCTGGCATACATATGTTAGTAACGCTATAATGTAATATATTATTTAAAAGAGGTCCATAGCCAACTCCTACCTGGTCTGAGAACAATAAGACATTATTCTTTGTACTAGATGATGATTCAATACACTTTGGGATTTCACTAATGGAGTCAGACAAAAGCTGAATACTGTCATCCACCAGGTGCTGATCAGAGGGATCCGCACCATGGTTACAGCTGCATGGGTCTGTGAATTTATTAGTAGCTAGTATTAGTTCATTTATTTAAACTTGAGCCAATTTATAATTGTCTGTCATTCGTGAAAGAGACTCATGCAGCCGTGAGATGTCAGCCTGCAACTCTTGTGTGTCATTATTATACTTTAATCTACATTTGTCTAATTTTTTACTGTATAATTCAAGACTGTCAAATAAGTCCAAACGTTGCTTTCTTAATATTTTGGACATTCATCATTATTGCAGTCAAATGTTAAAAATTGAACGCCAGAGTCTTGAACTGTATTGTAATCTCTTCTTTGACAACTACCTAGTGAATATGGCACAATCAAATACAATATGTTAGCAAATATTTCCGCTAGTTCTCCCAAACCCCTTTGCACCTGTCGCCATCTTGGATTCTTTAATCTGTCAACCGTGATAGTAATGGGTGTCAGCTCACGTCACAGCGGCTTCGGAGAGGTTCTTACCCATCGAACAATAAAAACAACTAGCTAACAAGTCGTGATAGCTACAAAATGTCCCCCAGGTAGCCAATTAGTGAGCCCCCCTGTGGGGGTCGCGTCTGCCGTAACGAGCTGTCAAACTTTTTGTCCACACACCCTTTGTTTGTGAAAGTCGCCCAATAATGGAGACATGGTGGATTTTTGTAGTGAGAATTTCTGCCGTCACTTTGTCAAGTGCAGGTATTGATCAGATGGATTACGGTGACTTGGAAATGTTTTTGAATCTGTGCAGGGTGGGAAGGAAAAGTGCTGCGAAAATAGTGTAGTCGAAAAACGGTTGCAAAAAGGATCTGGATAATCAATTGTAGTCATATTTGCAAAATTACTTACAAAATGAAAATCAATGGTTCATCATATGTATCATCAATTAATATCATTATAAGGACCATTTTTGCGCGAGAGACACTTCCAAAGTGGTAAAATGTGTCCCTCCCACCCCCTTAACTTTTAAAATAAGAGAGTGATAAAACTTAAAAAAATAATATGATGTACATTATCATGCAAACTTCCACCGACAATGGGTTTAAACAAGATCTAGTTAGTATTTTTTAAGCCGTCATAAATCGTAAACCGCAATTTACCTTTAATTTATTCAACTCCAATATAAATTTTTATATTATGTTACTTGCTGTTACGGAACCCGACCGGGCGAGTCCGACTCGCACATGGCCAGTTTTTGATATACTATTATGTTGCTTTAATTATGCTACCATATAAGCATGTGTTTCAAAGAATAAATTTAATATATGGGTTATTATCATTACAGTAAATATCAATCCGTTAATGTTTTTTGAAAAAAAACATTGTACCCAATTTAAATATTATTTGTATACCTAACGTTGAAAACTCCCTTCTAAATAATAATAAAATACATTAATAACATAAAAAGGAGAAAATTCAGTAGTCAAACAAAATATAATATGATAATAGGTACCCAGACCAAACTTTTTTCATAACTACTTATTCTCTTAATGCTAGTTTAGCAACATTCCTATCTTCTATCCCTGCTCTAAAGTTACTACTATTACAAATCGCAGAATCTACGATATTAAGTTTTCGGATTTACTAGAACTGCGTTTAAATTTCTATATTTTCAAGTCTCTATTTCAATATTGTGAAGTCTCGCTTAAACGTTTTGCTCTCTTGTGTAAAAATTTATTGTACCGGATTAAATTGAAAAAAAAAATTTTTTGTTTTTTTTCTACTAAGATTTTATCTTCGTCTCTAATACTTACCAAAATAACTTTTGCAGACTCAACGAAATTCGTATCAAACATTGGAAGTGGCATTTATCGAGGAGCAATCAACTTTGCGTGTTTTTTTATCATCTGTTGATTCAAAGTTTGTAACAAACGCTTTATTTTTGTCATCTGCAAAAAAGTTTCGTAACCATACAATCCGAACCAGAAACAGTGAGGGGCATCAAATAATAACTTTTAAATTCGTTCTCCGCTAATTTTCCTGAGGGCACGCACCGTATCGCCCTGTCGCCCAGATTTATGTGACGCCCGCTTTTGGAGCAAAAATCACGGAATAACCAGACGCCGGGAAATGTCTTGTTAAGTAACTTGTTTATTTTGGAGGATTTGGGGAAAAAATTCGCGTTGCGAGATACGAATTTAGCATTTGTTTACGCATAAGATCTAGTTTTTTATTCACTTAAACTTCATTGCATACCTAATGTTTTCTACAATCTATTCGATATCCAAATGGTCATGTATAATAAGCCTATTAATGCTAGGATTAGGCCTCCATCATTGAAATCTCGTTATACAACAATGGACACGCTTGCCAAAAGTAAGTTGATAACAAATACGAGGCATGTTCGTTAATATTCAAAACGAACTTTACCGGATTCCAAAATCACACCCGAAATCGTGACCTGGTACTTATATCATTAGACAGTCATACTTTCAATTTGAGGCTTTAACTGTAATAATTTCTTATTAATATGGCTTCTTCGGTGAAACAAATGAACAACTCGGCATAATTGCAAAAATGGATTTAGTATGCAGAATTGTTTACAAGTCGTACCTACGATTGAAGAAATAAAGACAGCCATGAAAGTATTTCAGCATCCTAATAGTTACCTAGTAATGACGAAAACAGTAAGAAAAAGAACTTAAAAGTCTTCTCCTGTAAAATTGCAAAATGACTAATTGTATGTTAGTATGCGCAAATCTTGAGAACTCCTCAACTAATTCAGATATTTTAACAGGGAGACTTAACTTATTTTTAAGCGTCCGAAATCCCAAGCGTGCTATTTGGTAATAGTAATGAAAACCATTTTTGACCACCGCTCTCGCGGATGTGGATGGTTAAATTAAATCGTTATTAATTCCTCTCAAAGGGCACATGTGCAGTGAGCTCACGGGCGCATGCACACGGTCTGGAGATAGGGCCTGTGATATTGCAGAACTGCTTTATTGATGCTGCCCATCCACCATGCAGGAGATGATTTAATTACCCAATGCAAGTGTTTCACTTTTTTAAACATCCACCCCATTAAATACAATACTATTTTTTTTTTGATTTGGTATTTATTGTGTTTTTTATTGTTACAGCAATTTTTTTGAGGATAACATTTCAACCTTTTCCCATTTTTAAATATTTATGATGATGACACCATCTAAATTATATTTAATTTCTTAATAGAAGTATTTTTGTAAATATTTATCTACTATTACTGTGATTTTATACTAAACATTTTGTTACTTTACAATCTTTAAGAACAAACGATAACTTCATAACTTGAAGCAACATTCTCAAATATTAAACGTCTGCCATAAAAATCCGGATAGCAAGCGACAAATCCTTAGAGCATCAAGCACACATGAAAACCCCATAAATAATGCATCCATGCAGACAAACGGGAAGTCAAACTCGGCTTGAGACTGAGCTATCTAACAAGGTGATTTGGCGGACTTAGCTCGCTCGCCGTTGGTACAATTGAAAATACGCCGAATCCAAGGGGCCGAGATCCAGACTCCAAGATCGGATTTGAATGTTGAAGCAGCTTAAAATTAACACAATCCCGTATTTCTTACTTAAAGTTTTCGGTGCATTACGTGTAACTAAGATGGCTGTGAATTCATAAGTTGGGGCGATTGATATATCCCTTTGAGAGCGTCTAGACGTTTGCATTTTTGAGCGTTATAGAATCGAAGTATTGCTAGTTATGGGGTTATTATTTATATCTGAATATTATTTTTTTTTTTTTGGTATTTTTAAACTTTCCGACTTAGCAATGATAAAAGCAGGACTCATCACTTATTAGGAGAATGTACTGTAATTTTCAAACCTAGATGTGTGTCTTCAAGTATGTGTTGTCCCTGACCGAGTTGTTTAAATTTTTAGGTTACCAAAATTTGAGGTGAGAGCTTTCCGCTACTCTAAAAGTTCGGTGAAGATGAAAAAGCCATCAGTGGCTATCATTTATGGTCAGTTAGGGAAAACAAATTGGCTAACCGAAGGCAATTAGAAAAAATTTGCAGCTAACTTGTAATAGCTTCACTCACGTTTTATGAAGTTCACAAGATGATTTTTAAATTTCCTTAAAATATATTAAAACCTTGCTTTATATAAAAAATGGAAACCACCCTAAAAATCCAAACGTAAATTGGTGCACGTAGGTCGTTTTGTACACGTTATATTTGTACAAAGGCTGTTGTCTGGTAAAGTATAGGCTCATTAAATGCCGCATGACTACCCTTGACAATTGATTTACAAATAGATGGTAAAATTATAGTTTGCATATGAATAAGTGTTAAGTGCTGCCAACACTATATACAATGACGACCTACTCACAAACTGTCACCAAATTCCGTTAAACGAAGTGTATCAAAGTAGACACAGAGTAATCAGCAAGTTGCATCCGTCACGCCCCAGTATGGTGTCGTGTGGCCCGGTATACGCGCCCCGGGGCTTGGAGATGACGAGCGGTAGTTAGACAAACTTTCGTTTGCACATTACAAACTGTTGTACTTAGACGACATTGTTGTTTTGTCCCGTTACGTATAACTACAAATAGTTGCTTTGAAAATAAATTGTTTTGTTATGTTTTAATGAATTAAAAAATACATACTTCCTTTGGACCACTATTATAATTTTCCAGTATAAGTAAATGAGATACATTCGGGTCCGAATTTAGTGATGTTTAAAGTAACGTGATATTTTTTTGATCTTTAAATGTAGATAAGTACTAAGATTATGATATAATATAGGTGGTCCTTTTCTAGTCAGTAAGAACATCCGGAGATCTGGTCGAAGTCCTTGACGTTTCATGTGTCCTCTAACCATACATCTTTCTGAATGTGTTTAAAACCACCCAATAAATATAAATTTTAAGACTTTCGCGTTCCATTTTAAACATTTAAAATAATTTTAATAGGTCAAAACTAGTAAATAAATTACTTTAAATTATTTTATTTTATATATATTTTATTAAATATAAAAAAATGAATTTGCAATAAATTGCCTAGATTTAATTCATTGATGCTTATGATGTTTATCTTTCATGTATTTTAGTCTAAATGTAAGTCTTATAAAAGGCCATGTAGTGGATTAAACATTTAAGAACTACTATAGTAAAGTTTATCATTTGCCTCCAAAGTATCCTTCCTCCAATCTTCACCTTTTCCACGAAGTGCAAGAGTTACTTCCTATAGCCAAAGTAAGTCAATACCCAGAGGTAAGTAGTAGTAAAACTAAGTACATTATTTTATGCACGGAAAAGCGAAATTATCATCAAAACTGTCCGAGCCCAAACCCTCGAAGCGATGACAAACTTTCGTTCGAAACAGCGAGAAGAGTCAGCAAACTACCTCCCAAATGAATAAATCATTTGCTATTTATAAAAATCCTATTACATCCACAATGGGCACAGTCGCGAGACGCGTGCCTAGTTGACCCTGGCGAGGGTGCCTCGGACACAGTTAAAAAGAGCACAAGTAAAGAAACCATCGGTTGTTTTACTATCGATAAGAATTGAAATAAAATCAGTTCAGCTGCAATAACTGAATTTTAACTGGCATTAACAAAGTCAAAGTCAATATTTTTTATTCACATAGATTACATTAGTAATACTTATACATAGTCTCGATATAAAGCAAATGAAGCTACCTCCGGTTCGGAACCTATAACTAAAGAGAAGATACCGGCAAGAAACTCAGTAGTTTTTTTTACAAATGGAAGCTAAACTTATTACTAATTTTGCACTAAGACACACAGTTAGTTTGTTAGTTGTAACGGTTGGTAAATTCAAAAATTTGCGTGCAATTTTTGCTCTTCAGGAGTTGCATTAACTTCCACATTTTTCTCGTCACAGAGTTAACAAATAGTTGAAATTAAAGAGTTGTTCAATCATCTGTCTTTTTTTATTTAACTTAGAAACGTTTTAGATATGTAGGTTCTACAGTTACCATTTGTAAACAGTATAACCAACAAAGGAGTTGTTATTCGAATTTACTCTCTCTTACTAATAACATGGTTGCAAAATTAAACACATACAAAAATCGCAACTGTTTACTAAGTAACTTAGTTGCAAACAATCCTATTACTATTATAAAGGCGAAAGTTTGTAAGTATGGATGTATGGATGTTTGTTACTCTTTCACGCAAAAACTACAGAACGGATTTGGATACAATTTGGTAGGAAGACAGATGACATACTAGATTAACATATAGGATACTTTTTATCCCGAAATAACGCGGGCGAAGTCGAGGGCAACAGCTATATGAATATAAATTTTTAATTTAACTGGATACAAGTTTGCCTGCAACGAAATATATTTCAATTTATACTTTACACGAAGCGGTTTGTATTATAATTATAGGTAAAATAAATAAATAATAAATAAAGATTGGAAAATATCACATACATTGCTCTAAATCTGTGGTAAGTAGCTTAAACACTTGTGTTACAGATATCAGAAACAACGACGGTACCACAACACCCAGACCCGAGACCGTATAGAAAAGTTCGTTTCTCGTATTGACCCGAACGGGACCTAAAAGATGCTGCGACGACAAAGTCTGGTTTGCTCGTCACCCGTCTATGGAGATAAACATGCTCATACTATATTATTTTTGAGACTTCAAGCTTTGGTGTGGAGATTCCTTACTGCCCTCAAACCTTTTTGTAATCATGTAAGGGCACCGGAGGGTCGAAGGGACCGACGTGAACCGTTTAGCACGCGTCACTTCACTTATTACATGGGACCCGCTGATTGGCTTTGCGATTTTTTTTACTGAATTACGTGCGTTGTGCGTGGAAAATAAATTTAAGTAAGTACGTTACTTGAAAGGGTTGAGAAATTGTGGCAAGGCGAGCGTAAATATTGTTGGGGCGGTTCTCATTTTTGCTTTTCTGCGTGTACAATTTTCTTTTATCTTTGTATTGTTATTTTTAACCGTGCGCTCTTCCCAGAGCACTGGTGGTCTAAGCATACATACTAGCATTTGCAATATGTAAAAGTTCCACGTGGCATTTAAATCCATGACCTCTGAATTTCTGGATTCTAATGCTCGAACCCCTACAACACGGATGCCGTTGACAAAGCACCACAAAGACACAAAAAACGAAACTAAAACTACCCTTGGATGGAGGGAAGCGTTAGTTTCAGTTCAAGAAACTCGTCAATCTCATACAATAGAGCTGTAACTGAGGAAGATCAAACAAGTTGACACTCGAGCGCGTAATCGAATACAGAGTGACGACTCGAGTCGTCACGCGACTCAACTTAGATTGCGCTTGCTAATGGAATCGCTTTTAAACTGTGAAGATACTGCGCTAGCAATCTATGGTAATACGACTCATGTGTGGGTGAGTACTGCTCGAGGAACCATGTTTTGACCGCGACAGGCTTTGTATATTGCGTATTTCGCATCCTTAAATACATAGTTTTTTTGACGAGGTGGTTAAGGTGGGCGGCCAAAGCGTAAAAGGGGGGTTCGATTCCCGGTCGGGTCAATTTGGAAAACGAACCTTTATAAATTGACTGAATGACTGGGATGACGTCCCCAGTTAGTATCCGTCGTCTGGTGCTCATAGTACAAGGGGAAAACTTGAGACCAGGTGATTGGTGTGATTGTCTGGCACCGAGAGGGTTTTAGTCGGTGTGAGCCCGACACACCACTCTCTGTTGCAGAGAGTGACGGTGCGGTAGGCATTTCCCCCTCGACAAAAAGGGTAATTTTAGGAAACGAACTTTATTAAAATTAACTTGAGTCTGGGTATACTGGAATGGCACGAATACGTCATCTGGTACGCATAAAACAAGTAAAATCCACTGAAAGTAGTTCAAAGTTGTCTTCAGATTTGCGCAGTAACGTGAAAGTGAATATATGAATGTCTGGATGTAGTCGATACATCAGACTATATACAATAATATCGTACTGTAAGTGTTTACGTTGATGTTGATGTTGACCGTATTAAGTATACCTTCATATTTTAAATATATTGATATGATGCTCTTCAATATTCTTCACAATCCATTGTCCCCATCCTATCTAACAAAACAATTTCAATATCTCTGTCAATCTCATGACCGATCTCTTTGCTCCTCAGACAACCTAAGCTTAAACATTCCTCGACATCAAAGTGACTTCTTCTCTAAGTCTTTCACTGTGCAAGCCGCTCGGCTTTGGAACGCTCTGCCCGCTGATATCCGACAATCCCTGACTAAGGGAATTTTTAAAAATAAAGTTCGTGAATACTTCTTCTCTCTCGCTAACAAGTAGGTAATGATAGTCATGAATTTGTCAATTGCTGAACCAATTTATTTATCTTCTGAATTTATAGTTATGTAGATATTTGTTTTTATCTATAAATTATTAATATTATGTAAATCTAAGTATACCTTCATATTTTATATATTATATTCGAATTAATTTATATAGTATGTGTATTATTATCGTATATTTAAAAGATACCGTAATGTTATTATTAATGCTTAATTTATTTTTGTTTATTATGATTTCTTTTTTTTATTATAGTACTATTTAATATATCTTAGTACTAGTTATTTACACACTTCTTCACTATTACCGCACCCATGTACAAACTATCTGCATGACCCAAGGGTTGACTGGTAGAGAATGCCCCTAGCATTAAGTCCGCCTGTTGTACTTATTTGTGCAATAAAGTTTATAAATAAATAAAAATATGTCGAAGGGGCAAGCGGGATTGTTGGAGAGCTTGATCCGTCTTCATTTACCATCTTCGGTAGAGTGTGCGATGGAAACGCGAAAAGTTCTATGCTTGCGTCCGTTCATTAGGGCAGATCACCTTTCGAACCAAGTACAGATCACTCCCAAGCGATGACAGCCGTTCATGTCCTAGCTTGACGTTTCGCAAGGCATCAACCATAGACGTAAGTAGATAATAGGTAACTTTTGCACGACCGAAGCGCCAACTCGCCGACAAATAAAATTTCGCGTAAAAAATATCGAAAAGATTTGATATTTTGTATATAGACAGACTAGGTAATAAATGATGCTTTAATTTACAATGCTCCATGTTCCAGCAGACGTAGTGATCGTCTAAAACAGCTAACTGCTAAATCGCTATTAATTAAATGGATTGCGGCGGCCAGTCTGCATAGTTGCCGTTTGTCTTAACTTAGCCACTTGAAAAGTGCCGCTTAGGTGAGCTGTGGTCTGCGCTTGTTTATTTTCATTGAATAATCGCGGATGCTTCGCTTTAGCATTTTTACTACGAGATAATGATACTTAGATGAATCGAATTTTAGTTTTTGAGAAAAAAACGCAAATGTTTTCATTGGATCGTAGGTTTATTCTATGAAGAAACGAAGAAATTTGACTAAAAATAAATTACCTACAGTTAGTAAGTTTTTCTTTTGCGTGCAACATAAATTAATAAAATACAAAGCTAATTTGAGATTTATTTTACATTAACTAAGAATACCTATCTAGTTACAATAGCTTAATCTACTATATAAAAATAAGTCGGGTTTTCCTTCCTGACTATAACTCCAGAACGCACGAACCGATTTCCACGGTTTTGCATTCGTTGGAAAGGTCTTGGGCTCCGTGAGGTTTATAGCAAAGAAGAAAAAATTTCAACAGGAAAGAGGGAAAATCCTCTAAGGCGAAACGAAGTTCGCCAGGACCGCTAGTTACGTATAAATGTTATAAATACATAAAATCATTGCAACGCCCTCTAGAGGGCTTCACAAGTGCTTTAACCTTAAGATAATATTTCAACTTTCTCCATGTGAAATAAAATAAAGCTATTAAATTGAATTGAATTGAAATGACTAGTATCTTAACTAACAGTCATATTTAAATAAATACTGGTCCATATAAAAACACCGCTCCACGCGCATATACACACACTTATCAATAAACTAAACATATACTCTTATTATTATTATATATTTTTTTTTTTGAGTCAAATTACTTTACTTAATTTTATATTTGATAATAAAATATATATTATGTTATATATCTATGAGTTTATGTATGTTTATAATGCTATACTATGAATATAATTCATGAAATAAAACTTTATTAATGTTGCACGGCCGTACCCATTTCTTGCCATCTACTATTTCCTCTACCTTAAGGTTGTCTGGAAGAGATCGCTTTCTAGCGATAAGACCGCCTAAATTGTACTATAATCAATCTGTAAAACCTTTTTCTGTAAAGTTTTTGTGCAATAAAGTATATCTATCTATCTATCTATCTACTCACAAAAAATACAAATTAATCATTTTAATCAAATATTTCAACTTCCCTTTGGCCCCGTGCGGTGGGGGATTCAAACTCACGACCTTCACGTAACGCATATGCTGCTCTGAAGATGGAAAAAGGCCAGAATGGATCTTAAGTCTATCTTTGTCGTTTATTTCAATAAAACATACTTGTTTCAAGAAAAATATATTTTGTTTACTTTGTTAGTGTAACAAATACCATTTTTTTTGTGTTGATGATTTGTATTAGAAGTGTGAATTAAATGAAATAGTTTTTTTAATTACAGCAAAACTTACCTAGATGTAATTTGGTGTTAAAGGAAGTCTATAATATGTTGTTTTATTTGATTGAAAAATCAGACAAAACTATATTTTCACTTTTACTTGCATACTGCTATGTAACAATAATGGTACGTGGAATTCAAACCCACGTAGGTACCAACTTAAACCTGACGCTTTAACAATACACCGCGGAGTTATTATTTAGAACATACAGACATATTCATGCCACAACATTACAAAGGGGTAGATTGTAATATTCTACAAGAATTCTCCTAGTTCATTCAAATGCTGGCGTTGGTGTCACAGAAAACATCCTATTTCCGCCATAAAATGGGGTTTGCGTAAAGAAAAATAGGTCAGCAGAAGAAAATATATCACTTTTGGACGGGTCACTTCAGATGAAATGGTGTGCTTGTGGTTTGAAAATGCGTCTCCGTTTTAAGATTTTTGTTAGTCACGCAATATTAGCTGCGGAATATCCATTAGCTTTAGTCTTAATAAAGAAATAGATTGTTTAAAAAAAAATGCCAAATATTTTAAAGAAACAGAAAAATATCATCTCCCCTTGCGGTGCGGGGCTAAAATTCACGACCTTCTCGTATCGCGCGTGCTGGGGGTCTACTCTCATAAACGAAATATGTCGGATCCGACAACGGATGGCAATTTTTAATCCTCATAACCATAAATAAATCACTTCGAATGCAAATTAAGCGTTTTCAAAATACAAAATATTATTTATGCAAATTAAAAACCACGTCTTCATTCCCAAACTTTTGAATAATCTTCAAAAACGAAACCTTTCGTTTGTTCGTTTCGTTTTCGAGAATACCCCCCTTGCTCTTATAACTGAGCTAACCTTCTTTCTTCGATTTCTTTTTCTGTTTCTTTAAAATGTTTAAAGTTCACTAGTGCAGCGTAAAATTATAAATAATCATAAAAATCGATTTAGCCAAGTAGTTAAAAAAACATAACAAACGATCATTAAAAGACAATTCCTACCCTTTTTTCAAATTAAATATCTAATTTTTAATGTTATGTTCTAAAAAAACGAATATTACTTTTTTTATAACATAAAATAAAAATAAAGTTTAAAATACTAAAACCCGCCTATTAAACACGCAATAAAAAGTACGAAACAAGAAATGACGTACGATTTAATACTGTCAATACATGAGATGCTTATATTATTGTATAGCGATACTTTTGTCTAGTTGAACAACACTATTTAGGATGGTGAGCAAAAGAAAATAAAAAAGGAACTTAGAAAAATAATAACAGAAAATAATAAAAATGTAAACTGAAGTGGAGAGAAATTATGACAGATCAGAAATAACAATAGAAATGTCAGATTAAAAGTATTATAAAAACTATGAAAAGCCTCATAAAAAAGTTCGTAACAAATATCGAACCCATTAACGAACTATCTACATGACCCAACATTAAGTCCACATTTTGTATATTTTTGTGCAATAAAGTTTTTAAATAAAAACAGTATATCGATAGAATTATTTCGTCCAGACGGCTACATTACAAAAGTCAGTAGTAGTAATTAAGAAGCGCTTCCCGATACACCGAGTCTAGCTCAAACTCGTCGAATAGTTGGGAACACAAGTTTTCCCAGTTCAACCAATTTGCGTTTAATAGAATCCCGGATTGGCCACTCAAGCTAACTTCGCGAATGTTCGCGCTAACACTTCATCCTGCTATGTGGAGGCGAAGCAGAGCCTGAATATCTTTGTATGTGACTATGTGTAGACATAGTCATCATATAGTCATCATTAAATCGTAATCTTAGTTGACAATGATGTCAAAACACAAACGCAGTGTTTTTTTATATTACACTTCAAGTTTTACCTTATCCCACCTGGTTTTAAGTGGTAATGAGGTCGTAGCTTAAGAACGACAAGTACAGCATAATAGTAGCTGTTACTGGACTTGTCGCCCTTACCTTGAAGGCTTGACCTCTGCTTCTAATGTAGCACCCCCCAGGAGCTTTGGAAACCTTACTCACACGCAGGAACAGAATGACACAGAAGTGATTGTTATTTGGCTGCGGTCTTCTGTAAGGTGGAGGTATTTCATCAGTCGGGCTGCTCCAGTTGGAGCGATGAATCGCTTTGCTCTACCTCTCTTCTGACTTTGAGCTTTTTTTTTATGTTTAAAACTTTATTGCACATAAAAGTACAACAGGTGGACTAAATACTAGGAACATTCTCAATCAGTCAACCCCTGGGTCATGCAAACAGTTTATTTAAGGATGCGGTAATAGTTAAAAAGTGCGTAAGTAATTTATTTATAAACTTTAATGTACTAAAAATGTACAAGAGATGTACTTAATGCTAGAAGCATTTACTATGTGATTAAAAAAAAACAACAATAAACTAAAAATTATAAATAACAACTCGGTTACTATTAAACATACATAAAGATACATGATAAAATAAGATACTGACTTATAATGTAAAAGTAAAGTACAATTACATAATGTGTGAATGTATGTTACATGATTACGATTATTTTAAGCGGAGCGGAATCGACTACAATCAGATGAGCGTTACACCAGTAATGAATCGATACCCTCACGACACAATAGTCTAAATGAAGCCGCAAGCTCGCGTCGCGTTAATTTTAGATGCAAAACATTTATCATCACAGACCGCAGCCGACCAAATAGCGCTGATTGCAGCGCTGTTTGCGGCCGCTAACTAGCGCCGGCGATCGCTGCTTTTGCCGTTGGTGCTTTGGGTAAAAAGACGTGTTTTTTTAAAGTACACAAATAGCAAAGACAGATAAAAGATTTACTTCTTCTTAGTCGTGCACTCTTGACAGAGTGGTCGTGATCATAATGCATCGCTTTTCAGTGTAGCTTTTGCCAGTTGCCTCCATCTACTCTTATTGTTCGCACTTCTGCAACACTCATTCAGAGAAATGTTTGTTGGTACTTTTGATGAGGTCCGTCCATCGAGTTGGCGATCTTCCGCGTGAGCGCCGGCCTTCGACATGCCCTTGTATAACCAGTCTCTCCATAGAGTCTTCAATGCGAGTGATATGCCCAAACATTGTGAGTATTCGTAGTTGCACAGTCCACCTTCGTTTTATATGAAGCTCGTTTAGGATGGATATATTTGTGCGGTGTGCAGTCCAACTGATTCTCAGTAATCGCCTCCAGCACCACATCTCCAGTGCGTCAATTTTCCTACGGTCCTGTTGCCGGATGGTCCACGTTTCCGCTCCGTACAGAAAGATTGGAAAGACCAGAAAAAGATGTACAGTATACGTTTAATTCCCGCTTCCAATATTTTACTATTTGTACTGTGCCAAAAATAACTATTCGTTTTTCTACGTGTCGATAATTCTAGTTGCAAATTTACTTTCTATATCAGCTGTCATCAGTCGTTTTTAGCTTACGCCTCGTATAATTGATAACTATACGTAACTAGGAAGGATTGTTTTTCAAATATTCGCACCGGGTTTAAGTGTACCCAAGAATAAATAAATAAAATAAAATAAATAAATAAATGCGCCAGACAATCACACCAATCACCTGGTCTCAAACTAAGGTTTTCCCTTGTACTATGAGTACCAGACGACGGATACTAACTGGGGGCGTCATCCCAGCACACCCAGAGCCAAGTCAATTTCGAAAAGTTCGTTTTCCAAATTGACCCGACCGGGAATCGAACCCGGGACCTTACGCGCTTTGGTCGCCTACCTTAGCCACTGCGCCACCGAGGTCGTCAAATAACCATAACATATATTTATATTAAAAAAGACATAGGAAATAATAAATGAGGAGTATATGAAATGCTAAGTAAATATTTACTTATCATATAAGCACAATCACCTTATACTGAAAGTGAATTTTCAGTTTCTTCTCGAAGCCTTGAAAAATGTTGAAGATATAGACGACATTGAAATTAATAAAAATTTAGTGAATATGGAAATATTGGCGGTTTGACGTGCGCCGGATTACATAGCAAGTAATGAAAAACAATATACGAGGGTAATTTTCTTTACACTACACTCGTCATTATGACGACATGGAAAACAAATAAATGCGCCAGACAATCACCTGGTCTCAAACTAAGTTTCCCTCGTTCGTTTTCCCTTGTACTATGAGCACTAGACGACGGATAGGTATTAACAAAGGCGTCATACCAGCACACTCATAAAAGCATGCAGATACTGGATATAACTGTTGAGGACAAATCAAATCAAATATTTCTTTATTCAAGTAAGTTATATGGAACACTTTTGAATCGTTGTTAAATACAATGCAAAGTGATTCTTCTCCGGTTCGGATCCTATGTCTATCGAAGAGACACTGGTAAAAAGATCAGAAGATTAGTTACAGTAGCAGTATCTAACTTATTGCTACGTGTAGACTACTTTTGACCAAGTCATGTAGTTTTTTTTGATGAGTGATGAAACAATTAAGTTCCTACTCAAGTAAGTATTTACTTTCTTTACTAAGTATTTGGATAGATAGATAGATATTATTTATTGCACAAAAACTTTACAGAAATAGGTTTTACAGATTATTTTTTGTAAAATTTAGGCGGTCGCTAGGAAGCAATCTTCCAGACAACCTTTTGATAGAGGAAATAGTATATGACGAGAAATGGGTAAGGCCGTGCAACATAAATAGTAGATCGATAGATACACTTTATTGCACAGAAAACTTTACAGAAATTGGTTTTACAGACATAATCAAGTACAATTTAGGCAGTCTTATCGCTAGAAAGCTATCTGTTCCAGACAACCTTAGTGTTTTTATTTAATAGGTTTTTATTAAAGAATTATATTTGTAGTTGTATTTGTAGCAAGAACTGAAACATGCTGGCAATACTAGTAATCTGATTGTTTTACTTGGCGCCCAATCTTCCCGACAGAACCTTAAAGCAAAGGGTTATTGAAACCTTCAGCCCCAAGCTGAGCTGCATCGCTGATTCGAGTCACGTCTGCAGTTCAAAAAGCGCAACGAATAACGCCAGTTACAATTAGCGTGAATCAAATGAACCGCCGGTTAACACGAAATAACATGCTACGTGTTCAGAGGGCATTTTTGGCGTCCCACGTCCTGTAAAAATAAGTATTTTTAGAAGCACAGTATATTGGCACCTACCAAGAGCAAGAGAGGCAAGAGAGAAACCCACATCGCGATGACAACGGCTTTGATACCGTAATAAAGATATTATGCCAATGGATTATTACATACCATATTAAAAAAAAAGTAATTTAAAATATCGGACATAGATTGCTCTGTTTCTGTGGTAAGCAGCTATGGCAAGAAGCAGTTACGGTACTAAATAACCACCACTACCTCTGAGGTTTAGAGTTCGATTCCCGGTCGGATCTTGACGCCCATCGTAGCCGAGAGGCGAGTGGGCCGGGCTTTGGCGTTGCACTATCTCTGAGGTCCCGGGTCCCGGAATCAGGTCAAAATGGGAAACGAACTTTTCTATATTGTCTCGGGCTTGGGTGTTGTACCATCATTGTTTCTGATTTCTGTAACACAAGTGTCAAGCTTCTTACCATAGAATCAGAGCAATGTATGTTATGTTATCCAATATTTATTTCTCTAATTTCAAATCTCATCCTTAAATAAAGTATCTTTACTGCATCAATTTGATTTTGAGTCCCCATTTATTTTTCAAAAGGTACCAAAACAGATTAATTTTGCTTTTATTCCTCACATACAAGCCAAACAAATGGATAAAAATGCACAATGCGGATTATGATGTCACGAATAAGTTTCAATACAATCTAGGGGGGAGCGTGTGAATCAGGGGCTGGTAAAGCGGTCATATTTTGATGACAAAAATTATTAATTTTTTGTTTCTAAGCGCGGAATTTTATTTGAGTTAAAAAACGGACGTCGTTTTTTAAGTCAAATACAGTTAAGTCAAAAATAATAAACCATTAAAAGTAAACAAAAAAAAAACAAACAACAAATTCATTTCGGTGGCTTTATTTACTTTGGTGTTTCAAACTCAAACTCAAATAATTAATATTCAAATAGGTTACATATAACACTTTTGAATCGCAATTGAGTACAATGAAAAGTGATTTTACTGCGGATCGGTAAATTATATCTGTCCTGGTTAGAAAGTCAGTAGATTAGTTACAGTAGCAGGAGCTATTTAATTGCAATGTGTAGCTAATTTTGTCCTAGACTAAGTCACTTAGTTTTATTCTTAATGAGTGATGAAAGAAGTAAGTATTTACTTCCGAAAGGTAAGCTGGAGCTGGAGCTGGATTCCCCAAAAGGTAGCAAGTTCCTGTTCACATGCATGACGTATAAGCCAGTTTGAGGGTAGCTTCGTTGTTTATGAACTTATTTTGATATAGGTTTTTTTGGAAATGTAATGTACTTATAAGGATATCAGGATCTAACGATCTGATTCTATAAAAATCGAAAGTTGGATTTTTTTGTTAAAAAGTTCCGCAATTTAACTTAGTCGCATATGTTTTGCGTGAATATTTATTTTGAATGGTTATTATCATAATACATAGTTTCGGAGCATTTAAAAAAAAATTGAAAAAAAATGTGTAAAAACAAATATAAATAAATATAAATGAATCAGACAACATCACATACATTGCTCTGATTCTGTGGTAAGTAGCCAAAGCACTTGTGTTACAGAAATCAGAAACAACGACGGTACCACAACACCCAAATATATGTGCAGATGAAACATACATTCCTTTTTTACGGCACGATGCCTCCCCCTTATTTGTGAATGGTATGAAAACCCAATTCATTCAAGCGGCATCATTCTCACAAGTCTTAAACCGTATTTTTACGCCGCAAAGCGTACCTGTCACACACAGTCCATAAAAGACAGTCTCTTGAAAGTTTCCTTTAACTATCAGCCATTTTCCTCTACTAAAAGGTTCAGTTATCAATTCTCTATATCGGGAGATGAGTTCCCATAATGATGGCAATACGGAGCCCCTACGGTCGCCCCTCTGTGTGAGGTGGGGTAAGTCTTAGGGTAGGAGCGGATCTTGTATAAAGAAGCCTGTATCTGTAGGTTTAAAAAAATGTTCAAAGAAACAGACAAATTTCATCTCGCCTTGCGATGTGGAATTCTCACAATGACGTAACGCGCTTGATGCTCTTCCAACTGAGCTGACCGCAAGTTATTGTAAGCGATGAAAATATGGTTATATGAGCCACTTAGTAAGTGCCCTTTACTGTATGAGTTTAGAACTACATACTTATAGGCCCGTGGTAAATTCGTTGCAGAAAATGAAATCAAGGAATCGGAGACGCCTTGGCACCTTAATAGATTTTTTTTATAGTGATTCCATGCTAGCGATCTCTAAACGTTAAAAAACAGAAAAATGTTTCTCAACGTGAAGGTCACGATCCCACACAAGATTTCAATAAGCTTAGTTAACTAAAACTTTATGTTTAGTCCATTCACTTAGATTGCCATAAAATATAAGAAATATATTTTTTTTTATCATGTAAACAAAAAAGTTTACTTCATTTCTTCGTCCATTTTATTGAAAATAGTGATGTGAAAAACCTTTCTTCTGAATATTGATGCGACCTTCACTGAGCTAAATTATTATTAGTTATGAATTTGTCTGCTATAACATCTTTCTCTGCCGGGCGACCATACAGTACAAGATAATAAAATTTTTATCTTCTTAAAAATATTGGTTGTGCCTTTTAACTGTATTACATGGCCCGCTGGTCGCTCACACCCTGGACCCCGTCTGGGGTCTTAAGACGGTCATTTGGCCGTAATAATCGCCAGTGTGGAGCTGAAAGAAACAACCGGCCGCCTCGCGCCATTATCCGTGTCCACGTGTAATTGGAGAGGACGCTCGGACCTCTCCGGTTTGTTTTTATGTTAGACTGAAAGGAGGCTGGAAATGGTTACAATGATACTAGACAATTATAAAAAAAACTAGTAGTTCACAGAATATATTTACACGCCGCAGAGTTTTGTTCGCAGAGCTTTCGTATATTTCTTTATATTGCACTTCGAGACCTCATCTTGCCTGATTATTAAGTGGCAATGAGGTCCTACCTTAAGGGCGTCAAGTACAACATATAAAGTTGTAACTGGACATGTCGCCTTTACCTTTATGAGGAACTTATCAGGAATCAAATAATAGATGTTACTTGAATGAATACAAGTTTATTACTCTTTCTCAAACTGACATGATGCGATTAAATATACATTAGTTTTAAGTCAAACTTACACATACTTACATACTACGCACAAACATACATCATACCTAGAAGCCCAGCTACTAGGAGCTCTGCAAATCTTACTCACACACACCGTCGTCACCCCCCGGATGACGAGGGAACGCACGCAAAAAAAGGCAAGACTCAATGGTTGTCTATTTTATGTATAAGTGCGCTGTAAGTCAACGATAGATTTCCTATTTCTTTTTTTTTTAATATAATAGGTACTACAGTTTGTTATGATTTAAGTGCATAAATTAACTACAAATATTATTATATGTAAATAAGCAGCCCGCCGCGACTTCTCACGTGTACTATCTCCATTTTTTCCACATTAACCACTGATTATTTTTAATTTATCTTAGCGTGATGATATACAGCCTAAAACCATCCCTACTATCCCTACTAATATTATAAATGCGAAAGTAACTCTGTCTGTCTGTCAGTCTGTTACGCTTTCCCGCTTAAACCTCTCAACCGATTTTGATGAAATTTGGCATAGGTATACGTTGAACCTCAAGAACGGACATAGGCTACTTTTTGTTAGAAAGTAAGGGGGAGGGGGGTTATTGCCACCTTTGAAAGTTTATATGGGAAAATGTTAATTTTTTAGGTTTTGAGATATTAAAGTTGGCACAAATATAGCTCTATTAAAATATAGACTACTTTTTGTTTCGAATATTAGGGGAGATATTGGTAAAACCGACTATGAAAGGATGTAGTCCACGCGAACATCGCGGGCACAGCTAGTCCTCTATAAATTGACTGTCCACGTATATAAATAGATATAAATCCTAGAAATCATCACTTATATAGCTCTGATTCTGTAGCAAGTAGAAGTACTTGTGTTACGGAAGTTAGAAACAAAGGCGGTACCATTATAGAAAAGATTATGTTCCACCAGAAATTGAACCCAGGACCTCAGAGATGAACCAACTCCAAAGTTCAGCTCGCTCGCCTCTGGACTACGGAGGTCGTCATACAAAGTCACTATATGTCATGTGACCAACCGAACCAATTTGCTGTTTTTATTTACCTATTTTCAATTTAATTATGATTCTAAATTTGACGTATGGTTTAATATTGATTTTGTGTACTTTTCTGTCACGCTTCCTATCTGTATCATTATCTATCCCTGTTCCGTCACCAAACGCATATTATTATGCTAAATAAAGGATGCCATCCTACTAAATTTTCCTTTCCAATGCAATACGCCATTTCGTTTTTATTTTTATGAAAAAAAAGTTTAATGCATGCCCAAACGATCATATAATTCAAGCACGAGTACGTTCGAAATTCAAAATTAGTGGGTCAAACTGGTTTGGTAGTGCTATTGAAAGTTCTACTGAGTGGCTGTATGGATCGGTATTTCTTTGCTTATACAGTGCAGTTAGAGAAAACTACTAAGTTAGAGAAATTTGAAAATAGAATTTTAGAAACTCTCGACTTCTTCATAATTTCTAAGAGGGTATTTCGAGATACGTGGTAGAATTAAGTTTCGCGTATTTTTTCCGTGACACAGAATCGCGTTCATTTTTTAAATAAATTCTTTAAAAGGACTTAATTTTGCATGCATACTGTGTTATGACTGAACTTAAGTTCTGTGTTTTGTTATAGTAAAATGAATAATAAATTAGTGTTAAGGCTTTGAGTGTATTGCGTAACAAAACATTTGTTGAACTCTTTGTAAGGGTCAGTTTTGACTTAAAGTGATTTGTTGTTGTGAAATTTTATTTGAACCAAGAGTTATATCGTATACGCTGCTGATTATTAGAAAATTTGTACCTACATGTAAGTACATTATATTTCTTGAGTCTTTTTCTCGCATAAAATGGTTAGATACCTACTAGAAAAGCGGCCAAATATATTTAAACAAATATTTGAAATGTCAAAACATCTTAATGATGGTATGTGATGATGAGAACCAAAACAAAATGCAAGAATAGAATGACGGGGAAAACAACTTTTATTGTGAAATATGTATAGGATAATAGTTAATTTTAGAATTATAAACCAATTTCCTAGTGCCAAACTAAACCTTGTCTTATGCATAGTTTCAATTTAATACTTAAATACGTTTATGAGCATCAGCAAATATGTAGCATCATCATTTACTCTTAGCAGGATTCGAACCCACAGCCCTTGGTTCCAGGACCACTAAACATATTACCACTCGGCAATTGTACCATGTGATAGGACGATAAAATCAAATATAATCAGATACCTATATCACAGTTGAATTTGGTGAATGTTATTTACATAATTTAATATACATTTCTTCAACTAATAAATTTCAAGATCTATTTAAAACATTTCGCCAGATTTTGGCTTCGTGCCGTATCTGAGGTCCCGGGTTCGATCCCTGTCGAGTCAATATGGGAAACGAATTTTTCTGTGTGGTACCGTCGTTGTTTCTGATTTCTTAACAATTGCTTCAACTACTTACCACAGAATTAGAGCATGAGTCGTTCTGTGTGTGTGATGTCATCCAATATTTATATTTAAATATTCAATATTTATTTATTTATTTAACAACTTTATTGCACAAATAAGTACAACAGGTTGACTTAATGCTAGGGGCATTCTCTACCAGTCAACCCTTGGGTCATGCAGATAGTTTGTATATGGGCGCGGTAACAGGGGAGAAAAAAAAAAGAAATAATTTTAAACAACAATAAATTAAGCATTAAAAATAACAACAATATTGTGTCTTATGTGTATTATGAATAAATAGATAATAATAATAATAAAATTCTACAAATGTGAACGCGTTAATATATTGAAACATTTTCGTAATAAAACCTGAAAAGGCCGACTTTTCCCGACCTATGCCGCTGTCAAAAAATTGTAAAGTCACTGCAATTTAAGCGGTAAAAAATTTGATATATTAAAACTCGTAGGCCTAGTGATGTCTGCATACGTTAGAGAGAGAAAGATGTATTTGGAGTTAATGCGTTGGAACGGGACGGGTAAATTTGGTACAGCGGCCATTGCACTGGCGAATGCACCGGCTGTAAGTACGGTCAACAGAAAAGGTTTTAATGATGAGAAATTCAAAATAAAAATACATACAATTAAAAGCATTAAGACAACCCGACATATTGTTATTAGCTCTTAAATCTACGACAGAAGTGCGGTTAAAGTTTAAACTTTACGTATTTCACCATTTTGTAGTGGCTGCCATCTTGGATATTAAATTTGGCATATTGTGTTGTATACTCAAGCCCTTTTTAACCGACTTCTAGTTGAAATATCTGTATTGAAGGGGGTGTGTTAAAATATGTTATCCGATTTATTGTGGCGGCAACAGTAGTAGACTGGTTCCCATTAAACATAACTAATAACACACCTGACTTTAATAAATATGAGATTTAATAAAAAAGGGTGGGGCAAATGTTATTTTTAAAATTAGCTGCATTTTATACATTGCCTAATAATATTTTTGGAACGAAATAAAAAGTAGACCTCTCATATTTCTCTGATTCACATTTTTAAACTAATGTAATGCCTAGTAGTGACAGAAATTTAAATTCATTTAAATCGTACAAAATGAACATTTACGAATGCTCAAATTAAAATACAACTACGGAAGAAGAACCGGAACAAAACACAACATTTACACTTTTCAAAAATAACAATGCAATATTTAATACTCTTTAGATATGAATTATGTAAAAAAAATATACGATGCCTAAACAACGACGTAGGACTTAAGCTCAAGTCTGCCACATAAAGTTCAAACAATTTTAGTCAGTGCAACAGCTCTGCTGACGCTGCAGGCCCACACGTGTGGCACAAACGAGCCAGCCTTATAATGAATAGCCGTCGCAGCCGCCATATTTCAGCGCATTAACAAATGACCCGCTGTCAGTGCGAGCGCGGCGCGCGATTTTTCTGCGCACGGTACAGCTGATGTAGGTGCGGTCTACGCGCTGCTAATGATGCTGTGCTGGTAGCCAGTTGGGGACAAATTAAGAGCGAGGATTCAATGCCTAGACTTATGTCTGTGCCAACTGAGATTGCTGATTGTAATTTTGTTTAGTCAGGCTGTGGTTACCATTTGAAGTCAAGTTGCTGTTATGGCTTACGTGGTACTCCACAAAAAGTTCAGCGCATCTGGATGCCGCTTATGATTTTTGCTGGTTTCTGCGTTGGGGGACAAATCAAGAGGTCGATTATTCAAGTTTGTGTCAAAGTAAGTTAAGGCTGTGACTTCTAATAAAAGCTAAGTAAGTTCAGATTTACCTTACCCAGATACGTGTCTGATAGGTGGGATTTACGCGCTGCTAATAGTGCTGGTATCCAGTTGGGGACCAACTTAGAGAGTGGGGATTTAAGGCCTATATTTATGTCTGTTTGTGCCAACGCTAAGATTTCTGATAGTAATTATCTTCAGTCAGACTGTAATTACTATTTGAAGTCAGGTAGATATAATACCCATGCTGGCGGGGGCCTGTGTCGTGTCTTTACTTAGCAGCCTTTTCGGCACAGGGTCACTTTTTTTTTATATATTGCACTCCAAGATTGACCTCATCCCACCTGATGTTAAGTGGTTATGAGGTCCTAGCTTAAGGGTGACATGTACAGCATAATAAATCTGTTACTGGAAGGCTTGACCCCTGCTAATAATGTAGCACCCCCCAGGAGCTCTGTAAACCTTACTCGCACGCAGGAACACAACAACACAGAAGTGATTGTTATTTGGCTGCGGTCTTCCGTAAGGTGGAGGTATTTCACCAGTCGGGCTGCTCCAGTTCGAGCGATAAAACGCTATGACAAACTCTCTTAAACTTTTCTCTTACTTTTCTCCCCAAACGTACCTTTGGTTATAAAATCCTAGTAATAAATCCTAGTAGGTTCAAGTCACATTCTTCCCCCCCCCCTCCCCCCTGTATGTAATATTATGGTCTGATATTTATTTATTCAAAAATATTAGACATTATATAAAATTTTTATCTCAAAACGCTACCACCACCCAAGTTCGCCTATCAGCAATCTAGTTCAACTAAAACATTTTAGGTCGAGAGAATCTATTGAATAAGCTTCGCCCGGATCTGGTCCGGTCGTCCGGCCGACTAATTGAGTCCCGCGGGACCTCACCTGTCGGATGAAGTCGGCCGGCGCCATTTGTTACTTGCGCTTTGAATGGATTTCCTGTTGGGGCATGTTTAAAGTTCAAATTAATTTTTTTTTGAGAATTAAATGAATACACTTTTTGTTGACGTTATAAATCCTACAGAAAGGCCTTGTATTAAACCTTTTTACAAGATGGCCTAAAACCTTTTTAAATTAAATTTAAATTTTTGAATATTACCTGTTTTGACATTACGTTTACTTGTTTTATTGTACAGATAAAATATACGTGAGAGTGTAAAGTGTATTATTTCTTATTAAAGTGAATAATTAATTTTGGAAAATCTATACAATTTTTGTGTCTTAATACGTGTTAAATTTTTTTGTGGTGGTTTTATGTTACTGGGAACTAGCTATTTTTGCAAGTTAATTAATGTTTATTTGGGTTGAAAATTATCCTTTATGTTAATTTAGTTTCTTAATCAAATCCAACATAGAAAAAAAACTTTTACTTTTAATATAAGACTAGTTCCGTCTCGGCTTTTTTGGGTAGTGTGGTTATTGGGTTTTAAGTAAGTACCTTTTGTAAAACAAATATATTACAAAATAAGTCACTATGGGAGTGTGAATGTAGTTTCCCTGGAGTGAAATAACTTCTCAAATCAGTTCTCACAGTAGAATTTACCGAAAAAAGTATTTTAGTATGTTTTTGTGTGCTTTAGACATAAGCTTTGATTTTTTTTATCTCTCTTCAAGATTGACCTCATCCCATCTGATGTTACGTGGTAATGAGGTACTAGTTTAGGGCCGACTAGTAAAATTTAGTTTAAATTAATAATTCTTTTAGTTTTACTAATATTATTTAACATTTTTTTATTTAACTCGATGTTATTGCGTTGTTACTAAGGCTTTCTTTTATTTAATATTTTTTATTTTATTTCAGGTCCGATTTCATGGAGCTGGTTGAGAGTGAGTATATTTTTTAACTGAATTAAATTTAGATATATACTGGGTTGACACAACAAGTTTGAAATACTCGTAGAATTAAACATGAGCCTGTTCATATTAAAATAAAACACGATTTTAAAGTCATGAAATATTTAAAAATATCTCACCTAACTAATTTCTTTTTTTTTATTTAATTTTGGTTTAAGTTTTTTTTAACTTTTCTCAATGTTGAAACATTAATTTGATTAGAATGTTCTTAACAAATAAATACAAAAAAAATGTTTTTAAAGCGTCGGGAATATTGTCATGATATAATAGGGTATCATTACTCCATCTGTTATCCGATATTAAGAACAAATATTACTCCATACAAATTTGCACTTTGAACATACCAATTTTGCTACTCAATAATAAAATGTTGAAATCGTAAAACTTAATTTTCAACTACGTGAACATTTATATTGAACACGAGCTAGTTAGTACAATTAACACCACGTCATACACTTCGCTCTTGACACCGCATTTACGTCGTGTCCATAAGAACTAATATCGAATTGCAAGTGCTTACCTTCACGTGCCGTCGACTGTACCACAAAATCTAGTACTAGGCTAGGGTGTGGGGCGAAACTGATGAGCAGGCTCTGTGAACGGATGTAGGGCTCAGAGCTGCGCCCTGACGTATGGTGCGACTTACGTGTTCGAACATACGAACATGTCAACGAAATACTGCTATTGATCAAATGGCAAATGGTACGAGCTGGCGTAGTAGCTACCCTGTAGTACATAATAGTATTACCTAGTATATGGGACACAGGCCATGCTCAATGAAATCCTTTTACTTTGGGCAAAAATCAAGAATCATTTATTGCTTTAAACTGTGTACATTTGTTGCTGTTGTAGTTGCATAATTTAGGCACATGAGACAGTTGGCCCAGACCGGGCATGCAATATATATTTTTTTTAATCGTCATAACAGATTTAGCGTTGACAGCAGGGTGAAGGTATAGGAAGCTCTTTTCAATAATTTATACTTTTTTTGTGCACAGGGAATTTTTGACACAATTTTTGCGTCTGGTCACGTTACCTAGTGGTTTTTAAATTTTACTATTTGTTTTACTAAAACTTTTTTTTTATATTACTCTTCAAGATTGACGTCATCCCACCTGATGATAAGTGGTAATGAGGTCCTAGCTAAAGGGCGACAAGTACAGCATAATAAATGTGTTACTGGACTTGTCCCTTACCTTGAAGGCTTGACCCCTGCTACTAATGTAGCACCACTCAGGAGCTCTTGAAACCTTAATCACACGCAGGAACACAACAACACTTAAGTCAATGTTATTTAGCTGCGTTTTTTTATAATTCTGTATATTCGTATTATTGGTTTATAGACACGCAACTTATAAATTGAACCCAAAAGCTATATAACAATAAGCATCTATGTTGCGTCGTGACTTACTTCCTTGCTTGTCTGATGCCGGCAGGGCTACTTGACGATGATGTGACTATGGCATGAGTTTGAATAGGACACAATGGACATGACAGCCTAAACGAACAGAGGCGTATTTGTGAATATTCGTAGTAATTTAAGGTCTATAGTGTATTCATTTAATATTTGTGCATTTTAGTATTTTTATTCAAAGACGACAACGTTAAGACGCAACAATCTGTGTAGTTTCGCAGTAAAATATAAACGTGCGATATTTGCACTAATAGACAAAAGCAAGAGCAAAAAAATCAAAAAGCTACCAGCCTTATTAAATCCTGCAATCAAATCTCAAACAATTAAGAGTCGAAAAGAAGCAACTGTTTAAATTAACACCCTTTATTGTTGTGCGTGTGTGAATATGAAATTGGCCAATTAAAACGCGAAACGTCACAGCAAGTCACGTGTCGCGCGCGCGACCCCCCCCGGATTGGTCGAGTGACAAAAGAGTACAATGGAGCTGTCAAATTAGTTAGAATTATACAACTAACTGAGCTTTGTGCAGTCGGTGGAAAATTGGTAATGTGGACTGGTCAATTATTTTAGTTGACTTGGTGGGAAATAATAGTAACGGACTCTTTTGTAGGAGGCTTTTTTTAGTTTTTACTACTTCCAATCTGTCTTTTTATATTGACTGGATACATAAACTGGATGTCTGGCAAGTACGCGAAATTATTTTTATTATCTTTTTAAAGCTTGTTTATAAATTCTACCTGCATTTCATTTTTTTCTTTCTATATTTTTTATCGTTCCTTTGGATTAATAACAGTCATAGAGTTGATCAACTACTCTTATATGTCTTGTCAAGATTAATATTTTGCACCTATGCATAGAGTAGTGTGTAATGAAATCTCTGCTTGACCATCTAGGCCATAGGTACACATAAAGTATTCATTTATAAGATAACTTTTTAACTTTCAGTATTATTTTTTTGACAACAAACCGATTAGATGTAAAAAATACCTCAATAGGATTTTTTCTCACAATACTTTTTGATAATATTTAACGTACATACACTATATTAGTATGACGTCAACGAAAAGAAACAATAACAAACTATAAAAATTAAATACGCCCCTAGCGCAAATCTGTCACAGTTCAAATTTAAAGCCACACTAGACCACAAATGAGTGTTCCCAAAAACAATCAGTCCAAGGGTAGAAATAACACTTTCGAATTGACAAGGCACCCTCAGGCGGTCGTACATTAAAACCCGACTGTGTGCCGAGTCCTCGTCATCAGAGCTTGGCAATTGCAAAAATTACCTCGTCGACAGCCCCAGGCTTTGGATACAACTCATCTGCATATTTTAGGCGGGGACCTCCGGACGCATATTTGCAAACACGCATTCGTGACTAGGAGTTTCGATTGAGTTGTTTCGTATGTACAGTTGCCGTCAAAGCAGACAAAGTGACCAAATACTTCTGAACAGTAAAAAATGACTAAAAGTTCCATATACTACAAGTTACCATTAATATCTGAACATTCATGACGTGCGTGACATATTGACGTTATGAGTGTTCAGATATTATTGGCATCAGCTCAGATATTACTGAAGTAGTGAATGTTCAGATATTAATGGCAACTTGTAGTGTATGGAACTTATGAATGGTGGACTGTATGCTGGTGTAAATAGTAAATAATAACGATGGAAACTGGTATTTAAAGAATATAATAAAGAAAGCAACTTATAACAAAATGTACAAAATAATCTTAAAAACGTCAATATTTTTAAAGTAATGACATAACCAATAAAAAGCAAATAAGTCATAGACAAATAAAAGAGGTGCGTTGTGCACATCGTCTATAAACAAAGAGAAAACAAAAACAAACTTAATTATTAAACTTAAACAAAAATAAAACAAAATTAATTCTTAATATAAAACAAACAAATAAGATAGCTTAGCTTTTTAACAGGAAAACAAAATTGAACAATAAACAAAACTAACAACTGTTGAATTCCTAACAAGTAACAAAGATTAACAAAATATTAAACAAGACAAACAAAATTAATTCTTCCTAAACAAAAACTAACCCTAACAAATCGGCACTAACTTTTTTAGCGGTCGCCTCAATAACCCTGCTGCAGTTTCTACATCTGCTACTCGCACAATGTTATCACGCCCAGGAAACAATGCAACCACGCGCCCTCTTGGCCAAGTCCCTCGGGGCATGTTTCCATCTGCTATCAAAACGACGTCCCCGATTTTAATTCTAATATCTTCTCCAGAATCAGCAATCAATCTCCGAGGGAGTAAACCTGGCAGATATTCTTTGACCCAACGGGTCCAAAACATGTCACTTAAACGTACTGCTACTTTCCAATTGGTCCGTGATCTGAGGTCACAATCTGATAATGAAACTGGAATAGAACGTCCTGATGAAGTGCCAATCAAAAAATGAAAAGGTGTTAAGCCTTCCGGAGCTGATGGTTCAGCTGGAACGTGTGTCAGAGGCCGAGAATTAATAATGTACTCTGCTTCCGCTAGTAGGGTATCAAAAACTTCCTCTTTAGGTGCTCGTTCTTTAAGGGTAACACGAAGAGCCGTCTTGACACTTCTTACAAGACGCTCCCAAACACCACCCATAAAGGGCGCTGAAGGTGGGATGAACTTCCACTGAATCCGCTCGTTGGTGGCAAACTCACTGATCTTCACGTCGTATAAGCACTTCAGCTCTCTATTAGCTCCAACAAAGGCTGTGCCGTTATCGGAGTAGATTTCACTCGGTGTACCCCGGCGCGATATAAATCTTCTTAGACTCATTATAGCTGAGTCAGCTGACAAAGAATGCACTATTTCTAGGTGAATAGCCCTGACAACTAGACATGTATATAGGGCAACATATCTTTTTTCTTGCCGTCTTCCAATAGTTACTCGGATGGGGCCGAAATAATCCAAACCCACAAAGGTGAATGGTCTCGTATGATGGGCAAGTCTGGCATTGGGCAAATTTCCCGTAGGAGGTGAAAAAGTCTGTGTACGATTTAAGCGACAAACTTGGCAGTCATGTTTAACTGTACGGATAGTATTACGTAGGCTTAAAATCCAGTACGTCTGTCTTAGCTCATTCACGACGGTCTCAGTATTCCCATGAGCTGTACGGATATGATAATAATGGACCAATAAGCGAGCACTTAAGTGTTTTCCATCTAAAATCACTGGAAACTTGACTTCATCACTGACGTCCACAGCTGCAACAATCCGTCCAGAAAGCCGCAAAAGATTATCGCCGTCTATTTTCGGCGAAAGATGACGAAGACGGCTTTGGCGTTTCAAAGGTTGTTGTTTTCGTAAGTGATTTATATCATCTTCAAAACTATCAATTTGACTTTGACGTAAAATGTGTTTCTCAGCTAAGCACAAGTCTTCCACCGTCAGGGCTTTGAACATAGTTAAATCATTTGGTAAAGCTAGTGCCGTTACAATTAAATGAGAAGAATCAAAAGAACAAATAAAATTACGCAATTTAGTTAATTTCCAAACATCAATACCTTTTTTATTAAACTACGCACACGCAATAAAAAAATGAATTTATGCGCCGTCGCTGTCGCACGCACTAATCTGAGCCAAGAGCTAAAGCGTTTTGGGTCAGCTGAGAGCGGCAAATGCAAATCTGATGAAATGATCTGATTAGTACGAACACACGTAGTGATGGGGATTTCTGGTTGATTAGGCCAATCACTTTCTAAAATGAGAAACTTTGGACCGGTCACCCAACGTGATAAGGAAGTTATTGAATCACCCTTTACACGTGTTGCATCGTCCGCGACATTTAAGCAACTGGGAACCCATTTCCATTCCTCTACGTAAGAAGATTCCATTATTTCCCCCAATCGATGAGCTACGAACGGTTTGTAGCTTCTTGCATCGCTGCGAAGCCAACCTAGCACAGTCATTGAATCGCACCAAAACACTCTACGCATTGGTTTGTGTCTATGCGCTTCAACAATTGTCTCCGCGAAACGGGTTGCGATTAAAGCAGCTTGTAGTTCCAATCTAGGAATAGAAGTTGGTTTTAATGGAGCTACTCTAATTTTACTACCAATAAGTGCCAACCTTACTACACCGTTCTTATATATAAAGCGCCAATAAGCCACAGCTGAATAAGCTACTTCACTGGCGTCACAAAAAATGTGCAGTTCGCGCTCTGCAATTTCGGTTTCTAAGAGATTGTACCGTCTAGGAAAAGTGAGACTCGAGATTTTGGCTATATCTGAAAACCAGTTGCGCCACTCTGGTATGTATTGTAATGGGATTTCTTCATCCCAAGTGGTACCTCGTCTCCAGAGAGACTGAAATAAAATGCGCCCTCTAATCACTATTGGTGACACAAGGCCCAGCGGATCGTAGATACTCATAATATGGGCAAGGGCCTGGCGTCTAGTAAGGCTACTTGGAGTAACAAAATCTTTTTTTAAACCTGAATTTATCGAAATAGTATCTAAATTCGGTCGCCACAAAAGGCCAAGCGTACGTATATTAGTCAAACCAATATCAACTGTCGCATTAGATGACTGCGCCAACAGTAAATCTTTAGGCAATAATGATAAAGCCTTGGGTTCGTTAGAAACCCAATTTCGCATCTCAAAACCAGCTTTCCTGTGTACAGTAACAATATCAGCTGCTAGACGAGCAGCTTTATCCACGGAATCGACACTGGTAATGCAGTCATCCATATAATGATCCTCAATAATAACGCGTGCAGCTTCAGGAAATTGATCTTTGAAATCAATAGCATTTTTATTTTTCACATGTAGAGCTGTAAATGGACTTGATGCAGCTCCAAATATCATTGAAGACATTCTATATACTCGAATGGGTTCAGAAGGTTTATCACGCCATAGAAACCGCAGAGCATCACGGTCGGATTCACGAATCTTTACCTGCGGAAACATCTCTTTTATGTCACCATTTAAAGCTACTTTATCCTCACGAAAGCGAAATAAAATGTTTAGTAAAGATTGGAGCAAATCTGGTCCCGTCAATAGAAGATCGTTTAGGCTAACTCCTTGAGATTTTGCAGCTGCATCGTGAACCACCCGGAGCTTACCTGTCTTGTTAGGATTGACTACACCAAAGTGTGGTAAGTACCAACATACACCATTAGGTTCGGAATCTGGGCATTCTTGCGCGTATCCCTTCTCTAGAGTGTCATATATGTTACTTCGATATTTCTTTGCGTATTCTGGGTCACGAGCAAAACGCTTTTCCAAACTAAAAAACCTGGAAAGAGCCATTTTATAACTATCTGGGACCTCTAAATTATCTGCCTTCCAAAGCAAACCGACCTCAAAGCGATCCCCTGGTAATCTACGAGACGTTCGTTCTAGAACATCAATAGCACGCTGATCGCTAACACCCTGTAATTCGTGTTTTGTTATGCCTATAGAATCTAATCTATACTGCGCCTTTAAAATATTGTCTAATGAAGTGTCGGCTTCGGCGGCAGACTCTTCACAGCGCGTATGATTTATAAAATTTACTATCTTGGTCTTACTTGATGTAAAACCGAATACAACCCACCCTAAAGCAGTCAAAACTGCCACTGGCTGGGACTTTGAACCTTGTTTTGTTGCTTTAGATATAGACAGTTGCCAATTATCAATACCTATAATAATAGTAGGTTTTGCATCGTAACATAATTCCTCCGCTATGTCCGACAAATATAAGTATTTTGAAATATCTGCTTTTCTTACCTTCTGGTGAGCTAAATCTAAATTGCTAATGGATCTAGCATGCTTAATTTCGTACGTAACTGGAGAATGCCGACCTTTAATTTTAAAATTAACGTATTGGACGTACGACTGTCTAGATAAACCTCCAACACAACGTAAATCAATTTTGCCCATTGGCCCTGATAACCCAATCTGACCAGAAACCTCCGAATCAATGAAAGTAGCTGAGGATCCGTCGTCAAGTAAAGCATAAGTGTCTACCGATCCAGTTGGGCCTGACACAGTAACGGCAACAACCTTCAGCATTGGTCGAGGTGACGAGCAGCCGACAGCAGTAGCGTGCGCTGTTAACTCTGAGGGCAAGTCATCATAATTAGGTTGACTTCCAGATGGTGATGCTTCTTTAACGGCATGCGCAGTATCGGTCCTGAAATTCGGGTTATGTAAGAGTTGATGGTGTTTATGGGAACAGTCTATTTTAGTGCAAACTCCTTTTGCACGACAGCTAACATAATTATGTGAACCTTTTTTAAGACATTTGTGACACAATTTATTTTCTTTTACGAAATGCCACTTGTCATCGATTGTCAATGCCAAGAAATCATGACACTTGTCAGTTGTATGGGAATTTATTTTACAAAATAAACAAACTTGGGATGTTATTAATTTAGATGTTTTTTTTGCCAAATGTGAAGATGAAAAGCGTTCCGGTGTCTCTGAGTCCGATTCGACTTGATTGACTCGCTCGAATTTCGCATTCCTGTCACAAGAAAAAGATGTTTTATAAGTTGGACTATCTATGACGCCGAACTTAGCCTGCACTTCTATTTCGTTCAATAAAAATTCAGAGAGCATCTCAAGCTTGCTCTGGCCACTGTATTGATGAGCGATGGCAAAGTCATACCACCTACTTCTCATCATTAAGGGCAACTTTTGCAAAATCGTATTAAATAATTCTGGTGATCTTATATAATCTTGACCGTCCAGAAGACGTAGAGTTTCAATACAGTTACTTACTTTACTGGAAAATGTTAAAAGGTCCCTATCAATATTATAAAGCTTAGGCAAAGACCTTACCAGATGAAGTTCCTGTAAGATGATTAAATCTGGCCGCCCAAAACGAATTTCTAGCGCACGCATTACAGTGTCAGGCGTGTTCGCAGTTACGAGCAGCTTGTCAACCGACTCTCGTGCCGTACCCCGCAATGCGTGGCTCAGGCGCGCCAAATTCTGAATATGCGAATAAGACAGCGAAGTGTTCTGAAACACCTTTTTAAAAGATAGCCATTCCGTAGGAGACTTCCCATCAAAATAGGGTAGAGATATATTAGCTCCGTTAGGGTGACTAATCTTCTCCGTCAATTTTTCAAATGCCGACGTAAGAGCGGCAATAGGTTCTAAAGAAGCTACAGCAGGGAGATTTGCGTTCAATTTAGTTGGTGGACAATAATTATTATGGTCTACTAACCTTTCCCCAACACTTTTACAATTGACGCTAGCACGACTGGATCGGCTGCTCCGACAGCTTTTAGCCTCAATTTCTGCCAAAATTGCTTCATGTTCTTTATTGGTCGCTTCCAACTCAGCGCGAAGACGTCTCTCAGCTGCTTCAGACTTTAATTGGGCTATGCGCCGCGCGTGCTGCGCTTCTGCAGCGAGTTTTTGCGCGCGGATGGTTGCCGAAGAGCGGCTGTGAGTCGACGTGCTGCGAAGGTTTGACGGTGCAGTGGACGCCGGCGCAATAGCGCCAGCATCAGGTTGTGTGCCTTCTTCATATTGCGACACTATTGCTGCACTAGTTTTTTTAACAACTTTGCGACCCGACCGAGTTTCCATTATTAAAAACTGTTAAAAATTTTCGAAAAATATGCAAGAATTTAGAATGAAATTTTACGGCGAATGGACCAAAATATGAATGGTGGACTGTATGCTGGTGTAAATAGTAAATAATAACGATGGAAACTGGTATTTAAAGAATATAATAAAGAAAGCAACTTATAACAAAATGTACAAAATAATCTTAAAAACGTCAATATTTTTAAAGTAATGACATAACCAATAAAAAGCAAATAAGTCATAGACAAATAAAAGAGGTGCGTTGTGCACAGAACTTATTGACATTTTAAGCTGTTCAGAAGTATTTGGTCACTTTGTCTGCTCCGATATATCTGACGGCGACTGTAAATGATACAAAACTTTTTTGTGAATATGATTCTTTATTTCTGTTCTACCCTTTAACGGAGTTTTTTAAACGCAAAGCAGTTGCATATTGTCGCGTTTTACCGCGTATTGTTAACGCAAACAAACAAAAGCACTCATACATAAATACAGACACGACAAACTAATAATTCCCCGTAGTTTTTGGGTCGTGGTTTAAAAATATACCTATTAGAAATACTGGGTACAGTTATTGCACTTACGCATCCAAAACGCCGTGTTAATTGTCTCTGATTGTTATAACACTAGCGATTTGAATACTGTTAGGCGACTGCCATGCATATAAACCGCCGTCGGCAAAATATACTCCTATGCAGATCTGCTTGATGAGTTTGCTGAGTTATGAATAAGTGCCCTAGGATGTTATTTGTGAAGCAACGGGAGCTAATTGATTTTAAACTACATTGAAACCCATCAAAAGAGTCTTTGGAAGAAATATCCATACTAATATTATAAATGCGAAAGTAACTCTGTCTGTCTGCCTGTCTGTCTGTCTGTCTGTCTGTCCGTCTGTTACACTTTCACGCCTTAACGGTTGAACGGATTTTGATGAAATTTGGTATAGGTATACGTTGAATCTCAAGAACGGACAAAGGCTACTTTTTATCAGAAAATATGGGGGGGAGGGGGGTAATACCACCTTTGAAAGTTTATATGGAAAAATGTTTATTTTTGAAGTTAAAGATATGAAATTTGGCACAAATATAGCTTGAAACTTGGATTAAAATATAGACTACTTTTCGTTTCGAATATTAGGGGAGAAAGGGGTAAAACCGACCATGAAAGGATGTAGTCCACGCGAACGAAGTCGCGGGCACAGCTAGTAGACTATATTTTGTCCGGATTGGTTGTTTATATTATTGAACTAGCTTTTATTTATTTATTTATTTATTTATTTACCGTAGCTGTACCTGTATAGTCGAGAAAATGTTTAAGAGCTATACTTGTTTTTAAAGAACCTCATATTTAATACTTAGATACCTACTACTGGCCATCCTGTGTTTCCTCTTGGACTTGTACATCACTTGATCACTCACTTTAACTCTTTAATTTAAAGGAATGTCACCTGTTGTCTTCTGTTGAATAGGTTTTGATGATCTTTTTTTTCCTAACTATAGACGATGGCCGCAGATGGTCTTTTCATCTTCACCGAGCTTGCGGGGTAGCCTCTAAGTTTAAATGAACATGGAGTTCCTAGGATTATGTATACAACCGAAAAAAAATCTCGTCATCGCGATTCAGACGATAAAAGATGCGCTATTACACAACCCCATCCAGTTAACTTTAAACGCAACTATAACGACATAACAAAATAATAAAAAACTATCATGACACACCGAAGAGGTTTTTTATAATACTCGAAGGAAAAACTTGGCACGGAACTCGTTCTACTACTGAAATTACTATTCAAGTACAAATAAATTTGTGTTTTCTGTACATTTATTCGGGTTTTCGATAAACACCGTTGAACAAATCATGAGTGACACCATTCGAATCCAGGGTGACCGTGAAGTAGAAAGGCTGATCCAATACGAATTCGTCCGCATTCGTTGTATATCTATATCTCGACGCATCAATATCTGAAACGAAACGTCATTGCTATTATGATTTGGAAGAAACAGATAAATTTAATCGCCCAGTGCTGTGTAGGTTTCGAAGTCACGGCCTACACAGTTGTGGAAGTTTTCAGGAAATTGTACCGGCATATGCGATGCTTACTGCCAAAACCGGAATATATCGGATCCTAGGACGAATATTAACTTTTAATTCTTATAATCGTAACCAACTCACTTCAAATGCGATTAAAGCGAAATTTAATGCAAATAAAAACAGTTTCTATCTCACGATTTTTCAATAAGGTATTTATAAAAAAAAAACCTTTTGTTGGATTATTTTGTTTTTGGTAGTAGGGCTACTGTATCTGATGGGTAATTGTTATTTCGAGAGCTAATTTATCTCGTGACAAATCATGAACATTTTTGTGCACAAGAACACTCTAAATTAAATAAATAAATAAATCTCTCTCACTCTCCATTTAGTCCATGGACTTGCATGACTTAGTCATACATCCCAGTCTAGCGCTTAATTATTTTTCAAGAAATATTTGCACATATATGAATTGCGTAAATATAAGTACACTTTCATATTTTGAATATTTGAAGTTTATTCAAACATGTATGTTTAGGTATATTTAAAAGATACCGTAATCTTATTTATAATGTTTAGTTCATTAATGTTTACTATGATTTTGATTTCATTATTTATACACTTTTTCATTATTACCGCACCCATGAACAAACTCTCATGGGTTACTGGTTAAAATTATCCCTTTCATTAAGTCTACTGTATTTTTTTTACTAAAAAATAAAATTAAAGCGCTCATAAAATTACTAACCTTCCGGTATTGCTCGACTCAATCCCATCTCATCTATTTCGACGAACACTTTCTGCTTCGCTTTGCTCAGATGCACTGGTATATCACTATTTGTACCGTTCCTCAAAATGCCATCCAAACCTCTGCTGTCTGTTTCTAAAATCTTGTTAATGCCGATCTAGAAAAGAACGGTTAGACTAGTGAGCTTGTGCTGCGTGAAGGTCCTATGAGTCATGCGTAGAAAGACCAGCCGGTCAAAGGAATAAATAAAAATAAATGCGCCAGACAATCACGCCAATCACCTGGTCTCAAACTAAGGTTTCCCCTTGTACTATGAGTACCAGACGACGGATACTAACTGGGGGCGTCATCCCAGCACACCCAGACTCAAGTTAATTTAGAAAAGTTCGTTTTCTAAATTGACCCGACCGGGAATCGAACCCTGGACCTTTCGCGCTTTGGCCGCCTACCTTAGCCACTGCGCCACGGAGGTCGTCTGGAGGAGGAGGAATGGGAACAAAATGTTAGCGATGAAAGTGAAACCCAATTTAAGAGGACAAAAGATATATTAAACTATAAATAAAATAATAAATACAAGGAAAAAACGAAGCACACCAAACCTCTTGCTAAACAATTCTAGTAACAAAAAGCTTAGCTTAGTGTAGTACCAATAGAGTTGCTTTTCAATCATTCACTATCGGTAAACTATCGATAGTTTACCTCATACCGATAGCATTGATAGTATCGATTACATTAACGACCAGCGAATGTTGAGTACTAATATAATCTATAATATTGGTGGCTCGCTAGCTTAATAAACTGCAAAAGGTTTTTTATTTGTATAGTAGAAAGAAAGAAAGAAAAGACATTTATTGACCATTAATACACAGATACATACAGAAAACAAATACAAAAATAAAAAAGGGTACAATTATACAAAGTGAAAATGTACAGAGTGGTCAATAGGTGCCTGCCTCAGCACCCGTACTAGCGAACTTTAAATATTACAAACATAATTTTTTATTTCCCCTTGCGGTGCGGGAATCGAACCCATGACCTTAACGTATCGCGCGTGCTGTTCTTCCAACTGAGCTAACTGCAAGTTATTGTAGGCGATGAATTTTTTCCACTATATCAACCCTTAGCTTCCGGTAAGTGCCCTCTGCCGAATATGTTTAAAACTACATACTTATGCAAAAGGTTGCCTTCCATTGATCAGTTACATAACTAGTAGTCTTTTTAAAACTATAGATAGTTAAGTAGTGTTTACGTGAGAGAGTAACAAACATGAATGCAGATCTCCATACATTCTTACAAACGTTCATGTTTATTGGTAAGAAGATTAATGCCCGGTTCCAATATTTTACAATTCGTAATGTAAAAATTACTATCCGTTTTTCTCCTACCGACTACTAGTAATTCTAATTTCAAATTTACTTTCCATATCAGCTGTCATCAGTCGTCTGTCTTTCGTTTTTAGCTTACGCCTCGTATAATTTATTACTATCCGTAACTAAGAACTTCAAACATTGGAATTGGACATAAAAAAAGTATTGACAAAGAGAAAAATGTCAAAATGTGTTGAAAAGAAAAAGTAAGATAAAGACGAAGTTAGATATTTCCGTGTTTGACTTTTAGGGACGTATTGAGCATTTATTTTAAATTTAGGAAAATTAGAACAGAATTTAACTTAAATACCAGTCTTAAGAAGTCAGTCCAGTCCACGTAGGTCTTGATTTTAATCCTAGGCAGATAAACTGTCATGTATGCACCTTCAAGTTTACTCTTCAATGTCTTCATCAGAGTAGGATCTTTCGACAGTTTCTCTAGAAATTGTGGTAGACCATTCTTTTTGCCAGGCATTACGTACGTTATAGAAATACCCATGCTGAAGAATTTCAGCGTTAGAACCTGAAGTACAGTTTTGAATAAGTGGCATGGTGAATCAAATTTTACTTACCAATCTCGTTTTTAGTAAAATATCTTCATTTTCGGAAAAAAATTGCTGGATCTTTTATCTAATTTCAACAAAAAAAGTAGCCTATGTCCGTTCTAGAGGTTCAACGTACCTATACCTGTACCAAATTTTATTTAAATTGGTTCAGTAGTTTAGGTATGGAAGCCGGACAGACAGATAGACAGACAAAGTTACTTTCGCATTTATAATGTTAGTATGGATTGGTGACCTTGCATAGTGCTCCCAAAATGTAAAAATACTTTGGTAACATATTTGTCTAAATTGATTTTGGTCTGGGTGTTCAAATAGATATCTTTGTAGGTTATAGGTGCTTTACCGGAGACAGCTTCTTTGGGATTGACGGTTCACAAATATTACTAATGCAATTAACATGAATAAAAGAGGTTGGTATTAATTTCATATAACAATCCGAAGATATTTTAAAATCTAAAGTACCTTGACGTCATGGTTCACTTCGTCTACGTAGTGAAAATTGCCCAACTTTGACATCATAGGTATGAACGTAGGTTGATTAGATTCATCTCGAAATATTTTGTCTTTTGTAAGTCTTACGTCAAAAGGAGATTCCCAATTTCCCTGAAAAAAAATCGGTATAAGTGGTTAAAAAAAGTCTTCTCACATTTTATATGAAATCTTATAAATTTTGAAAATTACACGCGATTGGCACACACTAAACAGTTGCCACAGAGGCATAAAGCGCAAGCAATGTACTAAATACATAATTTTGGATCAAATTCCTGTACTCAATCAAAGTGGATTGAAGATAAATGTAGTCGAACCAACAATGGGACTACAAAAAGTTTAGTTTGTGCCGACCTACGACATTACCTACAAGTCGATACTAATATAGCGTCAGCAGAATTGGCATAGTAAACAACGCTCCATATGTAATGTACGATTAGCCAATCAATACATCGATCCTACATCGCGATGTCAGTGTTTTCGTCACCACTTACTATATATACAACAAAACAAAATTGGTAGTTGGGCTTTGGTCCCCGAGCAGAGAACACCTAGCTCGGCGGAAGTACTTCCATTTTTAGTAAAGAACATTTATGTTCCTTACAAGTTCAGGACTATTTACTACTTCTTAATGATAAATACCTTGAAATGAACTCCACTTAGGAAAATCATGCTGGTATTTGCATCAATATCATCTTCTTCTATTAAAGTAGATACGCGGAACAGAGTATCAGAGGCGGCCTGCAACACGAAATCACTCTTCAATATATAAAGACCACGTTCTTATTCAGTGGTGGTTTTAGCATATTCCTGGGCCCATTTCATCCAATCACCCGTCTAATATGTGATCCGAGATTTCGGTTTGAGGGTCCCCATGTTACATACAATTTCTGGTTCTCCTTGATAGCTGACGCCCTGTGCCCTTTTTTTACTGTCTCTGGGAGCCAGAAAGTGGTGTGTCGGACTTGCACCGACTTAAACCTTCCGGGGGTGATTCTTCACTGCGTTATTGTTGGGGGTTGGTATCCCGCAATGCGGTGGAAGCCCTGCCGCGCCCTACCCTAACCCCCGGCCTTGTTTTATTTGATTTGCCTTTGAGGAAGATAAAACCAAATCTTTACCAAACGATTCATGATCCTGGCAGCATTCTTCGGGTACCTGAAGCCGATCTTGCCGATGCGTACTCCGAACTGGCTAAGAGTATTATTCGTGAAGACAGGGTTCAGGTCCAGGCTGTCGTTCACATAGATCCTATTGTGCATGGTCAGCTCAGCCATTTCAGTTATAGAGAGCTCCTTTCGTACTGCGTCATAGCAATTTATCTGCAATGATTAGAGTCTCCTTTAATTTAGTTTTTTTTTTAATTGCACTTCAAGATTGACCTCATTCCACCTGATATTAAGTGGTCATAAGGTCTTAGCTTAAGGGCGACAAGTACAGCATAATAATAACAGTTACTGGACTTGTCGCCGTTTCCTAGAAGGCTTGACCCCTTCTACTAATATAGCACCCCCGAAGAGCTCTGGAAACCTTACTCACACGCAGGAGCACAACAACACTGGAGTGATTGTTATTTGGATGCGGTGAAAGAAATAAATTTTCGTCTTTCCTGCAGTATATAGTATTTGAACCCACGACCTTCGCGTATCGCACGTGATGCTATTCCAACTGAGCTAACTGCAAATCATCGAAGGTGATGATTTTCTGGTATTATTGCGCATTAACCCCTTGGTTACTACCCTCTGCCTAGGAGTATTAGTTAGTTGCATACTAATAGGCCCGTGGTATATTTGTTGCAGGAAAGTTCGTAAAGCATAACCCAAATGATACCTTAATAGTCAGATGCCATTTGGCGGCTTGAGAACATCTGATAAGGCAAGGTTGCTTTATATATGTATAGTAATATAGTTTAAATCTTCAAAAATTCGAAACGAAAACTAATTTTCCGTCACGTAGTCTCTGTGATCCCGGCTTCGATTATCAGTCGGATTAATATGGAAAACAAACTTTTTGTATTGTAACGGGTCTGCGTGTTAAGGAACTATTGCTGATTCTGATGTCACACACGTGCTTTAGCTACTTACTACAGAACCAGAGCAATGTATGTAATGGTGTCTAATATTTTATGATTTAAAAAAGTGTTTTAAGTAGCATATTCGAAAAATACATATTTGATTGACTGATTTAAAAAATCCCCAAACATGGTAGATGGAAAAAAAATAACCTCTAAACACTTGACATTGGCGGAATCACTGCGTTGTATTTAAACGCGGGATAGTCCATTAAAAAAAATAACGAATATAATTGGCTACTTGACAGTTTTTGAAAAAGTATTGTAAAATGTGCGCCCGTTCATTTTATATCCCAAGCAATTCGATTTATCTGGAAATAATCTAAATAACCAGAGAAAAATAAGATTTTGTGTAACACATTTAAAAAGCGCGCGAAAACGCCAAGTCACGTCACTGTTTCAATTATGACGTCAACGTCCTAGACAACGAACCGATACGCATAGAAACGACTTAATTTAGATAAACAGAAAATATTTCAATAAATTCTTAATACGATTAAAGACACAATAATTCAATTTCACAGGTAAAATAATCATTGTTTCGCCACAGTAAAATAAATCATTTACGTCGACAGCTGTCATTTCCGAATTGCAATGGTGGTTTCCGTTTCGGTTTTTTTGTTCCACAGATAAAAAAACTAGAATTTATTTTGTAAAAATAAAATACTAACTATGCTTTTAATTAAAAAGTATAAATGTAAAATGATTACTGAACTAATAAGCTAACATATCTAACACTTTTCATATTTTATTGTTAACACTGTCAAGTAGCCAATTCTGATTGTAAATTCTAATTGTGCGTGGATATAAATACTTCAAATATATAAAATGACGTCATACAGACCTGCCTTTCTCGCTGTATTCCAAGTGCAGACATCAATTCTCTCTTAGCCATTTCTGAAGCCATGGGTAGAATTTTACACAAAGGCAGCCTTAACGCCATGGGACACACCACAGTGTTTATAGGACTCACTTTTAATACTTCCTAAAATATATAAAGGTGCGAAAGTAAGTTGCATAGTTTATATTTCCACATCTTGACTTGATGTTATGCAGTGAAACAGTGGCGGATTTACACTTTTATAAAATTGTGCCGCTTCTGCATTTGTATACAACCCCCCCCCCCTACAAAAAAAAATTTGAATTAAATAAAAGACACCAAAAAATTATTATTATTAATTAAAAAAACTGGAACTGTATGGAGTTTGGAATTAGTATTCATGGAGCAAATTTGCCGTCCCCAAAATCTGCCGCCCTAGGCTCCAGCCTACTCAGCCTTCTGGTAAATCCGCTACTGCAGTGAATATATCAGGAAATTTTGTAGTGTGAGTTGTATTAACTTAATTTAGATTGTTGCTGATAGGTAGTTGTTTAAAAGTATGTCAGAATTATAATAACTGTGAATATAAGTATATTATCCATACCAGAGCAATTTTATCTCGAAAATTATTCGTAACCGCAACTGCATTTTCACAAGAAATTTCTACAGCTAGAATGATAGATAGAGCTGAAAATAGCATAAAAATAAATATTTTAATTTTTAGTAAAGAAAAAAAGGAAAAAATATAAAAAGCTTGCCTATTACGTAAATAAAATATGTATCCATTTCAACAAAACGTTCTGATGTGGTCTGGACCAAAGAGAAGGGGACGTTCTAGAAATTCTAATCGAAATCTAATATCGATTTCATCAAAACACTTGTTTGATGATCAGCCGTCTTTTCTATAGTTCACCAGAAACAATTTAATTATTATAAAGAAACATAAGTGTGTTAAATAGTTTATTTATTTCCAATTAAATTACATGAATTACAACTAAACGTAATTTACAAAAAAAAAAAGAAATAATTAAAACTAAATAAAAACTACATTATATGTACAAATATACAAAATTCAATAAAATAAAATAAAACAAGCATCAAAAACTTACAAAATATACACGTCGTCTAGCTCACCGTCTTGCGGCATTGTGCCCAGTACGCTGGCGGCGTTGCCCCTCTGTACAATAATAGAAAGTTTTTGGGCAAAATAGCCGCCAGCCCTGGGGTCACCCGAGGCGAGGATCAAGCGTGAAGACAAATCCTTCACGAAAGCCTTCGTATCACTCGACCATGGTCCCATGGTCTCTACCGCAAGCGCCGCAAATTCATAGTGCGTCATAAGAGCACTATATTTGCGACGCTTGAGCATTTGTGCCTGTTCAGCCGCCGCTCCAGCCTTAACAGTAGTACCGTGAACATGAGACGGTGCCAGGGTATCAACACATGTAGCGTCCCAGATCAAGGAACGCCCCAAGTTCCACGGCACTAGAGTTGCGCCATCAGGACGCTTGCCGTCATCTCTGCACATTCCGCGGGGCTCAAGTGTTGAAGGCACACCCGCAGTTCTCATTGCACGACGGACAAGGTCATTAATGGCGCCATGGCGGTAAATGCGACCGGCGCTTTTAACACAGGAGAGACCATGACGACCGAATTGATCCACGTCTCGGCCGCACAGACAACGGTGAGGCTCGCACACTTTAGCGCCAAGACGCAGACACACGGCTATTCTGAGGCAGCCAGGCTCCAGGACGGTCCCTAAATTGTCAGACGGGAGAGCGTGTAGCCAGTGCCCCGATTCTGGCACTGAGACTGCTAAAAATCTGCCTTTTTCTAACTCATCCTGGCAACCACTAAGAAGACGGCTGTGTGTCTGCATGATGTGAGGTAAATCCCATAAACTCTGTTTACTTACCTCTATAGGTAGGCTTTCACCTGGATAGGCGAAGCTCCAAGCTGCCGTGGCCTCTGGCAAACACGTCACCCGAACATCAGCTGTAGTTGAATTAAGAATATCACTGATGAGGGTAAGCGTGCTGTTGACAGAAGACAAGAAAGCTGGAAGCGAAAGGCTAGATGTAGATCGTATGCCCAAGCCACCATACTTAATAGGCAGGGTTGCCTGGGACCACGATCGTTGGTCAAACTGTAAATTTAGAATTTCTGATACTGTGTTTTTTAACGTCAAATCTACCAAATCAGTGCAACAAGGGAATTTCCAAACTGGGCTGCTACGAAGGATATACATAAATTTAGGGGTAAATAAACATAGTCGCAAAATGTAAATTGCCAAGTGAGGTTCAATTTTGAATAAAAGATCTGAATTATTTTTGAAATTATCTATTTTTGACTTCACTTGGGTAGTGACAGCGTCATCAAAAATTGGAGCTCCTAGAAGAGTCAATGTATTTTTAGATTGCACAGAAATACACGGTGTTAAGACGTTAATTTTTTTTAAAAGATTGGTCCGATTTGAAGAAGGTATATGGCTTGGAATAAAAATCTCACATTTATCAAAATTTAACTTAAGTCCAATATTCGAAAATCGCTCTATAATCGACTGTAAATCAGCCAGAACATCAGACGCCTTACCCCCAAGCGAGCCATCATCTAAATACCAAACATTAAATTTAGAAGAAAGTGATGAAATTATTGGGTTTATAGCAAGGCTGAAAATTACAGGACCAAGAGGATCCCCTTGTTGGCAGCCCATGCAGGAAGGAATTTCATATTCGCCGAACATTAATTTTGATGGAGAGCCATAGCACTGCCATAAATAGTCGAATAGTTCAGGAAGTTCTTTTTGAATTTCGCCTAAAAGGACACCACGGTCGACAGAATTAAACGCATTTTTAACATCAATTTTTATAAAAATGTCGTAATCATCCGAATTTAGGAAGGTACGTGCTGCATGGACCGCCGCTTCGCAGCCTCCCCTCGTACCGAAACCGAGTTGTCTAGGTTTAAATTTTTCCCTTAAGTTGCCACGAAAAAACTGACAGCAAATTTTAGACGTGAGACGCCTAAAAGTGCAGCCTACAGTGATAGGGCGAATGCCACCATCTTTTTTTTTAAGACCAATAAGGTTAGCTCCATATATGATGGGTGTGATTTCTTTTGGGACTCGCCCTGCCAGCATCAGATTGACTAAATCTGTGATGGATTTAACAAGGGACCTTCCTGCATCTCCTACGAGAGGCCCGGTCAGGTCTTTAAGATGCTGAGGGGATATGCCATCCAAACCACCTGCAGAGCCATTTGGAAATGAGTAAATAGCACTAAGTGTTTCTTTATCAGTAATTTGCAGGTGGTTTGGAGGGACAGCCGAAGGGTCCGGCTGCGAAGGAGGAGACGAGGCGGGGTGTTTCTCACGAAGTACTTGTAAAGTGTCTGGTGAGTTGGTGGCCACGGAATCGCTTGAGAAAAGAAGTTTTGCCGCACCTTTGACGTTGCCGTCAGAAAGTTTGGACTCTATTAATCTACATTTGTTGGCAATAGAAGGATCAGAGAAGATTTGTTTGGTGACTTGCGGTAAAAGAGGATGAGAGCTATTGTTTTTAATAATAGTGGTCAGCGAACGTTTTGTGCTACTTTTTTCAACATGGAAAGTGGAATATGCGAAAGTTAGCAAGTTGAACCATGAAGAATAAGTATTCTCAGCAACTACCTTGGCCACACATTCTGACAATTTACTTGCAACTGAAACCCGCGCTCCCCGAGGAATCCTTTTTAAAATTTTGACCCCATGCTTAAAACGTGCGAGCGTTTCAGAGAGGGGAGTGTTATCCGAAGCCCCACTTGAGTTGAGCTGAATATCGCTAAATGCAACTAAAATGTCAGTTCTCGGAACATGACGGCGACTACAATGTATGTGTAGGCCACGCTCTCCTTTAAATAGTTTGCCATCAGCGCAAATGGGGCATTCGAGTAGCACCTGAGACGACGTGTTAGAGATACTCATTACTCATATACCTACTTAAAAAATAAACTAACCAAATATTTACACAGAACTTACAGTTAAACACATAAATGTAAAAAACATCACAAACAAAAAACACTGCACTTAAAATTAACACTTAAAAATGAAAAATATTAAAACCAACACAAAAATGTTTGAACTTTAATTGTTGACATTTTGCTAGTCAAATTGCGTAAGTGCTGTTACACGTATCCCTGGAAACTACATGATAACAGCCAATCACAGCAGATCGTAGATGCGTCTCCCAGGAAACCCCGACGTCAAATATGGCGTACATCAGATGTCAGCGTCAAAATAATATCTTTGCGCCGACAAAGTGCTGACGCAAAACAGCTGATCACTCAAGGCAGTCCGCCATCAAGAATGATGCACTAGATCCAGGCACTCTATGGCCGAACACTTTAGGGTTTAAAATGCTCTCTATCCATTTTTAAAGAATAATTTTCCGACACACATCTCACGTCAACTTCATAACTTTTTTTTTTTTTTTTTAATTAAACATAATAAATTTATGTCTTTTTGTGGTATGGGATTTCAATCATTTTTTTTTATATTTCTTTAAATTATTTAATGTTCGCTAGTGTAGCTTGAATCTGTATCAAAAAAAAGTTCAATTTTACTGAATAAAAACTCTCTGTTCTAAAGATTTGCGTTAATAATTAACCAACATCATCGAGATCAACTAATTACGTTAATCGCCTTTACCAAAATCGGTCAGGGCGATATTTTTAAATAAAAAAGTATGCGATATATTGGTAATATTAAAAAAAAACTAAAATAAGTATTTCTCTTGTACCGAAACTATTAACAATATGATTCAGGCGTTTCTATTGCTATATTAAACAGCAACAGCAATAAATTCCTTTAAAATGAGCGTAAAGAAACATCTTGCGCGCCAGTATGACGACGCTATCAGATAGGATATTTCGATATCAAATCCGTTGTCATCGCGATGTGGGTTCCTCTCGTGCTTACCATTAGGCTGGGAAGAGCCAATATACTGCGCTACTATAAAAAAAAGAATCCATTCGGTAGTAAATCACCAGGCAATTAAAAACAAGCTTAATGAATTATTGGAGTGGTAAAAACGCCATGCAAATATAATCATTACAATTAAGAACTTTAGATGGTAAATGAAAGTTAAGGGGAGATGGAGTAGTCATGCTCGCTTAAATGTCACTGGGGTAGTGGCGGGTCGTTATATCCCCTACGTCACGCTTGTGAACAGATGCCACCTTTGGGGGCTGGTCTGCTCCAGCTTACATCTCCAAAGTAAATACTTCCTTGATTACTTAGTAGTGTTTTACGTAACCTACTCAAATAAAGAAATATTTGAGTTTGAGTTTAAATCGATTTAAGAATAATTGTTCTATTCGAATAATTTTTTCACATCGGACCGTCACTACCCAGTCGTTGAAATATGGCTATAAAACATATTTTATTTGTTATACTAAAATGTTACATCGATAAGCCTAAGGTACCTGTCATAAAGCCGTCGCGATTTTATATGAAACTAGCGGCCACCCGCGACTTCGTCCGCGTGGATTTCGGTTTCCATACAAACTTTCACCCCCCTTTTCAAACCCGCACGCAACGGAAGCCCTCAAGGATGAATAATTTTCCCCGTTTTTTTCACATTTTCTAATATTTCTTCGCTCCTAATAGTTGCAGCGTGATGTTATATAGCCTAAAGCCTTCCTCGATAAATGGTCTATTCAACACAAAAATAATTTTTCAATTCGAACCAGTCGTTCCTGAGATTAGCGCGTTCAAACAAACAAACAAACAAACTCTTCAGCTTTATAATATTAGTATAGATATATTTTCGAAGGCGTAGAGTAGCGAAGAGAATGTTGTAAATAACAGGTTAGTTATAACTTTGTGCATGTAAGGCAACTCGTTTGGTGCATCTTAATGAAATAGTGTAGATAAAAAAGAAATAATGTTTTGTAAAACCGGTACAATACAAAAAAAGATGATACGCGTATTTTTTCTTTTATTATATAAACAAATATTTTCTAAGATACGTTTCATTCAAATTTAGCGCGACGTCACTTACACTAATACGTCACAGTATTTACGAACTAGTGATGACCCTCCTCTGAAGTATGATGCGCTATAATACCATAAATTTTTAGAAGGAAAACATACGCTTTCATTGTATTTTGAAAGCCATTACTCATTACTACTAACCATTTTTTTTTAGATTTTGCTTTCAGTTAGCGGGTTTCAAAACTGGTACGCATGTTCTACGATATCATTCCAATTTTTAGCTCTACGACTATTCGAAATACCCCGACACATGCTAAGTATGTTCCTTTTCAGTGTTTTGTACCTATTGTTATTTTTTTTTTGTTTTCTCATGTAACTAATTTTATAATTACACTGAATAAATATTGTTCTTTTCTATTCTATTCTAAAATTATTCCAAAGAAAAGTGAAGAAGTGGATAGCTAAGCTAATAAAAATCCATCAGTTTTTTAACATCGCATTATCATTGTCTGCGAAGTTTCCACGAATCATCTAAGTTAATGCAATTTCTTTGTCAAATTTTAAAAAGCCCAAAGTACAGGAGGGTACTTAGAATAAATACGAGATATGACTTAAATAAAATTCTTCGATATCTACAAGTAGTGATGTGACCCAATTATCATTAGGTTTGGGTATACGGTCTTTGTTTTTAACCGAAAATATTCGTTTGGTATTTTTACTCCTTACCATAATTAATACTAATAATGAAAATATATAAAGAAGAATAATTATGTATGAATTCAACATTCACTTTATTTATATTGATGTGTCCTTCTGATTTTCATAAAGATTAAAACCATCATCAGTTTTTTTGTACTATGTCGTGTACGATGGTTCTATTAACATCCCTTTGCAAACAAATTCTGTTATTTCAATAGTTTTTAACCTTAAAATATTTTTATCTGGGAATTGATTTTTCAGACAAAAGAACGTTAGACTATTTTCTTTGGACTATGCATCGCCCTTATGTCGTGCATGTAATATGTTATATCGAACTGCACATGTTCACCTTGACTGACGTGCTATTGACCGTACATAAAGTACAACAAGTAGACTTAATGTAATGTAATGGAATTCCCCACTTGGAAACCGTTAGGTTAGGCTAAAAGTTAGTTGCAGTTACGGGAATAATGTGCGTATGACCCAACGGTTGACTGGTAGAGAATGCTTCTAGCATTAAGTCCGCCTTTTGTACTTTTTATTTTGTGCAATAAAGTTTTTAAATAAATAAATAAATAGGCTAAAAAGAAGTTAACCTGTACCTAGTACAATTTATTTGCTCTTATCAAAATAATGAATAAATATATCTTAAGCAAAGCTTTTATATCTAGAGCAAATAAATTACATTAGGTACAGCTAAGCTTATCTACCAACAAATGATTGTGAATTTTTCTCACTTATTTATTCGAATAAATTTCGAAAACCGACTACACTTCCATTTCACATCACTACCTTCAAGAGTTTTAAAAGCGTTCCCCAGTTTATTTGCGGATAGCAATTCATTTGATATTCATCATGTAAATTGTTGGCGAGTTTTTAAATCGAAATGTAGGTAAAATTAGGGATGGACGGTGAAGTTTTTTTTTCTTCATAATTTCTGTTAATACTTTAATGCGCTCGCTTGAGTCGGAAATATTTCTTCGGCGCAAAATTAATATGGTAATACAGTCGTTTGGTTACATTTGCGATTATAAAACGTTTCAGAATTATAATAATGAGACTCAATAGGATGGGACTTTTGTGAGTGGCACTTTAATAATTTTTTGACGTTTTTCCTTAATGCATTAACAATGTTTAATTAGTTTATTTTGTTCTTGAAGACAGACTTTAAAATCTTCCTCTATTTCATCTGCCAATTAATAAGGGCGCTGGATAACTTTAGATACTTCTCGAAAGAAATATTTGGAAATTATGTTTATTACTCATCAGCATTATATAATAAGCATATTAAAGGAAAAAACTTTGTAAGAGCTAACAGTTTCAACAAATTAGAGATTAAAAAAAATTAACTATAGAGATTTTTTATTATTTTTGTTGATTGTAACAATTCGACTTAATCAATAAAACTTAATTACTAACTTCATGGTTACTACTATTTTATACCCTAAATTTATATACGCATCTTACTAAATTGTTACCTATGTAACGTATACGTACGTGTATGTATACACGTATATGAAGTGTCAACCGACTTAATAAAAATGAACTTTTTAATAATATCTTCGTCGTTTCTGAACCGATTTTGAGGTTTTTTTTGTACAATCTTGATGGTGGTACCATTTTAAAGAAACTAGAATCTCGAGGAAAAGTCGTTTTTTTTTCTATTCAAAATTATTATTATTGAATATCTGAAATCAAAAAAGTTTTAAAGTAACGAAGTCATAACCGTTCCTTTTATTTTTCAATTTCCGTGAAGCATAATTTTCAAGTATTTTTGTTGATACGGTAAGTATTATCATGATCTAAATGAAACGTCCAACTGTTAGAAAAACATGAATTGTTATTTTACCATATTCATGACAAAGATACAACAGACACATTTTGATAATATGTATGGAACAATATTAAAAAAATTCCAATGCAATTTCCACATGATAACGACTATAATTTTTAACGAGTGATTGCCTAATAAATTTCAAAAATGAGACACATTACCTCTCCGAGTGAAATGATTACCACGATCTTTGGGAGAAACCATTTTACATACGAAACCCGGAAAATGAGAGGGTTCAGTATATCTACCTAATTTAACGTGTCATATTACAAATCGATTTCTTTTTTTAACATTATTCTCATACAGGTTAAAAAAGGCAGTTGAAGTTTGCGTTTACAACCAAAAGATAGGTAGCTAATATTTAAAAGCTACCTATCTGTTGGTTTGTGTCAAAACTGATCTAATTTATAAATAAGAATCCGTTTTGATAAAATAAATGTTATGTATAAAAATTAATCGCTGTTCGTTAGTCTCGCTAAACTCAGCAACGGCATGAAATGATTGTAGAGGTCCAGGAATGGTTTAAAAGGTTAAACAATTTGGATGGAATAAGCGTTACGACGTTCGTCGGGACAGCTAGTTTAAAATATTTTCCTAAGACATAACTGATAGTCAAAAGTCATCTTAAAACATATATATATATACATTAGGTATTGAAGACAGTTAGAAATATATATAAATCACACAATTCACGAAGATTTTTACATATCTTTTCCGATCTTTCAACATAAAGAAGTACCGTTAGAAAATATAAATTTAATCAGTAGTGTATATAGTAGTATCTACTAAATTTAAATTCTATACCTTATAAATAAAAAGTACAACAAGTAGATTTAATGACAAGTGGCATTCTCTACGACACAGATGTGATAAAAAAATAAGCAAACCGCTTAGCCGGACCAAACCATTCCATTCTTTACCAGTACGTAACAAGAATGACGAATAGTATCGCTTTGCACTACCTCACAACATAAAGACAAAGTCACAATGCCTGACATTTTATAAAAAACTAGCTGTGCCCACGACTTCGTTCGCGTGGACTACATCCTTTCATGGCCGGTTTTACCACTTTCTCCCCTAATATTCGAAACAAAAAGTAGGCTATATTTTAATCCAAGTTTTGAGCTGTATTTGTGCCAAATTTCATATCTCTAACTTCAAAAATAAACATTTTTCCATAAAAACTTTCAAAGGTGGTATTACCCCCATCCCCCCTTATTTTCTAATAAAAAGTAGCCTATGTCCGTTCTTGAGATTCAACGTATACTTATACCAAATTTCATCAAAATCCGTTCAGCCGTTTAGGCGTGAAAGAGTAACAGACGGACAGACAGACAGACAGTTACTTTCGCATTTATAATATTAGTATGGATGATAAAATAAATTACACAAATCCCAATACCAAACCATTACCCATCAAATCAATCGCGCATCCGATTAAACGCGGCATCAATTGCATTGAATCAGTAATCGGACGTCATTGGGCGTCATCAGACGGCCCCGCCACTGACCCTCTCAATATGTAAATTGCTTTGCAAAAGGCCTAACTGGCTATTGTGCCGGCCTGGCTCCGTGTAGCCTGTAGATAGCCTATAGGCGTTCAGTAGCATTATACGGCTACCTAAAACACTAGGCATCTAAAATAGTGTAAGCACGTTTACGTCATTTGACGACCTTCATAGTCGAAAGGCTAGCTAGACTTTAACGATGACCCATCTTTGAAGTCCCTGATTCGATTTCCAGTCGGATTTATATGAAAAATTAAGTTTTTATATTGTCTCGGGTCTGGGTGTTGGGGTACCGTCGTTGTTTCTGATTTCTGTATCACAAGTGCTTTTGCTACTTACCACTGATATGTTTTCTATGTACTGCCAGTATGTTGTATAGTCCAAAATACCTAACAGTAGTATGAATCAAAGAGCAGTAGACCGACTCAGAGGACATAGGGTAGATCTAGCAGCGGTCGATAAAGGGTTGAATATTATAATTAATTATTTAATGAAATAAAAAGAAATACCAATAGAATAATTAGATAATTAGATTATAAATTTACTAATATTTATTATGACTGAGTATGGGGTATCTTTTTATACCTATAAATTACATCAGTAATATTTCTGCAATTGATCAGGTCATGGTTGACATCAGTAATATTGATAATTACTCAAATACGTGCAAAATATTTTTTTTCATGTATAAAAAAGTAAAGAAGAGATTTAAGATAATTTAACAGATCCCATAGCACAATGACTAATGAACACAACCACTAGAATTGAAATAGACAGTTAAATTGATACCTAACCTAACCATTCACAAACCTCGTTTGCGGCCCCGCGAAGGCCCTCAAACGTGTTCTAAATTCCTCAATTCCCTCCAAAAACTTCCTTAATCAAACCACAAACCCGTTCAAAACACAAACGGACGCGAGATTTTCATCAGAAAACCCCGCTCATATATAATTGAATGAATATTCAAGCATCTTAATCAATAAAGGCATTACTAGAGGTCCTATGGAGGCATCCAGCCGCCTGTGAAATTGGACTAGAATAGACAGGGACGGAGATAATGGAAGGGCGAAGGAGGGAACGAGACGAAAATGGAAGCACGCTTTTATAAATCATTTTTCCTGGCACGGCGGCGTTTTAGGGCGGCCACACGAGGGAGACGAAGCTTGTTAAATGCAGAATTATTTTATTTATATTTTGAATTCCAAAATGTTTTTGACTTACTATTGCACATTTTTAAAATGTTTATCAAAACATGTTCCACAAACATTTAAAATAATTTAACGGGTCAAAACGCGACACGATTTTTATTTAGTAGTTAATACGAACTACTTATAATGGAACGCGAAAGTCTTAAAATTTATGTTCTACAAAATTGTTTTTTGTTTATTTTTTTATCATTAATTTGTTAGTTTTGTCGTAAAAGTATATTTTTTGAAGATTAATACTTGTTGAGGTTGTGAAGTGGACCTCGAAGGGAAAACTATAAAGTAATACCACAAGTTTCCTTATCCTATAAATTGGCAAATTAGATAGAGATATTTTTACTGTGGCAAGCTTAGCTTACGAGATGTTAATTAAAATAGTTGAACTCAGATCCCGATACTGACTTCTTTTCACGACTTCATTTATAAACTGAACTCTAATTATACGATTCTCAATCATGGACATCTTGTTTAAATAAGATCTTGTCAAAATAGATCTGGGAGTACAGAATTTACGCTCCCAGGTAATATCCGTGGCCTGACACTTAAAAACTAGAAAAAAACGATTAATTTTTTTTTATAGACTGTATTTTGACTCCTTCCAGCACAGTATATTGGCTCCTTCTAGCCTGACAGTAAGCAAAAGAGAAACCCACCTTGCGGTGACAGCGGATTTGATACCGTAACATCCTATCTATCCGTGTGGTACTCTCACACTCATAGTCGACTAGTCTCCACGTGGAAGTTTAAGTTAGGCAAAGTGCCTTCTTTAAATCCACTTGAACCTTTGGCGCCTCCTAAGTTGGTGAGGTCCTAGCACATTTATTTATTTACAATGCCCGGCGCGATGAACACGCTTGCCACTACACACAGCTATAACCAAGTTACACAAAATACTGTGTGTCATGACAACCCCATTAAAATATTGAAAACCAAAGTCGCTCCTGCACCGCCAGCCTTAGTTGGTAAAACGCTGAATCGCGATTATTTCTGTTCGCGTTTAGTTAATCAATTATTCTAATGTTGTTGGCGGAGACGTGTGCTCGGATTTTTGCGTAACGAGACCGGAGTAATCCGTTTACAGTCGGACCAGCCACTAATCAGTAGGGGACATGCTAGTGTTCAAGGAGCCGTGTGTAGGAATTAAAAATGTTTCGAGGATTTTAAACCTTAACATTTGTATGATTAGCCTTATTATGTTCCAACGCCATTAATTTTTACAAGGCTCAATATAGTTGAACTCTGTCCAATTATTTACTGTACTGTTGACAGACCAAGTGTTGATCCTCCAATAATTCACTTTCGTTTTTATCTTAAAACAAAAACACAAATAATTTTAGTGTAATAAAATATAAGAGCTAAACTGCCATCCACTTTTTTATCCTCACAGGATTGATATTATTTCACGGAAAAACTAATAAAAACTGTGATTGTAGTCACAGCAATAGCTATTTTTAATTTTTATTCATAAAAGCATAGTGTATTGACTCCACCCAGCCTGATGATAAGCACGAGAGGAACCCACTTCGCTATGACAACGGATTAGATACCGTAGTAACCATTCGGTTAGCATACTGATGTTTCTTCAAGCTCCTTTTTAACTAGTCAAAAATCAAACACATCTTCATTAAAGTAGACTACATATATTTTGAATAGTCATGAAATACAATGCAAAGTGACTTAAACCGGTTCGAACACGTATATTTACCGAGAAGATATTGTAAACTCAGTAGATTTGTAAGAAAATAAGTATCTTAAATATTTTTCTGACCTAGTCATATAGTTTTGTTTTGATGAGTGACTATGTATTTACTTAGACTACCTCCGTAGTTGAGAGGGAGTGGGTTGGACTTTGGCGATGTGCCATCTTTGAGTGCTCGGGTTTTATTCGGGGTCTGGGTGTTGTGGTACCTATCCTTATTGATTTTTGTAACAGACATCCTTTAGCTGCTTATCACAGAATTAAATAAATGTGCCAGACAATCACACCAATCACCTGGTCTCAAACTAATTTTTCCCATCTCTGATGTTCCGGGTTCGATCCCCGGTCGGGTCAATATGGGAAACGAATTTTTCTATATTGTCTCGGGTCTGGGTGTTGTGGTACCGTCGTTGTTTCTGTTTTCTGTAACACAAGTGCTTTAGCTACTTACCACAGAATCAAAGCAATGTGTGTGATGTTGGCTAATATTTATTTATTATTTAGTGTCGCTCAACAATAGAGGCTGTTCACAAGCATAACATATGTTCCAGCCATTGCTTCATTCAATTATATTAAATATAATGTAACGACCCGCCACATTGATATTTATGAATGTCTGTTCGCAACTATCCCTAAAATTGCAGCGGAAATTATAATAGGCCTAAATACACGAACAATTCGACTTTTATCGCAACTGGGTCAACAGCGATAGCGATTTTGAATAACGGCACACGTGGAGCCGCTCCGGGCGGATAATGCGTGTCCTCCGCTTCGGGCGGATACGCGGCTCCGCTCCGCTCGAGCGATCTCCGCGCGCTGATAGTGAAATGGATCCCTTGCGAGCTTTAGCCGATATGAGTAGATAATGCTTTATTGTACTGATTTACATACATTTAGATTGTCCTATAGGTTTTATTTGTAATGCAAATTACTGAGTTTCTTGCTGGAATCTTCTCTGTGAGTAAGTAAAGTCTGTGAGTAAAACAGAAATATTTGATAAAAAAAGTGCAACAGATGACTAAATGCAATATATTTTAAATTTCCTGGGGTTTAGATGTTGTGGTAACGGCTTAGTATTTACGATTCCTGTTTGTACTAAAGCACAGAATTAAAGCAATGTATTAAATGTTGCCCAATATTTATTATTATTAGTGTTTTTCCTAAGGATCGAATCTTAATGTTAATGGTTGTATAGAAAGTTGCACCAGTCGTTCTACAACAGGGTTCGTCATTTTCTTTTAAACCGTGCCAAAGATTAATTTGTAATAACGAATATTTTACCATTTCCATTAGCACCCCAGTCCTAGCTTTTACAATACTCAAAAGCCTAACTTGGCACAAGAGATGACAAACATCAATACTGTTAATTTGCTATACTACATTGTGTTTTCAGCCAATCGGAAATAAGAATATTAAAAAGAGCTCGATAAAATTTTCTCGCGTGTCATCCTAAGACTAATCTTTGCATCCAATCAAAACTGCGAATATTCGCATCAGCCGTCAGCGTCAGGAATGAGTCACGGGGCCAGCGTCCAATCAATCGCACCGATCACGTGCAAAAAGTAAAGAAGCGCGCGATGACCTCGGCGCGGCTAATAAGTTTGCGCGCTCTTGCATGCCGGACCGGAATCGGACCAATTCGCTTCAAACGTCGCAAAAAACGAAATCGCAGGAATGGCTCGCTTCGCACTTTGCTCTTTTTGGTTAAACGGATCGCTGTTATAGGTTTTTAGTGCCGTGAACCAGTGTTTTTCTTTTGAAACAAGTTTGGATTTTAAACTTGAGTGCAGCGAAGTTAATTATTATATCCAATTTTAACCAATATTAAGGACTTAACTATTTATATGTCATGAAAAGTGACCAACTTTAATAACAAAAACGATCAAGCCTCCAAATGACCACGCCATGAGAACATCAAATAAAAGAAATCATTGTTAAGTTTTGCCAAACTCAAAATCAGTGTCACTTATTACTATGTTTTTACTTTAATAAATGAAAAAAAAGAATATATTAATTTATTTAAGTACTTAACAAGAGCTTTAAATATTCTTCAATATAATTGTGTTTTTGATGCCTTTGTTTGATAGAGTTATTAAAGTACTCTTTTTAAAGCTTTAAAAAATAACGTTTTAATAAGATCATTATGCTACATTCTACATGTAGTATGTTAATAAACAAAAATGATTTTTACACCAGCAATCAAAACTGTTTATACCGACATCAGCCGTCAGCGTCAGGAATGAGTCACGGGGCCAGCGGCCAATCAATCGCGCCGATCACGCGCAAAAAGTAAAGAAGCACGCGATGACCTCGGCGCGGCTAATAAGTTTGCGCGCTCTTGCATGCCGGACCGGAATCGGACCAATTCGCTTTTTAACTTCGCAATCGTAGCGTCGCATAGTTTTTGGCGCACTTTTTGGTTTCTAGACGAATCGCTGTTAGGTTTAGTGCAGGAACGAGAATTTTACTGTTACAGGCTTGTTGCGGATGAACAGATCCTACTAATATGATGTGGCGAAAAAAAAAGAATGTATGGATATTATGATTTATGTTTGTTACTCTATCACGCAAAAACTTTTAAACATTTAAAATAAAATCGTGTATTTATCCGATTATACCCTAGGCGAAATAATTCTTTATTTGATTCTTGATATTATAAAGGCTTACCTTTAACAACATTTGTATTACTTTTAATAAATTCGCATTCCATAAAATTATTGTACAATTACAGTGACAGAGGTAAAAAAGACAACAATTGTAATTCGTAGCAAGTATCTGATTCCGTAGTTAACTGCAGCGTTACACGTACCGAAGTCAGCTGCTGCAGTAAAGACACGCCGGCTACGTAGCTCGTAGCACTCGGCTCGTAGACCATCAATTTGCTATGTAAATGCTCCTTTTGTCCGGCGGTCCGTCAGCGGCGCTCTATAAATTTGTTCAATGTTGCGCTCCGTATGCAATTTTGTGCAATTGCATCGCTTGCTCGTGTACAAATCGGGGATTAAGTTGTGTCGTGGCCGGTTCGTCTTTGGAGAACGGTCTTAGAACTTAAATTATCTAAGTCAATGCTTAAGTTACTGTGGATGTCGCTTGTTCACCAACTACATAGGTAATTACTAAAATCAATTATATTGTTGAATCCATTTTTTTTTTCAACTCAATGTTGAAATTTCGTGTTTAATGTAGTACAAGATGTTATCTTAAAATTATAATCATTTTAGACTTGTTCGGGCACTGCAATATGAGAAATAGCGCTTATTTTTTAGAACACACGAGTTAAATTGGCATTTACAGAATTTGTAGAAAAAGTGACTTAACTAAGTGTTTCTATCAGCCAGGTATTTTTTAATTCTTTAATCTATTTTTTTTATTCAAATTCTTTCAATAGTTTTATAAAATGCCTATCTTTATATCGGTAATTTGCCTAAATTTCTTTCTTTCTTTCTTTCGTCAGTTTCTATTTGATTTCTATCGATACTGTTTTTAATTTACAGTTAAATGCGACTAGGCTAATTAATTTAAAATCATGCATGGTACATAGCTGTTGAAGGTCTTATTTTGTCGGTCTAACTATCCCACAATAACCAAAAACACCAAGGTTCGACTGATGTACTGCCTGGTCTTTCCAATCTTTCTGTACGGACCATCCGGCAACAGGACCGTAGGAAAATTGACGCACTGGAGATGTGGTGCTGGAGGCGATTACTGAGAATCAGTTGGACTGCACACCGCACAAATATATCCATCCTAAACGAGCTTCATATAAAACAAAGGTTATCGTCGACTGTGCAACTACGAATACTCACAATGTTTGGGCATATCACTCGCAATGAAGACTCTATGGAGAGACTGGTCATACAGAGGCATGTCGAAGGCCGGCGCTCACGCGGAAGATCACCAACTCGATGGACGGACCTCATCAAATGTACCACAAACATTTCTCTGAATGAGTGTTGCAGAAGTGCGAAAAATAGGAGTTGATGGAGGCAACTGGCAAAAGCTTCACTAAAAAGCGATGCATTATGACCACGACCACTCTGTCAAGAGTGCGCGAAGTATCCCACAGAAAACTAAGAATGAATTAACTAGAGTTTACTACTCGTGTTTTACGAGGTAAAAATTATTAACAATCTATAAAATGCTTGATTTGGAAACCAAACAAAATACATAAGTAAAAATATTGAAAATAAGTAAAATCAGCAGATCAGTCAATTAAGAATATTTCGAACATTTCAAGCCAACCTTGGGTAATTTATTGATATTGAAATTGTTGATCAAATTATTTACTAAATACTCAGATGATCAAAGAAGTGATTAAACAAGGATAATATGAATCGCATTATATTGAACATTTATATTGTATTTAATTATACTGACTCGGTGGTTTTTTTGGCTGTTACTCGTCTCTCTTAACCTGGAGTCCTAAGTTCGATTCTCAAGGACAAACAGTCATGTAATCAAAACATAATACGATTGTTTTTACTAAGTTTGGGTGTTCTTGACAACTTTTTCAATTGAGAAACGGGCGAAAGATGGACGTTGCGCCGTATCTGGGATCGCAGGTTTGACTTCCGGTCGGGTCAAAATGAAATCGAATTTTTCTGTATTTTTTCGGGTCTGGCTGGAAAGGTCGTTGTTTTCGATTTCTGTAATATAAGTGCTTTAAGTACTTACCGTAGAATCAAAGCAATGTATCTGTTGGGTGTTGTGGTACCGTCGTTGTTTCTGATTTCTGTAACACAAGTGCTTTGGCTACTTACCACAGAATCAGAGCAATGTATGTGATGTTGTCCAATATTTATATTTCTTTATTTTATCTGACTTTGTCCAATTTTTATTTATATTTAAGTATTATTGACTCTGGTTTCCAAATCACATGTGCTATGTCTACTTGCTTGAAGATCCGGTCGATATATGTTGTTAAGTTGATACGAGTATTTCCTTCCTCTTTATATTACTTTATTTGGATAATAGAATGAACATTTACAAAACATGTTCCGGTACCATACCTTCCTTTGTCCAATACTCCTATAAGAAAGAAAGAAAGAAAAAACATTTATTGACATCACAAAATTTACAAACAACGCAAGACAAATGAAACAGATGTAGTAAATACTTTGTGAGGCCAATTTGGGTTCCACCTCAGCGAATGCCGCTGCGACATTTTAACGTCCCAGCAGCGCTGGTATTCTGGTGGAACCCCTTGCTTGGAGAATTAGCAAGTGCCCTGGCTCTTGCTAGTACTATACTATACGCTATACTGAAAGAAACTCCCAATATCAATGCTATCCCAACGACCCTCATACAAATCTATCACAATCACATCCCATACTCATATCGTCTCCTCGAAAATACAACCGGAAATTAATAATCCCAATGTTTTCTTAAGCATCATACCGCTCCGCGTGCGGTGTAAACAAAATATTCATGTTCCGATGAAGATTTCTTCGCGGAGAGCGGAGAATCCGCTCCGCACAATCTATCGTTGGTATAATGGAGCTGTTAAAGACAATATGCTGGGAAACATATTGGATGCAGCTCGGAATGTGTAAGCGAGCGCGCGACGACTGTACCCGTCGGGGACGCACCGGGCGGGACCTGTTTAGTTTTTTTTATATTGCACTTCAAGATTTACCTCATCCCACCTGATGTAAGTGGTAATGATGTCCTAGCTTAAGGGCGACAAGTACAGCATAATAATAGCTGTTACTGGACTTCTACAATTTTTAAAGTGCTTTATGCCATAGTTATGTAGTTCTAAATATAAGGCAGAGGGCACGTACCGGAGGCTAACGGGTTGATACAGCAGAAAAGTTCATCGCCTACGATAATTTGCGGTTAGGTCAGTTGAAAGAGCAGCACGTACAATACGCGATTTCTTTAAAATGTTACTGGACTTGTCACCTTTACCTTGAAGGCTTGACCCCTGCTTCTAATGCAGCACCCCTCAGGAGCTCTGAAAACCTTAGTCACACGCATAAAACACAACACAGAATTGATTGTTATTTGGCTGAGGTCTTCTGTAAAGTAGAAATATTTCACCAGTTGGGCAGGTCTAGTTCAATACTTAATACTTCATCGTTTAAGTATTTAAAAGAAACTGTTTTTTTATATAAAAAAGTAGCTTCATTTGATTTACATAGAGACTATTCATAAGTATTACTGATGTTAATATTTATAAATAACAATATTTGACTTGACTTAATTTCCACTTGCGGTGCGGTATAGTTTTAAACATATTCGGCAGAGGGCACTGACTGATATGAACCTCTTAGCCTTTGTCTACCTCTAGTAGAAGAGGGGGTGAAATTAGTATAAAGTTCTCTAATTTCAATGAAATATACAAATTTGAATTCATTCATTCTAAAAAATGTCTAGGTATTGATTATTGTTATAAGTTATTATAATATGTTAATTACGAAATCCATGCATACGAAGTAGCGGGCCGCTAGTTTATTTTATATGTAAAGTAATTTCGTTTTTGTAGAGATTAACTCAACTCAACTCAACTCAAATATTTATTTATTCAAGTAGGTTACATATAACACTTTTGAATCGTCATTGAATACAATGCAAAGTGATTCTACTTCCGGTTCGGAACCTATATCTACCGAGAATACACCGGTAAGAAACTCAGCAGATCACTTACAGTATCAGTATCTAACTTATTGCTATGTGTAAAACACTTTGGACCTACTTTTGGATCAGATCAATGTGGTGTCTAATTTTATTTAATGCTTCTTTCACAAGTATCACCTGGTGTGCCCCGTCTCCGACGAGCGATAAATCCCTCGCTACATCTGGGCAGGCGCTTGGTTCAATTTTATTACTATTCTCTCGCGCGTTATTCGGTCGCCGTCAAAGCGGCGCGCTGCATTACCGAGCCTTATCTGCGCCTTTGAGCTGAGGACCTGGCCTTCATCATGAGAATGGGTTAGGTACTAGCCTAATACAATAAAAGCTAGAGGAGTTCGTGCTACTTTCCTAAATCATGGCTGGAGATAAGCGTTTGGATGTCTCATGTATTGGATGGGGCACGATGGTTGATTAAATTAGTTGATGGATGATTTAAGAGAGTTGGGCATAGCGATTTATCGCTCGAACTGGAGCAGCCAAACTGGTACCTTCACCTTACAGCAGACAGCAGCCAAATAATCGTCTGTGTTGTTGTGTTTCAGCGTGTGAGTAAGGTTTCAGAGCTCTTAGGGGGTGCTACATTAGTAGCAGGGGTAACGCCTTCAAGGTTAGGGCGACCAATCTAGTAACACATATATTAAGCTGTACTTGTCACCCTTAAGCTAGGACCTCATTACCACTTAACGTCAGGTCGGATGAGGTCAATCTTGAAGTGTTATATAAATATAATGAAATAGCTGCATTCGTCAACCTATACTATTAAGAACTGGTACAATACCAGGCAAAACACATCCGAACACTAGCTACAATCAGCAAAACCTTCCTGATTTCCTTCCTCACTAAACTAGGATGGTTTGGATAATTCCCACTCAAAATAGACGCGTCGTCGGAAAATAGACTTAAATCTATAAGCGCCCTTTCAATCCAATCCAAGTTTATCACAGCCCAGCGGATCTGCTTACTTCTTCAATACGTGCTATACAGGGCGTCTCAATACATACTGCAGGGTGTCCCGCTCCAATCTCTCCCAATAAATCTACGGCCGGCTCCGGAGCGCTCCGTATCTTTTCGGTTGAGTTCCAACTGTATCTTTGACGGTATTGACCGGGGATATTTATTTGGGATTCATCTTTGTTTCTGCTACGTCTGTTACAGCGCTGTTTTTGCTTGGTTGGGTTAAAGTGTAAGAATTTTTAAAGGTGAGGATCTGATTAATCGTGCGGAATAAGTGGTAGATAATAATTCTCGTCCCCTTTAGGAAACAAAATTACAATATCCATACTAATATTATAAATGCAGAAGTATCTATTTGTCTGTCCGGCTTTTCATATTTATTTATATTTAGTAGCTAATACGAACTACTTACTGCCCGATGTTTCGGTCAGGTTGCACCAACCGTGGTGTCGCGTTTTGACCCGCCAAATTATTTTAAATGTTTAAAATGGAATGCGAAAGTCTTAAAGTTTATATTAAACTAGAAATAAAACAAAGATCTGTTGCGGATATTGTGGCCGTCAATTATTAATCTATATTATCCCATTAAATACACTGTTATCTAAGAGTTAAGGTTTAGAATTAAACCTTTATTCCAAAGCTATTAAGCCAAACCGTCTATCACAAACATAAAAGCAAACCCGAACGTTTAAACTCGCTCCAACTTCCAATCTCGTTTTCTAATGCCGTTAAAAACGTCATTACAATATTGGAAAAACGTCAGGAGAAAATTAAAGTCGGTCGGAGCCGGGGCCGAAACATAGTCGCCGGATATTTGCGCTGCCACCATTTCCGGGGCGGAGGTGACGCGTGGACGGCACAGGATTTAAGTCAAGTTAAATACATTTTATTTAAGTCAGTTACCTATTTTAACACTTCGAATCGTCATTGAACATAATGTAAATTGATTCTACTGCCGATTTAGAATATATATCTACCAAAAAGATACCGGTAAGAAACTGAGTTGATTTGTGGTAGTAGCAGTGTCTTATGTGTCGCAGGCATTTTGAGTAAATCTGCCGTTTACATTACGGCGTCGTCAGTTTAAAAACGAAAGCTGGTTTGTAAATGGTCACCCCAGAACTACAAACGTCAGATTTAACAATTGAACGAGTTGTTATTTTGCCTGATTTTGCATTCGGCATTATACATAACAGCAAGTGTTTTTAAACAGACGACGCCATTTGTAAACGTCGTTTTACTCAAAATGCAACATATACATAGCAATAAGTTAGACACTGCTACTGAAACAAATCAACTGAGTTTCTTACCGTATCTTGTTGATAGATATATCGAGGGTTCCCTGGTCAAACCCGATAAGTGCCAAAAACATACTTCTGAGATAATCGATGTTAAAGGTTTGTAAACAGTAAAAGTGCATTTTAATAAGTAAATGTCCAAAATTTTGGGTTCTATTAGTAATGATATTTCATAAAGATTTAGTTTTCATATTTGTTTTACTTCTAATGCTTTCAGTTTTGCTGTAAAAATTGTTTTTTTGGTAAAGGGTGCCGACTTATTGGGTTTTACCTGAGAGAAAAAAACGATTTAATCACTTAATTTTTTATTAATTCCATTCCAATCCTAATGCAAAAAACAATTTTAATTATTTTTGCATTAGGTTATTACTTACTTTTTTACTATTTTTATATTCTTATTTATTGTTTAAATTTTGAGGATAATTTTCATTTAATGTTCTATCCAGCTATGATTTTCTTCGGGAATGATTTGTTTCGTGTACATAGTTTTCGACCAATCAGACCCATCAAACTACCGCTTTATTGATCTTCTAGCGTATATGACGCATCTCAGGGGGGAGAAAATTGCCGAGGCATTTGACCGGGTCTGGCACAAAGCTCTTTTTTCAAAGCTTACGGCATATGGACTACCCACACGGCTTTGTGACTGGATTTCCGGCATTCTGCGTGACCTAGAATTCACATCGTGTCTGACGGATGCATATCGCAGTTTATGCGTATTTATCGCCCGCCCTCTTCCTTCTTCATATAAATGATATGCCACTGCTTGGAAACATACATTGCTATGCTGATCACAGTACGGTCAATGGAAGAAACCTTGGTTGGCCTTCAGCTGGCAACGCAGTAATGGAGGAGGTACGGGAGAATTTTGTCGTTGAACTGGATTGGGTGTTGAGCCTCATGAGCCAATGGGGTTCAAATAACCAGGTCCAGTTCAATGCTGAGAAAATCCAAGAGTGCGCATTTTTGACAAAAACATCCCATTTCCGTCTGCTCCCCATTCATCAGGGCGCTTTCCTCTGCCTGCGAACAGCCTAATAAGTAAGTAAGCATGCTTGGTATGGATATCCGCTGCAACCTTAATCAAGATCAGTACATCGAGAGTTTCATCTCATTAGCATCCAAAAAACAGAATAGAGTGCGTTGTTTTCTCACGCCGGACCGGCTTTGTCTTTTATACAAGACTCAAGTCAAGTCCTGTCTGGACTACTGCTTGTATCTCTGGGACGGTTCCGCCAAATACCTTATGGATGGTCTTAATTGGTTACAGCAAAGGGCTGTGCGCATTATCAATGTTCAAGAGGTTACTGAGAACCTTGATCCTCTTCAACTTCGTAGAGACATTGGTTTATTGGCTGTCTTTTGTCGTTTTTATCTCGGTGAGTATTCCGTGGAACTGTTTTCTCTTATCCCACCTTCCCTTTTCCTTTACAAAGCAAGAGCCGGCCAATGATGTTCACCGTGGAAAATATACCATCACGAACCAAAAAGTATGATAACTCTAATGACGACGTACCATTAAAAAATGGGCCTCGTTTCCAGCTCATGTGTTTCCTCCGTCTAATGAATTCTTTCAAAAGGTGCGTGAAGAAGCATCATGCAGGCCAGTATGGCGATGCTAACGGATAGGATATTACGAAATCAAATCCGTTGTCATCATGATGTGGGTTTCTCTCTTGCTTATCATTAGGTTGGAAGGAGCCAATATACCACGTTTTTATATAAAAAAATATTGACATCTGAATCTTGGAAACAAAGGTAAAGTTACCAATAAACATCATATTATATGTATATATATAACATGATTTAAAAAATTACATGTGTCTTGTCACCAAAAAAAATATGCTTGACGATACTGTTCATCTGCGTGGCAATATCTTTTTGTGACTTATCAAGTTCTCACGAGTAATTTGTATTTGCTCCAAAGATAATCTTGCGAGGAGAAAGCAGAACAATATTTTACCAATATAGGTAGAGTAAAATTGACCGAATTCCGATTAAAAACGTATTTAGAGCTTTGTATTAGATCACGCCCCCAAAAAGCACAGGGTCATGACACGTGAGAAAAATAACCCTCTGATCTTGCTGAATAAATAAAAAAAATTGCATAATGGTGTCAATAAATACTTTCAAAAAATATTAAATTTAAATTTAAACCATGCAAACAATAGTACCATTGATATGAATCTGCACATAAATGTTGCTATTTTTATTTTCTAAGGGAACACTAAGCGTAAGGTAGGAAAACCGGAAATAGCATCCTTTTATCCATACATAAAAAGTGTAAAATTATTTCAAAACCAAGTCATAATCATAAGTACCGTAAAAGAAAAATAAAAAGTAGGACGTGAAACCCAATAACTATCCTTCCATTAAAAATATTTCTATGTACGTAAATATTGTAACCTAAATTGGTTAGAGGTAAAACCCAATAAGTTCCCTATTCTGGAGTCTAGATGATGCTATTACGTTTAAATAAACTGAAAGTATAATTATTTTGTCAAAATTACGAGCAATGCAATCAAACGAAGGTCGACGCTCGCGATCCTGTCGCCATCTGTCTAATGTTATGTGTACTGTCATATCTACTTATTAGGTTCTTCCCCAAATAAAATTACAGTCCAATGTTGATATCTGCTGGTGCGAGTATCCGATAAGTATGCTTTTCATATGTCATTTCTAATATTAGCTTGAAGTAAAACACTATAAGTAGTAGTTAATGGGTTTTAGCTTAATGATAAAATTTGTTTGCATACTTAATATTATAATAGTAAAACCCAACAAAATGTGTTGATGGATTTTAATTTTAAGTAAAACCTCGTTAATTCAGAATTTCCCTGGTATGAAAACCCAATAAGTGCAAATGACTTGTCTTACCTTAAGTCACGTAGTTTAATTTCCTAAAATATATTTGTCTTAAAACCCAATAAATATACATTATTGGGTTCTTCATCTAATTAAATTTAAAAAAGTTTCCTTTAAATATACTTATATTGTTTATGTATTGGTCAAAAAGAAAAAAGTAGCACTTATTGGGTTCTTAGTGAAGCGTATCTTTGTGATAAATTGAAACTCGACTTATTGGAATATACCATTAGAAAGAGCAAAAAAAGTGAATCTTAACTGCATTTATAACTTAAATTCTCAATTTTTGTCACTTATCGGGTTTGACCAGGGAACCCTCGATATGTTCCAAACCGTAAGTAGTATCACTTTGCATTGTATTTAATGACGATGCAAAAGTATTATTTGACCTACTTGAACAAAAAGTATTTAAAAATAATAATCTATATCACTTTGAACTAAGTCATACTATTTCGCTTGATAAGTGAAGAAACATTCAGTATTTATTTTTAACCGCCCCCCAAAGGCAGCAACTGTTAACAAGCATAATAATATAATTTATTTATTTTATTTTGGCAACAAACAGTCATTATAAATAATAACAATAATATTAGACATATATTTGTTTGTTTTCCTATATAAATAAATAAAATAAAAACAATATATGTTTAATGTAAGCAGACAAATAGTGCCGAGATGAGCTATCTTAAACGCTACTTAGTTAAACAAAAAAAAACGTATATTTGTCATTAACAGTGATAAAAACAAGCTAGGCAATGGAATGTCTTGTATATAAATTTATACAAACAAGCGTATAATAACTTATAAGCTAAATGTAAAAATATTTATATTTTTTAATGCAACAAGTAAAAGTTTGTTCTAAACTATTTTCATGAAATATTCACGAATCAAAAGGTTCAATTTCTTTTTGAATTCAGTGAAAGAAGATCCGAAAATATCCAAATCCAAAAACCGCTTATTATGGTATTAACCATAACAATCAAACATCTTAACATCTATTCTAACAACTTTTGCGCTTATACTTTGAGTACCTAAGTACGTCTAGAATATAGATACCTATAGGTTAAATGGCCTAGTCTGTATCATAAACAATTGGATAGTATAGACACAATTAAATCCCCCCATTGCGGGCGTATTAACGCACCCTCAGGCTGATTGCGTTACTATTTCCGCCAATTAGTTTTTACTTTTATTAGCTCACGCGCATATTTACGCGCTAACGTTTGGCCATGACTTCGTTCGTGTAATTCAGAGTGATAAATTTTGGACAACACCGATAATTTGGATTTGGATAATTTTTGTTGATAATAAATGCGTGGGTGGCCGCCACATTAATGCAATATTTCATGGACCACAAACAATCTAGATTTTTTTTTCTTTTTTTTTTTCTTTCAATACTTGTAACTCAAAGGCGGTCGTTTAGAGGTGTATTGTTCCACCTAGCTTCTTCTTCTTTTTCTTACTCCTTTGATGCTGTATGTCCAGTAGTGTTATATTGTTGTGTTGTTGTGACCTAATTGTTTAATATTGTAACTATGAATTTTTTACTTTTCCCAAATGTGTTAAGTGTATAAAACTACGTTGTATAATATATTAACTCTCTGTATTGTTTACGTATATTTTACTAATATTTGTTATTTTTTCTTTGTTCTGTTTTAAACTTTTCTTGTTACTTTTATATTGCGCCACTCACCACAAGGTCTCACTTGAAAACCAGCGCTGATGCAGCATTGCGCTTCAGCAGCTCATGCTAAGGCTGGGACCTTTTGGCACATAAATGTACCTTATATAAGTACCTACTATATGTACAAAAGTTGTGTGTCTATGTGTGCCAATAAATGTTTTTTCTTTCTTTCTTTCTTTCTTTCTTTCAAATTCCTCTGATTCTGTGGTAAGTAGCTAAAGCATTTGTGTTACTGAAATCATATTGACCCGACCGGGAATCGAACCCGGGACAACGGAGATTAAACAACGCCAGTCCAGCCTGCTTGCTTCTCGGCTTCGGAGGTCAAACGATCAAAAGTAGTTTATATGTATCTCATTTAGTTACTTAATTTTATCTCAATATATTTTAGTCGCTTTTACGTGAAATATTTATACATTTATATAAACACTAGCTGTGCCCGCGACTTCGTTTGCGTGGACTACATCCTTTCATGGTCGGTTTTACCCCTTTTTCCCCTAATATTCGAAACCAAAAGTAGTCTATATTTTAATCCAAGTTTCGAGCTATATTTGTGCCAAATTTCATATCTCTAACTTCAAAAATAAACATTTTTCCATATAAACTTTCAAAGGTGGTATTACCCCCATCCCCCTCTTATTTTCTAATAAAAAGTAGCCTATGTCCGTTTTTGAGATTCAACGTATACCTATACCAAATTTCATCAAAATCCGTTCAGCCGTTTAGGCGTGAATGAGTATCAGACGGACAGACAGACAGACAGACAGAGTTACTTTCGCATTTATAATATTAGTATGGATTCATTAAAATATACAAAATAGACTAGGTGTGTAGGTATTTTTGAGACGTATGACTTATTCCCGGTTCTAATATTACAAAAACGACTCGTTCTCGTTACGGATAGTAAAAAATTATACGAAAAACGACCGACGGACGACTGATGATAGCTGATATGGAAAGTAAATAATGGAACGGTATTAACGACTCTTAGTCGGTTAGAGAAAACGGATCATTTTGGCATAATGTGTCAATCGTAAAATAGTGGAACCGGGCATTTAGACTTTACTTAATGACAACAACTTGTCACTTCTTTACTAATATTATAAAGCTGAAGAGTTTGTTTGTTTGTTTATTTGAACGCGCTAATCTCAGGTACGACTGGTTCGAATTGAAAAATTCTTTTTGTGATGAATAGACCATTTATCGAGAAAGGCTTTAGGCTTTTTATAAAACATCACGCTGCAACTATTATGAGCGCAGAAATCATTATTTCTTCGCTCATTATTTCCATTGAAAATGTGAAAAAAAACGGGGAAAATTATTGATCCTTGAGGGCTTCCGTTGCGTGCGCTGCGAAAACGGTTCAAGATACCAAAAATATATGTATGAAAAAAATATTTCTATTAAAATGATCTAAAAAAATGTCCACGACAGTATATGTCTATCTTTTAAGATTAACTCACTAGAACCGTTTTTATGGTAATTAAATTTGGTCGAAATTAATGCGTATTTAATTGTGAACAAAATTGTCTTTGACATCATTTAATTTCAATGAACATCTTAGAAGATATTACAATTTTAAAATACTATATAAGTACTATATACTATAATCTAGTATATAAAAATAAGTCGGGTTTTCCTTCCTGACGCTATAACTCCAGAACGCACGAACCGATTTCCACGGTTTTGCAGAGGTCTCGGGCTCCGTGAGGCTTATAGTAAAGAAAATTCAGGAAACATTTCAACAGAAAAGCGGAAAAATCCTCTAAGGCGAAACGAAGTTCACCGGGACCGCTAGTTATTAATATAATGCCTGGTTGAATTTTCTTCCAGTCAACCCCAAACATTTAATATATTGGGAAAAATGAAAATGAGAAATTCAAAGATTGAACGTCCCTGAGTTTTGAAATATTAAATTCTTTTTTACCATTTGATGAAAATAAAACCAAACTATCGTTACAGTAGGCGAAATTTAAAAAAAACCCGTTCATACGATTCAGAGACTTTTGCTTATTTAAACTCCTCTTCTTAAGCAAAACAGCTCATTTGAATAATTCGTATCAGAAACAATAAAAAGCCATTAAAACACAAATCTCACTGTCCCCCTCATTTATGACAAATGGACACAGTGGGAAGTTTCAAGTGTTTTTATTATAATTTATGTGCGAATCAGATTTCTACACGTCAGATAACGTCGGGAGACACATTTGTAAGGGGACGCTTGATGATGGATTGCAATTTTTAGTTTGGCATTGGAATGAATTTGGGGTGCATAAAGATAGGAAAAGAAATCTTAAAACAAAGTAAAGTTGTAATGTTAACATGAGATAATGATGAGTTGCAATCGAGCCCACAACTGCAAATCTAAATATATATAAATTTGACCCAAGAATAAATAATAAATAAAACAAACGGGGTGAGCTAAATAAAACCGTTTAAAAAGGAGAAACTGACTGACTGACTGACATATCAACGCACAGCCTTAACGGCTAAGCGTAGGCACCTGAAATTTGGAAGGGACGTAGCTTAAGTACCGTAGGAGTGCACTAAGAAAGGAATTCTGGAAATTGTACGGGAACGGGAATTAGCGGGAAAAAACTGGAAAAACCCTGTAGTCCACGCGAATGAAGTCGCGGGCACACCTAGTTATATCTAAAAGGTAAAATTTTGGGGACTAAGGGAAATAATTTGTTAAGTGCATCTTAATAGATACTTAGGTTGGAAGGTAATTTGAACCAGAATTTAAAATAGGATTTAAGATTTTTCATTAAAATTTAAACCGCCTTCAAACAAAAAGTAATACAAAAGCAGTACAAGACTCGTACGAAAAATCAATAAATAAATAAATAAATGCGCCAGACAATCACACCAATCACCTGGTCTCAAACTAAGGTTTTCCCTTGTACTATGAGTACCAGACGACGGATACTAACTGGGGGCGTCATCCCAGCACACCCAGACCCAAGTCAATTGAAAAAAGTTCGTTTTCCAAATTGACCTGACCGGGAATCGAACCCGGGACCTTACGCGCTTTGGGCGCCTACCTTAGCCACTGCGCCAACGAGGTCGTCTGCGCCACCGAGGTCGTCTGAATGAATGTACAAATTGAATGACATGTTCCTTCTAATGAAATCATAAATATCTATTAAACTAATAAATCATTTTTGATGAAAATCATTCAACCGCTTTAATTGTTTACAATAAGTGTGCGGTTAGTCACTATGAAAGTTCTGTGATTTCAACAAAATGTTAAATTTGACTTCATTCAGTATGATTATTTTTCTCTTTTTCAAATATAAATAATTATCTCCATGCGAAATATATGCTGCGTTTTAAAACAGCATTTTAAAAGTATCTCGAGAACTATTCCGTCAATTTTTTTGAGAACCTTCCATCTTTTTTTGAAGTCAGTTAACAAATAACAACTTGGTGCGTTAAAAAACAAAATTATATAAAAAATATATTCACCAACCTAATGAGTGCAAGTTTCCATAGAAGCAGTAATACCTCCAAGATGCTATAGCCGATGCTATAGCACCACTGATAAGAGCCCCTCGCTATCTGCTCTCGCAGTAGTTGTTAGATTTAACTGCGAGACCTCTAACTGCTCGGAACCGATATTGATGTTGAGATACTGCAATGTTGTAAATAATTGATGAGGAATAGGTAATTAAGTGAAGCAACTATTAGAATGGCGATGATCATAAATTATCGTTTTGTTACCAAACACACAAAAAATATAACGGAAATATAAACGATGCTTAAAAATACCAATACACGTTTATAAATCCACACACAAGTCCACACAACAGACTTACAAAACATAACTAAACTTCACAATTTCAAATGCTCCAAACCACTATAATTCCGGACCAATATGCACAAGTCTCATTGCCGGAACGATTCCATCCGGATAACCGGGTACGGTAATGATAATGACTTCTGGCTGATACCGCGCGTCCCATCGAACTGCAATTGACTCAATTATTTTAAACGAAACAAATTAAGCTATTTCACTTCGTTTGCAGTAACAGTCTGTTTGCGAATGCTAATTATGCTTGTTTAAGGTACATATTTTACAAACTGTTCTATAAGTTTACTCTTGAGTGTTTTCGTTTAGATTTTGTAGCCATTTTAGAATAGTTATGTAACACAATCTGAGCTTCTTGCCGGTATCTTCTTGGTAATTATGATTACGTTTGGTTTGTACAAACGTGGCATACGTATTTTTGATAAAAGTGAATAAAAACAAACATTGTATAACTAACACAACCGTAAAACAGAAATACAATGGTCTAAGTATTCCATTATTTAAATTCTTAAAGTTTGGTGTATTTTTTTGTTTTGTTCATAAAAATACTAAAATAAAAACGTATTCGAACCAACTAGTGAACTCGAACGTACAGAACGGAACAAGGCTCATTACTAGCGCGATTCAATTTGACCGGATAACCGGAAACGGTAATGATAATTCCTGCCGGATACTAAACTGTCCGGTAGAAATTGTGCTGCGCTACTGCTATGATACAGTTGAATTCAACGAAACAACGTGGCTTGTCTACAATAAAAAATAAAAACTAAAATAAAATTTAACGTGGTCTAATCTTTTTTCTGGTTTCCCCAAGTGCTTAAACTGACTTACTTGTGGATCAGTGTCCGTGATATCTTTATTGTAGAAATTCCTTCATTGCGTACGAAGCCTCCGTATTGCTGCAGTTCTCTTTTCCGGAACATTATACTCAGGGTATTTTTAAAACCAAAGTAAACAGACATAATCTAAACGTGTACAATCTTACTCTCTTTTATACCTTCCCTCAATAGAGACAGTTATGCCTCAACTAAGCCCCATGCTAAACAAACAAACACAAATAGCATCGAAATCTCACGAAGCAGTTATTAGAAAAAAATATCCCATCAAAAACAATACTTGTCAAAAAAACCAAGTCTCGCAACTCAGTTGTTCTGCGGTAAAAAGTTGTGAGATCCATGTAATACCAAGTCGGTTATTAATTTATTCAGTCTCTACTTAAGTGACTTTCTGTCTTAATACGTCCAGTCTCTAAGACCACGATCGTGGTCCATAACAATTGAAAATCAATTTTATTGTGTCTGGAATCTCCGTACTCGAAGCATTAAGTTGTTACGTAAAAATTAACAGCATCTTATAGTGACGTATATCAATATTAAAATTCGTGAATGTTTTATATAAAAATATCGAGACTTGGCCATCGCACTAAATAATTGAATTTACATGTATTTTCAGGCGATTGAATTTACACGTGTTTTCAGGCAATGGCCAAGTCTCGATATATTTATATAAAATATTCACGAATTTTAATATTGATATACGTCACTATAAGATGCTGTTAATTTTTACGTAACAACTTAATGCTTCGAGTACGGAGATTCCAGACACAATAAAATTGATTTTCAATTGTTATGGACCACGATCGTGGTCTTAGAGACTGGACGTATTAAGACAGAAAGTCACTTAAGTAGAGACTGAATAAATTAATAACCGACTTGGTATTACATGGATCTCACAACTTTTTACCGCAGAACAACTGAGTTGCGAGACTTGGTTTTTTTGACAAGTATTGTTTTTGATGGGATCTCATTTCTTTTTGTATTTTGTAGACAGTTCTACTTTTTTCCTTTTCGGTACCTTCTATTTATTGTATATATGTATATGTACCAGCAAAGAATTGTAATAAGAAATTTATAAATACTTTAAGTACTAAAGTATCAATATTTAATTTAAATTATTTATCCGAACAACGTCAAAATTGTAAGCAAATAATATCAGTAAGCCGATGAGAGTAGCTTTTAGTCGTCAAACTAATATAGCAATCGAAATTATCAATGAAAATCGCAAACTTATAGGTAAGAATTCTGGGCACATCCGAACAGCACTGGGTCGCTCGCGCGTATGAGCGCGGCTGCTGATCTCTCGGCGACATTCACCTTTCAGCCCGCGGTGTCGCGCTAGCACCGCGCAGCGCGTAGTAACGCCTCGCGCTCACTCGCTATAATTATAGCATAGCACAGCAGTGCGTGGTATATAAATATACAACCTTACGCACTCGTAATAAGTACGAATACGCACGTAGGTACGTTTTTTGCTTTTAATAAATAATTTAATACACGTGTTTTCATGACGGGAATACCCATTTTTTGCTCGCTTTGGCAGGGGCACTACCATGCGCCTATATTTATATGGGACTTGCTTAAACCCGCGGCTTTGCACACAATAATAATAATAACAACTGCCGTAAACAAAACATCGTTACGAATAAAGCCAATATTGGCTGTATGGGCTTAATTTTTGCGGTATTTTCTAAATTTTTTAGTTTTTCCTTGATTCATACACCAAACACTACTTATATTCCAAATTTGAAGCTTCTAGGTCTGCTAGAAGTACCTTAGACTTTTGATGATCGGTGAGTCAGTCAGTGAGTGACAAAATTAAAGAAATTTGACCAGTTATAATTCTTAAAATACTGGTTCAAATTGAATGAAATTTGAAATATACGTGTCTTTACAATGCCTGCATGATTACTGAAAATTTCAGTCTTCTAGTGTTATCCACAACGAAGTTACAGGGGGTCGAAAATGGTCTGAATTGCTTCGAGAAAAGGATGGTACGGCCGTGACGCTTTTTGCTCGACTTGGTGGGGGCACGGCCGTGCCCCCAGATGCATCACTACATTTTAGAACTGCCTAATCTCCTCTGTTATAGAGTTCTTGGCCAATACAAAGCCATATTCATAGACTCAAGAGAGGTAGGAATAGCGATTTATCGCTCAAACTGTGCTCCAGTTTCCTGATCGGGTTTACCCGAGAACTTCTGTAAGGTGAAGGTATTTATACCTATACAGAAGACCGCAGCCAAATGACAATCGCTATGATGTTGTTGTGTTCCTGCGTGTGAGTAAGGTTTCCAGAGCTCCTGGGGGGTGCTACATTAGTAGCAGGGGTCAAGTCTTCAAGGTAAGGGCAATAAGTTCAGTAACAGATTTATGCTGTACTTGTCGACTATAAGCTAAGACTTCATTACTACTTAATATCAGGTGGGATGAGATCAAGCTTGAAGTATAATATAAAAAAACTGAAGGATTTGTAGAATTTTCCACCAATTTGAATCTTCCACCAAAAAGCCACCTGGAATCTGTTGGAAATGGAAATTACCTATTTATATTTGTAGAAATTAATTCGCGGAGCAAGTTTAGCCGCAGGTGCGGTTCTGGCAGACATAGCTACCAGCCTACTACAGGGGAATTGTTTGGTGCTATTAACCAAATGTTTCTATTTTTTTACTGAATGTACTATTATGAAGCTACAATGCGTGCAACTATTGATTATATTTGCGGATATAGCATTGAATCTTCTTAGTCTATTCGGATTTCGTCCTAAGATAATCTAATCAGCGGGATATTTTTGAGTGAGCACAGTTCTCTCATCTAAGGGTTTATATTTTAATTTCATAATCAACTCAAAATTTTGTTCCAAAATATTTTAACAAAATACATTTGATCGACATTTGAAGATGGTTTCTGTAGTTCAGGCATCGAACTCGAGAAAGCCCGATCATTTAAAAATGGGTAAATATTTAGTGGACTATGAAATAAAAAGTAAGTCAAAAACAAAAAACAAGCAATGACATATCAAAACAATAAAAAATTAAATAAAATCACGGTCATTTAATTCTTCTACCTAATTCCAATTGTATGAAGTAAGCCTACATAACACACGGTGCAGTCCGCAGGTGACGGAAGCAACTCCTCCACAGTCCACAACTCGTTTGGGGCGCATCTCCACAACTAATTAATTCGCGGAGCAAGTTTAGCCGCAGGTGCGGCCTCGCCACCAGGTGTCGCCAGTGGCCCACTTAAACATTTAGCGAGGTGCAATACGAAAAATATAAAAGTGGTCTGGTAGTTATCAATCGTTTACCTCTGTTTTCTAGAGATGATTAGGTTGCCGAACTTTGGCGTCTCGCCATCTCTAAGGACCCGAGTTTGATTCCCGGTCGGATCAAAATTATGGAAAACGAACTTAACTAATATAGAAATATTGTCTCTGGTCTGTGTGTTGTGGTATTGTTACACGTTGTATCTGTAACATACGTGCTTAAGATACACTTATATTGAACATTACACAGAATAACATAGAATCAATCAATGTATGTGATGTACAAAATCAAACTAAAAATTTTGGAGTAACTGATTTATCAATTACAAATTAAGTCACAGGATTTCACCTTCTTAAGCATAATGAATGGTTATGTAACATGTAGATTTATTCATATTTTTAAATTTTACAACAAAAGTTATAAATTATAGAAATAAACTAATTATCGTAAACAATTTACACGTTGCACTTTTGCAAGCAGCAAATATGAATCAAAATGTTTATGAGTTTGACATAAGTTTTAGTAACTCGTATAATGTTAAATATAAAAATAGTAATAGTAATAATTCTAAAACTAAGTACTATTCCCCTAATGCTCTATATTATCAACCAGCTAAAAGCTGCTTACATCTCAAAAATCACTCTTCAATTGTGATTCATGTACTTGTGTTAAACAAAATTATACATTACTAGCGGTCCCGGCGAACTTCGTTTCGCCTTAGAGGATTTTCTGAATTTTCTTTGCTATAAACCTCACGCAGCCCAAAACCTTTCCAACGAATGCAAAACCGTGGAAATCGGTTCGTGCTTTCTGGAGTTATAGTGTCAGGAAGGAAAACCCGACTTATTTTTATATAATAGATTTCTGTTACCGCACCCATAAACTAACTATCTGCATAACCCAATGGTTGACTGGTAGAGAATGCTCCTAGCATTAAGTCCGCCTTTTGTTAAAGTTTTAAATAAATAAATACAATTTCGAATGTTACAAAACACGGAATATAGAACAGTCAAATTTCAGAGTTCAACAAAATCGCCTTCGCGCCAACAATTTTATGATTGCATTCGGTGCACTTGCACAATGCAGCGGCGCCACAATCACTCGCTAAGCGGTCCCTATTTCCGCCGCTAGATGGCGCTGTTCAGTGATTCGTGTTGCAATCAGAGCTTTGTGCTGCCTTCCGGCCTCTATTTCGAGATTTTGTCACAAAGCAAGTTGTTACTGTCGAAGTATTACCGTTAGAGTATAACGATGTCCACTTGATACGGTAGAAAGTATCAAAGTTTTTATTGTGCGTATTTTGTATTAAAGAGGCATTTTACTAAGATAGCCAAACTTGCAGTAGAAGAACACCTGTTTCTGTGTAACATATTTTTAAGAAATAAATGATATTCTATTCTATTCTATTCTATTCTAAGAAATTATATATAAACATAATTGTTGATTACATAAAAAATACCGTTTCCCTAAAGTTTTTTTTGTTTTATGTTACTTAATTATGTATATGTCGCAGTCATCTGGTTAAATCAGCTATTTGATTGGATTACTAGCGCGTTTATTAAATGACGACGTTTAATTGAATGACTAGGCCGAACGTTGAATGAACAAGCCTCGCTCAACGTCTAAATAATTAGCGGATTGTAACATAGCCCTTTGAACATAGCGGACGTAAAATCAGTCAGGTGATTGTAATTTAGTTCATTTTTTTTCCACTGCGGCGTTAGTGCCCATCAAAACAAAGATGGCGTCAAACAGCTGGTACAGATCTAAAAGAATACAAATACAAATACTTTATTTGCGAAATATGAGTGTACAATAGATGACAAATTAATATAAATAGAGCTGCCATATTCGGCCAAGAGCGGCATGCAAATATACAATTTAAAATAAGTTTCTCATTTATTAGAAATTGATAAATTATTAAAATAACACTAGACTCATTAGAACATTGGAATAAAACATTTTTTTTAATTATTATTAACAAATAAATTCAAAGAAAACTATTAAAAAAAAAACCTTCCATCAATTAAAATGTCAGTCTAAAACAAGAATAGCACTTTGTTGATATTTTTTTGAGTGATTGAGATTTAAAGTGACTTATTCGTAAAAAAATTGAGACAGCATGGATGTACCGATTAGCTCACCGCCGCCGGCTACTTTAAAAGAAAATTTTTAAGCCAAACTGGCTGAATACGAAGAACAAAATCAAGGTAAGTTGATTCTTATTGTTTAGTGTATTTGTGAGAATTTGGGCTATGTCACTAAGTGTTCTTGTTGCTGTGAACACAATTACTATTTTTTATGTTGTTACGTTTTCAGGATTCCAAAGAAAACCTTGGACTACCGAAATAATTTTAGAGGTTATAAATATTTTTTAAAAAGCTAGGGTGTCCATGATTTCTAAGGAAGCCAGGACATCTATGGATGATAATTGGATATCAAAGCACAATATTATGCTTATAGTTAACGAATTTTTTTTATTATTTAAATGGAAATCTCCTGATGACCCGCGGTGCGTATAATACCTAGAAACGAATATTTTGGCACATTGAAAAATATCCATAAAGCGGTCATGGTGGACGAGGCAAAATGTTAAATGCTATCAAGTCAAGATATTATATACCAAGAAAGGCAATATAAATATTTCTTGCTCTTTTTCCTACATGTGAAACATAAAAGGCCTTGCCCAAAAAAGTTAAGTTACAAAGCCAATTGATTCTCAGGATTTTAATATTCGCGGGCAAGTAGATTTGATGGACTTTCAGTCTTGTCCTGATAGCGAGTACAAGTGGTTATTCAAGACAATGCTACAAAATTCGTTATCTTTCGGCCTGGAGGTAAGAGATTGCCGCCGCCCATGGACACCCGCAACCCCAGTGAAATGCGCTGCCAACCTTTTCCTCTTTCCCCAATTTTTAATACAGTACTTTTGAAAAAATATGATAATTTTTAGCCTATGTGTCTTAAGACTTAAAATTGTTAAAATATAATAAAAATTCTTATTATGGTGTGTTATGTCATGTCCACATTTTTTTATCTAAAGTCACCCTAATCAAACATTACAAAGTCAGCTATTCCCATTCAACGACTATGCTAAATGACGTTCAGTCAAGAAGTTGAACGTTATATTAAACAATTTGACGAGTTGTCCTTTAGTCATTCAATTAAACGTCGTCATTCAATAAAAGCGCTAGTGATCCAATCAAATAGCTGATTAAACCAGATGACTGCGACATATATATTTAAAAATTGTATTGCACAAATAAGTACAACAGATGGAATTAATGCTAGGGGCATTCTCTACCTCAACCTTTGGGTCATGCAGATGTTTTATATGGGTGCGGTAATAGTGAAGAAATACGTAAATAATTAGTACTATGTACTAGTATTAAAAAGATCATAATAAACAACAATAAATTAAGCATTATAAATAACATTACGGTAATTATTAAATATACAATTATGCATACACATACATAAAGCAATAAAATAAAATATATATATAAAATATGAATATCTTTGTAATCACCATGAAAATATAACAAATACAATTGAATGAAATTTTTAATTTATTACGAATGCCTAATATGAAAAAATTACTATATATTTCAGATTCAATCTAGTAATCTGATGAAGTAAAAAATTTACCAAATTTTTTTTGTATTCATTCTAAAGATAATTCATTCGAATTAAAATTCACCCTGCATTTCAAAATGAGCCAAGCTTTAATTAATTTGTCGTGAAGAATTAACACGTTAGTAGAAATTCTTACGTCGTAAGTATCATTTACAATATCCTTTTCTGTCTGTATATCTACTGGTACATGGGTTGTCAAACGAAAATTGGTCACTGCGCTCATGCGACATCACTATATTGGTCCTATAACACATCGTGGCCAAACCAATTGTCTCTGTGCGGTTTGATCAATCCGGCATCGCGATTCCAGCAAATTTCTTTGCGTACCGACGCAGAAAGCAATAATAGCGATTCGGCATTCGGCAACGCTGGCCTATTTCGTAAAGTTTACCTTCGGCGCCGCAGTCCCTTTGTCAACGTTTTGGATTAAATCTCACTTTATTGGGTACGAACGAAATTGTTTTCGAAAAGCATCGAATATCTTTTCGGCTGGAGAGGCCATCATTGGCGCCTAGATTCGTTTACGATGTTTAAGAAGCAAACTTATTGTCAACTTGATGATGTTTTTATAATCTAACTAGCGGTCCCGGCGAACTTCATTTCGCCTTAGAGGATTGCTTTTCTGTTGAAATTTTTCCTAAATTTTCTTTGCTATAAACCTTACGGAGTCGAAGACCTTTCCAACAAATGCAAAACCGTGGAAATCGGTTCGTGCGTTCTGAAGTTATAGCGTCAGGAAGGAAAACCCGACTTATTTTTATATAGTAGACTAGCTGTCCCAGCGAACGTTCTACCGCTTGTTTTTCCATAATATTTTACCTTTTAAACCTTTCTTGGACCTCCACAATATTATCCCAACAGTTACAGTAAAATTAGATTACAAAAACACACACTTATATATCTAATATAATAAATTAGTTACACATTTTTGTTCTACCGACACTTGCATTTATATTTTTTGTACAACTGTTCTGTATGATATTGTGCACGTTTTAAGTCAATCCCTAATATTTTAAATAAAAGAAGATATTGTGGTTTCTGCATCATCAGTGTTACAACTTGTTTTATACAGTTGAAACTTAATATAGATCATAGAATTTCACTTAAAGTTAAAAAAAGATCTTAGAGTCTCTTTACTGCCAACGTAATATACGTTAAATTAAAGCATTGGTTTAAGCATAATAAGGACTACTTTTGGATACCTGCCGATGTTTTAAAAGTCTGGTCATAATAATTGTTACTTAGGGATACAATAGGACACGATTAATTAAGGATCATATTCTACCGTAATTTACTCTCAAGCTCTCTCTAGTTGATATTGATTCTCGAAGTTCAGTTGCATGGCATGAGTACGGGACAAAGAAACAACTTGATTGTTCAACTTTTCTACTTATCTGTAGTCCGTTGTGTCTTTTGTGGAACATAGTTTAGTTGATGAATGTCGAGGGCCTTAGGTATCTGAGTTTCCTTCGAAAGATTCCACAAGTTTCGTGTCTTTTGAGTTTTACCGCGTTATTTCTATTAGAATGGTAAAGAAAACGATTGGAAAAGACCTTCATCCATCTGTTTGTTAAGATTAAAATTGTTAGACCTTTTTAAAAGGACATTTTCTCTTATGTGGTTATATCAAATTGAATACATTAGATAGTACGTATATTGTGAGTGAGTATGTTAGTCAAAGAATTCCCAGATATTATTCATCATAATATTTTTAAAAATTGTAAATAACTTTATTAAACAGAGCTAAAACGAATCGACTAAGCAAACATAAGACGTTCAAATACTGATGATTTTGTAAATAAAAAGGATACGGAATATTTTACTCGTACAAATAAATTACTCCGCATTTAATGTTTTTTGTTCGTTCAATCCTTTGATAATAAATTGCTCATATAATATTGTACGTCTTACGGTAGAACATAGTAAAACTAATTCATTATGTTTTTGTATTGTCACACTTGTATTTTTGATTCATAATTAGTTATTTGATATACTTTTAAATCTTTCTGAAAACACGATTTTTCTTTATTTCCGTTTAAATAAACACGGGCTAATATTAAATAACAATACATGAGGTTTTGGAAAGTTTTCTTCAACGGCATTAAAAGGTTGAAATTAAATGAAAAATGCGTCATGAGCATAAGTCAAAAAAGAGTCAATTTGAAACGAATTAAGTATTAGGCAACAGCTATTATTAATTAGAAATGTGAACAAGCATAGAAAACCAATGCTTAAATTTATCGAAATTGAAGGAATCGAATTTCGACTTTTCATTACTTCCACTTAATACACATGAAAGTTTCGCATCGCGGATCGCTCGAAACTCACTTTAAACACGCTTTTAACGTTCCGCGTGCGAGAACTCAACGAAATCTCGATCGGTACTCGCGTCGGGCCCGCGCTCGTGCGGCCAATAGTTAGGTCTACTACGCCTACGTAGGTATCTATTCTAGACCTACGATATCAGGCAACAGTCTCTGATAGGTTCGAGTTCAGTGCTATGCCGGCACCGCCCAACGCAGCACGCGTCCTACCGGTCACCGAAAAGTTCGGCCATCAAACTTTTCCGCCCAAATAGAACTCTCGAAAGCAAAAAAAGAACTTTTTTAGAATTGTACTCGGACTTTTTCTAGTAGTTTTTATCTCGTGTTTAAAAGTAGTTTGTAGTTACGAATGCTAACTCAGCTGGTTGTGAATCATTGGTAGTGTAGTCATTTCTAGTTTAGAGTGTAGTTATCGTGTATAAACTTTGTACGACACCGATTAGTCGCGCGACAATTTCGCCGAGACTTCGCTTGGGTAAGTTTTAGTAAACGAAGTTAGGTTTGTAAAGTATGGCAATTGTGATTTGCTTCCTGTATCGTTTTGAGTAGATCTATGAAGATTAAAAATTAGCTTGTAAAGATACCAGTTCAATATTGGTTACTTTTAAATTTACTTAAAGTTGGAATTTGGTAAGCAAACCGACCTTGCCTGTCAGTGTATTAAATCACGAATGAAATTTTCATTAGACATAAATTCTAAGATAAAACTGAATCTTACTGAAACTGAATCGTCTAGAATAGAGATGTTTATTTCGTAGTTGTTTTAACCTCAGAATGATTACAAACACTTAGATCAATATTAAAAAACAACTGCGTTTCATTTTGTCCAGGTCTATTGTATAAATGTACCTGACATTGCAATTTCTGAGTTATTTTTCGATATGCTGTCATTTAATGCTCTTGTAAAGTTTTATTAATCATCGATTAAAATCTTAGTATTTTTTTCATAGAAGTTTTCAACTTAAATGAAAAGGTTATATTTAAAAACTTGTGTTTTCATTACAAATTTTATTGGTACATTAGTTATTAAGTTATTCGTGTATTGACTATTCAGGTCAATATTATATTTAAAAATCTTTTAATTTACAACTTTTTAGTGATCTAATTATATAATTTTTAATTACGAATTTAATTATTTTTGATAATGTCATTATATGATCAAGAGTGAAAGAGTATTTTAAGGAGTATTCTAATTCTACGTTTTTCAATTGCATTAATTTTCTTACACAGTTTTTTAGGCACAAATTCATAGAGAACTCTTTAATTTCACGAGGTTTTTAATTTTCATATTTTTTTTCATCGCATTGGTATAAATCGCTTATTATATAGTTAACTATTCAACTAATTACTTTATTCAGAATCACGAAAGAAAGCTGTAAATGGTAGGCGTACTTAAGAACTTATTTACTCTGTATTTTTGAATTAACAAAACACATATTTTTTTAAAAATTAAAACACTTTTGAAGACCAAAATATTTAACCAAAGCCGTTTGCTCAAATTTTAAAAACAATTAGGTATATCCATTTATTTCGCTTGTAAATAAAAAAATATTAAATTACAAAAGCCTTGACTTAAGAGAATCAATTACACAATTGATAACTTAAATGTACAAATTAAAAAGAGCGCATAAAACGTAAAAATTACTTCTAAAGAAAAGAAATTATAAATTTGACAAGTTGCAATCTAAACAAAAATGTCGATATAATTCCTACTTTATTTAGCGTAAACCTAGCCCTCATAGTCTCTCAATGATTTATAGTCATTCAGCTATTTCGACCTATTGTCTATGAAACTCTATGTGAGTTTTTTAAATTTATACCAAGATATAAATATTTTGATGTATCTATCTGTCTGAACCGTCGTAGCTTCCAAATAGGTGAACAGATTTATATTTTTTTTTTCTGCGCCTTGACTTTGAACATACAATATTTCTAAGCGTTAATCTTAACTCTTCAAGTGCCTATTGCAAGGGAAAATAAGCAAAAACTCGTAAATACAAAATTGAATCCGTTGCTGCTACGCGCTACGGTGTTATGACGCTACGCTGCTACGAGCTACGGCGGTGACAGCTTGGTAAAGCGACGATGAAATCAAAGCATACAATAAATAAGTTTTACTAGAAAACACGTCTTGAGATTAAAAATTCTCAATTCCTCACAAATCTGTTCTTTCATGTTGTCATAGTACTCTGGGCCTTTATTACCAAAGACAAAATATGTCAATTCCGATGACGGATAGCAATTTTTTTTATTTTTATAAACGTAACCAACCCACTTCAAATGCGATAAATTGTTTGAAAATAGAGTTTTATTTAAGCAAATCAAAAACCATTTTTATACTCCCGAATTTTTTTATTCATCTATAAATTCCCATTTCTGGGATGCTTAAAATTAAAGGGGGAGAGCCATCTTCACTCCCCCGAAAGCTCGGTGAAGATGATAAGGCTTCGCAGCCATCATCGATAGTCAGGTAGGAAAAAAAATCTCTGGGATGGATATATTACATAACTACTAGGTTCTTTGGGTTCGCTTGGACACCGAGCGAAGTGAATGATAGGCGTCGACTCGCTTTGCTCGTGGTGTTGTGGTTGATCGGGTTGACCTGGTCTCCCATACAATCGGTTAGGTTGCACCAACCGTGGTCACAAGCTGACTGTTGTTGTTGACTCGTGTCAGCTCGTGACCACGGTTGGTGCAACCTAACCGAAACGTCGGGCAGTAAGTAGTTCGTATTAACTACTAAATAAAAATGGTGTTGCGTTTTGACCCGTTAAATTATTTTAAATGTTTAAAATGGAACGCAAAGGTCTTAAAATTTAAACCGTAGTTTTAGTTGTAAGTCCTGGCCTTTTTAAGGCAGGGAGTCCCACGGCGTCACAGATGATGTATCAAAATATTTACCTCCGTCATAAACAAAAAGGCGACTCGCTCGTGGAAGCAATGAACACCACAGACGAGTGGTCTGGCCTGCCTATCGGTTTTATATCGGTTATATTTTAGTGAGTGTTACACTCACCGAACTCTCTTTCCCTTTTCATCACTGAAGCCCACAAGTGCACTTTCTCTTCCTTCGCCGTCTTAATCCAATGGGACGGCAGACAGACATAAATGAGAGATCAGGCGCAGAGCCGACTATTTACATGCCCTTTCGACATCATGGATAATTTTTATTATCAGAAGTTTAAGGTGATCAACTTTAAAATGTTGCCTCTCGGTCAACATCTTTGTAGATCCTCTGGATCACAAGTCTAAGCTTGCTACTACTACATACTAGATCTTAGAGAAAGATATAAAAATAAAATTCCTTTGGCTGACAAACAGTTTAACTGGTTGTAATACGTTTAAATCGATATAAACGCTTATTAGAATGTGGCACTGAGCAAGTGTTGCAAGGTATAAAAGTTTAATAATTGAAAATATATATATATTTTGCTCATTTTTTAAATCAAAAATACGCATGGAAAGTATCCCGTATCAAGAATGTATTCCCAAAATAGTATTTTATTTTATAACATTTTTATTAGCTTTAATAAGCAATCGATAAAATTTTATTCAAAACACTTTTCTCTTGAACAAATTCAAATACAATTTTGATCCTTTAAAACGATACTGTTTTGTAAAAAGTAAGCGTTATTTTGTCGCGAACACTTTCAAGCTTGTCATCTGTGATCGGGTTTTTATCGAGCTTACACTTTGTATTTATCGGGACTCTAAATATGTTTTAATAACATTTTATAAAGTTATTTGCTTAGCTCTCTTGTAGCTGAAGTATTTTTAGACTTGTTGGTTTTGTATAACTTAATTTCTTATAAAATATAGATTTAGTAAAGAATAAATACATGTAACATATTAACACTAATGTTTAATTAAGAATTTGCAATTCATCCCATTAATTAACAACCTATAAAAAAATCTAATACATGAAAGTGACCTAAAGGTTGTCTGGAAAAGATCTATTTCTTGAGTTAAGACGGGCTAAATTGTACTAAAATTTGTAAGTAAAACTAAATCCCGCACTCATAATCCTTTTAGCTAAATATGGCGTATTTATTCAATAAAGAAATATTAGACAATATCAAATACGTTGCTCTGCTTCTGTGGTAAGTAGTTTAAGCACTTGTGTTACAGAAATAAGTAATAAAATAGGTATTCCTATTTGACTTTATTTGCGATTACAAAATAGTGACGTAAACAATTACCTACACTGAACTTTGTTGCGCTGTCTCGTCTTTATTTTTTATTTATTTTAACGTTTCGTTATCAGAAGATGTTAAAAATCTAACTGACAGACAAAATGAAATCATTGTATATTTACCGACACACTATCCCTATTACATATGTAGATTTGTTAAAAATTCAATTTTCTTCTTATGCAAAGAGGTACATAGCCAAAATTCTTGGCCACCTTAATGCCGGAGTAGACTACTTTTTGTAAACATTATATATATATATATTTACACTAATACACATATTGTAGAAGAGATACTACCTAAATAAGATTGAAGCTGAAGAGTTTTGAACGCGTTAATCAAAAAAACTACTGATTCAATTTAAAAAAATATTTTTGTTTTGTATAGTATAGTCTATTTAGCCATAAAGATTTAAGGCTATTTAATATCACGCTACTATCAATGCGCGGAGAACAGACTCAGTAGAGAATGTGAAAAATATATGTGAATAATAAGCGTGCTCCAGCTTTGTGCCACTAGTTATTCAAAAATAACGTTATACTAATTAGCCAGAAATATTATATTTAAAAGACCAAGCACCAATTTAGTATCTCCTTACGCCCCAAGCAATTCTTAATGCCTTTTAATTTCATTTGAATAGCGCCCTTGCTCTTCAATAATTTATTCTCTCGTCATGAATATACGAATCTCCGAAAATCTCCAAATCCATTTAGCGATTAAATCTCAGGTCGGATGAGTTGCATCAGCTTTGCATTTCAATCAATGTCTGCGCTCATTGGGTGTCTGTTACGGGGTTGCTTTTAGATTCGTTATCGTTTTATTGTATACTAGCTTACGATATAAAATTTTGTATATAGTTGTTCAAAAATGGCGCCGACAAAACAGGGCATCACATAGTGTCATGCTTTGTTTTGTTATAATTTTTTACAAGATTAAACTAATTGTTTCTAGGAACTACTATTACTAGCGGCCCACTGCAGCTTCGCACGCATTTTCATTAGTTTAATAAATAATAAATGCGCCACACAATCACACCAATCACCTGGTCTCAAACTAAGGTTTTCCATTGTACTATGAGTACCAGACGACGGATACTAACTGGGGGCGTCATCGCAGCACACCCAGACCCAAGTCAATTTAGAAAAGTTAGTTTTCCAAACTGGCCTGACCGGGAATCGATTTCGGGACCTTACGCGCTTTGGCCGCCTCCCTTAGCCACATCGCCACCGAGGTCGTCAAATTAGTTAAAAAGGAATTCATTAATGGAGGAGTACTCGACCAATTTTGTGCAAACTTCGTATAAACTATCTATAAAATAGTCTAAACAAAGCCTAAACATTTGGTTTAGGTAGGTGAGCCCGTTCTTGAGTTACAAAATTACAACGAAAATGTCATTTAATTTATACATACCGATTATAAAGCTGAGCGGGTTTGTTTATTTGAACGCGGTAATCTCAGAAACTACTGTTCGAATTGAAAAGCTATTTTTGTGTTGAATAATCCATTTATTGAGGTAGGCTTTAGGTTATCTATATATTCACCGAATAGGAGCGAACAATCAGTAATAAGTATGATGTTACGATTGCGTAGCCACGGAGGGCTCAAGTAGGTTTATAAGCAACCATGAAAATAGTCTAGTGATGAAATAATCTTACGGTATTCTCTACTAATAAAGATTCAATCGGAAATTTCTTTATGCTTATCAAACAAATATTTGCCGTAGCGAATCTGCAGCCTTATTCAAAATTCTACAGAAGCGGAATCGAATTCGGTAACTATGTCTTGTCTCTTTCTTGTCGTTAACGATAGGATATAAAAAAATCAAATCAGCAACGGTTCTGGAATTTGTAGAGAAGTTGCAGATAATTATTGCAATAATTTCAAAGTGAAAAGTCGATCCCAGTACAGAAATGCCATCTCTCTTCCTTTGTTATAAAATTTCAATGCCATTCATTTGAACTTTTCTAAATGGTATCGAAGTTCGTCAATCGCCACTTAACTGGGCCTTATGTTATTTACAAGTCAGTGTTTTAAATAGAAAATTTTGTAAGTTTTCAACTTGATACTAAAACGCTGCAATCATATTTAAACTTAAGCATTCCTTTTATTGAGCTCTTTGCTAATATAAAATAAAATTCTAATTCAAGCAAAAACTCCAAAAGGTAAAGGTGAATTAACAAACTTCCACCGTGCCATTATATCGCAAAAAGGTAAGAAAGAAATTAAAATGTCCACAGTAACCCTTACCTATAGGAAGTCCATTAATATCATCAGAATTCCTCAAGCAAACTCGCTGAGTGCACAAAGGATTTGTTTAAACTATTACCTCTCGACTTATTATACGCTCCAGTCGCTTATTCCGTATAAAAATATTTGCCGGGCTTTTAAAGTAATTACATCATTTCGCGGTGCTGTTTGCGCGCCGGTGCTGGCTTGTTGCGGGGAATTTTGGAAGGTATATTTTATCTCCTGTCTATGCCCAAAATTTAGCGACGTCTAGATAATAAGTCATTTTTGTGTATAAATGAGACTTAGGCTTAAATTATTGTGGGGATCTGACGGAAATTTGAGGAGGTAACATCCCATAAATGAGAGAAGTATGGATGAAAAATAATGTTGGTGTAGGTACCAAGAAAAACTTTTCAGTATCCTTGGTAGCGGATGGGCATACGCCATCGAGTTTAAGCCGTCGTTATAAATTTTAATTTAGATTCATAATTTAGATTAAACATTGGATTTGAAGAGCTAAAAATTAATAGGTTTTGAGTATTTAATAAAAGTGTCTTGATGGTGCTTTTGATAGTTACTCTGCACTCGGTAGAATACGATATAAGTTTTTTTACCGGAATCTATTTGGTGGTTTTAAAACTATCAATACATATATAAATATATTAGGTTATGAACTGGTAAAGTCAGTTTCAATTTATGTAAGCGATTCATAAGTGTCACTAGTATAACTCTATATATAAAATTACAATATTTTAATTAACTTAATCCCCATTAAGAAAACATGAATTTCATAAAAATGTGTGTCGATTACTGGAATATTGTTCTTCTACTAATGATTCTAGTTTCCATGACACAAGGTAGAGGGTAGCGCAACTAGTGTCGCTTGATTAACTTTTAGATCAAGTCATGTCTGTGAGATTATCTAATACTTGATCTAAGAATCTTTCTGCTCTTTCTTATGCTGGATGAATATAAATAAGTTTTACAGCCTGCCCTGATTGTAACGACTTTTTCTGATATTGGTCAAATCAGGTTATTAATTGTCAAAGGCAAAAGATGTAATTTTTTGATCTAAATAATACTGTTAATACATAACTTCAATTCAATAGTTATCTAAAAAGCAAATGTGAACCAGGAGTAACGACGGAACCATAACACCTCACCCGAGCCAATTAATAAAAGTGTGCAATTATGTTGTAGGTACCAAATAAAGCAATGATTCTATCTAGGAAACTGAATTCCTTACATTTAACTCTTATTTCTTTTTCAATTACGGTTCGTCCTAGCAAGCCCGCACGCTGCTGCAACAGCTTAGCCAGCAATACTGTATTAATCCGCCAAGCCACCTCACTTGAAATACATTACATCAAGTTATAGCGATCGTGCGCGGCCTCTCAATGCCGAATCTCCTATGAATCAATTTGGTCTGGCGTTATGTTCGGTCGTAAAGGAGTTTTATATTTATTCCTCATCTAGGAAGGTAGTTGTAAAACAGGGGCAGTATTAAATTTTGCGAGGTAGCCAATTGGTATTCGATTTTTTATTAAAGGACGCATATTGAAAACTGTATGGTTTCAGTGTTGAATACAGATCGTTGTGTCGATTTTCAGAGTTATAAATATATTTTTAATTGTAAATTTAATTTTAATTTTTACTATTTTTTTCAATAATGATACACAATAGCGTCAATAGTGAAACGTGAATACAGTAATCAATTTGATAATTTATATTAATACACAAAAATCTAACTGACATAAGTATTAGTAACTCAGTCATAGCAGCTAATAATTTAACTCAAAATCAGCAGGAGTCACTACTTTAGCATAATGTAGCATTGTGGTTGTAAAGAAACAATTTTTACATCTTTTTTTCATCTTTGCACAAAATATTAACACAAACAAGTAATTGGAATAATTAGGCCATGAGATGCGTTAAATACAAGATTAAAAACAATTTTGTATACGTACAAAAATCATTTCACATATATTCCAAACCAAAAGGTCCATATCATTTGACACTTAATCCTAAGAGCTATGACCTCATTTCCACTTAACATCAGGTGTCAAACTCAAACTCAAACTCAAATATTTCTTTATTCAAGTAGGTTACATGTAACACTTTTGAATCGTCATTGAATACAATGCAAAGTGATTCTACTTCCGGTTCGGAACCTATATCTATCGAGAAGACACCGGTAAGAAACTCAGCAGATATATTACAGTAGCAGTATCTAAGTTATAGCTATGTGTAGAACACTTTGGACCAAGTCATATAGTTTTGTTTTGATGAGTGGAAAAAGCATTAAGTATTATTTTATTTTAAGAGGTAAGCTGGAGCAGACCAGTTTGCAAAGGTGGCACCTGTTCATAAGCATGACGTGTGATGAGGTTAATCTTGAAGTGTAATATAACAAAATCTGCTACTCATATGCCCGTAAGCAGTCCTTATATATTTTTGTAACATTTATCTTGCAAGAGATAATAATGGTAATGTTCCAGAAATTATTCTGGATGTTCTACCGGTACGAGCCAATATTTTGTAGGAATATCTTGTTAACTTTATTCGACGTCTCATAATAGTGCGTTTTTGAAAATGATTTAAAAATTATGCTAGTTTAAAATAAGACAAATTTGTTCACAATTTATATTTTACATTAAATTAATTTTATACCATAAACATTGAAAAATAACACTTTATTCTTAAAAAATATTCAACAGATTACGTATCTAATTTTGCCAATACATAGACTGTTTCTCTCTTACATTAGTATACCATTAATATTTTTAACCCACAAATACTTTTAGGTATACAATAATCTATAATTTATATTTGGCCCACAAAAAGCAGTTGAAAAACTAAATATTCCTCAAAACGCAGCCATTTTGAAACGCATCACACACAGACACATTTTTCTTAATTCCTTGAAGAGCACCTTTTAGTTTTAGTTCTCTTCATGGAATAATTTAGGGGTGAGATGCGCTTCAAAATGGTTTGCTTCGAGGAATACCTCGCAAAAACTATTCACTCCCAAGGACATAACTCAAGGGCCGGTATGTGCTGGTACACTCAACTATAGTAATTAATTGACACGAAACGTACCGCGGTAACTGGGGAGCTTGATTTGTTTAGTTTAGTATCTTTGGATGAATTTTCATTAAGATTAGGGCGTGAAGGCATTAAAAAGTTATGGGAGATAAAAAAATTAACTTACTTAATTTCTGTTTTTACTGTTACAACATATAGCAATAAACTCATTGTACTCGTAACTTCATATCTAAATGATTTTATGTCTCAAAATTATTAATACAAATATCGAGACGTTCCAGGAAGAAATAAATTTAAGGGCGACAAGTCTAGTAACAGTTTTACTATGCTTTACTTTTCGCCCTTAAGCTAGGAACTCATTACCACTTAACATCAGGTGGGATGAGGTCAATCTTGAAGTGCAATATAAAAAAAAAATACTTGCGATGCCTTGCTGATATCCATTACAATGTTTATATAGTACGGTACATTATAAAAGTAGTGTATTATATAAAATAATTTAAGGATATTAGTTAGTTAAAATTAAAGAATTAACAGAGCGAGTTTTTTTTTTAAATGCACTTCAAGATTGACCTCATCCCACTTGATGTTAAGTGGTAATGAGTTCTTAGATTAAGGACGAAAAGTATAGCAAAGTAAAACTGTTACTGAACTTGTCACCCTTACCTTGATGGCTTGACCCCTGCTACTAATGTAGCACCCCCCAAGAGCTCTGGAAACCTTACTCACATGCAGGAACACAACAACACCGGAGTGATTGTTATTTGGCTGCGGTCTTCTGTAAGGTATTTCACCAGGCTGCTCCAGTTCGAGCGATAAATTGCTTTGCCCTGCCTCTCTTAAATATATCTTAGATAGTTACTTGAACATAGTATTTAACTTATTAAATCCAACTTGTACAAGCAGCAATTTTATCTCCTGCTACCTCATTATTTTGATATATTGTTAACTCAATGTAATTATTAAAATATTTTTATTTATGTCAAAGAGAAATAAGGTCAAAGTTATACGAAAACCGTAGTTTATTGCTTATATTTGAACTTTCTTATTTTTAAAACCTACTCTTAAATAACAGTGTTAAATATGGAAAGGTAAAAGACGGGCGAAACTTTTTGGTATATCGTATTTAAAACCATATCAAATGTCAAAAAACATTTATCCATTACTTGATTCTGTAACTATTGGAATAATTCAAATATATTGTATAAATCTATATAAAACTACGTCATATTTAATTTAAGTTTTATTCAATTGTCTTTAATATTGATTAAATGTGTAGAAAGATAAAGTAACATTTTATTTGAAAGATAAGTAACAACAACAAAATTAACAGTGACGGGACCTCAGACTGAATTCCCGGAAAACCCCAAAACTTGCTCCAAGACACAAGGGTAATACTTTTGGACACCCTCGTCTAAACAATATCAACTACACCACCCCTACACAGATGGCAAGATATCTCTTAAATTTAATTACGCCGCCCCTACAATTAACGGCAAAATTTACAATAGTTTAAATAGTTGGCGACCTCTGCATTGCTAATGCCTTAACGGCGACCTGTGTCGGTGTCGTTTGACATATTCATTGCTCGCCAACCGTCGGCGCCACTATTAAATTTATTGTTTTAATTAACATTCAGCTGGAGACAGTTCGGTTTCGCAATTAACGTGCTGTTTATCACGTATTTTTGACAGCAGCCCAACATGCCGCTCGCAATAGGGATTGGTTTATTTAAAACAAAGTGTTTATGTTCGTTTGGATTTTAGTATAAACGGCAAAATTTAAAAAAATAGTCGTGTTGAAAAGTTTTTTATGCAAACAAAAATACCAGATATTGCTTTAATTAAATTTTAATAGTCTAGTCTACAATTCATAATTATTGCAGTATTTACATGTGTTTTTAATATACAACTTTTGGCATCTATAAATGTGCAATTTAAAGTGTTAATATTATCAAAACGTCGATAAATCTTCATGAATGAATAAATAAACATGTATAATCTATTTCACTAAATAATTGATTTGAATAAAATGTTAAACATTTGTGTATGTTTCTTATTTGAAGCTGGAATAAAAATGGGACAAAAAATATCTGAATTAAAACTGCAATAAAGTGATTTTGTGCAATATGCGAAGTAAATCGCCATCTACTATTTCCTCTACCTTAAGGTTGTCTGGAAGAGATCGCTTTCTAGCGATAAGACCGCCTAAATTGTACTATAATTTTTCTGTAAAACCTATTTCTGTAAAGATTTTGTGCAATAAAGTATATCTATCTATCTATCTAAATAAAAATAAAGCTTTGACTTAATTAATTAAAGCCTTTCGTTGGACCTGCTTCATTTAAATTACTAGCTCGGGTAGTCAAGTCTGTGTCAAGTAGATATTAAATACTTATGTTAAATATTTACAACTTTCTCTTTGGAAGAAGTAATTTAAATTTATTAAACTGGTTTTCATTTAAAAAACGTCCAATGTATAGTAATACAGTTTTTATCGCGTATGCCTATAAAGGCATTTTTTTGGACAAATTATGCGTTAAAATGGCGTAATTTATTCCAATATAATTTATTTTTAGCTGACCCTATTGTTTTACTTCACGATAAAAAAGTAAATGAATTTTGAAGTCGCTTCGAATCTTCATCAAAATAATTAACTATAATTTCTGATCGCTATTTATTTTTAAAATTCGGTTGAAGAAAAAAAACTGTTTTCTTTTGTTAATTTTAAAATTGTACAATATTTTGTATGTAGATTCTTTGTAGACGTTCAACACGGTTTTAAAGTACAATAATTTTCGCGTCGGCTATTAAAAATATAACTCACCTTTTAAAATGACTCACTATTACACGTGACTTGGTTTGCATTATTTTTCAGATACAAAATATCCTATTTTAATCTAATCTATCATTCTATCAAATCCATTCAAGTGTTTTTAAGTTTAAGATTGACAATCATTAATTTAGACATTCATAAGTTCTTACAAACTTTTGCATTTACATATTTGTGGGATTCGTTTTAACAGCCAAAAGTAAAATCAATTGTCGCGTTGCGAGTTATCTAGACCTCAATCTAAGAGGCCGTACTTATTCTCTTATCGGATTCAATTGAAAATAAAATTCAGCCAAGAAAAACAGGGTGCACCTGCCGTTATGTTTCGTACCTCTATAAATTCGGTGGAGAAAACAGTTAAATCGAATGGCCTCCTAGATATATTTGCGATAAGGAAAAAATAGTATTTCACGGCCGATAGTGGGAGGCCTTTGTGCCAAACAAATTCGATCATTCGTCATGGATGCGTTATTGGATGTAAAGCGTTTGGATTTGAAATATTTGGACGTGTAAGAATAGGTCTTGGGTGGGGATTTGTATGATTTTATTTATTGCTTCCAGTTCGCAGTAGCGTTTGCATAAAAATACATTTTCTATGTTGATCAAGAATTGTTTTTTCCCCTTTGTTGGAATTGAGCTTATTTTTAATATATTAAAAAAAAGGTTAAAAATAGCGATAAAATTGCCTTAATTGTAGTAAAATGTGTCTGTTAAACAAATTTCTGTAAATGTTACGCGCAAAAATGTATAATTATGTTTATACAACCCAACAAATTGAATCAGTTAAACATTTATTTTTATTAGATAATATGGTGCAGCTAAATTTGAAAATTTTGTCTTAGATACATTAATTTTGTTTAAGAATAACATACGAGTAATACAGAAACTTAGCGATAGGCTATATATACAAAAAATACTTACCGAAGGCTAACGGGTTGATTGAACAGAAAAAAAAACATCGTCTATGATAACTTACGGTCAGCTCAGTTGGAAGAGCAGCACGCGCGATACGCGAAGGTCATGAGTTCGAGCTCAGCACCGCAAGGGGAAATGAAATTTTTCTGTTTCTTTAAAATATTTTTTAGGATGTCTTTACGCTTGTACTATGGCAAGGAAATTAAAATCAGAAGATGGCGTCCCATAGAAATTTAGTTATTTACTAAATTTATTATCCAGTACACAGTATTTTCAGCCTATATTTGTATACGTCAGCGACATAACTATACCTTTAAAAGCTTCCATGAAAATTCTATCACAAATTCCTCTCCCCCAATATGCAAAATGCACGTTATCAGAAGTTATTAATCATTCGGGATGCTAATGTCTCGGTGTACGAAGTGATTATATTCAAATTACTGAATTAATTTTATTCACGCTTGTAAGAAAACATTATAACGTAGTGTGAACGCACGGTTGGGTGTAATATTCGCTAATTTTGGTGAAACTGTTTATAATGGGCGGATTATTAAATTATGTTAGGAACGACTACGTGATTATGATATACTAGCTGTGGCTCTGGTAATATTTCAGCTGCGTTATTATTTATTTATTTAAAAACTTTATTGCACAAAAAAAGTACAAAAGGTGGACTTAATGCTAGGAGCATTCTCTACCAGCCAACCGTTGGGTCATGCAGATAGTACGTTTATGGGTTATTAAGGTTTAAAGACATTTATTTCTCACTAGCTGTGCCCGCGACTTCGTTCGCGTGGACTACATCCTTTCATGGTCGGTTTTATCCCTTTCTCCCCTAATATTCGAAACAAAAAGTAGTCTATATTTTAATCCAAGTTTCGAGCTATATTTGTGCCAAATTTCATATCTCTAACTTCAAAAATAAACATTTTTCCATATAAACTTTCAAAGGCGGTATTACCCCCATCCCCCCCTTATTTTCTAATAAAAAGTAGCCTATGTCCGTTCTTGAGATTCAACGTATACCTATACCAAATTTCATCAAAATCCGTTCAGCCGTTTAGGCGTGAAAGAGTAACAGTCGGACAGACAGACAGACAGACAGAGTTACTTTCGCATTTATAATATTAGTATGGATAAGAACTCTTATACAGTATAATGAGATGAAGCATAATAAACTAAATTAAAAATAATACATATACATTTTTGGCGCAGCGCAGTTAATCAATATTTTTTTTTGTTTTCATATTATATTTCGAGTTAAAAAGTATCCTACATCCAACTGTACTATATTATACTCTTAGTCATCTCTCTTTCAATATCTGTTCAGTAGCTTTTGTGTGAAAAAGTAACGAATACAAATCAGTACATCTTTTGCAAATTATAGCGTTTTTTATATTAATAGGATGTATAATTAAGCAAAATTCATCTTGATTTTATTTTTATTCAGTTAGATTATGAATTAATATTTTAAATTTGCGATATTTTTTTTATATTGCACTACAAGATTGACCTCATCCCACCAGCTGATGTTAAGTGGTAATGAGGTCCTAGCTTAAGGGCGACATGTACAGCATAATACATCTGTTACTAGACTTGTCGCCCTTACCTTGAAGGCTACCCCTGCTACTAATCTAGCACCCCCCAGGAGCTCTGGAAACCTTACTCACACGCAGGAACACAACAACACAGAAGTGATTGTGATTTGGCTGCGGTCTTCTGTAAGGTGGAGGTATTTCACCAGTCGGGCTGCTCCAGTTCGAGCGATAAATCGCTATGCCCTACCTCTCTTAAAATAATAAAGTTTACGATTACTGAAAGGCAATATATTTATGTTGTCTTTCAGAACTATTTTTGCATATACTTATACCATACTGTCTTTGTAACTGTATCTTCGCAATTTTTGAATAGGCTATAAAACTTTGTGATAAATAAATGTATGCGGGAAAACTGTGGGTTCAATATTATATGTAGAATTTGTAATCTACACTATGAACACTAATATTATAAAGAGGAAAGATATGCATTCTTTTGTATGTTCGTAAACTATAAACTCAAAAACTACTTACTTTGGCGTCGCGCCATCTCTGAGGGCCCAGGTTCAATCCCCGGTCGGGTCAATATGGGAAACGAACTTTTCTATATTGTCTCAGGTCTGGGTGTTGTGGTACCGTCGTTGTTTCTGATTTCTGTAACACAAGTGCTTAAGCTACTTACCAGAGAATCAGAGCATTGTATGTGATGTTGTCCAATATTAAAAAAAAAACTGTGCCGATATCAAAAAATCTTACACCATTAGAAAGCTACATTCATTGTGAGTAAGGTTTTGTGTATCACTTCACGCGTAAAAAGCCGCGGGCGTCCGCTTGTTATAAACCAAAATGGTCGTCACATACACATATCTTTTCCGCAACCCTGAAATAAAAAAATAAGTTACTTCATTAAAACTGTCAAACGAATCATATCCGCTCCATTCCACTTAATAACCACGACCCTCTCTACAGAAGAAAACAACTAAAGTATATTATCAAAAGGAAAAAATACATTTTAACCCCCGATATCTGGCCGGGCATAGAACCAGGATACCCTGAAGATAAGAGATGGATCCCTCACCACGCCTGAGCGGTCGCAAAATGTGTGCCTTTATTGAATTGGGAGCCGGAAATACGATTCAAGTTACGTGTTTTGATTGAAAATAATAGAGGGCGCTTTTTGAAATCGACTTAGGGTGTTTCCGGTTTTATTATGTTAAGCCTACATGGATCAATGGGAACAAAATCCTACTTATGATCAAACTAATGTCATAAAGCTGAAGAGTTTGTTTGTCTCAACGCACTTAACTCAGGAACTAAGGTTGGAATTAAAAAAATATTTTTATGTCGGAAAGTCAATTTATGAAGGTTTTAGGCTATATAATATCATGCTGCGACCATCGGAATAATAAGTGTTAGCCAATAGTTCCTAAGACGAGCGTTTAAACAAAAAATACATATTTATCTGTTGTATCAACTCAACTCTTAGCCTCTGTGCCCTCTGTAGAATGTATTTAGAACTGCATACTTATCGGTCCATGGTACATTAGTTGCATAAATGTTTGAAATCACAGAATCGAAGACACCTTGGCATCTTTATCGAATTGCAGCACGCGCGGTATATGAAGGTCGTGAAATGAAATGAAATGATTTATGAAATGAAATAATTTCTTTCTGCAAGTGGATTTACAATAAATTATTTTGCACGTCAATTCTTTTTTCCTACCAGCGCCTCGACGTTGGTTCTGTTGAGAAGAAGCGCCGCAACAAACTCAACAGATATCCTCTTTTAAAAACAAATTATAAACAATATAGCATTACAATTGTTGAATTAACAATAAAGATTATCTAGGTGCAACTGGACATTTTAACTATTCTACATATTTAAAGTAAAATAAGCCTTTTTCATAAGCCATGTTTTGAGTCTTAAATCTATGCAAGCAAGTCAATAATGCTTTGCGGTAATTTATTAAATATTTTGATACTTATCCCTATGAAGGAATTACTACTTTTATGAAGTCTGAGTTTTGGGACGTGGGTTCGAGCCCCGCACAGCAAGGGTTGATGATTTTTTTCTGTTTCTTTAAATATTTAAAGTTCGCTTGTGAGACATAAATCATTATAAACAATTGTGAAAATCGATGAACAAACAAACTTTTCAGAATTATAAATAATAATTATTAGTATCTACCTATAAATGATAAGCCTCAACCGCCTTTAGTTGCAAAGCATACGTTCATCTCATATTTACCTTATTTCTTTCCCAGGTAACCAGCGAGCCGAGGTAATATTAACAGTACGGCGATAAACTTTTTTTTTCCACCAACTTGGAAATTGCTCCGCGCCGTCCGCATTAAATCGCGAGACTCGAACCCGGGACCCGGCGGTTGTTACCAACTTTCGCTGGCAACTTTCAGATCCCATTGTTACTAAAGGGGCCGCTGGAAAAACTAGAAACAGATTTACATACGCCTTAGGGTTCTGTGTAATTGGTCAGTCCAATTTCGCGGGCTGGAGTTTGGAATTTGAATTTGAGGAGTCGTTGGAAATGAAACATTTTGGATGTGAATTTTTTTGGTGGACACAGATGAATCGGTAGATGTCGGTGCATTTCGACGACCTCTGTGGCCGAGAGGCTAGTGGACTGGACTTTGGTGTCGCGGCATATTTGTGGTCCCGAGTTCGATAACCGGTCGGGTCAATATAGGAAACGAAGTTTTCCATATTGCCTCGGGTCTGGGTGATGTGGTACCGTCGTTGTTACTGATATCGTAACACAAGTGCTTAAGCTACATGCCATAAAATTTGAGTAATGTATAGTGATGTTGTCAAGTATTTATTCATTATTTGCGTCTATAAATTAAATTCGAGTTCAATAATTTAAGAGAGGTAGGGCATAGCGATTTATCGCTCGAACTGGAGCAGCCCGACTGGTGAAATACCTCCACCTTACAGAAGACCGCAGCCAAATAACAATCACTTCTGTGTTGATGTGTTCCTGCGTGTGAGTAAGGTTTCCAGAGCTCCTGGGGGGTGCTACATTAGTAGTAGGGGTCAAGCCTTCAAGGTAAGAGCGACAAGTCCAGTAATCGATTTATTATGCTGTACTTGTCACCCTTAAGCTAGGACCTCATTACCACTTAACATCAGGTGGGATGAGATCAATCTTGAAGTGCAATATAAAAAAAAAGAAATATAAATAAGCTTGCTAGATAAACTAAACTAAACTGGATTGGATCTGAAGTATAGTTGACGCCTCCAGTTGATAGGATGTTAAATGATTTTAAATTATTATTAACTTGCTGTTGCCCACTTTACTGTTATTTTGGGTCAAAAAGAGTATTTTATATGTTCGTATCTAGGATGTCTACTCAAAAATCATACGAATTATCATAATTGTATGTTATATTTAAAAGTTAATTACAATAATAGGCTGTGCTGTTATACTATATATTTATATATTATACCAAATTCTACATATATATGTATATATTGAACTTATATGTGGTAATAAGAACCTAATTGTAAGGTTGGTAAAGTAATTAATACTTGGCTCTAAATGGTCCGTGTATGTACATGTGAATGAATGGATCTATATAACCTGTAAAGTGACATGAAATAAAAAAAATTGGTTTCTAAAGTGTCCACTGTAAGTTTAAGCCCTACACTGGACTCAGTAGCCTGATACCTAAATAAAAGAGACTATAAGAAGAAGAAACCGAACCCAACCGTTCTTACTTACATTTCAAACGTAAAAGAGCAACACAAACCCTCCATTGTGGCAGTGCAACTCCTCAATTCCTATTTGCATCCAAAAGCGTAAACAGACAAACATCTCTTAAGATTTGTCGCATTTTATACTGGCTTGATTCATTCTCCCGACTGAACCATGAAACGCATCCTCCCAAACGACACTTCCAAATAGCACGCTATTCTAAACCAAACAGAGTTCGTTTTGTAATAAATAGCGCGGGGCGGAATAATTTCTTTCGCTATTGGGTAGGACAGATATAAATTATATGCAGTGAGGTTTAAAGCAGAGTGAGAGGGCAGATAGTGTGCGGTTTAGATTATTTTCCATTTAGACTGTCAACTAAAGCGCTGGCTGTATTTATAACGCGGGCCACACTTAATACGTTGTTTAAAACGTTTTGAGGACAATGAAACGCTCCGCGGGTTGTTGGCAAGCCGTTTGGATTATTTTTACAGGGTACAGGGGACTGGTTTATTTATTGGGAGTTTGAAAAACGGTGGTGTGATTGAAATCTTAGTTAAAAATTTAGTGTTTTTATAGATTTTTACAATTTTGTATAGTGCTTCAGGGCGTAGTAACTAACTTTAAATATTATAAACTAACTAAACTACTATAAAACTGCGGTGCAATTAAAACAAAACATTAAACTTATACGAGAATTGTTTTAAACTCGGCTCAAATAGGTGAGCAAACATTCGGGACAAGGGTCCACGGATTAGCACCGCGTTTACGACGCAGTAAAAATATAACTGACAATTTGCACTGTAGTAGAATCACTTTTAGATGTGACTAGCGTCAGTTTTTCGTTTTTTTTTATGATAAATAGATTATCGGATATTTCTTGATGCCAATTAGTATTACCTACGTTATTTATTTTAAAAACAGTGTACGGTCGTAAAAATACAATAAGCTATTCAATATATTCCAATGTAACGATATTGGTTTCTCTTTAACGAGAAAACTACTTAATGGTTTAATTTGTTTGTAGCTAACCAAATGACATTTTATTCCGTAATAATGTGATGAAGTCGCTGGCACAGCTAGCACTCTCACATAAACAGTCCCCTGCACATCCAGCACAGTTCCCGGCCACAATCAGCCGTCTGCGAGGGCACTCCACGTGTTTTTTACTCTCCACTTTGTTTGCTGTCTGTCTGTATATGGATAAATGGGAAAACTAAAACTGTCTCGAGTAACACTGAGCGCCGCGAAAATATTTGAGCCGCGGCCCGGAGTATGTTTTTGTCACATGTAGGGCTTACATATTATAAGACGATTGTTTTGATATGTTAATTTGCCATGGGTTTGATTATAATAATAAATAATAATAATAATTTGATTATTTGTTAAATCTAAAAAAAAAGTAACAGTATTTTTTTAAATTATGATAGATTTTTAATATTATATATTTGGATGGCAGGAGTTTGTAAATTAATTAAATAATAATAATAAATAATAAATATTGGACAACATCACATACATTGCAATGATTCTGTGGGAAGTAGCTTAAGCACTTGTGTTACAGAAATCAGAAACAACGACGGTACCACAACACCCAGACCCGCGACAATATGGAAAAGTTCGTTTCCCATAATTTAACATACATTATTAATGTATTAAGCAGTAATAAACGGTATCTATTTGAAAAACTGTGCGAATGCTAAGGACGATATAAGACGACCTCCGTAGCCGAGAGGCGAGCGTGCCGGACTTTGGCGTCGCGCCATCTCTGAGATTCCGGGTTCGATCCCCGGTCGGGTCAATATGGGAAACGAACTTTTCTATATTGTCCCGGGTCTGGGTGTTGTGGTACCTTCGTTGTTTCTGATTTCTGTACCACAAGTGCTTTAGCTACTTACCACAGAATCAGAGCAATGTATGTGATGTTGTCCAATATTTATTTATTTATTTAAGTGATCTTTTTTGAGACTATCTTGCTTTTCTAGATTGCGCGATTATTCCACCAATCAAGTATTTAGTGAGACATCTTATTTGAGAGCAAAATGTTTAGAGATGAGCGCTACTTCATTTACCTATAAAATGAGATCTTCATTCTCTCACTTTACCTGAAACAAACATAAGCAAAAAAATATAGACGGGGAATATGTTAATAGACTAGATGTCCCGGCGATTTTTTTTTATATTGCACTTCAAGGTTGACCTCATCCCACCTGATGTTAAGTGGTAATGAGTTTCTAGCTTAAGGGTGACAAGTACAGCACAATAAATCTGTTACTGGACTTGTCACCCGTACCTTGAAGGCTTGACCCCTGCTACTAATGTAGCACCCCCCAGGAGCTCTGGAAACCTTACTCACACGCAGGAACACAACAACACAGAAGTGATTGTTATTTGGCTGCGGTCTTCTGTAGGGTGGTTCTTGTAATACCTATTTTTCCAAATTTTCCAACCTTTAAGACCTTTCCTGGACCTCCACAATTACTTAAAAACAGCTATTTTTATATTCAAAATATTTACATGGATAATCTACAACAGAAAAACACAAAAACAGAAAAACAAGAAAGAGTTAGAAGATTAATTAAATGAAGAGGTTGTATAAGTCGCTTGACAGCTGGCCATTTTTTGAAGATTTTTAGTTTTACTCGCTACCTACTGGATAATACTGAACCAATCAGCACCAAATTTTCACACCAAAATTCGCGAAACCCTAATAATAATATTATAAACGCAACATTTTGTACGATCCACACAGGATACAACAACTGAATAAATTTGGATGAAATCTGGTAGAAAAATATATAAAATATTAAATTTACATCCAAAATAAAATATTATTAATCTGAAGAGTTTGTTTGAAAGTACACAGGAACTACTCGTTCAAATCACAAAAATATTTTAGAAAGTCCATGGTAACTACACCATCAAAGAAAAAAACTAAAGTGCCGAAAAGGAAAATTCCGTCCATCTATCAAGACGTATCTCAATCGACCTGTCAAGGAACTCCCATTACGGTGCATACAAAACGCAGCAAATGCATCCACCCGATGCGTTGTTTGCAGCCGCGATGGAGGAGCAGAATTTATCTATCCAGAAACATATTTCCAACTTACATTATTTCGTTAACGGGCACAATGCGAGTTCGCACCTTCGACCTGAGGTGGAAGGTCCAATTCGGTTTGTCGTGCACTTTTTTCCTGGTTGTTTATTGCCAATATATTTTTGGTGTTGCATTTTATAGTGCACTGAAGTTGGAGGTCGCAAATCTCGCCGGTTCATATTTCTAGCGGTTTCGTTTCGCTTAAACTGCGAGCTTTGTAATAAATTGAGGCGATCCTACGGGACTAATTTTGTTCCACTTTTCGTATGTGTGACACTCGAGATAGAAAAAAACCGGTCAAGTGCGAGTAGGACTCGCGTGGAGAGGGTTCCGTACGTTGGGCTCATAGGTCACAATAAACAATTGTTTATCAAATGTAGCTAAATAAGTTACAGTTGTTGACGTCGATTTTTAAAGTATGGCTGAAAATAATCACATGGCACAGGCAGGTAACAATAAAAAAAACGTAAATTTAACAAAACAACCGTTTTTTTAATCTATGTACTTCTCATAGGTTTTCCTGTAATCTATAGGTAAAGAGTTATATTCCGCATTAATTTCAAAATTTTTAGCCTAGTAGTTTCGGAGATAGGGGGGGGGGGGGGGGGGGGAATGGTAAATTTTCGCCTATTTTCTTAAATAACTTAAAAACTATTTATTTCAAGATTATAAATGATACATATTTGCAATCCTTACAGCAAGATCTTTCATTTGATATGTCACACGATATGGTTAGTGATTTTTTTTTTAATGTTGTGATTTACCCTCCAAAAGTAACCCCCAAATTCAAAATTTATTTATTAACGTTACAGATGCACCTTTGGGTCTTTAAATTACATATGTGTACCAAATTTCATCTCAATTGGTCCAGTGGTTTCAGAGTAATCGGCTGTGACAGACGGATGGACAGACAGACACGCGAGTGATCCTATAAGGGTTCCGTTTTTTCCTTTTGAGGTACGGAACCCTAAAAAGGTGAAATATGGTGTGTTCATTGGTTTGTTCTTTACTTAAGGCAAAAATAGCTGTTGCCTTCGACTTTTTTTCGTATTGTTTCGGAAAACTAAGAATTTTATATATTAACCTTGTTATGTTCTCTCTCTTCCAAATAAATTTAAGCCTAATAGGTTAACACGTTTTGGATTGTCTATACATGCTTTCCCGATTAAATTATTAGTAGGATAAAAATATTATAGATAGAAGTGCATTTCCCAATTGATGTCGGTAATTTGACGCAACTTTATTTATAGAACAATATAATAATATTGACATTAGGTAATGATATGAAATAGCTAAGAAACAGAAAACAAAATTAAAAATAACATAGTTTTCCAAATATATTATGTTGCAATAAAAAACTGATGCAGCATATCATATCCATGCAATTTTCAGAACCCTCAAGGAAAAAAAACAACAAATTATTATATTCACAGCGCGTTGTTACTTCGAATAATTCAAAACGGATGTCGTAAAATAAATAATAATTATTTATTATTTATTGTTATTTATTTAGCGACATCCGTAGCCGAGAGATGAGCGGGCCGGATGTTGACGTCGCGCCATCTTTAAGTCTCGGGTTCGATTCCCGGCTGGGTCGGACAAAACTAACTTTTCTGTAGTATCTTTTGGCTTTGGGTGTTGTGGTACCATCTTTGAATCTGAGTTTTCTTACACAAGTGTTTTTGGTACTTACTACAGAATAAGAGCAATGCACTCGTATATGATGTTGTACAATTGGCTACTTGACAGTGTTAACAATAAAATATGAAAAATTTTAGATATAATATGTTACCTTATTAGTTAAGTCATAATTTAACATATATTTTTTTATAAAAGTATAGTTAGTATTTTATTTTTGCAAAATAAATTTTACTTTTTTTATCTGTGGAACAAAAGAACTTGGTATTATTTGAAAAATATTTACGATATGCCAACTTAACAACAAACATATTACGGTTAAAATGATTTACAAATTGGCGACGTCACGGGCGGTCTGGGGCGGAGTTTCCGCCCCAGTTATCGCGCGAAAACTTTCAACCAATCCGATTTACCTGACTTAATTACGTTTTCTACTATTAAAGCTCTGTGTGAGGTTGGCGAGCATTGGTCGTTGACGGGGTTTTTAAATTAAAAGTACAGTATTGGCCTAATTAATGTTACATTGCAGGGCGGAAAGTTTCATCTTTGAAATCAGGTCATAGACGCAATTAGTGGGTATTGGTTTAAAATTTACGCTATTCAAATGCTAGTAGTTTCAATTTTTGGTTTCATTCATTTTGACGATGCGTAAGTGTTTTTATAAATAATTCATGTTATTTTATATAATATAATATTGGACAACATCACATACATTGCTCTGATTCTGTGGTGTGTAGCTTAAGCACTTGTGTTACAGAAATCAGAAACAACGACGGTACCACAACACCCAGACCCGAGACAATATAGAAAAGTTCGTTTCCTATATTGACCCGACCGGGGATCGAACCCGGGACCCCAGAGATGGTGCGACGCCTAAGTCCGGCACGGTAACCTCTCGGCTACGGAGGTCGTCAATAAATTAATTGGTTATGATTATTATTACACGCTTCAACAAATAAATTATATGTATACAAAATCTCTATTGCTGCTTCAAAACATATTGTTTGTGCAAAAATAAGTAACAGAGACCAGTTCAACGCGCCCTCACCAAACATAACCCTTGCAAAATTCGCGTGTGAAATATCAGAAGTTCTCAAGATCTTAGTATGCAGGATCCCGGCGGATCAGGGTTGTAGACGTGTCAATTATCGAGTGTTACGAATTCATTACGGGATGCCGCGGTGTCCCGGAGAGGGGGCGATGAGACAGTGCTCAGCAATTCAAAAGTGTATGTAACCTACTTGAATAAATAATTAAATTACCAAAAAACACAGCTAAATACATTGCGTTAAATTTTAGCGTGACGTCACTTTTAAAACTTTCATGTATAATTCAAAATTTTTATTTATTTATAGTCTTTTGAAAATCCAACTAATAAAGTATATTTTTTACTGAATCAATATCCCTATTATCTTACAGAGACGAAATTAGTTTCCCTTTACAGTAAAAAATATTTTTAGACATTAAGTACTAAAAAAAAGTAAATGCGCAAATCCGACTCGCACTTGGCCGTTTTTTTAATTCAACAAACAACTGGTTGTTATAATAAAACAATAATACAACTCCAAATTTGATGCGAAACATTGCATATAGCGTCTCAGCATATTGTGAGGAAACAAATTTAATTTTCGCTGTGACGTCATTGTGCAACATAAAATGATTCGAGCTCTAACCGGCGCGATCGCAGCCCTACTTGTCTCGTAATAATAAAAAAACGGTCAAGCGTGAATGGGACTTTCAGATTGAGAGCTCATATACCTTTTATTTTAATCTCATATTCAAATAAAAGTTAATTTCTCTTGACTTATCAAGTTCTATTTTTAATTAATGTCATTTTTGAGTGATTACATTGATTTTTTAAGACTTAATGACGTTAACGAGTACTAAATATGCGATTCCATTTTTTTGTTTGCTCATAGTAAAAAAATGAATGTAAAAAAATAATGGTTGTAAGGTTTATTTTCAAGTCTATTTCATTTCAGTGTCATTCTACTCCTTTATTAAAATCAATGAAAAATAAGTGACTTCTCATTTTATTACCGTTACGTATTTTTTGTGCACACGATAATCAACAACAATTTTAGAAATATAATAATTAAATGACTAGCAAATAGTTGCCACAACATATTCACGAAAAATGTAGACAAATGTAATTCATAGTTTTTATTTTTGTTACGTTAATTTCGTTACTTTACAGTATTCGTGAGCCGTAGTTTAAAGATCATGTATTGATTCAATTACATCTACAGTCACACTAAAAATAGTTGACTGAATTACAAAAGGATGAGACGTCACAATGATTAAGCTGTAATGGGTGGAACCCTAAAATGCAAGAGATAAAAAAGGAGGAAAATTGTTATCATAAGACCGCTAGGTGTACGGGATGGGCTTAAGCAGCAGTGAGACACGTTTCGAATTTATTTTTAATACCGGAATAATATTACTTTTGGTAAAAACGCGATTTTATTGCTCGTAAGTAAATGTTTATGCCTTGATGGTCTAGAGTATTGATTACATGGTTAAGATCTCAGGATCCTGGGCTCGATTTCCACGTCAATCAACGCAAAACATGTTTCAAATTTTTTAACATAGAGAAAAAGAGAGCAATTTCCAATTATTGTAACGATTTTATTTAAAATTTAATTGTACTCGTATTTCTATGCATACTGGAACTGTGTATTTATGGTCCAACTCGTTTTTGACAAATTTTTCATGGCAAAGTATTATTTAATTTAAATATTAAATTTTTATTCTACAAAAATGGTATTAGTTCGGCCCTCTATCTATTTAGTTATTTAAATTTACCCAGGAACAACTCTAATCTGGATAATAATGTTCTAAATAAAAAGCATGTGGAACAAACTGTAAACACATTATTTAAACATTAACATTTTCATGTAAAATATACTGAAGACAAAAGCGAGGCCACATGGCGTGCTCTATCAAAAGAGCACTGCCCGTAGATAGATTTTTACCCGTAACTATTTGTTTACTAATCCTTGAAACGATAATATCTATTAATTAACAAAACGTTGGCCCATTAAATATCTGGAATATGTTTGTGTTCCTTTTTTCCTTTCATGTGCCTAGTATCAGTTCTTTATACTATGTGACCTGCGGACGTTAAGACTCACGACAGGAAGAACTAAGATTTATAGTAGTTGAGACTACAAACTTCACGTAGGAATTACAGCTGTGTTCGTGTTAAACTTCAAACTTGTTACATACGTTTGTTTGCACTCCTTGTTAGGATTGCATGCCACTAGGAAAATGTAAGCTTTTATATTTTTTTTGAAAGATTAAAGAAAATAAATTAAAGAAAAAAAAACAACACACTACATTTTTTGATGGGATTAGTTTAAAAACTTGGTCGATTGTTGATTACTACTAACTTGGTGGACTGCAATACATTTGATTTGTTTTTGATGCGGTTTACTAAAGTTAAATTGTTTTAGTTGTATTAATGAAGTGTTTTTTCTGAAAATAAATAAACATTGGACGGCATTACATGCATTGCTTTGATTCCGCGGTAAGTTGCTCAAGCACTTTTATTACAGAAATTAGAAACAACAAAAATACCACAAAACCCAGACTCAAGACGATATAGAATTTTCCATATTGACCCGACCGGAAATCGAACCCAAAACTTCAAAGATAGCATGAAGCCACTCCCTGCCATAAAGGTCGTCATTATATTAATATAGTATGTGTTACAATATTTTTCTACTATAATAACCGTGATTTAGAGGGCATTTAAAAAATAATACCAATACTAGCGACCCACCCCAGTTACTGTTCCGCACGTACGTTTTTCAATATACATATTAACCTTCCCCTTAAATCACTTCAACTAATGTTAAAAATAGCATTAAAATCTGACACGGACTACTTCGGCTTAAAAAATGTGGACGACACTTGCAATATCAATAAACGCGTTAAAAAATATTGAAAAACATAGATTAATATTCAGCTCAGTTAAAAACCGTTTCAAATCTTGGCTGCATCCCGCATCCAGCCGTCCGCGGAGTAAGTTGTGTTCTTCAGCTGATAAAATGCAAATTTGCGCAGATTCGTCCCAAGTTTTCTTATTACCCGCTCTAATAAACGGTCGCGCTTGTGCGCTCTTTGATTTTTCTAACCATAAAATAAATTAAATTAAAAGTTTTGGAATTTTAGATTCGTAATGGGATAAGAATACACACACAATATACACTTAAGTTTATATGTTATTGTATTTAATTTTTAAATTTTCTACATTTTTATACCAGCACGGCTGTACAGCCGCGGGTACCCGCTTCTTGTTATCTGCTATTTCTGGAAGAGATTGCTTTTTGACGATAGCCCTAAATTGAACTATAATGTGTCTGTTCTCTGTAAAGGTTGCAATTAAGTGTACTATATATCTTAACTGCAATTAAGGCAATTACGTGAGTAAACATTTCTTGAATGTATTAAATTGACGTATGCTCAAAATACTTTTTGTTGTAGGTAATGAATTTTTGAATAGAATATGTCTAACAAAACATTTTCTTGTAATTACTAAATATCTTTACTACAAACCTTGTAGGTCGCCATTCAAAGGGCAAATTTTCTTAAAAGAATATTTGCTTTCAGCGCAACCCGGCCCAAACAAAGCCCAATTCTTGCTGAGTTAATCCGGCCAATTTGCAGAGATGCCTGAATTCATAAGGAAAGCGTTTGTGAGGTAGCATCATACGGTGTGCGTAAAGAGTTTAAAAAACTTGCCAGGTGGGAGGCGGACTCGCCTATGAAGGGTTCCTTACCATTATCTATTAATACAGCAAAAAATATAATAAAATATGTCTTTTGTACAGGGCCTGTGCCGTAATTCTGTTTTTTTAGTATTTGTTGATAAATCAGCTACTGTAATAGGTAATCTTGTATACATTTGTCTAAACGTCTAATTATCACTTTCTATGAGAAACGGCATAATAGAAATTAGAAATAACGCCGGTACCACGACACCCAGACCTGGGACAATAAAGAAAAAAATCGTTTTTAATATTGAATCGAGTCGGGGTCAATAGAGATTGGGCGATGCCAAAGTCATTTCGGCTTGCTTCTCGGCATTTTTTTCAATTAGATTCCCAAGGGTTAATATAAATGTGGCATGTAGTATATGTAAACTTATTCGTAATTACTGTAGAAGATAAAACTTAGAAATTCTTTACCTACCTATTCTGACAAGATGCAAAACCCCGAGCAGCGAACAGTCCAATTTTCCTAAAATCTCCACCCTCAGCCTAGCTAGGCTCAAGCAGAGCCCAATTTTTGGCGAGTTAATCCGACCAATTCGCGGAGACGCCAGGATTCATAAGCCTACTGCGCGATAACATCTCTTTCGGTAATAGCGTGTCTCGTGCGTCAGGATTTTACATGTATGCTTATCGGGTTGAAGCGACTTTAGATTATTCGCACATTGAAAAAACGCTGGAAATATATTCTTTTAAATTCAAATTCTTTATTGCATATCATGAATGTGGCAAAGGATGGAATTTACAGTAAATAGTACATCATGTTACCTATATAGGCATAGCAATTTAACAGTAGTAATCGTAACATTCAGTTAAAATAATAACTATTAAGATAAGGTACAGTACTTAAACTTATCATCTAAATATCAACTTAAATTATAATAACATTTTTTAATTAAAACTACTCTTATTTTTTTAAGGAAAGTATTTTCATCAGATTCTAGGCGCAATTCTGTCGGAAAATTATTATTATATACTTTACTAGATGGATCATTGGATCATTTTTTATTTATAAAATAGGCTCACGTTTGACCAAAATCTCGCTTGGCAGCTGGCTTAGATGAAACCTAGAATGGTAAAGGTTTGTCTAGATGATGTATGTTCACTTTGGCCTTAAAGTTATCAATTTTAACGTTTCGGAAAAGCTGCAAATATTAAATTCGTAATTTTTAAACGCATTCTAAGCTATTTATTAAATTAGAAAAGTTTCAATAAAATAGGTAATCTACTTTCTTTCAACAAGTTAGTGTGAAGCTAAGTTTTTTTTACCTTATGGAATAAGTACCTAAGAAATTTCTGTAATGGTTTTAATTATTTTACTCCAAATATTAAATTTCAAGAAATAAAGGCTATTTTATATTTGACTAGCACAAGTGGCTTCACGCGAGAATGATCCCAGTACATTACTGAATATTTTTTTGTAAAATTTTGTCCTGGCAATGAATAACGAAAATATCAAAATAGAGTTTTGGAGAAACAGTACAAATTAACCTCTGTTCGCGGTGTGGGATTTGAAATGTGAAGGTCGTGGGTTTGAATCTCATACTGCAATGGGAGATAAAATAATGCCGTTTTCTTTTCATATTTAAATTTTGCTAGTGCGGCGTGAAGCTCTATGAAAAAAGAGTTACCTATATAATTTGATAAAAAGTCGCCGTCAGATATATTGGAGCAGACAAAGTGACCAAATACTTCTGAACAGTTAAAAATGTCAAAAAGTTCCATACACCACAGGTTACCATTAATATCTGAACATTCAATACTTCAGTAATATCTGAGCAGATGCCAATAACATTTGAACACTCATAACGTCAATATGTATCACGCACGTCATGATTTATATTTTCAGATATTATTGGTTGGTTGTGTCTAAAGAAGTTATTGACTAGCATCTGCTCAGATATTATTGAAGTAGTGAATGTTCAGATATTAATGGTAACTTGTAGTGTATGGAACTTATTGACATGTTTAATTGTTCAGAAGTATTCTGCCACTTTGTCTGCTCCGATATATCTGACGGCGACTGTACTCGAAGTATTTTAGGTACACAAATTTCGGCGATTAATTTTTGTTGACATAGCTTCAGATCACACCAGCTATACAAAATAGTATGTTGCTCTAATTGCTTGTAAGATAAGCCCAGCAAGCACTCACCACATCCTCATTGCTCCACAAATGTTTTAATTGCCTGCCCCGAGATTCCCAAAACACACGTTACATTTTGTTTCTTCCATATAATATTTGTTGGAACAAGGTCACTCAACATAATGTGGCCCTTGTTACATCTTAAGGTAGTGGTAGGGTCCATAAAATTTCCCTTCCAAATGCTCCAGGGTCATTAACCTTTATTTTTATGGGCGAGCTCTTACCAGAACACTTGTAACTACAGGCACTTTAGTTGTAACGCGAATGACATTACTTTTGTAAGTGTGGAGCTAAATGTACGGTGAATATTAATATGGAGGAGGCTGTTTAATTAAGTAGGATATAAATCGATCCTTTTCCGATGTGACACTTTGTTTATAAGATTGATGGTTTTTTTTTATGGGAAACAATAAACATTAGTTTGATTTGGTTGAGGGTAATGAAAGGTGAAACATGGTCGATAAAATTCTTTAGTTTTTATTACTCATTTTGATGACCTCCGTAGTTGAGACTCCGGACTGTATCATATGTGAGAGCCCTGGTTCGATTTCTGGTTGAGTCAATATGGAAAACGAACTTTTCTATATTCTATCGGGTGCTTTAGTTTTATAATTTTTGTTTTGCACTTTTGGAAATAAATAACAAATATTCATACATACCAAATTTTAAGTGTACTTGTATTTTAAGTAGAATAAAATTATTAATAATGTGGCATTCTGGATCTTTCAAAGAACTAACCTGTTATAGGACACATAAAAAATATAACAAGTAAAAACAGGAAATAATTGATCATAAACTTACGATATTTGCCGTTTAAAGATATTTTATTCGTGTAGCTCGCGAAAAGTTATATTACAACATTTTTTTTTATAGCGCACTTCAAGACTGACCTCTTCCCTCCTAATGCTAAGTGGTAATGAGGTCCTAGCTTAAGGGCAAAAAGTATAGCATAGTAAAAATGTTACTAGACTTGTCGCCCTTACCTTGATGGCTTGACCCCTGCTACTAATGTAGCACCCCCCAAGAGCTCTGGAAACCTTAGTCACATGCAGGAACACAACAACACCGGAGTGGTTGTTATTTTGCTGCGGTCTTCTGTAAGGTGGAGGTATTTCACCAATCGGGCTGCTCCAGTTCGAGCGATAAATCGCTTTGCCCTGCCTCTCTTAAAATCATCTTAACTTAGTATATTATAAGCCCTTAATAAAATCTTTTTTTTAGTACATTTTGTGTACATAGACAACGAAGTAATAAGTCGTTCTGTACCGTTAAAGTCAAATTGGCGCAACTGACCTATAAGCAAGAAGTAATAAAATCTGCCCGCTCATAAAATCTATGAAAACTCCGACTTTAAAGGCAATGAAAGAGCCGTGACGAGCAATTGTTCGGCAAGCGCTCACATTCGGCCGAGTAATGAGCGAGCGCAGCTGGGTCGCTAAGGAAAATTAACCTTTCAAGCGGCCATAGTTTACCGTTCTTCAATGGAATGTGGGTCGCGGTAATGAGAGGAATCCCACTCCTTCATTGACAATGATGTTCGTCTCTATTGTGGGGGTTACTATTTTTTATTTAAAATGTTACTGTTGCTTGAATCTTCGTTTACGTTACTTTCGGAACGGAATTCATTGTTTAAGTGTTCTAATCTGTCGATCTCAAAAATAAATACTGAATGTTTCTTCATTCATCAAAACGAAACTATGGGACTTGGTCCAAAGTATTACACATATCAATAATTAGAATTAGAATAAGAAATTATTTATTAGCACACACAATATATACACGGTACATACACAATAAAGTAACACCAACAAAAGATAAACAGTAAAAAGTACAAACAACAAAAAAAAAGGAAGAACATATTGATTGCGCAGCTAACAAGGTCCCAGCCTCAGCATGAGCTGCTACAACATTGGATCCAATGCTGCAGCAGCGCTGGTATTCTGGCGGAACCTTAAGCTGAGTGGCGCAAACGAAATACAACGGAAGAAAGAAGCAGAAAAATGGCGAAAAGGAAAGAGAGGGAAAGAGAAAATAAAAATATATTTACACTCCCCCCCCCCTCCCCCTTCTCCCCCCCATTCTGAATTACAACCAATTGTACACTTAGCAAACAGCACGCATTGAACATAACTAAACAAAATAAGTTAGAAACTGCTACTGTAACTAATGTGCTGAGATTCATATCGACGTCTTCTTGGTAGATATGTTCCGCAATGGCAGTAGAATCACTTTACATGGTATTCATTGGCGATTTAAAAGGATACTATAGATTATAGCCTACATTAATAAAAAAATATATATTTTAATTTGAATTTCGAATTTTAAATCGACCAAAATTAGAGTTATAGCCGTTTTCAAATATTTTATCCATCCAGCTCACAAAATATTGTTTTTCATAAAAGCTGTTTGGTTACATTAATAATTTTATACATTACTAGGGGTCCCGGCGCACTTCGTTTCGCCTTAAAGGATTTTCCCGCTTTTCTGTTGAAAAATTTCCTGAATTTTCTTTGCTATAAACCTCACGGAGCCCGAGACCTTTCCAGCGAATGCAAAACCGTGAAAATCGGTTCGTGCGTTCTGGAGTTATAGCGTCAGGAAGGAAAACCCGACTTATTTTTATATAGTAGATAAATGGATTTTATAAATGGATATATTCACCCTCCCGCGGCGAGGGATATTTGTTAACTAAATTTGATGTACAAAGACAAATATATAACAGATGTATAAAGCGACTAAAGCACAACAGCTAAAACTCACAATAAATTTTATGCATTCAACCTTTTTAGGACGTTCCGATCAGAAAACCGCTGATAAACCACAACTCACTATCAAATTCCATCAATTAACCCTCCAATGCGGCCGGGCGGTATTTCACCCAGCCCGGGGTACGTAAATTAATACCCCCTACTAGATTTGCTTATAATGAGTGCGATAAAACAATCCACCCATTAAAGCTCACAATATACGCCTCTCTTAGCGAAATGTAGTGCAAGCTCGGTTTTAAATAAACGACCTGGCGAAATTAACGCGTGCACCGTCTTACGTAGTGTTAGGCCCCGTTCCGGTGAAAAATAACCCGGTATATTATTTTCAAAGTAATGGTGATGAAGTGTTGTTTTAAAGTAAACTTGAGCTGTTAAGTTGTTTTAAGTTGGTGTTGAAAGGTGGCGTTATTAATCGTAAGATAATTTAATAAAATTTTCTTCATGGTGTAAATGTGCCCAATTATTAGTAGCTGTTGCCAGTTACTTTGTTTGCGTTGTTTCAGAGTAAAAAGTATCACTTATATTCATATAATATTTCATCAATATTTCTACCAAATTTCAGCCAAATTCATGAAGTAGTTTCAGCGTGAAAGAATTACAATACATTCATAGAAACTTTCGCATTCGCATATACACTTTCCCATTAGTATTATACAATACTAATGGGAAAGTGAAAATAATACGTTGTGTTAAATTAATTTTATGCAAAAACATAACTTTATCGTATATTATTATTGTTTTAATGAACAGGTTTATTATTTCATTAGATTTACTATTTTACAATGTTGATTGGTTTTTAGCGTCTGTACCTACATTGTTTGGTTAGGTTAATATTTGGAAATTCTTTTTTTTTTCACCTAATAAACGCCAACTTAACATACGTAACATACATTAGTATTGCACTAATATGTTTTTTTTTTGCATTAATCAATGTTTCTTTTAAAAAAGAGACAAAACATGACTTCCGAATTCAAATCCGATTCCGACATTTTCTGAATATGTATTCTGAAATAACGACTCCCATACCCGGGGCAATATAGGAAAGTTTGTTTTCCATATTAATCCAACCAGGAATCAAACTTGGGACCTCACAGATTATTTGATGTATTAATCTACCCGCTCGCCTTTTGGCTACGAAAAAAGTAGATAATTTCGTAACGGAATGCATAAAAACTTTATCAAACAGACCTTTCCAACTCTCATGGTTTGAAAACGTTTAAAACGAAAAACCAATTTAAGACTCAATCAATCTTTCAAAAAGCGCTCGCAAGCATCTTTAGTTCAAAAAATAAATCGCAATTGTCTAAGAAATGGTAAAGTACGAACGTTAAATTGGATAAAGAGGCAATATTCCTCGTTCAGGGCAAGGTAATAGGCTATTTTCGACTTCCAATCCCGGGGCATGGGACAACTCGAACGATTTAAATATTCGGGGCATTCTTTTGGCCTCGCCGGTGGGGGGTTGACTTTGGCTGTCGATGTAAATGATCCCGGATGAATTGATGCGCGTTAATCTGTTCTACAAATATTTCTTTTTTATACATTCTGAAACATTACACTGGTTTCCGACGTTGTAGATTATAGATCATTTTAACGAAAGGATTTGATGTTGAATTTCTCTGTTTTTATAACCTTTTTGTTTTGCTTTTTTTGTCAGTCAATGTAGTGAGCGTAAATTGATAGTTTCGTAAGTAAATAATTAAAAACACATCGCAAATATAAATCTAAGAATAAATATATTTTTCAAAACTGCTGGGCATTTCTTAACGTAACCCCTAAATGATGGTAAAATTACTAATCTATACAAATTTTAAAACAAAAATAATGTTTTTCAATAATATTTTTGCTGGGTTTGCGGTCGTGGGGTCCCAATGCATGTTATGTGTTTAAAGACATTTCAAAAGACTTACTAACTCTACAGAGGACCTAAAAACTGTCTTCTACCTCGCCCAGCGTCTCTCAATCGCCTTTTATCGAGGTAACGCTGCCAGCATTTCGGGGCCCTTAGTACAGAAATAGATTTTAAGAAATGTAAAATTTACTGGAAATAATAAAAGGCTTTTTTATTTTTATTTTTTTTATTTTATTTATTTTAGTACAGGGACCATCCTTGTTTATTTAATATATTTATTGCACAATTTTTTCTGATTTAATAATAAGTTACTTACAGTTCATTTTATGTTAGATTTCTGGTAAAATAAAGTTTAACAGTAAAGTCAAAAAACTTTATTTTTATTTTCATAGTACTTTACGCCGTACTAGCGAACTTTAAATATAAGCGTAACCCCACACTAGCGTTCTTTGAGCGTCGACGCCCACGCAACGCCGACGCGTCGTCGACGCAACGCCGACGCAACGTCGACGCAACGTGAACGCAGCGCCGACGCAACGCTTGCGCAGCGGCGCGGTCGAAATGACGAACGCCAGGACTGCGCTCCACAGGCGCCGCGCCGGCCCGACGCCTGCCGCAGCGTTTATTTTGACAACAGTACAATGATCAACTCAATTGTTTCGGCCCGCCCGTGTTTTAGAATCAGTAGGTAGAAGACTTTTTAGCTGATAAGAAATATGGATGTAGCTTAAAATACTAACTCATATTGCCGAAGAAACACATTTTCAATTAAGTACTTTTAGTTTTCGAGAAAATAAATGCTAAAGTTGCCTATTCGGGCCATGTGTCAAATAGGTAAAATATATTTTTTCCTTTACAAGTTGAAAGCATTACTTTATCACTGCAATATAAAACATTATATTGTGCGTTATTCAAATCTTACATTTCCATTTTCGAAACAACTGTACATGACGTCAGCGCGGCGCGACGCTCGAATGCGATGTGCAGAGGACGCCCAGCGCAAGCGCCGCTCAAAAGCCGCGCCGACGCTGTGCGGGCGCCGCGTCGACGCTGAGCGGGCGCCGCGTCGACGCAACGCCCAACCAACGTCGGTGTCGGGAGGTCGCCGGCAAGACGCTGACGCTCGAAAAACGCTAGTGTGGGGTCCCTCTAAGAAAGAGAAAATTTTTATCTCCCCTTGCGGTGCGGGAATTGAACCCACGACCTTCACGTATTGCACGTGCTGCTCCTCCAACTGAGTCTTCCGCAAGTTATCGTGGGCGATGATTTTTTTCTGCTGTATCAACCCGTTAGCCTTGGGTAAGTGCCCTCTGCCGAATATGTTTAGAACTACAAACTTATCGATTCGATTCCCACACCGCAAGGAAAGATACAAAAATTATGTTTCTCAAAAAAATAAATTGTTTTTATTCTAAATCATCTACATTTATACTTAAAAAAAAATCATCATTTCATAAATTTGACTACAACTCCTTAGTTAGCAAATTTCAGCCTCAAGGAGCATGTATTATTCAGGTTAACTAGATTTACGGCGCGAGACTCGGCGGATAACTCAACCGGTAATTAAACACTGTTTTATTACACGAGCGAGTGCGTGACGCTGAGCGCCTTATAAGCGGATATCAGCTGGGATAAGCTCTTTAAATTATGACTGCTTATGCCACCTTGACGAAGTAATTTTTGTTTATTGTTATATTTTGAGAAGAACAATGCTCAGTGTTATGAACTTTAATAGAAAAATAATGATTCTTTAAAGAATTAATCACAAAGTGATTTGAAATTGAAGGCGTTTGGCTAAGTACAGTAAAAACAAAGGAGTTTCATGGTACATGCAATGTTAACAAAATGCGTATTAAAATCTTAATTAATTAAAATGAATTCCTATTACTTAGTGACGCCATCACGCGGGAATGGCTGGACCAAGTTCATTTTTTTTGTTGTGTTTGTTGTCAGGACAAGTTTGTTATGAAGCGGCCCCCTAGGGGGCAGCTATCGCCGACGGCGCTATGGCCGTTATGGGTCTTCAGTTTCCCATAGCGCTGTCACTGGGCGAGGAGAAGGTGGATGGGTTTTTTAGTTGGGTAGTCCTAGCTCCTAGCGGGGAAGTCCCACACACGTTGCTGTCGTCCCCATGGCAGCGGTATGGTACGAAAAGTATTTTCCCCATCTCAAAAAAACAAAGGACAAGTTTGTTATGAAGGAAAATATAATAAAATAGTCATCGTAAAGACAGGACAACGTCTGTCGGGTCAGCTTTATTTAAATTATAAATTAGTATTTAAGTATTTAGTACCTCCTCCTCCCTTACACGAGCCCACAGGGCTAGTAGACCAACGGGGCGTCAAAAATAAATGTTACTAATAGGAACTCTTTAAATCCTAAAGAAAATGTAAGTTTCTCAGGCTGTCTCAATATCGATATGCAATATACTTATGATATTATTTGACAGACCAGTTAAAAGTTAAAAAAAAAGTTTAAAACATGAAATACAACATTTTAACCGATTTAATTGTGATAAGTAATAGTTGCGAAAGTAGGAAGCAAACTTAGCTTTCCCATTTATCGATATCAATTCCTTTACAGAGTTCGTTCTCAACCCAATCCCGAAGTCGAACGTCTCGACGTAACACAATCTCGTATAATGCTCATATCTGGAGCCAATTACATTTGGGCCCCTCGGATAGTCAGATGCCGCAGGCGAATGATAGAAATTAAAACGCTCTCAATTGTATTGGTCGAGAGGTTTTACAAGAAAATTTTATCGTACTTCGGAATTGGCAAAGTTCATTTGTTATTTGAACAACGATTGCGGCTTTGATTCAATTAAGTGTTTCGTTTAAGGATCGCTTAATGGCGTTGGAACTAAGAGAAATTGTATTATCACTTACTAAAGGAGTTTTTAAAATGAGAGTTAGTGTATTCTTCAGTTTTTTCGCTTTTACATAGAATTTCAAGGAATTCTTTTACATTTAATTAATTCTTTTTTTTATCTACTTGTTTATATTATAGTTATCATGTAAGAACTATGTCTATGATTATTTTATTGTTTTAACATACTTATAGGATTTAGTTTATAGCTATTTTTTTTTTATAATATATGTATTTCCCAATTCCTACTGTTATGTGGCAATAACTAACTTTGAATGGTAGCTAATGCTCCTAGCGTTAATATCATCATTTGGTTTTTTTATTTTGTGCAAAATTATATTATTATTATATGCCATCTTTTAGGGACCGGGTCCGATTTTGAATTTAGGTATTTTCGACTTTTGTAGTGGAGAGGCGAGCGGGCCGAACTTTCGCATCGCACCATCTCTGATGTCTTGGGTTCGATTTCCGGTCGAGTCAATATGCGAAACATACTTTTCTATATTGTCTCGGGTCTGGATGTTGTGGTACCGTCGTTATTTCTAATTTCTGTAACACAAGTGCATATGCTACTTACCACGGTATCAGAGCAACCTATTTAATGTTGTCCAATATTTATTTATTTATTAAGTGTGGCCAATCAGACAGAGAATATTGGTCGCCAAGTTCCATAATAAAACAAAGAAAAAATCAATTTCCAGTTACAAGTTCAACGTCAAAGTAACCATTTCTTTTGACAGTCTGTGTCCTCGGTATGCGCACGCGCTAGTTGCTTCGCTTCTCTCGGTTCCGTTTGTCTAACAACCAACTTATTCGGTAAAGGCACTTGCATCTGTGGAATCTCGAATCGAGCTGCATCTCGATTTTTGCCGACAGACTCACGATTATTACGCACAGTTTCGCATCCGCTTCTACTTCGAGTTGTTTTGGAATTCTTTCTTGGAGATTTTGCGACTTTTCTCTATTTATCGTGGGATGGGACTCGGTTACGAAACCACTTTGATGCCGAAAAGGTTTGCTAGCTAGCGTAGTTTGGATGTTCTTGCGCTTGAGTTGTTTTTTATGATTTTAGTTAAATGCATTTACTTACGTGCACTGTGAACTTACGATTACTGTCGGTAGCTGTATAAATCAAAAGACAGTTTATGCTAAGTACCATCATTACCTATATTACTCTTCAAACACATCGACCTGATCCCTTAATAAGTAGAACATGTATTATTGAAAGCAGAATCAAACTGTATAAGTGTAGGTGGTTGAAAATGGCCTGAATTGAGAAAAGGATAATATTTTCTTACTTGACTTGGAAGAAGCACTGCCGTGCCTCCAGATAAAAATTGGCAAATTGAAGAAATTGCCCACCCTAATGCTTATTAGGGAGGGTAGGTTCTTCAAGTTAAAGGGTATAATGAGGGATTGAGTTGCATAGCTTTATGCAACTCCATCCATTATTCCCTCCATAGTCCCTTCAACTCGACACGTCAACTTGGGACAAAGGACAGCCGAATCTAAAGATAGTTCGAGTTTCCAATTTTCGTGTTGCAGTCCTGATTGACTTTTGGGAGTTTTGCGAACTTCCCATTGTTGCGGTTTAATGAGCTGAGACTTAGCGCTCGCTTTGATACCGTAAAATGGAGAAGTTTCATTTTCAGGTAGCGTTGGGTGACAATACGTTACATTTTTTATAAATTGGGTAAATTGTATAAATGGGTTGATTTAAATAAAACGAGGTAGAATTTATTGAATATGTGAGTGGAAAAAAAAGTAAAAACGGAAGTCCGTTAGGTAAAAGTGCGTATATTTTTCGTGGCAGTTTAGAAAGAAAGGGTATACTCGGACACTGGCAGTAGTAACAACCATAAAATAAATCAAAAACTAATGAATATACCAACACACATGAGTTGCATGTTGGGGCGGCCAACAAGTTGACTTTTTATTAATTGCGTCGCTATTGTATTAATTACTCGATAGGAGGTCTTGGAATCATTAGGTACTAAATTATTTTTCAACTAAAAAATATTATCTTTGACACGTTTGCGATGCTAATCAAACTAGGAAGATTATATTTTTTACTTATCTCGTTAATGTTAATCCCGCGTCTTAGAGATATACTGATTTTTTTAAATGTAGGACTAATATGGATGCCCTACTCTTCGCAGAACACTAATGAACGGATATGAAATTTGGTAGAAATAGAGATGACCTACTCAATAAACATACACATATAATAGTTTTTATCCCGAAATAACGCGAGCGAAGTCACAGGCAACAGCTAGTTTATCATAGATTCACCAAACAGGGTCTAAGCTTTTAAAATCAACGGTGGCTTTTTTTAAATTAAAGTTACAACTGCTGAACTCAATACTATGTCACATATAGTGACAGTATTGTATTCACCAAATATACGAACTGAAATACGAAACGCAATGAATCAGAACTGAAGACAAATGAAATCGCGAAGAATTCCGATACAAGTTACCGGCGTCGCGCACGCGTCATAAAGCTCTGAGGAAGAAAGAAAAAATAATTTAACAGAGGAACACTTTGGAACGGATAAAGGAAACGTGAAAGTGGAAAAGAAAGTTGGAACGTTTCGAATAGGGCGGGGCCGAAGGTGCCTCCTTGTGAAACTACTTTTGAATCCGCGCCTTCAGTCTAACTTACTGTTTGAGTGGATCTTTGCCGTTAGTATACGATAAACACAGTACAGAAGGATATAAGTAAAACAATATAGGATATTTCGATATCAAATCCGTTGTCGTTGCAATGTGGGTTCCTCTCTTGCTTACCATTAGGCTAGGTGTGCTACTATAAAAAAAATCTTCTATTTATAGTTATTAATCCCGACTTATTCCAGTCGGACTCGCTCACAGAGATCTCTGTAAATACTTGTATGTATTCCGTAAATAAAGATTTTTACATACAATTTTAATAAATAGAATAAAAGGCCTTCGGAGGTCGGATAACAACAGTCGCTGGCGAAAATAAGATACCGCGTTTTCAAACATTTCTGCAAACAATTTACCACGCTGTCAGTGCAAAGAGTACTTACTCAAAGCTCAGAGATTCATAATAAACAAATACATGTTAGACATCACATACATTGCTCTGATTCTGTGGGAAGTAGCTCAAGCACTGGTGTTACAGAAATCAAAAATTACGACGGTACCACAAAACTCAAACCCGAGACAATAAAGAAAAGGTAGTTTACCATACTAACTCGTGATCGAACCCAGGACCTCAGAAATGGCGCGACGCCAAAGTCCTGCCCGGTGGCATCTCGGCTATGGAGGTTGTCAAATTTGTGTTTAATATAACAGAAAATTCATCGTCTACCATGAATTACGGTAAGCTCAGTTAGAAGAGTAGCACGCGCATATAAAAAAAAACTGCGCCAGACAATCACACCAATCACCTGGTCTCAAACTAAGGTTTTCCCTTGTACTATGAGTACCAGACGACGGATACCAACTAGGAGCGTCATCCCAGCACACCCAGACCCAAGTCAATTTAGAAAAGTTTGTTTACCAAATTGACCTGACCGGGAATCGAACCCGGTACCTTACGCGCTTTGGCCGCCTACCTAAGCCACTGCGCCACCGAGGTCGTCGAGATATGATATTTTCTGTTTCTTTAAAATGTATAAAGTTCGCTAGTGCACGAAATAATAACTTTTTATATTTTCAGTTAACTCTAATGTAACAATTTTGTGCACTATCGCTTCTAACAAGGTCTTGATCCTAAGAAGATAGCTGCAAAGAATCTGAGGATAATCTATCAGCGAGTAGATTAAAATTGTTTTGTGCTAAGGTCCGTCCAGGAATGTCTAGACTCCCACTTGCGCGTATTAGAAGGGATTGATTTCGCGGCTCGGCTCGGCTGGGTGCAATTTCTTTTGAGCGTTTGAGAAAACCGCTTTTCGCTTTTCAGTCGCTCGGAGTAATTAAACGGCTTTTCGGTCCTAAAATGAGCACGTGTTATTTATTTGCTGAGTGGTTTTGAGATTTTCATTATTAGTTTTGGTTATGTTGAAGTATTTTTACGGTTTCGGAATCATTAAGAGAGTATTTAAGAGAGGTAGTGCCCTACCTCTATATCGATAGCTATTTATGGCTCGAACTGGAGCAGCCATGAAATACCTCCACCTTACAGAAGACCGCAGCCAAAGAACAATCACTCCGGTGTTGTAGTGTTCCTGCGTGTGAGTAAGGTTTCCAGAGCTCCTGGTCCTCCATTAGTAGCAGGGGTCAAGCCTTCAAGGTAAGGGCGACAAGTCCAGTAACAGCTTTATTATGCTGTACTTGTCACTCTTAAGCTAGGACCTTATTTCCACTTAACTTTAGGTGGGATGGGTCAATCTTGAAATGCAATATAAAAAAAAATAGTGGCGCAGTGGCTAAGGTAGGCGGCCAGAGTGCTAAAAATTCCGGGTTCGATCCACGGTCGAGTCAATTTGGAAAACGAACTTTTCTAAATTGATGGATTACATACATACATCTCAAGTTAATAAAGCGTGTTAAAAAAACTGTATCATTTAGCTTTTCTAGTGTGATAATATAGTTGTAATTGTTTAAAGATTTTCATTTTTACTTTTGCTTATGTTAATATTTTTTTAAGGTTTCGAAACTATTTATATATTATTGATATTGATGAGACTACATTATTACTTTTAACAATAACTACTTTGTGACGCAGTGGCTAAGGTAGGCGGCCAGAGTGCAAAAAGGTTCGATTTCCGGTCGAGTCTTCGGAAAACGAACTTTACTAAATTGACTTGGGTCTGGGTGTGCTGGGATGACGCCCCCAGTTAGTCTCCGTCGTCTGGTGCGCATAGCACAAGGAAAAACCTTAGTTTGAGACCAGGTGATCGGTGTGATTGTCTGGCGCACTTATTTTATTATTTACTAGCGACCCGCCCGGCTTCGCACGGATGTAATGTAAATACTTAGAAATATTGGCTTTTCTATTCTTTATTACACATAAAAACCTTCCTCTGGAATCACTCTATCTATCAAAAAAACCGCATCAAAATCCGTTGCGTAGTTTTAAAGATTTAAGCGTACAAAGGGATATAGGGACAGAAAATGCGACTTTGTTTTATACTATGTAGTGATTTAAAAATAAAAAAGTATGATTCAGTTTGAATTGCTAGTGGGCAATGGGTCCTCCATTGGCCCATGAAGGGTTCCGCCGCAGCAAATATAATATTAAAGTTTATTTGGACTTGATTGTATTAAAGGAAAATGGCGGTCTACGGTTTATGACGAATTAAAAATAAACTAGGTACTTACTACGTCACGTTCAAATTAATTTTCGGTCGAAGTATAATTTATTAGTTGTATCGTTCACTTTTTTTTTAAGTTAAAGGTAGGCAGGGGGTTGAGGAACATTTTATCAAATTGGAAATGTCGCTCGCGCAAACTTTTCAATAAAAAAAAAATTCCATCCTCAATATCATTTTTGCGACCTATCCATAGATATCCCATACGTATTGGTTTGAAGACAAAAAATGTGTTTCAGTGTGAAGTATTATTACTAAAACTTGTTGATTTTTTTTTCTATATTGGTAATTTTTTTTATTGTGGTTAGAATACATCTACATACCACGTTTCAACAATAAAGGTCTTATAGATTGGGGAGAGACAGACGGACATGAGAGTCACCGTACAAATAAGACTAAACAGTCAAACTCGTCCAAAGCTTAACGATAAGTATCCGGGACAATAAAATCACAATTTTCACAACCTCGACCAAATTAAACAAAAGCCTCATTTTTGTCCCACTCGTAAAACAAAGGATTCAAGCCCCCAGAATTCCCCTTTCTAGACGCTAATATCCTTATTTCATCAACATCAACGTCGGTTTTTAATTAATTAGCACCCTTATGAAACAATATGGGCGCAAGAGGTTGGCAGAATCGAACACTTCGTTGGTGGAACGTCGAGAGCAAAATTAATATTGATGCTGTTCGCTCGTTATCTAACAGTTTAATAATTGGCCCCCGCTGTGGCTTCTTTGCGACGCGGTGAGATCGACTCGAAGCAATTAAGATGTTGAGTTTAAGAAAATTTGGGCTATGTTGTGTTATTTCACTGAGTACCTACTTGAGATTGTTAACTGTTGGCTGTAAGACTTTGCTGTGGCTTAAATACCTGCCCAGGAAAAGCATTCGCGCGATGAGCATTTCGTCAATGTGCATGCAATACCGCGAAAGAGCAGTATGTAAATACCGTATAGTTGGAAAAGGTGCAAATTTTAAATATTGCGCCATCTTAAAAAGTTATAGATCAATTTACGTTACATTCTTATAAAGTAAGTCACAAATAAGTTACTACATTGTTCAACCCGTAAAATATAGTCAAATGACCAATGTCGGTTTTTTTTAACCTTCTGTAAAACCGTACAAAAGCCGATATGCGGTATTTACGAACTGTTCATACGCGGTTTTACACGCGCATCAATATTTCGTGTTTGTCCTGTAATTGGGTATTTTTTAAAAAATTTTCAATACATTGTGGTTCTAATTGCCATGTACACAAATGCGTAGATAAGCTTCTTTGGGATTAAATCAAAGAATTTGATGGTTTGTAATGCTTGTTTGACCTCATTATAATGCTCGCATTAAAACTAAATATTTGAAGAACCCCCTATGCAAAAAGAGACAGACAGACAGACATCCACATTAAAGTTATAACAACCCTCTTCTTCTAACCAAATGTGAATGGTAGCGAATGCAAATAGGACGGTACGCATCAAATCTGTTTTACAAAGTCGTCTTTTATGATATTAGAAACAGAAATTTTTTATCTCCCCTTGCGGTGCGGGAATTGAACCCACGACCTTCACGTATCGCGCGTGCTGCTCTTACCAACTGAGCTAACCGCAAGTTATCGTAGGCGATGAAATTTTTCTGCTGTATCAACCGTTAGCCTTCCGGTTTCTAATATTTAAAGTTCGCTAATACGGCGTATAGTACTATACAAATAATAAAATCGTCTTTTATGGCAGCGAGAACTCATTTGTGAATGGTGTCATCATACCGATCGGATGCATCGACTCGCATTGTAAGACTAACCTCAATGACTGCCTATACTCATGTCCTGTAACGTTGGATAATGAACTCAGGCTCCATCGTAGGTAAATGAAGACGCATCGCTATCTTGATCGCAGGTCAGGTAAGGTGGCCCAGGGCACAGGTTCACCTGGGCGTCAGCGTCTAGCCTTAGATAACACAGCGCTGGAGGCGACTTAACACAGAGAGTGTCTGACGAAAGTGGTCTCAGTTACACCTTAATAGGGCTTAAAGTTTTTATAAATTTTAAGACTTTCGCGTTTCATTTTAAACATTTAAAATAATTTAACGGGTCAAAACGCGACACCATTTTTATTTAGTAGTTAATATGAACTACTTACTGCCCGACGTTTCGGTTAGGTTGCACCAACCGTGGTCACGAGCTGACTGGTCTTGCTCGCCTTCGTCTGTTCGGGGGAGCTTGCAAATCTTCATCCACCCGCACATTGTCACATAACAAAATATTATTGAAGTCACTTCGACACACTACACTGACAGTATCCGGAATTGTTTTTGATCGTTCTAATCGCGGTAAACATTTATTAATCACTGGATTCCATGCTGATATATTCATATTAACTACTTAATAAAAATGGTGTCGCGTTTTGACCCGTTAAATTATTTTAAATGTTTAAAGTTTTTAATTAATAGTTGCACTGTTTTGTAGAGCTATTCGTTTTGAGCTGAGAATTGACGCAGTTTAGATTTTTTAATGATATTAAGAAGTTACATAATGTACAAGCTAGTTTAACCTAAGAAGTATTTTTTTCAATCTAAAATAAAATATTAGCTAGTCCAATCAAAGCTCAAATTTATACGATGCAAATAGCAAACATTATTTATACATTTTGAAATTATCAAAGTCATATTTTTTTATTCTAAAAGTTTTAGAAGCTTTGGTCGATACATTCGCGAACGAGACGCTGCTCATGTGCACCCTCAGGATAATACTGGTTTCGGAGTAAATTAAACACTGACACTTTGACTTCTTGAAGAGCTTATTAATTCATTGTCAAGCGAGACCTATGTACAAACGGCGGAAAATCTCATCACCGTGATGTAAAACGGTATAGCGACATCTGTTAGTACAAATCAATAATTCATATGACATTAATTATCAAATACGCCATATTAGCCTGCACATTCGATCATGTCAGCTTCATCTTACCCTAATCTTAAATACAATCACAACAACTTCATAGAAGTAATTACAAAATTAAATATACCTAGCATTATCCGTTGTTGGATCTGCTAGCAATCCAGTCAGTGACCCTATATTTAGAATATTGACATTGAGTGACTTAAAAACTAACTCCCTTAAATGTCTATTCCGCTCACATTCCATTAACGAGTGTACATCATCCACTACTTTACATATTGTACAGTTCGGAGACTGCCCTAATTTCATAAGATATTTAAAATTATTTAATGGGATGTGGCCGGATAATTATCTATGATCGATTTAAATTCGTGCTGATAAACCAGGGGATCCAAGGAGGTTCTGACTGTAAAGTCTTGTACCAGATTCCTTTTTCAATGCCAAATTACCAAAGTCATAAAGTCTAAAGTTTAAAGTTGGTCTTTACTTTCATTTTCGGAATTATTGATCGCAGATTTTTCACAAGTCCTGTCCAGTTAAGTTACTCTATGTGCGATGCTAAGCATAGATAAATACTACATATTCTGATGTAATCTCGGCTCTCTTTGTGTCTATAATGAACATCGGAAATCACGCAAAGATTCTGCTTGTTTATTTAAACCGTACTTCTTTATCGCTATATATTATAATAATAAAACAGAGTCGCTCTCCGCCTATCTTTCCATATGATATCCTTAAATTTTTAAAACTACGCAAATTATTTTGACGCATTTTTTTATTTGAAAGAGAGAGTTATTTTAAGATGAAGGTTTAATGAATTTCGTATATACTAATAATGAGATTTTTTTTGTAGTATATAAGAATAATACAATATATATATTGGGCAACTACTTATGACTTACGAATTATCGCGTAATGTGATTAGTGGGTACATTTTTTACACACCAGAGGTGTAACAAGCCCCTACTCCGCAACTTGGCATCGATTTATTGATTTTTTTTTTATTATTTTGGCAAATGGAAGAATTCGTGTTTCTAATATTTTTTAGAAAGTGAAAGTGAAAGTGAATGTATTTATTCAGCACACAAAAAACGATATAAAAAATTATTTTATAAATTAATTATAAAGGAATTATTTTAGAGCTACAAATAAAACTAAACACTCTTTAATACTTTTAATACTCTTTAAACAATCTGCTGTCTTTGTTCTAGTCCGCTCTCCTTATTATCTACACTATTATAATAAATGTCTGTCTGTTTGTCTGTCCAGCTTTCACGTCTAAGCCACAGAACCGATTTTGATGAAAGTTGGTATAGGTATACGTTGAAACTTTGAAACGAATATAGGTAAGTATTTGTTTTAAAAATAAGGAGGGAGGCGGGTAAAACTTTCCTTGAAAGTTTATATGGGAAAATGTTCATTATTTAAGCTAGAGATATGAAATTTTGCACAAATATAGTTAAAACGTAGATTAAAATATGAATTACTTTTTGTTTCGAATTTTAGAGAAGAAAGAGGTAAAACCGACCGTGAAAGTATTTATAATTAAATGGAAAAAAAAATCTCGGCGAAGCGAACGAAGTCGCGGGCACAGCCAGTAACTACATCAAACGCCTACCTCTCAAGTACCTCTCAAGTAAACACACTTGTTCACTTCTCATAAATTACCCGCTTTCCTTAAAACTCGTCAGAACACTGCGAGCTCGCGTCAAACAATTTAGTTACAATTCGCTCGTAAGCTCTTTAGTGTACTACAAGGAGGCAATTGAATAAACTGGGCTGGAGTGAGTATGAAGGAGTATTCGTCGCAATCGCTGCGTTAATTATCTTAGTCTAGTGCACAGGCAAGTATTTGCTTTCCTTTGCGAAGGTATAATTTTGAAGGCGACCAGTTAAATGGAGGTAGGCGTGGCTTGATTCTAGAGTTGAAATAGGTATAATAATAGATTCTTGAAGTAAATAGGAATAAAATTTATATTACAAATTAACAAATAGTGTTTATTGGAAGCAGAAATAATATCAATATTATGGAAAAGTATTTAAACATAATATAATGGGCTGTATCGATTTTTTAAAGTATTTCTAACGATACTATCGATACATTGAAAAGCTATTGGTATGACGTCAATAATCGATAATCGATAGTAGATTATCAATAAGCAACCCTACTTGATCCCAAAATTGTTTGAAATAGAAAAGAAAAAATATACGCGGTTAAATATTTTACGATTCGTAATGTGTCGAAAACTTTACGTTTTTAAGAGAGGTAGGGCATAGCGATTTATCGCTGGAACTGGAGCAGCCCGACTAGTGAAATACCTCCACCTTACAGAAGACGGCAGCCAAATAACAATCATTTCTGTGTTGTTGTGTTCCTGCGCGTGAGTAAGGTTTCCAGAGCTCCTGGGGGGTGCTACATTAGAAGCAGGGGTCATGCCTTCAAGGTAAGGGCGACAAGTCCAGTAACATATTTATTATGCTGTACTTGTCACCCTTAAGATAGGACCTTATTACCACTTAACATCAGGTGGAATGAGGTCAATCTTGAAGTGTAACATAAAAAAAAAACTATATAACTTGGTCCAAAGTGTTCTACACATAGCTATAAGTTAGATACTGATACTGTAACTAATCTGCTGAGTTTCTTACCGGTGTCTTCTCGGTAGATATAGGTTCCGAACCAGAAGTAGAATCATTTTGCATTATATACAATGACGATTCGAAAGTGTTATTATATGGAACCTTTTTGAATAAACAAATATTGAATTTGAATTTGACTATTCGTTTTCATCCAACTGACTACGAACTTTCCATAGAGCTGTCATCAGTCGTCCGTCAGTCATTTTTGTGTACGCCTCGTATTATTTAGATATTACTATGCGAAACTAGAAAGGATTATTTTTCAAATAATGGAACTGAGCATATTGCTTTTTACAGATTTTGCCAAGATTTTGTGCGAAACTGCTAAGTTCGAATATCATTTCAGATAAGAGGGCGAAACAAAATCTTTTTTCTCACCCGCGCGGATAGGGGCGAATTAACATTCTTTCGGAAATAAATTAAGAGTGGGCGCTTAGTGTTCCTGCCTACTTTTATCAGTTGGGGTAGGGTGACTACAATTCAAAACAAATTATAGGACCAGTTTCAGAAATCTGAAGTATATTTTGTGACCGAATGTGAGTACCTACTAGTTATATTTACGATTGTATAATTCTCTTGTACTAAAATTTGTTAACATTAAAAAATTTCTAAAATTAAAAATGTGAAATAAAGCATGTGATATTTAGACTAGATGCTTCCAAATTTATCTTACCAACGATCAAAAGCACATTTCAGATTCATCATATGAAAGTATTATTGCTTCTCTTATCATGAGACAGTGACATACCTATACCTATTTACGTTCAATAGATCATTTTGTGTTGACAAACATTACTCAAGTTAATTTACGTTCAGTTGCAATGAAGTTTACCAGTATTTTAATAACTAGACAATTATACGGTTTACAATTAGAAATATTTTTAAATTAACAATGTCAGTCAGTAACAGTCCTATTTTGAGTAGTATCAAACAAAACTATTGTCAAATATAAAGAAAAGAAAAATTTGAAAAAAAAACCTTTTTTTTACATACAATCAGTACACAACAAAAACATTTTTACTAGCCCTTCAATTTTAATTTTCTGTAGAATAACAGATATTTATTTTAAATAAAAAAACTCATTTAATATCGAAAAGAAATTAATAAAAAGTCCGTCAACATTCGTGGCCACACCAGCGCCGAAGCTATGCGCATTTCCAAGGTAAAATGGGGGCCGGATAAAAAATAGCTTTTTTAAATAGGTTTTGTGGCGCAAAGTGATTTAACGATCTTACCCGATTCGTATGCTGCACACGAGGTGACGAGCGATTCTTATTTGTAATTGATTCCGTTAGGGAGGGCTCAGCATTCCTCCGCGGGTGTGAGAGGAATCCCTTTGTTGGTTATTCGGATCCAGAGGAGTACTGTTCAGTGGTATTTGAGGGGTGTATTTAAAATTAATTTGAATGTAGATTGAGAACAGGTGAATATCATTATGAAATACTAGCGGCGTCCCACACGTACTACCTCAATTTTTTTTCATATTTTTCATCAGTTTTTCTTTCCTATTAGTCATAATATAATGTTATATAGTCTATAGACTTCCTCAATAAATGGACTATACAAAACATAAATATTTTTTTCATTCAAACCAATAGTAACTGTAATTCAAATAAACAAACAAGCTCCTCGTCAATACCTGAATAGGCTTCATAACATCACGCCGCGAATGAAAAAGTTGATTCAAAGTCAAAGTCAAAGTCAATATTTTTTTATTCACATAGATTACATTAGTAATACTTATGAATAGTCTCTATATAAAGCAAATGAAGCTACCTCTTACCTGATTAGACGACAACCTAAAGCGTATTAAATTGAATGTAATAATCACCTTTGTCAATTCGATATTATAGTCGCTCTGGTAATTGGCGCTCAACCAAGAAACACGCTAAGAAAAGAATATTGTTCAAGTATTTATGTGTGAAATACTAGTTAAATTTGTTCAAGTAGAAAATTGTCTATTATACTCACCATTTATCAACCGCAAAAGTCAAAATAAGTAAAATGACATTGCAAATCTCATCATCACAATAGGTTTCAACGTAAATCTAATTTACTGGAAACAGGATTGAAACAAATATCCAGTAATATCTTACACTCGAAATGCATATCAATTCCCGATATGCAATAGCAAAATTCAAAGGCACAGTCGATATATCAAGACTACTAAGAGCCGATAGATTTAAAGGGATATCTCTCACATGATATTGCACTGTTTGACAAATTCTGAGCATATATCTTTAAAGTTACCTCTTTATTGTCTCTGAATGGTTGAAAGCGTGTTAAATCGCTTTCACTCGGTGTCAAACCTAGTTCCTAATATTTTTAGAAATGTTTCTAGGTCTTCAGGTAGGTAAAGCTTTACGGTAGGTCAGGTTTACTCAGGATGTCACATTGCTAAAATATCAAAGTTATTTTTGCGTTGGAAAACGGGTTGTTGAGACATCAGTAAAGATCCCCTATTACAAAGTCTTATTAATAATAACCACTTAATACTGTAAAAAAGATTAATAGTTATAACATAAATTACTCGTTATTACAATTCTCCCGTAAGTGACAGTTTTGCACCAAAGGTACAATAAACGCCGAAGTAGCTAGACGTTATGTATCGACAACCGCTTTGGTTAACGGGTTCTTGAGTAGAAGCCACAACTCGGAAAATGTAGTATTGGACCATCACCGGCTTGGCCAGCTCCAACAGATTATGACCTGCCAAAGATCACAGTCATATGCTGAAAATTCAAGCTGAAGATCGTGCACCATACTGACTGGTACATGTACCCAACAAACCTAGATCTTTAATATAGAAAATTATGTTTTTTAATGATCTGACCGACAATCGTAAAATAAAATGTATTATATGTCTATACCTCCGACTACGTGAGACAACAAACTGCGAGAGATCGCTGGCAAATGCTGGATTTGTCAGTGAAGACAGGATGCTTTGGCGCTCATCAGGGGAGAACTATATCCAGCAGTAGACAGGAAACAGGCTAATAATGCTGACGATCACCGGGAATTGAATCCAGATGCCGAAAGTCGTCGGGACGCCAAAGTCCGGCACGCTCTCTTCTCACCTATGACAATCATCAATGACGCTAACCTAAGCTTCCGAATAAGAAACCGTTTTATTAGGAATAATTAACAGAGTCGAAAAATTAAAGTTGTGGACGCCATTCCAAATATTAAAACGGCCGACTTATAATCAGCAACTCAAAAACGAAAACAGCATCATAAAACAGCGAACCCAACAGCACCAAGCGCCATAAAATAGCCTCTCAAGAGAATCGGCAACAATAAAATCCTTTCCGCTCTCACCTCAGAGATCGGTACAAATTTAATTTAAGCCCTAATAACCGCTGAGGCTCGCCGCTTCCCCCATTTTTGTTCCACTATCTCATAAAAGATGCAGAGGCAGGAACAGGAAAATTAATTTTAGACAATAGCACTCGCCCTGGATGGAACGGTCGACAGCACGTCAAGGTAAACAGTTGGAGCTCGATATTCGATCTTATGCGCACGGAATAAGGGCGTAGCAGAGTCAGAAGCGTCCTTCTGTACAAGCGTCGACGGCACCACTCTTTATGACGCGTATTTACATCGGCAGTTTTTGAAATTCATTTCGCATTTGAACGTGACGTCACGCTAGAAATGTTGTGTTTTGTTTTGAACGCATTTGGATTTTCGTTGTGGAAAGTTTGGTTGGCAGCTTAACAGTACCAACTGTTTGGTAAAAAAAAGCAGCTTGCGTAAATCCTTAGGATTAAAAAGCTGTTAAATCTATAGGTAAAATCATTCAATTGCTAATTTATATTATAACTTAGTTTTTTAGCATTAGAAAAAAACATAAATTTTCTGTACAGACATTAAAATGTTGCAAGAAGAAATATTTATTTGAAATTTCATAGTATTTCGTTTACGCTTTGAAGTTCTTATTCGTATCATTGGAGTGACGATTTATTTAAATTTAAATATTTATGAATACCTATATTACTTAAATTGCTGTTATAAAAGTAATTACTATTGAAAATAAATTCGTCGCCTTGAAAAGTTTACACTGTAAAAGGCCTAAAAAATATGTGAAACGGAACTTTTATTAGTTTTACACAATGACAATAAGCATAACAGCAGTAAGTAAGCAGTCACTTATAATCCTTCAAGAGAACATTCTTAGAATAAGGAATTTAAAAAAAATATGTGAAATTTTAAGGAACAGTTAAAAATATAAAATAGAGCACTGTTTATCTTCTGATCCATAATTTCAAATAGTTCAAAGAAGCTTCCAACTTAAAATCACTCTGCTATTGAAATTTATTCGTCATTTATAAAATTTCTAATACTTACTCGTACTTTAGTGTAACAAAAGTTTTCATGAATTAACTGCTTCAAGCAAAACTGTTGCCATGTTTGGAAATACATTTATCCTGAAGAACTGGTAAGAAACTCGATTGCTATTTTTTTATTTGAAAATATGTCTGTAAAATCAATTTCTGTATTTTTTCTTTGCTTAGTGTATCTATTTTTCTATCTGAGATTAATGTCCTAAAGGAACACATTTACACCCGTTTCTCAAAACATATTTATACTGACATATCTTTAAGTCCTTTTGCAACACATGAAGTTAAAACAATGCTCATTTCAGATCTGATAAAGAAGCAACAAGAGCCTACAGAGAAATTATCTCCAACAAATTACTTACTTGCACAAAAACGAACGCACGCGAGAAAAGCTCGCAAGAAACTGCTTTACATATTAAATTAACCGCTTACAACAGTATGGTTTTTTTTTGTTTATGCCATATCACGACCATCTCATTAGATTTTCGTACGTCCTAAAATTTGGTCTAAATTATGATACGATATTCAAACATTTTCACGCACATGCAAGCGATTTTAACAGGCACGCGTTCAACAGTGATAAAACGCATCAATCTTTAGTGTTTCTTTCTACTACGTCCCAACTTCAGTATCTCTCAACCCTCAACCTTCTCGGGAACAGTTTTAGCGCGTTTTTTGGCCCGCTTCCTGAGAACGGAACATGATAAAACACTTAGACGAGGCGCTTGTAGGTGGTTTGCGGTTGAGTTGAAATTAACACGGATTCCTAACACTAAGTACTGGGTGTTCATGTCTTATTTATTATGAAAGGCGACACTTTAGAACAAAAGTGCTCATCTGTCGAAAGACAAATCAAATCAAATCGTTTGTTTCGGGCAAGCCCATATTATACATTGAAAATAATTTAACGGGTCAAAACGCGACACCATTTTTATTTAGTAGTTAATACGAACTACTTAACTACTTACTGCCCGACCGATCGCCACTACTATACTAGGATAGTACGTGAAGCTATTAAAATCAAAAAGTACAAAAATTTCAATAGAGAAGACGGATTTAAGTTATCATCAGCATGGAATCCAGTGATTGACAAATGTTTACCGCGGTTAGTCAGTGTAGTGTGTCGAAGTGACTTCAATAACATTTTGTTATGTGAGAATGTGAGGGTGAATGAAGATTTGCAAGCTCCCCCGAACAGATGAAGGCGAGCAAGACCAGTCAGCTCGTGACCACGGTTGGTGCAACCTAACCGAAACGTCGGGAAACCTAACCGACTCGTAGAAAAACGGATAGTAATTTTTGACACATTATAATGGAACTGGGTATGAGTCGATAATATTTTTTTGACTGCAGGCCATATATATTACATATATTACATAGGTTTCAATCATACTGTAGTCTTAATAAACTAGACTTAAACGTATCTAAATGCTTTTGCATAACGTTCTCACGCTTGCAATCTATCATAGACATAGGTTATGAACTACTTAATGTAAAACTTAAGAAAGTGAACGAAGTAAAAGACTTGGGAGTTGTCCATGATAGCAAACTTGTTTTTGATAAACACATCGACTATATTGTACAGAAGGCATCAAAGGCATTGGGCTTTATTATGAGGATGTCAGCAGACTTCCGAACTTTGAAGACCGTAAAAGTTTTGTACTGTGCGTTTGTCCGTAGCCATTTGGAATATGCATCGCAAGTATGGAATCCCCAGTATGATGTATACGCTAATCATATTGAAAACATTCAAAAAAGATTCCTACGCTATTTAGATTTCAAAGCGCGTATAAAAAGTGCCAACTATAGACATCGTTGTATGCGATATCACTTTCTGCCGTTGGAAACGAGACGCAGCGTTAGTGACATTTGTTTCTTGGCGCAAATCGTTACTGGTAAAATAGACAGCCCCGAATTACTCTCAGAAATATGTTTTAATACCAATTTACTCAGATTTCGGTCTCGCTCTGTTTTGTACACACCTTCTGCAAGAAGAAAATATAAGATGAACACGTTTTTGATTAGGAGTTGTCGAAATTATTCAAAACTTTCCATTGATATCGACCTGTTTTTTGACAGCATTGCGTCTATTAGGCGAAATTTGACTAAATCATACTTTGAGACTCGCAAACTTTGACGACAATTTTTGGTTTTCTATTATAAATAATACGAATGTTACTTTAATATTTTTATTTTTATAATATTTCGTATTGTAACCTCATCAACACTTTTGCTTTTTTTTTATTTTAATATCCATATGCGGAGATTTGTAATTGGTATAGATATCTATTTAATGTAAACGTAGTTATAATATCTATTTACACTGTAAATCTTCCAAATAAATAAATAAATAAATATTGATTATGGCTGGTGACAATAACATTTATACCTAGTGCTTGACCATGGGACCATGGGTGTCCTCCCTCATAGCAATTGGGTTCAGGATGGTATTTGCCGCTACAAAGGACACGACCCGTCAGGGAGGCAATTCTCTTGCGTCTTATTGCGTCGTAATGGATAAGAAAGTGATATTTAGCTAACAATTATTTACCTTTTAATAGTGCGTAATTTTCTTTTCTAAGGGCTGCGGCATGTTTGACTACCTATTAAAATCACCCCGCATCTCTCATCGCTATATCATCTGATAGGCTTAACGGAAAATTTTATGTATTTTTAACACAATATTCAATAGGTACAATGATGATCGTCTCTTGACAACAACCTCTGTAGTCAAGAGACGATCAGGTTCACGCCAATCTGAAGTCTCGGGTCTGACTGTTGTCTTACTGTCATTGTTACTTATTTCTATAACACAGGTGTTATAGCTACTTACAGACACACAGAGCCAGAGTACGTGTTTTGAACGTTGTCGAACATTTATACAAAAAATAACAATAAAAAACAGCTTTAGTGTTAATGACCATTAGAACTATTTTAAGAATGAGACAACAATCCATATTTCTCGTTTCTCGCACCCAATAAAGATATCTCATCATCAGCACTATCGCTGATCTCGGGAGCCAATCCGTGCCCGGTTCGATTGCCTGGTATCTGGTGTTAGGATCAAGATGGTTGGAGGTAGTATACTGCGTAAAATGTAGTAAAAATTAGCTATTCTATTTGTTTTAGCTTAACATATTACAACTCTATCAAATCAAGTTTGGTTATTCTTAGTTTTAAATGCAAAATTCAATTTTTACTAGCAAGTTTAAACAACATTCAAATTTTATTGGTAAATATGACACCGAAATGAAATAAAAAATAAAATAATCTGATAGCACTATAGTCAAGCTTTTATCTTGAGTGAACTTGCAATGACATAATAGTTGGAATAATCAATCTCTTTCCTTAGAATTGCAAAGATAATAAAATATACTCGTAGTATGTTATCAGATGCAGATTTGACTGAGGGCTAAATCAATTGTCTTTTTTTACCATTTTTATTCAAATTGTGATGTAAAGTTCTCATAAATAAAATAAGACTATGAACTTTACTATATTTTACCCTGTCCTACTAATAGAACAAACCCAATCAATTTTATTAATATATGTGTATGGAATGTTCGTTTGTTACTCTTTCACGCAAAAGCTACTGTTTTTATTATAGTAAAAATATATAATTTAGAGACTAGATTATTAGAATACGATACTTTTTAGCCTAAAATAACGCTACGGGCTCCAGCTAGTTATAGTGGTTTGCGAGTTTAATTTAAGTATTATTTAATTAATAATAATAAATAAATAAATAATAAATAAATATAAAATTGGTTTTATTCATCAAAATTCTACATTGTCATATTTTAATAGCTCGTAGAAAATAAGGGCACACTGTCACTTCTATTAAACCATACTGTGTTGATTTATTTACAATAATTTAATATGAATAAGAGATCTACCTATGTTAGCAAAGCCTGTAATATGTATATATTAGCCAGATGCTTACTTACCATGCAGCTACAGGCAACAATGTTGTGGATTCCTTTGGGCCGACCGCGTGCGTGCGCGGGCGCAGACACCTTACCGGGAGCTGGCGACGTGTTTCACAGTAGACTTGATAACTTCCTAGAACTATCTGCTTTGAAAAAAAATATTTAATATTTTTTTTATTGCACTTCAAGATTGAACTAATGAGGTCCTAGCTTAAGGGCGACAAGTACAGCTGTTACTGGTCTTGTCGCCCTTACCTGACTCCTGCTACTAATTAAGCATTCGCCAAGAGCTCTGTAAACCTTACTCACAAGCAGGAACACAACAACACCGAATTGATTGTTATTTGGCTGCGGTCTTATGCAAGGTAGAGGTATTTTACCAGTCGGGCTGCTCCAATTCAAGTTTAAGTTAAAATTTAATCGCTATGCTCTACCTCTCTTTCTTTCATAAAGCGAGATTGGCAAGCTGCTACTAAATTTTTCTAAGAAAAAGAATATTCTATTATTTTAAAACTTAAGAATTATTGTCGAACTAGAGGTGTCAAGCTTGATGAGCGGTTACCGTACAAACAAACAAGACTTCACCTATTTCACGAACCAAGTATAAAAATAACGGCTTCTACCATAAGTAATTGATCGTGGCTTATGAAATACTTTTTCCGTAGTAAAATAGTGCAATAAAATCTAATCCTGTTTTATGACTGAAATATGCGCAAAGAATTACCTAATTTCGATTTTAAAATTTAGCTAGGCTATAATTAATTTTCATTATGAGATTTATAGAATTTAATAATCTATTATTTTGTAAAATTATATCAAAATATAATTTACTACCTCAACTTGTAAAAGTAATTGGTGCAAAGGTAAGCTTCCTTGCACTATCACTTTCCACCTAATTTTTTTTTTTTTAAATTTCAGATTTTCTAGATGTCAATAAATTAAATTTAATTCATATCACTTATAAATATCATGAAAAACAAGCATAAAAACAAATGGAAATACCTCGACAATACTAATTCTTCCCAACTCTACAGCCCTTACCCGTAATCATCAGATTATTCGAAGTCAATAAGACACGCCTGAAGATAAAATTAACCTTTATAAATCCCGCCACAATACGATATATATCTTAATTAATTTTATTGTACAGGCTCCCGGGCAATGGAAGATCAGGAGACAGATTTGTCTTACGTAAGGGGGAGTAAGAAATCAAAATTAATTAACGTATATCCGATTGGATGAGATTAGTGGGCGTGTTCCTTTTGTAGTTGTGGTTTAATGTATTGCGTACTGTTTTTGAGTTTATGTAGGACATTTGTTGCCTGGTTTTTATTATTTATTTAATTTTTGCGCAAACAAGTACAAAAGGTGGATTAAGTTTTAGGGACATTCTTTAATACACTCGCGAGCAATCAAATTGACCCTAACTTTGAACAAAAATATAGAATATATATATTTTTAAAGACAATATATCATTACTATTAGATATAAAGTAACTGTACAACTATTTAACTTTACTTTATTAAAACTTTAGAACAGAAAGATAACACCTTTAGAATTACGCGCGAACAACCAGAGATAATGACATTTCTTTTCAAACTAGGGAGGGGCCGCGTGGTTTGATTGTGTAGGAACTAGTGCTGCTCTGCCTTCATTTAGGGACCGATTATCTTCTTATCATTACCAATATCTGTTCATTATCTTTTTAGTTAATGGTTCAGATATGAACATTTTTTTATTATTTTTATAGTACTATACGCCCTGAAAGAAAATTTATTAAGAAAACACATAACAATTTACTATCAGCAAAAATACTAGTCTAACTTTTTTAAACAACTATTTAACAAACTAAAAACAATCTGGTATTTCTGACCCTATCCGCTTCCCAATTCTATCGAAACCTGACTACGATTTTTGACAGATTAGGCCAAAAAAACCTCCACTAGACCGGCACCGGCCGATCGTATTGACTCGTCCACCGGTCAATACCGCAAACCCCTAATTTGCCGGTTCATTTAACAGTATTATGGAGTAGACGGCGCCTCGATAGATTTGGCATTAGATTGTCCGAATGGGGACGCTTCCCCCTAATAAATCGAGAAGCGTCAAAAAAGGAAGAATGCGCGCTCCTCGCGAATGGTCCCCGCGGTTCCGGAGGCTTTTTTGAAATGATTTTTCCAGTATTTGAAAAGAATAAGAAAATAGTATCTTTTGGTGTGGGATTCTAACACACGGACCTTTACGTATCGCGCGTGCTGCTCTTCCAACTAAGCCAACTGGAACTTATCGTAGGCGATGAGTTTTTGTTATTAACCTCTTAGCCTATAGTAACTGCCCTCTGCCGTATGAGCTTAGAACTACATACTAATATCTAAAGACTCAAACTTAAACTCAAATATTTCTTTATTCAAGTACTTTACATATAACACTTTTGAATCGTCATTGAATACAATGCAAAGTGATTCTACTTCCGGTTCGGAACCTATATCTACCGAGAAGACACCGGTAAGAAACTCAGCAGATCAGTTACAGTATCAGTATCAAACTTATTGCTAAGCTCACTTTGGACCAAGTCATATAGTTTTGTTTTCATGTGTGATGAAACAATTAAGTACTCAAGTAAGTATTAACTTTCGAGAGGTAGGCTGGAGCAGACCAGTCCCTAAAGGTGGCACCTGTTCACAAGCATTACGTATGTGCCAGCCATCGCTTCACTCAACCATATTGAAGGGAATGTAAAACCCGCCACAAAGAGCAGCGTGAAGTACTGTAAAAATTGTAAAAATCTGTTTATCTTAGTAGTTTCGATAGGACTACGATATACCTAACTACAAGCCGAAAAGAAATTATGCAGTCATAAAGGTTTATGGCTTGTACTCATGAGATTAATAGGCTAGTGTCTATTGGAACAATGATTAGATACCCAGGCTGTTAAACCTAGGTTCCTGGATTTAATTCCGTCTAGGACAAGCCTTAACATGATAGAGGCGGGAGTGGGGATTTCCCGCTCTTATAAGAGCGCAGACTACCCACTAAGCCCCCCTACACTTCTCGTCACTTAAAATGTGATGCCCTAGGAATTTAAACGGCAACTTATTGCATAGTGTCATCTGTTGCAAATACTCGGATACTATGATTTAAGCAACATGCTGATCTTTATTTAAAGTTCCCTAGTTTTTTATTTAATTTTAATTCGACGCTCTGTTTTTCTCGCAGAACCCCAAAACCCAAAATAGCGTGAATACACCGAAAAAGTCAAATAATAAAAAATAAGAAAGACACATATGAATGGTAATTCTGCGCCCCTCCCACTGAAGCGTGGCGGGAACTCCGTAAATCCGCCATGTCTGGATTATAAGGACTTATTGCCGGGATGATGCGCACCGAGGGGTACGTTTTGCTGTGGTGAGCAATGTAGGCGGAATTGCTGATGATGTTCAACTTCTACGAGAATCCGGCTCTGCATTATTCAAACTCAAACTCAAACTCAAATATTTCTTTAATCAAGTAAGTGCGAGGCGATGAGTTTTTGTTATTAACCTCTTAGCCTCTAGTAACTGCCCTCTGCCGTATGAGCTTAGAACTACATACTAATATCTAAAGACTCAAACTTAAACTCAAATATTTCTTTATTCAAGTAGTTTACATATCACACTTTTGAATCGTCATTGAATACAATGCAAAGTGCTTTTACTGCCGATTCGGAGCCTATATCGACCGAGAAGACACCGGAAAAAGACGGAAAAAAAAGACAAATTATTTACTGTAGCAGTATCTAACTGTGTTCCTCACTATGTCCTATTGTTTAGTTTTGATGACTGATAAAGCAATTAAGTACTCAAGTAAGTATTTACTTTTGAGAGGTAAACTGAAGCACGCTGGTCCCCCGATTTCGATTCTACAAATGTTTTTTTTGCAAATACCGATTGATGACGTCACTAACATTACTTATAAACACACTTTAAAATCGGTAGTGTGACTTCCACAAAATTCGGTTCTATGTGCTCAGTAAGTGTGGCGGGTCGTTACATTCCCTTCAATATGGTTGAGTGAAGCGATGGCTGGCACATACGTCATGCTTGTGAACAGGTGCCACCTTTGGGGACTGGTCTGCTCCAGCTTACCTCTTAAAATAAAATAATACTTCATGCTTTTTTCACTCATCAAAATAAAGCTATATGACTTGGTCCAATGTGTTACACATAGTTATAAGTTAGATACTGCTACTGTAACTTATCTGCTGAGTTTCTTACCGGTGTCTTCTCGGTAGATATAGGTTCCGAACCGGAAGTAGAATCACTTTGCATTGTATTCAATGACGATTCAAAAGTGTTACATGTAACCTACTTGAATAAAGAAATATTTGAGTTTGAGTTTGAGTTTGAGTAAGCCAAGTCAAAACAGTGGGGATCACATGAAATACTTTAAAATACTTTTTTAAACTCTATTCACAAAGAAAAAGTATAAAAGGTGGATTTGACGTAATAAACAACAATAAATAGCCATAAACTAAAGACAGGAATATAATATTCATTGACATAATTACGTAAAATACTCGTACCTGTTATACAACGTACGTTTTGTATAATATACGAAACGATCACCTCACAAATTTTACTTTGGTCAACACGCTGGTTACTAAAGAGTTTTGGCAACTATAATTCGTACATATTCTAGTAAACTTAATAAACAAAACAAATTAAGAACAATATTAATATAAATAAACAAATTTAAAAAAGAAAGCAGACATGTAAAGTACGAATGGTACGATGCATAAAGCTTCTTTTAAATAATTACATATATAATGTAAATGTATACGTATCTTATCACGCCGAGCAAAAACGCGGTATCTATACGGTTTCCATGCTAAGATTTCTTCTTTGGGTTTACTGGTGTAGTTAAAAGCAAGACGAAATTTCACAGTAAACTGCATTTTCTCAGCTGGCTCTCATGTGTGGCTGAGATAACAACTCAGATCAGAACCGATTAATTGGTTCAGCGCGCTCAAACTCGGGAGATATATTTACTGCGCCAGCTGACGTAGGCGAACATATTAAGAGGCTATAGAGTATCTACAAAATAAATATTAGACAACATCACATACATTGCTCTGATTCTATGGTAAGTAGCTTAAGCACTTGTGTTACAGAAATCACAAACAACGACGGTAACACAACATCCGAGACAATACAAAAAGTATGTTTCCCATAGTGACCAAACCCGGTACCTCAGAGATGCACCCGCTTGCCTCTCGGCTACAGAGGTCAAAAAAAAAAAAAAAAAATATTTAGTGTACAAATAGGGCAAAACAACATGAACTATGCCTGGAGTATTCGTTTAACACATACAGTTTACAGTGCCAATTAAGTAATATTGCCTACAAAGTGTGTGTGTGTTTTTTTTAATGGATCTCGCATCTCTATATAACGCGATGATTTCGCCAATGTCAAGTGTTTTGAGAGACACGTTATAATTACGTAGAAAGCTCGGTGATGAGAGCTAATTTCTGAAATGAGATCTTCATTCTCTCACAACACCTAAAACAGATAAGTACGACACAATATAGACAACACTACATTAGTAAAGGAATAGAGAGAGATAGAGAGAGTTAATTATTATAATTTAATATCAAATAAATAAATATATTACAACAGAAGGCGAAGATAGAGTTAAAAGATTAGTACAATTAAACGGACGGGGAATTTTGTTTGGAAGAACATCGTATAGGGAAATAGGGTACTGTGGACAGTTGCAAAAAATATCATCTGGGGTACCCTCACCTAGACCACATTGACCAAAGTATTGTGTTGGCATTCAATGTGTTAAGTATATTAATGTTAGTGTCTGGTAGCACCGTTCTTCACACAAATAAGTATGTTTGGAGTGCTCTATTAAAAATAAATCAGAAAATTAATCAATCTTATTTTTGGCTAAGACTTACATTGATTTTTGTTTGTTTCAGATCGTCGTCAAACGTCTCTAGAGGTGAGTTACTTTTTAATTTTAGTCTCATAATAACGACATGTTGAAATATATTTGCTCTAGGTACCACCATAGCGTTACTAATAGTTTTTTTTTTGACGAGACGCTTTATTATGCTTTATTATGCTGTACTTGTCGCCCTTAAGCCAGGACCTCATTAATACTTAACATCAGGTGGGTCAATCTTGAAATGCAATATAAATAATAGTTTAAAAAACTAAAAAACACGCTTTTAGCTCGCACTAAAAATTACAAAATAATTCAGACATTTAAGAAAGAAAGCGTGGAGCGTTTTGTCCAAAAAGAGTAAAGATAACATAACAAAATAGCTAAAAGCGTGTTTTTTAGTTTTTTAAACTATTATTTTTATTTTCTACTTTTTAGTTTTCTCATGTATCAATAATTATATAATTCTTTTTCGTATCCCATTCAGCAAACCCTTTCATTTGGAGTATGTGGAGCTACAAGTGAAAAAGGTATCATCCAGTATGGAGTACCAACTGGCTCAGTATATGGCCCGGTAGGGTACATAATGCACGTCAATATTCTAGCCAATGTAATAAAGAGATGTAAATCCTATATGTATGCAGACGATACGTGCATTATGTATAGTGGCAAGGACCTAAAAGATGTACAAAAATGCATGCAATCTGACTTCAATAATGTTATTTGCTGGGCACATGACAACGGAATTATTATTAACATAGACATAACTAAATGCTTGGTAATCAGTTCCCCGTTTACCAGAGGGTCAGTGAATGTGTCCATTAAAGGGCATACATATGTTTTTTTACATAATGGCAGTATAGACGACTCTATAAACTGCACATGCCAACTAATAGAACAAGTTGTATCATACAGATATTTAGGATTAACAATTGATAAACATTTTAGCTGGAACCTACACGTGGAACAAGTATGTGCAAAGCTACGTATTATATTGGGAAAACTATACAATCTTAAATCACTAGTGAGTAAAAAAATATTATATATGTTGTACTTTGCACTCGCTGAAGCGGTCATAACATACGGACTGGGTGCTTATGGACTTACTTTTCCAACACATCTTAACAAAATTAAAAACTTGCAAATAAGAATTTTAAAACTATTTGTTACCAAAACAACAAAAAAATCACTTGGATATGCTCGTAATTATGAAAAATTGTTTAGTATATGTAAAATCTTACCAATCGACCTTAAAGTAAAATTGATAGTTTTATTAGAACAATATGACAAAAACGAATTTAAAGTAGAAAGAGTCCATACCCATCCGACCCGACTATCAAAGAAAAAGAAATTAGCTGTACCTAAGATAAGAAATTATTATGGAAGGAGAGAAAGGCGATGGCTGGTGCCCACACTGACAAAGGAAATTCCAAAAGATATTTTAAGTGTCACAGTATCAAAAAAAAGTCTTAAGTACAGGCTAACAAAGCATTACCTTTCTCTCTGCCCATAGCTAAAGAGTTGAATATATATTTATTACTTTTGTTATTTAAGTCATAGGAATAAGAATACAAAATAGATACGTACAATGTATACGTTTTTAAGTCTAAACGAGAACTGCTGCCGACAAACTGCGCTTGCCGTTTGGCAGACTGTAATGCAGACTAAATTGTGTTTTTTTTTTGAATAAATAAATTAAAAAAAAAAAAAAATTAATACCCATATCATAGGGGTGCATTTCAAATAGCCTGTCCGTTATCTTGGACGCCCGCCATATTGGATTTGAATCACGTGACTATTTTTTTCATATTCCTGACAGCAAACCCTTTCTTTTGATACCCATATCATGTAAGTGCATTTCAAACAGTCAGTTCGCCATCTTGGGGAGGCCGCCATATTGAATTTGTAATGACGTTTCTTAGCTAGTCATGTATTGTCATCAGAACTCAGAGCGTGTGCAAAATTTCATCTTAATTAAAGACCGGGAAGTGGGTCAAATTAAGATTCAAAGATTCCGTTACATACATACAACCCAAGCTAATAAAAGCGTGTTAAAAAAACTCTCATTGCCTACTGACTCTAACTTTACAATGGGCGTTAGCATTTCAAACATCAAACAGTTTTAATGCGATTCAATCCTAATATTGGTCTGCGCAGGGCCGCACTCAACCCTTTCTGATTTCAATAAAATTAAAACGTTTCTCTCGCGATCTCGACGGGGAATGTTTGCCCACTTCGAGGGCACAATTAGTACCCGACTGTGGAGTTAGCACTCGAAATGCTATTATTAGGTAGCCGATATTTCTTGATTATTTAGAATTTGCATTTGAAAAGGTATTGCTTTATTATTTTTGTCAAGCTTTTTAGCAACAGGTATTGTTTCTTTTTAGGTTTTTATACTTTAGAAAGAACAGAAGAATCTTAAGTTTAAACTTAAAATAGGTTTAGTTTATTTGAAACCCTATTTCACGATTAAATCCTTCATCATTAAAATTTACCCACTGATACAACACAGGTACACTAATATTATAAAGAGTAAAGATTTGTGTTTTTGTGTGTATATTTGTACAAAATGTTAGTTCCAGTTTGAGCACCCGCCTTAATAACTGTTAAATTAACAGCACCAAGCCTAGTCCACCTTTTGATAATATGCTGAGTGTGGACTAATCAAATAGCACCTGCTGTTCGTTAAGGTTCCATTTAGGCCAGAGTTCAAAGTAAATTACCTCTTTAAATAGCACAGATATACTTTTCACTTGTATATAGTATGTACATAGACCAAGGGCGTGGTTGAGACGGCCTGATGATGTTGCGATCATTAATCTAGTTTCGGGGACGTGAGCCAACTCTGTAACTACACAAAAAACAGCAGAGACAACGAAAGTAAAAGAAATTGTCAACAATGTCAATTCGCTCTTTGCCTTGTACGGTTACCAGCAAAACTAATGATATTTAAATATTGTTTATCTTTGTACTGGTGTTATTTATTTATTTTAATCGTCTCATAACTGTCTGCAATTGTAGTCTTGAACGTTTTTATTTTGATGGAACATTTGTAAGATTATTACATAGCTGTAAAAAATAATACTATTTCTGTTAGTTGTTAATGCAAAAGCTCAGCAGATCTTCTCGTTTGTTACACGTATTTAATATATTTAATATAAATAAAATAATATTTTTTATATGTGCCAGACCATTAAACTAAACAAATTGTTGCAATCTAATATTTTTTTTAAATTGTATGAGTACTTGTTTATATCTGTAACAAAAAATACGTTGTCGTTGTTTCTTTGACATTAAATAAAATAAAATCACTGCATTTTTATCGCGTCAGCATCCCTACTTTAGCAACTTAGCTACTGAGGTCATTACATAAGTACTATGAACAAAGTTTTTACCACTTTTGCCATTAGGAGAGTCTTTGACCATAATCAGCTATTTTATTATGCGTTTTTTGCTATCTGTACCCATAGAAAGAACTCACCATGATAATAATGATGTATTGGCTCTGCTTATACGTGCGGCAACATCAAATTAGGGGGCTTTGCGTCCGCTGATGTTCCACTCCGTATTTGGGTTCTGTCGAATAAATAAAAGTGGAAAAGAAATGCTTTGGAATTAAAAATGGCTCTCGCCTTACGTACCTCTCGAAAAGCAAAACAGCTACGTTATTATTTTTAAGGGCATTTTGTTTTAAAAGTTTTAAATAGTCTTTTTCCTTTTATCGCAGCAAAGGTAAGGTAACAATTTCAATTTGGTACGTAAATCATGTTCCACTTTTTATAAGGCTATGTAAACATTTTGTCAGAAATAAATAAATACGGCGCAGTCATCGACAACATAACGTTAATGGTCAATTTGTCGTGTTTTGGGCTTTTTTATAAAATAATATTACTAACATTTAAATACATATTGGACAACATCACTTACATTGCTCTGATTCTGATGAAATCAACGGTATTACAACACCCAAATCCAAGACAATACAGAAAAAATAGTTTTCTATATGGAACTTTAGCACTAGGAATCGAACCTTCTATCTCTGAGGTACCAGAGATAGCGCGACCCAAAAGCCTGATCTGCTCGCCTCGTCCTCGTCGTTAACAACTACATTCGTATACTGAGTATTCTCCTTAGTGGTGTCTCAAAACAGTCTCCCTGTATAGATCTATTCTCGCAAGAGTTCAATTGTTTGTCACTCTAAGTCTTAGGCAATTAATTTGTGTACAATGGAATCAATTTGGCCAACAAGGGAAACTTGTGGCACTAAGCTCGGATAAACGGTGCGCTAATCAGACACGAGATCGAGGTACAGTTTCATTGAAGTAATCAAATTGAATAAATCAGGTCCTGGTTTGTTATCAGGGTCATATTGCAGTAAACTTGAGATATATATTATCATCCAACATACGTTGTTTGATTGCTTCAACAATATCAATGTTAACCGCGAATAAAACCTATTTATCTATTTTGACAACCTCCGTAGCCGAGTGGCGATCGGACTAGATTCCATCTCTGAGGTCCCAAGCTCGATCCCCGGTCGAGTCAATATAGGAAACAAACTTTTCCCATATTGTCTCGGGTCTGGGTGTTGTGGTACCGTCGTTGTTTCTAATTTCTGTAACACAAGTGCTTAAACTACGTACCGCAGAATCAGTACAATGTATGTGATGTTGTCCAATATTACATTGTTCCGATTCTGTGGTAAGTAGCTAAAGCACATTGTGTTAACACAATGGTACCCCACAACACCCAGACCCGAGACAATATAGAAAATATCGTTTTCCATATTGACCCGACCGGGGATCGATCCCGGAACCTCAGAGATGGCACGACGCCAAAGTCCGGCACGCTTGCCTGTCGGCTAAAGTCATCTATATTTAAAGACGTGTGTGTTACCATACTCATATATTATTTAATTCCCCCCTTAAACAAAAGACAAATAAAGCGAGCCTATCCATTTAAATTCAACGCGTGAGTTCGCAGATCGCATTACAGTAAAAAGCTTAACAAAAATCAAACGGTGAATGTAAACAAACACGTGAACATGTTACAATCAGGCAAATCAAATATAAATTAAGTTTATCGCGTTAGCTGTGTGGACGGACAGACGCGGGCAAGTGTGGACGTGCCGAGCGAGTCAATAGTGGATGTACACACGAGCAAATACAGGCAGATAAGTTGTACATTCTTTTGTATCAACGTCATGATATTATCAAGGTGGTGTAATTTACAAATAATCAAAATAATATTCCCCTTTGTTATTTAACCCCCTCGGGGGTAATTTATACATTTTTTTACTAATAATCAAAATAAAGATCCCCTTACTTATTCAACCTCCTCAGGAGTAAATTTTCAAAAATGTTAAATGTCATTTCCAATGTGTAATATGATATAGATAAATCCATACTGTTAAATACCTCACTATGCTTCCCACGGGATAGCCCAGTGAAATCAATGTATTTTATTTTATTTTTATTGTTTTATTATTTTTTATTAAGAGCTTGAAAAAATGTTTCCAAGCGTGTAGCTTCAAAAATGACAATACCCCATTAATAAATTATCCCTTACTATTTGTTTTTTATAACGTGTTTACAATTATAAAGAAACTTTAGTCTTTTCGCAGATTCAAGACTATCTGCCAACTTTTACTTTAACAGACTATGTGTTAAAAGTTAATTTAAATCGGTTCAGTAGTTTTGACATGAAAGCGGGACCATACTGCACCCATAATAACCCAACCTGATAGATAATACTCTTAACGTTAAGTTCACTTCAAGTACTTTTTTTTTGCAAAAAAGTTTATAAAATTAAAAATACCTCGCTTGTATTTACGGTAGATAAACCTTTTTTTATTCAGAGAGCACTAAACTTTAAATAGAAACTTAATTTCCGTTGTAAGGTCTGAAATTAAGTGAAAGTTAGCTATCCAATACCATTCACGGCTGCTGTCTCATTTGCCTGCCCGACGTGCGTGGGCGACTAACGAACTGTCCGTGAAGAGTATGCAGCTACAGAAGGTAAATCAGATCCGAGTAGTGTTACCGAGATGTCGATAGTTGACCTTGAAAATCAGTTAGAATAGTATCGATAGAATCGACAGCCAAATTGAGGTAATCTACTATCCCGACTAATATTATAAATGCGAAAGTAACTCTGTCTGTCTGTCTGTCTATCTGTCTGTCTGTCTGTCTGCCTGTGTGTCTGTTACGCTTTCCTGCTTAAACCTCTCAACCGATTTTGATGAAATTTGGTATAGGTATACGTTGAATCTCAAGAACGGACATACGCTACTTTTTATTAGAAAATAAGGGGCAGAGGGGGGTAATACCACCTTTGGAAGTTTATATGGAAAAATGTTTATTTTTGAAGTTAGAGATATGGATTAAAATACTTATAGACTACTTTTTGTTTGGCATATTAGGGGAGAAAGGGGTAAAACCGACCATAAAAGGATGTAATCCACGCGAACGAAGTCGCGGGCACAGCTAGTACCATATAAGAATTAGGTAAACCAATGAATAAAAAAAACGCAAATCTACTATATAAAAATAAGTCTGGTTTTCCTTTCTGACGCTTTAACTTCAGAACGCACGAACCGATTTTCACGGTTTTGCATTCGTTGGAAAGGTCTCGCTCTGTGCGGTTTATAGCAAAGAAAATTCAGGAAAAAATCTAACAGAAAAAGCAAGCAAGGGGAGATAAAAATTTTCTGTTTCTAATATTTCTAACAGAAAAGCGGGAATATCCTCTAAGGCGAAACGAAGTTCGCCGGGACTGCTAGTATGAGGTAATTTTATCTATATATTTGTCGACCTCCGTAGCCGAGAGGCGAGTGTGCCGGAATTTGGCGTCGGGCCATCTCTGAGGTTCAGGGTTCGAGCCCCGGCCGGGTCAATATGGGAAACGAACTTTTCTATATTGTCTCGGGTCTGGGTGTTGTGGTACCGTCGTTGTATCTGATTTCTGTAACACAAGTACTTAAGCTACTTACCACAGAAGAATGTATGTGATGTTGTCCAATGTTTATTTATTATTTATTTATTTATATATTTCATCTATGAATTTTTTTCTTCATTGTTTTAAAGGTTTGTTCAACTTTTTTATATTATATCAGAATATGAACTTATCGATGCTGAAGGTCAACATTTTTGAAATTGTTATTTGAACATAGCACACTTATTTGTGTTCTTCACGTTTTTAAAACACTAAATTATTTTAGATCTTGCCACTAACATCGAATATATCTATTCAAATAAACTTTGTAGAATAGTCTTTCTGTGCTTTTATTATCACATCTAGGACACCGGCGGTAAATCTTAAAGATAATTGGCCAGCTCGACTTTGTTGATGTAAAACTATGTTTCTTAGTAACAAATGGCGCAAAATGAAATATATCGAGCGAACGGTTATTGAATCGCCCAACACAATCGATAAATGTATTTTCCTTAATAATCGGATGTGGCACATGATCGGAAGATTTTGTAGATCAACAGTTGCTTGCCAAAAACAAACAAATTGCAGTATTATAGGTCTGTAACATTTTATTTCACCTATTTTGATGTCTTTTTTAGTAATATTCATGCTGCGATTGTCTTTGTATTTGACATCATTTGTTATTTTAATTTGTATTTAACCATCTGCTATTGAATATAATAAATAAACTACACTAATATTAAAAAAGCTAAAGTGTTTGTTTGAACACTCTGGTCTCAGAAGTTACTGGTTTAAATTAATAAATATTTTTGTATTAAATAGTCAATTTATCGAGGAAGGCTTTAGGCTTTAAAATATGCGACCAAAAAGAGCGAGAATCAGCGGGATATGTGTAAAAAAACGGGAAAAAATCCCGTGAGAATAAACGAATACAAACACAGGCATTGCAAAAACAGGCCTAAGGTATCATACAGTCTTATCTAATCCTTATATGACTAAAGAAATTGATTTTTTTTTCTGATTGAGAAAATAAGAACATTGACACGCCCATTCGCTTTTTCGCAACAGTAAATGATTTAAGTACAGAATCTAGATTTTAGTTTCAATTTATATCCTCACTCCTCAGAAAGTAGCCCTTCAGCTTATACAAATACTGATAAATTGATATCTCCCAAAACCTCTGAACCTCAATGGTGTCACTCAGGGAAGGGCTTAAGAAATTTCGCCGTAACTCCGTAAAGCAGCTTCGAAACGTATCGAATAAATCCGAGTTATAATCGAGTCCGACAGGCGTCGCGGACAAACGCGGCACTGATATTATTTGCGGAGCCACTGCGAGTGATGGGATGGGTTATCGATTATTTGGTGGTAAGTAGCTTAAGCACTTGTGTTTCAGAAATTAGAAATAAATAAATAAATATATTGGACAACATCACATACATTGCTCTGATTCTGTGGTAAGTAGCTTAAGCACTTGTGTTTCAGAAATTAGAAATAAATAAATAATAAATAAATATATTGAACAACATCACATACATTGCTCTGATTCTGTGGTAAGTAGCTAAAGCACTTGTGTTACAGAAATCAGAAACAACGACGGTACTACAAAACCCAGACCCGAGACAATATAGAAAAGTTCGTTTCCCATATTGACCCAACCGGGGATCGAACACGGAACCTCAGAGAAGGCGCGACGCCAAAGTCCGGCACGCTTGCCTCTCGGCTACGGAGGTCTTCCAAATAATTGTAACTTAAACTAATACTTGAACGATAAATTTACTAATACCTAATGTAAAACTATTAATAATTTAAATGGTACTGTAAAATATATTTATTAATGATCCACGTTCATTATTAAATATTTACATTTGGCTCGAGTGGGATGAGTTTTTACTGAAATTTTTAGTGAAGATTTGTCGTTTATAAAGATTGTAATTTTTTTTTTGTGATTTTATCTATTTTTATTAAATCGTATAATTTAGAATTCAAGTGTTTGAACAAATTTGGAGAAAAAAGATTTACTCAATATTCTACTAACGTGAAGATAATATAAAATATATATAGTTATTTAAACTAAAAATAATCATGTTTCATTTTTGTCCATCGTTTTCGACTTGCATCATTCACGAGACACAAACCGATTGGACAAATAGGTTTAATTTTTTAATTAAGTTTTAGTAGAAATTTATTTAAACCGAAGTAAAATAATCCACTAATAATTTATATTTTTTATTTTAAATATTAAACCGCCAATGAGACCACCTTGTCATCACCACCAGAATAAAAAAATCCCATTCGGTTCAGAAAGCGTTGTGAACATACATAACAAAAATATAGTTGCGCACAAATTGAGAACCTTCCTCTTTCTTTAAAGTCGGTTAGTAATGAGAAACAAAAAATATTTATTGAGATTTTTACAAGCCCAGATTTAGACGACAGAGAAAGTCTCTAGTTCGTCTAGTTAGCATTCATCTATCGACAGTCTTACATCACTACGTATCCTCCAGTGAGGTAGGTATCAAAGATTTCCCTGCTAAAGTTTCTCCGCTGATGGTGTTTCGGTGTAATCTGCGCTATTAGCTCGAACAGCGCACGCGTGCATAATCGGAAGCAGCGATTTGATTGGGGGTGAATAATGCTTTGTCCCATTGAACTATACTAGTGAGTCAGAGTAGATTGGCCTGCATTTTCAATAGATCTTTAGTGATATCACTAAATTAGATAATTTGAACACCATGTGAATACTATAGATGCAATTAAATATTAAGTATAGCGGTCCCGGCGAACTTCGTTTCGCCTTAGATAATTTTTCCCGCTTTTCTGTTGAAATTTTTCAAATTTTACCAAGGATCCCTAATTTTGTAGCCTATGTCAAATTGGAAGAATGTAGCATTGATATAAGATATCATTTATTTCAACATTATAGTCATAGGTAGATTAATATTACAAATAAAGAAGAATTGGTGAAAGAATTTTTTAAATCGACCCAGGACTTTTTGAGCCTATTCATTACAAACATACAAACATACAAAAATAGGTACAAATCTTTCCTCTTTATAACATTAGTATAGATTGAAAGCATTACCAGTGAATTATTGAAAGCGTTATAGTGGGATATTATTTTTATAGCGATGAGTTCGTAAAGCCATGTCTGAAATGAAGTGGTAAAATGAATAAATGATATAAATAATCACCTACTTCGTCTCTATTATCCATATTAGAATATATTATGTCCTTTATGTTAAACAAAATCTAAATACTCGTATCAATCTACCAAAATTTATTAACCGCTTTCTGCGTCCGTCAATCTTTAACATATCAATGTGTGAAGATGTGGTGCAACAAGTGAATGTTTTAAAAGTTGGTGACATCACTATTCATTTTTCGAAGTTCTTTTTTCCAGCCAAACGTTTAACGTCACTGTTGTGATAGAATTTCAAGTAATAATCTCACAGACATCGATATATCCAAGGGTCTCAGTAAAGTTCCTCCACTGATGGTGTTTTGGTGAAATCTGCACTATTTAGCGGCTTACCGCACGCTCACGCATAATCGTATGTGACGAATCAGAATCTAACGCAATAAGCAATTCGGAAAAGAATCAGAAATATTTCTGATTTATGTGAATTACATCACTAATGTTATGACCTTACAATGCCATATGATCGACAAGCAGTAGATATTTTGTAATAAAATTAATTGGGATTCAGATTGAATCCCATGACCACGGTTAGTGCAACCCAACCGAAACTACGGGCGGTAAGTAGTTCGCATTAACCACTAAAAATGCATTTGACTCTTATTTTAAATTAAACGAAAATCCTCTCGCATGTTTTCCAAATTTCCTTGCTTTAAAGGTACCGTCTTTGGATCAAAACTAGCTAAATCGGGCAAGCCGTTCTCGAGTTTTAACGAATCACGATTAATTTTATTAATATTTTAAATTGATCTTTTGTTGTTTCAAAATACAATTCTATCAAAAAAATATCAGCACATTCACAGTACATACATTTTAATAAGTACCTATGTTGTAACTTGTTATTACTATAACCTAGCACAATAGTTCGAAGATCCTTACTTTGATAGGAACAAAATTGAGAAACAGATATTTCTAAAACACTTTACTTTTACAATTTACGAAATGCATTATTAAAAGCCTAGCGTTGTCTTTAAAAGGATAATGAAATCCCAAACGGATTTCACTGCTATATGATTGGTTATGTTTTACATGACATTAACAGACATGTCACCATTACATTTAAATCACCAAGCAATTAACCGGACTCTACGTCTACCGTATCGCCATCTAGTGGATTTTTCCCTCATTTATCTTGTATATTCAGAACATTGTGTTTCTCTCACACTACTACATGCTACATAGCCTCAGGTTAACGCAGATACATGACCCACGTGCGATTAGTCGCAAGTGCGCCCGGAGCGTGTCAGTCGGATTTGAATAAGCCCCCGAGCGGCACGGAGGGAGAAATCGGATATTAGCTAAGGTCACGGGCCCACGCTGTCGCACGATTTTATACTTAACTAGCGGCCGCTATTATACTTAACTTCGTACGAGTGGATTTATTTGTTTACACCTGGAAAATAAGATATAGACGATTACGATTACATTTTTCCATATATACTTTCCAGGGCGGTTTCCAGGTTTTTTCCCAATTCCCCTTTATTTTCAAAATAAAAAGTATCCTTTATTATGTAGATATGTACTGGTGACCACTGAATACCAGCGTCGTTACATTTGGGCCTCCTATTCAAATGTACGGCATAATGCTGAGTAAAAAATCTTTTTGGCACATTGTAGACCTTATACTATGTATCTATTTATGTAATTATAGTAAAACGTTTTGTGCTTAATATATTTTTCTTTCTTTCTATCTATGTTCGTTCTAAAGGTTCAACGTAAACCTATGCCAAATTTCATCAAAATTGGTTCAAAGGTTTGGGTGTGAAAGACAAACAGACTGACAGACAAATAGGCATAGTTACTTTCGTATTTATAATATTAGTATAGATACCTACTAACTACTAATAGTGTTGATAGGTTCAGGATTGAATAAGGATTGGTCATTTTTATACATTGATGACGTCCTTCGACCATCGACGACGAAAAATATTTAGAAATCGGGATAAATTGAATCCATTTTGATTTTTGGTTTTAACATTGAAAGAAAATTTTTCTTTACGTTAGTAGCTATTTAAAACAACCATTTAAATAACCAGTTGTAATTTTGCTAAACTACAGGCAATAAATGCGATTGCTGTGAAGATTAAGCCTAAACTCAGCAAAATAAATTGTCTCAATAAAAAAAGCCTCAGACAGAAACTTAGACTACGGATGAAGAAATTGTCTATCACAATCATAATCAATTCATTTATTCATGTTGGTTACAAGTAACAATTATGCGTCGTTAAATGGATATAAACCAAAATGGAAGCAACAGTCGTTTCAAAACCTAATCCTACCGAGAAGAATCCGCAAAGAAATTCAGTAGTTAGTTACAGTAGTAGTAATCTTGACAATATCGTTACAAAAGGTCATTTTAGTATTTAAATAATATTATATAATATCAACGATCTCTGTCGAAGGAGAGGATAATGCTCTCGTCGAAAAGCAAGTTTTTGGGAGGAAGGCTAAACCGCTCACGGAACTAAACCTGTCGAAATTCAGAATAGCTACTCCTGAAACAACACGAGCTCACGCTAAGAAGGTTTTAGGTAAATTTCTAATGGAGGCAGAAAAGACGACCGGCTTTAGGACTTACTGTCTATGTAACTGCTTCTGCTGGTGATTCGGTTCAATGAAATGAAATGCATTGTGTTATTTTTGATCAATGCTTGATTTGTTATACTTTTCACTATAAGTGAAATGTAAGGAAGTACTTAATTCTATTACAAAGAAAGAAAGGAAGAAATGGTATATGTAGTTATGTGTTACTGGACTTGTCGCCCTTACCTTGAAGGCTTGACCCCTGCTTCTAATGTAGCACCCCCCCAGGAGTTCTGGAAACCTTACTCACACGCAGGAGCACAACGACACAGAAGCGATTGTTATTTGGCTGAGGTCTACTGTAAGGTTGAGGTGTTTCACCAGTCGGGCTGCTCCAGTTCGAGCGATAAATCACTATGCCCTACCTCTCTTAATCATACTCAGTATTTGTCGTGGTAACGGAGTGTGTAGTATGTAATTTGTTGCTATGCATTTACTTATTTCATACAGTTTTAGTTTAACGAGTAAAGAGATAGTAAAATTAGTAACAAAACATCACACTTTTTGAAAAAAAAAATGAAGCAAACATCTCCAAGGTGATGATCGAATGACCAAATGCTTTGCACCTATGACATCCTTATTTAAAACAACCCTCTCATATCCCTTCAGCAAATAAATTCATCATGGCGGCAGGTATCACGATACGTCATCGCGTGAACATTAAAGTTCACGGTTTAACACGGAGCGACGTGCAGAAAAATGACGTGTCATGAAGGAGATAAATCTTGGGCATAGTTTGATGCACTCCCAAATTGTTTCGATTTATCAACCCTTCGGTATGATGCGTGACGCCTGTTTAATACAGTCAGGGATAAAAGTTTAAATAAGACAGCTATTTGAGAAGAAATTATATGTAATTTTTTAAGCCAGTGTACAGTGACAATGTTTTGGGAGACCTACGATCTACAGTGAAACAATATAAGTGACCAGTCAGTTAGTGAGAAAACATAATTTTGTTAAAACAATTTAAATCAGGAGCTGAATTTAATTTTTTTCATATAAGTACATTATAAAAGCAGAACCAACTTTGAAAATTAATTAATGAAAAACCTGAATAAAAAATTGAAAAAAAAAAACATACGCATTTAAAATGATAAAAGGTTCCCAGGAAACATTTAATCATTTATTTGCATTTTATATAAAGTGCAAAACTTTCGAATGAATGCACTGAAGTAGATATTTTTTAAGTTTGTGTTAGGACAAGGTTATTAAACATTTTTATTTACATAAGTGAAAACAAAAAATGCAGTCAATAATTCACTTCTGCCATCGACGATACCAACCAAACTTTTTCTGAGAGCAGTGTAAGAAAGCGATGCAAAAAATATTATAAACGATATCAGTAGGGGACAAAATCGCTGTACAAGATTTATTCTGTATATTGTATCGCTATCACAATGAAAAAATGTATCTGTGGGTTGTTGTGTAGTTACAAAGGAAATGGTTTTATGATGTTCTTTTTGGATTTTAATGGCGCTTACGATCCATGACTTTTTTTATTTTCCATGTCCGTTTATGAGTCAACAAATTAATGTTTTAGTGTATTTCTTCTACTATAGCATGCTGGAGATGATTTACTTGTCTTGTCTAGGTAGTTCATCTACCCCTTTCGTCAACGAATTCTAAATTTGAAGAATAAATTATATTTTAATACTAAAGTGATAACTTATAATGAAATCAAATGGAAATTAGCATATCAAAAGCAGCATTTACTTAATATAATTACCTATAATTACCACTCAAACCAATTCGAACATCACCATCAGCTGTTTAAAACCACAGTGTAAATAAATTTAATACTATGTACAAGTAATGATATAAAAATCAACCAAATTATGATGAGAAAAGAATCGAAAAGAGAAGAAATAAATCAGAAATATATAACAAACTGTAAATCAAGGTAGACCTTTTTTTGTACCAAACGTAGGCAATTACAATCAGTTTTTTTCTTATGATTGTGATTAGACATTAACCAAAGCATAGACTTTTATATTGAAAGTATTTGTTTTATTTATTTAAAAACTTTATTGCACAAATAGGTACAACAGGTGGACTTAATGTTAGGGGCATTCTCTACCAGTCAACCCTTGGGTCATGCAGATAGTTTGTATATGGGTGCGGTAACAGGGGAGAAAAAAAAGAAATCATTTTGTTTCATGTACAGTATTAATTTGTAACTGAAAGATCTTTTCCCAAAAAGGTTTCACATCACAACCTTCATCCAAAGCTACCTTCACATTAGGTCTAAGACAACAGCTACCGGGCAAATCAATTACATCTATCATTAGTGTAACAAGCATTTGTCACCTTAACATGTACCTTCCAGATTACATAGCAAACACCGCCTTCACAAGAGTTATCCATTACCGAGCATAACTCGGATGTCAGATGCTCGGCACAATGCGGCCTCATCAGGGACGAGCGCTCGACAAATATTGGGGGTTTGACCGACCGCAAACATTCATTAGCGGATTAATTGCGCGATGGAGTGCGCTTGAGATGTGGATGTTTGCTAGGCCGGTGATTGACAACTTTAAAGAGCATCTTACCGTTGTAATGCAAATTCAACCAAAGCATGTGCCATTTAGATTTTGGACATTCTGTAAATAGGTATAAAGCTGGAGACGCAATGTCAGAACGTTGCGCCTCCAACACATACTCGTACCTGCAACTGAATCAAGGTTTCTCTCTTAAAATAAATAAACTATATAGGAGAGATTTATCGTTGGTTATTCACATCTGAACCCTCAATCTCTTCAACCATAGCACCTATAATGATTTTAAGAGAGGTAGGGCATAGCCATTTGCCGCTCGAACTGGAGTAGCCCGACTGGTGAAATACCTCCACCTTACAGAAGACCGCAGCCAAATAACAATCACTTCGGTGTTGTTGTGTTCCTGCGTGTGAGTAAGGTTTCCAGAGCTCCTGGGGGGTGCTACATTAGTAGCAGGGATCAAGCCTTCAAGGTAAGGGCGACAAGTCCAGTAATATATTTATTATGCTGTACTTGTCACCCTTAAGCTAGGACCTCATTACCACTTAACATCAGGTGGGATGAGGTCAATCTTGAAGTATAGAAAAAAAAAAGATTACTCTATGGAACAATTAGTGGTGCAAGGAAAATATCCATATTGCCAGAAGGACATATAACTCCTGTCTGTATAAAGTCGGTCCTGCACCTGACTTCTTCTCGTTCGTTTTTGACTGCAATTTCATCGGATTATGATAGTGAAGGAAGAAACAGTGCACATGTGTGTTCTGCAAACGTTCGGGCACTATAAACTTATTAGTTAATCATAATAAGATTGGCTACTTTGGCTCAAAGCTCATACATCACATACATTTGTTGCTCTGATTCTGTGGTAAGTAGCTTAAGCACTTGTGTTATAGATATCAGAAACAATGACGGTACTACAACACCCAGACCGGAGAAAATAGAGAAAAGTTCGTTTCTCATATTGACCCGACCGGGGATCGAAACCATCCCATCCACTTATGTTTGATCAAAACTCTAAGACTAAGATCACAAATAGTTGGTTCACTTAACACCTTGTTCCTTGATCACCTTATTATTCACTAGTAAATAAGTATAGCATCAAAGATTTATCTTTGGTGCAGAATGGTAACAAAATTTCCCAATCACATAGAGTTTGGCACAGTCCAGTGTACAGACGATTCCGAAGGCATCACTTGAGCCCGGTGTAAACAGCCTTAGATGAATAATGTGCATTGGATAAGTTGAAGTTGTTTCAAGTCTGATAATCGTGATCTCAGATTTAACTGCATGTTACCATAGTAACATTGTTAATACAAAGTAAGATTCATTTTAAGTCAGTTTTTCTGTTGTTTTTGGAATAAAATTATTTATGTCCAAATAAATACACACTTGTTTTTAGTCAAAAATGATTGAATTCAAACCAAACGAGAGTGTTAAACATAATAGTAATTTTAAAATAGAATGGAATATTTAAACAAGTAACAGATGCTGTGTGTATAAAGTGCCACTTGACATATATTTTGTTTTCTCTTTTTTTGGAAGGTACACTTTTAAAAATCTCCAGAAATACAAAAATAGGTTACTTTTCTAATATTTAGTCCAGCAAAATAATATTTTAGCGAAGAATTAGTAAAACTAGACGACTATGCTTATATTCTTTAAATGCTTCTGAATAAAACTTTTTTAAATGGTTTACTCTATACTTATGCATGCTTAGGCGTACATTCCACTAATTCAAATGGGCTGAATTCCCGGACCCCGAAATATGTTACCGAATTTTCTAACACAACTTAGTTTTGCAATTAGTAACTGCATTTAGTGGTGATAGAACCAATAACCGTTGTAAATTGTTACAACGATGGAATGATGGAAGGTGGTGACTTAATTTTAAGGTCCTAATCTTATCAGGCTAATTTCACAATGCTAGGCTAAACACAAGTCTACATCGACTACTCCAACGGCGTTAATGCTCAATGTGACCGTACGCCCGTCTATCACTGCAGCTAAACATCGTACTCATTCGGACGTTGTTGGGATGCCATTAATCAGGTCGAGTCAGCCTGTTTGTCTGTCTGTACCTGGTGTTGGAGTCAGGAGTGTTTTAGGGCTAGATGTGCCGTTGCTGGCATTTCGAGAAATCGTTCGCTTAGGGTCTTTGGTATTTCCAATGTTTCGTATGCAAAGCTTGTTTACGTTTTCATTTGAATGTTAAAAAACAAACGAGCCTGTTTTTAATCTAACCGATATTTCTGTTTATTTTTTCAAAATATAAGCTACTGTGAATACTATTTAAAATGATACATGCAAACAATATGTTACCTATTAGTTAATTACGAGGCTTATTTGCCACATGCAAAATTAAATTTCTGGAGATTTTTAAAGTGTCAAGTTTAGTGTTCCTGGCGATGATGACACCTTTTAAGAAATATATTTATATCGAAGAGAGTGACGAAATTTTGTCACTTGATGTATACAATTAGTTTCAATTGATTTCTGAAGGTTTGTAATATTGATGAACGTCCAAAAATATGTAAATCAAAGTTAGTGATGTCGTTCGGTTACTTGATGCATACAGCACTTGATGTTTCTCTTTAATTTGCCCTTCATAGGGTTAAAAGACGAAGTTCTTTTGCATTTGAATGCTGAGTCACTAAAACATATCTTAATGCAATTACATCAAAGTCAAAAGTCAAAGTCTACTTTTACTACGATTTACTAAGATTTATTCAAGAAAAAATAGTAAATGCAATTGATAACCTTGATACCCTCTCGCTCGATCCAAAACATCTGCACCTTTATTTGACACTCGATAACCACTCATTACTCATTATAGCGCCTAATGCCTCATCCATTATTCGCCGCTCTGGGCAGTACAGGCCAGACCAGAAATCGCAAACCTTTTTAAGACAGGCGGAGCTACAATTTTACTAATTTTACTTATCTATTTCTATTTGTACAAATTCTGTTAAAGATAGCTATTTGTTTAAATAGACAAATACTCGCAAGTTGGCAAAATTATTGTTAAGCACAATGCGCATTAGAACCTACAGTTTTTTTTAAAATCCTAAATATATATGTTTTAAAATTTTTAGTACATATACCTTTGAATCAGTAAATTAATTTTTACAATTTACATACCGCACTGTATGTTTCAGTGGAAAACTAGTTATAAGTTCAGCTATATTCAAAATATGAACGACAGAGTTTCTTGCCGGGATGTTCTCTGTAAGTTATTGGTTTCGAACCGGAGGTAGCGTAGTTTTGACTAAAGTTTATAGTCAAACCTTAGTCATTTAAATAAGTGACTGTCGTCATTGTTTCTGTTCCTTTACACAAGTGTTTTAGCTACTTACCATAGAACCAGAGCAGTGTATGTAATGTTGTACCTACTAGATTTATTTGTCCAATATCTAAGCTCCCGTGCCATTGGTTTACCATCCGTGCAGTAGAGGCGCGTGTGTATGGACCGCGATAAGAGCAGCGCAAACAAAGCTCACTGCGGACGGACGTCGACAGCCGCCGAGTGACTGTCGCTCGTCGAGGTGACTTGACGTCAGTCAGTCAGCAAACTTAGGAGCTGGTTTGGCATTACGATGATGTATTTCATTAATTAACTAGTTGTACCGGCGAACATCGTACTGCCTACTTTTTCCAAATATCTTAACTTTTAGACCTTCCCTGGACCTCCGCGATTATTTCAAAAACCAAAACTAACATAAGCCTAATCAGTCTACCCGTTCCCGAGTTTTAGAAAAACTAACAAACAGCGTCTCACTTTTATGCACTTGTTTATGTATTTATATAATTTTATGCTACTGGATTTTGCCTGCGACTAACTTTTTTTCTTTATTTGGAATAACAAATTGTTTTACATCAATATGACTTGAAAAACCAACCAACAAACGCGCCTATTGCACCGTGATTCCCCATCTTTAAGTAACGGAGCTAATAGCAGTCAGCGTGCAGCGCCGCATCTACTTGTTTTTGCGCAAGCAACAGATTATAGGAAACGATGGCATCATGATAAATACAGAAAGTTGATTTTTAACTAACTAACGTCAACTTGAGGTTACTGATAAATATATAAATACTGTATAGCAATGTGGTAACATCTATTGTACGATACGATAACCTTAAAGTTCCAATAGATCATAATGATGGCGCTAACTACACCACACTGTGATATTGTCAAACAACAAAATTAATAAATCACGCACAACCAAATCACATGAAGAGAAAGATGTGGTATTTGCATTGGCTTGCTGCGTTTGGTGGGTCCTGGGACTACATCCGGCTTTCGGATAGAAAGTCAGAGTGAGAGCGTTGTATACTTGTATGTGCAATCAATCTCGTTGTAATGTTAAATCCTGGTTTTCAGTTTCATCCGCGACTTCAGTAAATATAAATAAACAAACTCGCCCATCGCAGCGTGATTCCCCGTCAATAAGTTACGGAGCTAATAGCAGTCGGCGCGCAGTTAGCGCGTAATGAGCGCCATCTGTCTGCGTAACGCGCGCCGGGATAACGTCTAATATGAAATAACACTGCGAGCATTACGTCTGTCCGTGTGCGTCTTCATTTAACGTTGATCGCGAGATATGGCCGGCCCGCGGTCAGGTAATTTGGTCTTGAATTGTATGGGCAAGGAATCGTTTATTTGAACGCCATGATCAAATTGATCACTGCTCATTCCGATCGAGTTTGTTTTGCCGAAGGTTGAGTCGAGAGGTAGCGGGTTCGATTTCTGTATAATATAAACCTTTTGCGCACAATCTGTGTTGGTCTAAATTTTTTCCATGTATTTCAGCCAATATATTGTATGTATCAAAAACTAAAACTTGTCTTACTTTGAAACATCAACCTACATTGGCCGGGTAATGTTTTAAAATGTCGAAAAATTGTTGTTAAACATCATTAACTAGCTATTGTCTGCGACTTTCTCCACATTATTTCGCGTTGTTCATTTAGTGTGTATTTTTCTACTAAATTTCATCCTAGTCCATTTGGTAATTTTGTCGTGAAAGAGTATTCAAACCAAATTTTTAAAAGCTAAAATTCTGCCACCCCCACCACCAATATTAATTGGTATAAAAGTATCTTCTAAGTTAGTTTATTGTCCCATCTATATACTATATTTTACCATAATCAGTTATTAAGTAGTTTTTGCATGGAAGAGTAATAGTATTCTAAAACGAAATCATTTTTAGCAGCAAAAATTATGTAATATGAAAAATATCTGTCGATGTTTGTTTCATTTGCGACTCTCGCAGTGTCAATTAGTTAACCAATCATGACGAACCATATCGTAACTCACCTGAACAAACATGATTGCGCACTAATAATATTAGCCAGCCTAATCAGCTCTGGGCATCTTGCAATAAATCAACGAATGCACAATGAACATGATCAAGGGACACAATAGCTCGTAACCAACGTCCTGACGACAGAATTATCTAATTAACTATGTGAATTACCAGGATGTGCTTGCTTGCTCAGTAGGAGGTCTGAGAGTATGGTGAAGTACTTGAAATGTTTGAACATATATAATTAGTTGTCGAGTCAAAACGCGACAACATTTTTTGTTGATAGAAACCAGAGGACTAACGGAGTGCTTTACGTCGCACTAGCAAACTCAAAATAGTTCAAAGAAACAGGAAAAATCATCGTCCCGCACCGCAATATAAAAATGTTCTGTTTCTTTAAAATATGTATTTACTGCCCGTCGTTTCGGTTACGTTGCACCAACCGTGGTCACGAGCTGATCTTCTTGGTGATCTTCGTCTATACGGGGGAGGTTGCAAATCTGCATGCACCCTTACATTCTTAGTTTTTTTATATTACACTTCAAGATTGACATCATCCCACCTGATGTTAAGTGGTATTGAGGTCCTAGCTTAAGGGCGACAATTACAGGATAAATCTGTTACTGGACTTGTCACCTTTACCTTGTAGGCTTGACCCCTGCTACTAATGTAGCACCCCCCAAGAGCTCTGGAAACCTTACTTATACGCAGGAACATAACAACACAGAAGTGATTGTTATTTGGCTGCGGTCTTCTGTAAGGTGGAGGTATTTCACCAGTTGGGCTGCTCCAGTTCGAGCGATAAATCACTTTGCCCTACCTCTCTTAGTTAAACAAAATGTTATAGAAGTCACTACGATTCATTTTTTTAAACGTTTGTTTCTGCTTGGCAACGTAGCTATGAATGTTAACTTTATAACGAGTATACAAAACATACAAAAGGTGGACCTAATGCTTTGTGCCATTCCCTACGAAATGATTTCATTACAAAACATAATTTTAACAGATTCAACCGGATTCTCTATTCTTATAGCAGATTCAAATTCTTGCAAATTAATATATAAATATTAAACGACATTACATAGAAAATATTTGTTGATTTAATGACCAGAAGTAGAAGAGAAACTCGGGAACTTTAAGTTGTCTATTACTAGAAGTTTGGTCCATAGCTAAAGTATTTTTCTTGAAAGTGAAGGGTCTTGGTGCAAATGCATAGTCTTCGCCCTTGAGGGAGGCTTGTAATGAACCTGCTAACGAAGGCCTGCTGACGTCACCTGCCACAGCGTACGTGCGATCCTCAAACTTTGTGTCGAAATCAGAATATTTGTTAATCATGTATTTTTACTGGTCAACTTTGTTAGTGTTATTTTAGAGTGCTAAAGTTAAGATGATATGAATATAACGTATGACCTTGACAAAATCTTTTACGGCCGGCCTAGGAAATCAGATCACCAGGGAATTAACCGCAATGAATTAGTTAACGCACAATCATCTAATCAACCTGATCTTTAAGATTTTGGATCTACTAAATTCCATTAATAGGGGAGGAGATGCGGGATTAATTGGGTAGTCCCAGTTCTGGAACGGGGAAGTCCCACACATACCTCGGCCTATTCTGAGATAGCGGTACGATGCGCTTATGCAAAGTAAATAAAGGTTTATTTTACTTCTAGCTTACGCTCGTATTATTTTGATATCAAAATCCTAGCTTTAATGTTATTATAGTATGTTTTTCTTTTCCAGTCAAATTGTTTTAAAATCCGTTCAGAAAATTTAGCGTGAAAGTGTAAAGAACTTACATCCCAATATACAGACATTTAGACAACTTTCTGACAACGAAATGCATACAATGGATATCAAGCCATTTAGCGCAAACGGTTTTTAGGATATTTGTTAATGTGTGTCGAAGTGTTGTACCTTCAAAACATTTTGCACACCAAACTAATTTTTGGAGAGTAGCTTTAAACAATTCCAGGAGCATTATAAAACAAATCCAAAAGCGCTACAAATCCTCTACAATTCCTTCAAAGACACTCGCGAAATCTAACGAATTTGTTGAACTGGCGCCGAGGAAGCGCCATTATTTTGTTGGCGAAACAAAAACGTTTTTGCGGAACTCTGAGAGCCGCCGCGCGCGGAAACGTTTCGTAACTCGATTTGCGGCAAGTGCAGAGTGCACGCACAAGTACAATGAGGGACAATTGAATGGGCAACACGATTATTTAGTCTTTGAAGACGTATTCGGCTTCCTATTATAAAATAGGAAGCCGAAGCGTATAACGTTTTTGGAAGTTTGTACTAATTACAATTTTATCTTAAAATATAATTTTGAATTGAAACTAAGTTTTGAAATGTCAATTTAAACTTGCAATATAGGCTGATGAGCACCAAATTTGTCTTCTTACCAATAAAATAAAAAAAAACAAGGTTGTGATGGTTTTTGAATTTACCACCGTATTATCATTGTACTATAATCTTTCTGTAAAGATTTTGTGCAATAAAGTATATCTATCTATGTATCTATCTATCTATCATTAGGGCTATGAGGTTTCCCGGGGGTGTGAGAAGGCCTCCCTTTCTTAGAGCAGGAGAGTACCAAAGACGAAGTTACCGTTATAGTTAAGTTCCTTGGGGGACGGCATGGTGCCTCACGCATATCCCCCGGTGAAGAAAAGGCAATGAAGTAAATTTATTTTTTTTCCTCGTATACATTTTTGTGACTTATGAAACATCCTTAAAACACTCGGGACTAGATTTTTGTTTTAAAATTTATTAGTCTTAATTTAAAGCCGTTTTAAAAGTGATTGCTTATATATCATAAAGAAACAAAAGAAATATCTCCCTTGCGGTCTGGGATTGGAATCCACGACCTTCACGTTTCGCGCGTGCTGCTCTTCCAACTTTTTTGTTTCTTTACAATAATTTAGGTTCATTAGTGCCACATTAAGCACTATAGTAATTGTGCAAATCTGGTGATTGTTATTTTTTGAAGACACTCGTGTAACTAAACTAATGTGTAAAATTTGCGTGTAACAAACTACAAAAAAGTAAGCCACGTCATATTTATAACAATTTGTACTTGATCTTAATCGAATGCCTCGATGATCTAGTGGTTTATAAATCTGTGAATCCGGGATCTTAAGTTCGATTCATCGGTCAACTGAATTTGTCACGAATTTTGAAAGCGTGATGATCAAGCCAGTATCCAAACTGGCGCATAGGATAAACTTTTTTCGTTGGCACAGCAAAAACGCTTGCGAAACTTTGAGAACCACCACGCGGGGAATCGTTTTGTAACTCGATTTGAAGCGAGTGCAGTGTGCACGCACAAGGCTGGGACTCGAGTTAGAGAGATAATCGAGCAGGCAACACTATTATCTGGTCTTTGGAACCTTTTCAACCTTCACATATCTGAATAACCCATTGGAACATTGGTTTTCGTCCCTGAATTTTGAACTTAGGGATTCAACCAGTCAACAGTTAAAATAAATTAATGGGTCAAAACGCGACACCATTTTTATTTAGTAGTTGATACGAACTACTTACTGCTCGACGTTTCGGTTAGGTTGCACCAACCGTGGTCACGAGCTGACTGGTCTTGCTCGCCTTCGTCTATTCGGGAAAGCTTGCAAATCTTCATCCACCCTCACATTGTCACAACAAAATGTTATTGAAGTCACTTCGTCACACTACACTGACAGTGTCCGGTATTGTTTTTGATCGTTCTAACTGCGGCAAACATTTGCTAATCACTGGATTTAATGCTGAAGATAACTTAAATCCGTCTTCTCTATTGGTTGTAGTTTTGGGAAGATTGAAGTGTGTGTGTTCTGAAGATGCTGAGGGTGAATCTCAAACTGGGGTCAAGAGGAAGACATGTGTCCAGTTTGAACGTCGAATATTTATTGAACAATTTTATTCTGGTACAGAACTTCAAAGCACAATAGAATCATTTTATTTGCTAACTTAACATAAAATTGACACAACATCGCAGACTCTTGTTAAAATATTCATGTTACGGTATAACTTACAAATCACTATATTTCAAGATTCTTAAATCATATTTCATTACGGACACTTAGATACTTTTGCGTTCCTTTTTTTAACATTTAAGTATACGGATTAAAACACTTCATCATAATAATATGTCGTAGTTCGTTTACACTACCAAATATGTTGTTACGTTTCGACTGAAAAATACCTAAATGTCCAGCGGTATTATATAAATGAATGTGTGGGGATAATATGTTAAATAAGGCAAAAAATAATTTACCTTTGAAATTTTACAAACAAGCAAGCGTTTAAAAATTTACACGTGTAACCTACGGATTTCTTTAAAATGCCAGCGACAGATACACGACCTCAGCATTACCAAATGTCACTACTAAACACACGACCCGAATTAATCCTCTTTTTACCAGTCGTATACCTTCAACGGTACCAACTCAATCCATCATTTACATAGGCCGTCGAACTAACAAAATTATTCAAAGCAGCCTGCAGGGGGGGGTCCCTTGACTCCCGTGGGTCCTGGGGGTCAAGACTGCCTGTATGAGTAACGGCAGTTCGAACGACTTGAGATAATAAAAACGTTTCAGCCGGGCCGATTTCGATTTACGATTGTTTTACATGACATTAGGGCACCTTTTGCCTTTTGGAGTTGTTTTAACGTATTAGAATAAGTGCTTACGGAAGAAGATTGTGAGGAAACATACCTCTTAGTTATTAAAGAAAGAGGAAAATGCCCGTTTTTCGATATCAACTATTTCTTCTTTCTAAACCAGTATCTCCACTGGAAAATATTGCTTTCTAGGAACAAGACCGCCTAAATTGTATTTGAATATGTCTGCAAAATAAATTTCTGTAAATTTTCCTATGCAACAATAATAAATAATAATAAGTTACATGAATACACTTATGTTACCTTACAGAAAGCAGCCATCCTTAACACATGCAGAATTGTTCGAAAATTTTTACAGTTAGAATCAGATATATCTTAGTACCTAGCCCATTTGCCAACCCTTCCCTCATTTTTGCTTGGCCAAAAGGCCGTGAAGATAAATAACCCCAAAATGGGAGAACCAAAAAAGATAAAAAAAAAATACTAAATAAATATAAATAAATATTAAACAACATCACATACATTGCTCTGATTCTATGGTAAGTAGCTAATGCACTTGTGTTGCAGAAATCACAAACAAAACGTCAATATGTGTCACGCACGTCATATGTCTCATTTGGCTACCCGTGTGAGATGTGTGTTTAGATATTATTGGTTAGTTGTGTGTATAGAAATTATTGACTAGCATCTGCTCAGATATTACTGAAGTAGTGAATGTTCAGATATTAATGGTAACTTGTAGTGTATGGATCTTATTGACATTTTAAACTGTTCAGAAGTATTTGGTCACTTTGTATGCTCCCATATATCTGACGGCGACTGTACATTCCCAAATCTCATAACTCTGAACTCTATTTTGTGGGTATACCGCAAATGTAAAGTAACTATTTGTCACTCTCTACTGAAAATCTAAAAAAACTAAAATCCCATTAACATCACCAACAGATAATGTCTGTACTAACCCAGTCACTGTAACTTTTCACTCTCAACTTTTCGCTTAAAACTTTCGCCGAAAATGTTTAACCGTATTTAATGAGATTAGCAATAATCGATTTAGCCCCGAACGATTCGTTATGAGCTTACGCGAATAAGTTATCGTTAAGTAATTAAGTATTGTGCTTGGGCTTAGAGATTTGTTTTCTAACCGCCAATGTTTTGATTAATTTGCTAAATTCGATATTACTTACGATTTTACTACTTATTTGATAATTTTTAATGTTATAACTAAAAACACTAACAGGTACTGAGCTTACCTTTTTTTATACGTCGTGTAATAGTTTTTATTAGTGACATTGACGTTTTATTTTGTCGAAATATAGTTTTAGTTTTTATCGAAAAAAAAAATAGCCTTTATGTGTTAATTAGTTACCTTGAAACAAATATGACGTTATTGTATGTCTGGAAATTTAAAAAAGGGATTTGTGATTTTCTATTGTAAAGATCGGTAATTACCGAGCATTTTACTAGTTGCTAACGGCAGTTATAGATTTCAAAGCACCTCTGTATCTAAGAGGCGAGAGGGTTAAACTTTGGCGTCGCGACATATTTGAGGTCCCGGGTTCATATGTCCCGGGTTCATATGTCCCGGGTTCATATGTCCCGGGTTCATATGTCCCGGGTTCATATGTCCCGGGTTCATATGTCTCGGGTCGGGTCTATATGGAAAACGAACTTGTTTCGAGTCCAGAGTCGAAACAAGTTCGTTCAACACCCAGGTGTTGTTGTGGGTACTTTCGTTATTTATATTATACAAGTGCTTAAGGTACTCCACGTTTAAAGCAATGAATGTTACCTATGTTGCTCAACCTTTATTTTATCTGGAACCACAAACAAATATGTTAATTTACGCCAAAATACATAATGTTTTCCGTCTATGGTTTTTTAAATATTTATATTATTATTAATTGACTGAACTTTAATAACATATCAAAATAATTGATTCGTATCGGATTTAAATGGAGTAAAAATATCGATTTCGTTTTTAATTTAATCGCGTTTACATTATTTTTCCCATTCACAATTATTATTTCTGTTAGTTTAAGACTTTGAAATAACCCAGTAACGCGCATGCATTTATAAGCTACTCTTACATTGAAGCACAGTTTGCGTTAAACTCTAATTCAAAATTCACTAATATCCGGTTCAAATGTTAAAGTCAAAGTCAATCTTTTTTATTCACATAGATTACATTAGTAATACTTATGAATAGTCTCTATATGAAGAAATGAAATAAATGAAGCTACCTCCGGTTCGGAACCTATAACTAAAGAGAAGATACCGGCAAGAAACTCAGTAGTTTTTTTTACAAATGAAAACTACACTTATTACTAAGACACACAGTTAGTTTGTCAATGAATGAACAATTGTTAAAAAAAGGTCTAGTTACTTATAGTAATAAATTAAACGAGGTGTAAGCTAAAAACGAACGACGGACGACTAATGACAGCTGCTATGGAAAGCAAATTTAAAATCAGAAACAACGACTCGTAGAAAAACGGGTAGTCATTTATATCATATTACTTTACGCCGTCCTAGCGAACTTTAAATATTAGAAACATATTTTTTTTATCTCCCCTTGCGGTGCGGGAATCGAACCCACGACCTTCACGTATCGCGCGTGCTGCTCTTCCAACAGAGCTAACCGCAAGTTATCGTTAGGCGATGAAACCCGCACCACAAGGGGAGATACAATTTTTAACCGACTTCAAAAAAGGAGTCGTCTTCAATTCGTCTGTATGTAATTTTTTTTCTGTTTCTAATATGTAAATAGAAGTATTGGAACCGGGCATAAATCCGCACACTTAACTCTAGACAGACAAATAAATACCCATAAAACAAATCGGGCGAGCCTTAAACTACCCTCCTCAGTATCTTAGCTCCAGACTCTCAAAGGGCTCGTTAGCGACTCGCTGACGTCGGCGAATTATCGAAAAACTGTCACTGTCACTATCGGGACGGACCCCCGCCGCGGCACCCGGGGGTCCTTCTTAGACTCATTACGAACTCGACAATAGGCGCAGCGCTAATGTGATTGCTGGTTGTCTGTTACAGGGGTTCTTGGTGGTTTAGTGAGGTGATTACTGTGCGTTTAATTTTCTCTTTTCTTGATAAAAGCAGTTACAAAAATACGTACAATTTCTGTACTACTTTAGATAGCTCATGAAGTTAACTTGCTTAATCACTCTTATGCGTGGGAAACTAGCAGGAGCCAGGGCTCTTGCTATTTTCCCAGGCAGTTGGTTTCCACCAGAATACCAGCGCTGCTGCTGTGTTATACATGCCGTAGCAGCATTTGCTGAGGTGGAACCCAAGTTGGCCTCACACGATACCTTATGTTTTGTGTAGACTTTCTAATATTGTGTGTGTTCGAAATGAATTTTCTTTCTTTCTTTCTTTCTTTCTTAATCTATCATAACCGTTTTAGATGAATATTCTAAAAATATATGTAAAATTAAAATAATTGAACAACTGTAGTGAACTATACAGTTGAGCAATAGGAAACAGAAACCAGTTATATTTCGATACATGAATATTTACTTAAATACATTGAAGCACCCAATTTATCATCATTTAGGCAATAAACATTTAATCAACCTCAACCTTTTTTTTTCTCGAATACCTATAGGGGTTTACAACAATTAATGTATAATGGTTAAATCCATAAATTCTTCCTTGGGGTAACATAAATCGTACAGCCAAACATTAGTGCTAGCACTTATTGTTATGATCCCAAATCAAATACCACTATATTGACTATATTCAATGCAGTTTGACAATATACAGGGGCTGAGACGTGCGGGGGGGTTTTGGTGAGCTCCGCTTTTTTCAGGGCGGGGTAGTCCCGTACACGCCACTGCCTTATTACCCAAGCAGTGGTACGGTGCGCGAATGCATTTCCCTTAAAAAAAGAAGGTTGACAATATTCAACGCAGTTTGACAATATACGGGCGCTGAGGTTCGGAAGGATTTTATTGGATAGGCTCCGCTTTTCTCACAGCGGGAGAGTCCCACGCGCGCCGCTGTCATTTCGCCCAAGCAGTGGAATGGTAAGTCAAAGAAAATCCAAAATGCAAAATTTTAAGAGAGGTAAAGCATAGCGATTTATCGCTCGAACTAGAGCAGCCCGGCTGGTGAAATACCACCTTACAGAAGACCGTAGCCAAATAACAATCACTTATGTGTTGTTGTGTTCCTGCGTGTGAGTAATGTTTCAAGAGCTCCTGGGGGGTGCTACATTAGTAGGGTTAGGCCTTCAAGGTAACAGATTTATTATGCTGTGTTTGTCGCCCTTAAACTAGAACCTCATTACCACTTAACTTCAGGTGGAATGATGTCAATCTTGAAGTGTAATAAAAAAAAATCCCTTCCTTGAAAATATACAACAAAGGTTGACAAAGTACAGGGGCTGAGAGGTGCGGGAGGGTTTAATTGGGTAGCTCCAGCTATAATCAGGGGGTCTACTCCCAAAAACGAAACGAACAAACGAAAAATTTCGTTTTTGAAGATTGATCAAAAGGTAGGGAATTAAAACGTGGTTTTTGATTTGTATAAATAATATTTTGTTTTATGATAACGCTTTTTTCGCATTCGAAGTGAGTTGGTTGCAATTATGAGCAATACAAATTGCTAAACGTCATCGGATCCGACATATTTCGTTTTTGGGAGTAGGCGCCCTGAGCGGGAGAGTCCCACACTCTATCTTTTTGACCAGACAGCGGCATTGTGCAACAATGCATATCCCTTCCTTGAAAAAAAGTACAAATACAAAACATTACACTTTATCTTTAAATCAAACGACCTTCTAACAAGAGGACCGGTCATTGAAAACAATTGACTTGTACTCCAACCCTCATTATCACCTCCTCGAGCCCGAACAAGGTCACCGATCAGGTTATAATGAGGCTAGCGTAATGATTTATCGGGGAGGGCCATCCAAATCGGTTTCTACTTTGCATACGCTCAGAGTTAATTGTCGTTAGCCAAATTAGATGTAATTTGTTCGAGGGGAAATTCCATCGTCTTTGTCTTTGCCCCGTTTCTGATAATGCTTTAGCGCGCGAACGATTTTAAGTAGGCCCGAGTGGAGTTTAATTTGAAAGGTTTTTGGAATTTATGTTTTTGTTATCTTGGCTAAAATTTTTGATAGAGAAACATACATACTATTACTGACAAACAGACAGACAGAGTTACATTCTCATTATAATATTAGTATGGATATTCAAATTAATCGTCTATTGGTACTGAAAAAAAATCAAAATTCTAAGCTAACGCAACAGCAACAAACAGTAGAGGACACAACACCCAGGCTGGTATTATATCACAACACCCAGTCCTGAGAAAAAATAGAACAGTTCGTTTTCCATATTGACCGTGAATTGAACCCGGCTTCAAAGGAATTGTGTTGAATGACGATTCAATAGTGTCATGTAAATTTCAGAAAGACATATTTTATATCATTTAATGCAATTAAAAACAGATTATTCCTGAGAGAAAAAGAAGCAAAGTAAACATAAAAATTAATCAAGAGGATGGGAAATTGCAGTTTCTTTTTGGAAAGGTCACTGAAGTATAAAAACTACAAGACAATTGCATCAATGAAGGCTCTGTATTCCATACAGGCTTACCGTTTCCGGTAGGTCTTCGCAAATACCGGGAATAGTTGGGAGAAAATACCGATCGTCACGATCTCGTCTCGTGTTCAAACATGAAGACGAATCGGCTAATTTTGACCAAAGATTAGGCGAATTTCAGTAGGAATAGTAAATGAATAGTGATGAATTAGATGTTTTTTGTTGTTCTTTACACTTCATGGTGGGCCTGCGGGGTAAGACGAGGATAATGTACGTTGGCCGACTTCTATATCATCCGCGGCCAGTGCCGGTCTATATGGCTCTCGGTAGAAGAGCCAAAGAGAGCCTCGGGTATTTGCAGAGGCGGCAGACAGCGGAGCCACACAGCAGATCCGCTGCTGGGACCAGAGACACCCAGGGTAAGCCTGGCGTCCGTTACATCAGTCCAGCCTTACCCGAGCCGTGTCAGGTACGCTCTGAGCACGCGTGGTTTTATAGGTTTTTAGATTTTAGGTGGGGAAGCCTTGGTGGTAAGGGGTAAACCTGCGTAGAATCCGCAAGGGATCCCGATTCCTCTACAACCGCGCAGCGTTGCTAGTTAGCGAGGGGGTTTGCAAAGAATGGCAGTGCGGTATAAACTTTCCCATTTAAAATAAAATATAATTTGCTTAAATGTTGAACGCATGGATAGTCTAGTAGTTTAAGCACTGAGCAAAAGCTAGTATAAAAAAATAATTTCAAATAACTATCTCGACAAATACGAAGTCCCAGTTGACCGCTAGTCTCCTCTGAAAAATGTGTAAACATAAAAAAAACTAGAAAATAAAAATAGGTAAAAAAACTTTTTAAGTTAAACGGTTTTATGTTAAACATACATTGCAATGTTTAAAAATTAAAAATAATAAAAAAGATACAGTCGTGTGAATTATAAACATATGCATAGACTAGACTAAATAAAAACGTGGGGCACGTCAACCAAAATCCAAAGTGTATACAAAATTTCAGATTAACCTGTTGACAGGAAGAGGGTGAAATTTGAATTACTAAATTTGACCCGAGAATAAATAATAAAACAAACGGAGTGAGCTAAATAAAACCGTTTAATAAAAAATAGTTATGCCATCATCAAGTTACGTATTTCAAGAACAACCCTACGCAATATACCAAAAAAAAACAAACATTACGTAGGCTTAGATTTTCTACGTGTATTCTGTCAGTCTTTTAATCCTACGCGTGTATCGGAAGGTTAGGATTTTCAGTCGCCAAGAATGTATCATTTGCTTAGGCACAAACTTCAATCCGTCTGTTCTGCGCATCACTAGTCTTTGCCCGCCGAAGCACCGGAGCATGTTAGGCCGGGTCTACACGCGTAATTTCCTTACCTGTGCGTCTCGTTAATTGCGGTCACGCGCGCGCGGCACGTGACTGTGTGGTGCCGCACTAGTTTTGTTTTGTTTTTGCCATTTGTACTAACTACTCTTTAGTTGTGGCTTTGTACGGTAAATTCATTTTTTTTTATTTTCTCTACGCAAGCACTACTTGACTTGTGCTTTAAAGAATATTCTGAAAAATTATTAGCGAAATTGATTAAGCTGTTCCCGGCATATGCGAATCAACCGACCCTAACAACGAACTTATCAAATAAAAAGGAAGGAATACCACAGCGTATGTTTACACAGCAACGAGACAACAATACATCGTTAGTGGCGCTACCTGGAACAATCGCGCCATGGAAACAATCAGCTATCAACACGTTGACGCTGACACCAGCCAGCACCGTCGCACCGTGGTATAAGAAGGCCGAGCACAGCACCAGCGATGTCATCCTACCAGTGCCCCTTGCTGCGTCTATACCTGACGTATTAACAGCATTTGAATTGTATAAAGTAAAGTAACTTTGTAAAAGTTTACAAATAAATTATTTTTTAAATATTAGTCCATCTCTAATATTTTGACTGGCGCCCAACGTGGGGCCCAGTAAACTTATTTTTGGTAAGATCTTTCCGAGACAAATCTCCGAAGACGCCATTACGTAAGTAAGACTCTTAAGTCTGTAGACTGGGCAACCTCACAAACAAATTCGTCAAAATATACATGCTGTACATCGGGATCATCCTACCGCTGTAAGTACAAGTAGCACTATCCTGTAAACCACCAAAATTCCCATCCTTCGTCCAGCGAAGTTTGTATATAAAGGAAGTAAGGTAACGATGACCGACCCTCGTCCTACGATGCAGGGATACAACACTCAGCTGCCTTCAGCATCTGGGGTAACTCCTAAACCTGAGCCGGCAGTTGTACAACTCAAGGTAGACCCTAGTGTTTTAATTAAATTCGTCCCTTCGTATAACGGAGATACGTTCACACTCTATAACTATTTAAATAGCGCGAAACAGTGGCTTCAAGTAGTAGGGGGTAACACACCTCAGAATGTAATGTTACTACTTAGCAAATTAGAAGGGAAAGCAGCCCTTATAGTTACCATGATCTCCCATAATTTCGATTGGAATATAATCGAAAATAGCCTTAAGCAAGAATGTGGAGACAATCGAGAATTCAATACGTTATTAATTGAATTATCAAATATAAAACGAAAAGGGTCGTACAATGACTTTATTTTCGAATTAAAACAAAGACTATTTTTCATAAAAAGTAAATTATTGGATAAATATGCTAATATAACTTTAGTCGAAGAGGTTATGGAGCCTTATATAAACATGGCCCAAAATACCTTACGAAATAGCCTCCCGTACCATGATCAAATTTACGTCTCTAACTGTACTTTTACAGAAACATGTACAAAAATCTTACAATTGGAAGCTGAGGGACGATTCGAAAATATAAAACAAAAATTTTCTAATATTATACCAGCTCCAAAAATTATCCAACCTCATAATAGTTGGGATAGTAGGATTTTAACGAATCAAACAGATAGACAACAATTCCCAATGAGGCAAAATAATGTTCCATTCATGAATTCTGCACCGAATAGGAACAATACATCGTTTCAATTCCAATACCCGCCGCGATCCAATGTATTCGCGAAAACTAAACACCCATACTTTCAACAACAGGTTGCATACAATAGGCAATTAGCGCCGCGACCCGTACCTAACCAGTCCCAAGCGCAAGACGTTAGTATGAGGACCGCTCCTCACCTAAAACCCGGTCAAATAAATGTCGGTAATGGAAAATTTATTGAGGAAGTTTTTAATATAAATAGCCAAAGTGAATTAGGAGAAAACTATGATAGTTATCAAAATGTTTGTGACAATTTTAGTGAAAATAATTTGTGTTTAGAAAAAAATAATTCAAGACAACAAAGAGGTAATGTACCAAATTTTTACCTAACACAAAATCGACACGAGAACACATAAATTTTAATCACATTAAATCTTATTTACCTTATTTTGAAACGGACGATCCTAAATTTAAAATATTAATAGATACCGGTAGCCAAAGGTCGTTTATTACGCCTAAGGTCCAACAAACTTATTTTTCAGATTGTTTTCAAAACGAAAAGTTTTCTGTGAAAACATCACATGGAGTAACTTATCATAACGGTGTAGTTATAACTCCGTTTTGGAAAAAATATTTCGGCGACATTGATAAAGGACAGTTAAAATTTTATATTTACAATTTTAGTGATAAATACGATTTTTTAATGGGAACGGATATGATTAAACAAATCGAAGCTAAAATTGACTTAGGGGAACGAAAACTTTCCATGCCAACTAACGAGTTATTAATTTTTCATATGACGGACATAGACAATCATAGTATAACGGATATTTGTAAGACTTATGATGATTTATTTACCGAGGAAGTTACGAATAGTGCCACCACAAAAATAAAACATCATATAACATTAATGAATGAGGAACCAATTTACCAAAAACCATATAGGTTACCTCAAGTACAACAGGAAGAAGTTAAAAAACAAATTGACAAATTATTAGCCGAAAAAATTATTAGACATTCAGAATCCCCGTGGGCCTCTCCTGTACACATCATTCCAAAAAAAATGGATCAATCAGGAATACAAAAATGGCGAATGGTAATTGATTATCGCAGGCTAAATGAACGAACTAAGTCAGATAAATTCCCTTTGCCAAATATTGAGGAATTATTTTCTAAGCTACAAGGCAATAAATATTTTACAACATTAGATTTAACTTCTGGTTACCACCAAATATTAATGGACGACGCTTCAATTGAAAAGACCGCGTTCAGTACTCCGAACGGCCATTTCGAATTTTTGAGAATGCCATTTGGTTTAAAAAACGCTCCAGCAACTTTTCAACGTATGATGAATAGTGTGCTTAGCGACGAAATCAATAAAAACATTTGTTTATGTTATTTAGATGACATAATTATATATTCAAAAACTAAGCAGGATCACATAAATCGATTACAACAAGTATTCGAAGCTTTACGAAGAGCTAATTTAAAAGTTAACAAAAATAAATGCGTTTTCATGGCTGAAGAAATAGAATTCTTAGGTCATATCTTAAACAAAGACGGCTTAAAGCCAAATCAAAAGAAAATAGAGGCAATTAAAAAATTCCCTATACCTAAAAGTTTAAAAGAAATTCGTGCATTTTTAGGATTAATAGGATATTATCGAAAGTTTGTGCCAAATTTAAGTAAAATAGTAAAACCGCTTACTGAGGCTACAAAGAAAGATGCTGTTATAGACATACATAATAAAGAGTATGTTAAAGCAGTAGAAACTTGTAAAAGTTTGTTAGTAAATGCACCAATACTCGCATTTCCAGATTTTAACAAAACGTTTGTTGTTACTACGGACGCATCTGATATTGCTTTAGGCGCCGTACTTAGCCAAAACAATCATCCTATTGCTTACGCTTCACGAACGTTAAGTAAAACTGAACAAAATTATAATACCACTGAAAAAGAGTTATTAAGTATGATATGGGCAATAACTCAATTTCGACCTTATATTTATGGTAGAGAATTTTTATTACGTACAGACCATAAAGCATTAATATGGCTTTCTAAATTAAAAGAGCCTAATCAAAGATTAACAAGATGGAAATTAAAATTACAAGATTATGATTTTAAAATTGAACATGTTAAGGGTAAAGATAATTACGTAGCAGACGCGTTAAGTAGAATTAAATTATTTAATACGGATAGTTCAAATGATTCCATGCAAGTAAATGCGGAAAATCAAACTAGTTCTTCGCGTGTAAATTTAGAACAAGATTTAGCATTAAGTGATAGTGGATCTAGTAGTCAAACTATACATTCCAATGTAGATAATAGTGACAATGGAATTCCAATTATCCATGCTTACCCGCCCAAAAGACTAAGGCGCGTAGTATTTGAAATGGCACCTTATAAAAAGGCGACCAGAAATGAAGGGATTTGGTATTTTTATATTCCACCCGAAAGTGTAGAAGAAACTGTTAAGGAATTTATGTTAGAATATTTAGGTAATGAAAAATACGCCTTCATCATACCAAATGAAGAGCTATATTGTAAAATTTCTGAAGTTTATCGGAAATATTTTGATCATAGTAAGTTTAAGCCAGTTAGGTATACAAAATCGTTAATAGAAATAAATAATAAAGAGGAACAATTAAAGTTAATTAAGAATTATCATTTACAAGATAATAGACACGCAGGAATCGAAAGTTTATATAAGCAATTAAAAGAAAAATATTATTGGGAAAATATGCATAAACATATTAAAAAATATGTTTTACAATGTGAGGCATGTAAAAAGGAAAAGTATGATAGACATCCTAATAGAACTCACTTTAGTTTAACTGAAACACCACAAAAGCCTATGGAAATATGGCACATAGACTTCATGTCTTTAGAAAGGCAATGGTATTTAACAATAATTGATAAATTTTCTAAATACGCTATAATTAAACCTACCGAAAAGAGTAGAGTTTACGATACTTTATCGGAAATTTTTGCATTAATTGGGGCACCTAATAAAATAGTGCATGATGGAGAGCAATCATTTTGTAGTGAAATACTAAATGAGTTATTTCAAACATATAGTATAATTAATCACACAACCTCTCCACAACATCATAAATCTAATTCTGATGTTGAAAGACTCCATAGTACTATACAAGAGTTATATCGTTTACAAAGAGATTCTGAATTAGATAGAAATCAGAAAATATATTTTATTACTCATGCATATAATAATACAATGCATAGTGCAATAAATTTATCGCCGTTTGAGGTTCATTTCGGACGAAAGCCAAGGTTACGAAACTTTGACGATCTCAGGGTTACTATTCAACACTATACGACACAACAAAAAGAATTTGTTGAAAATTTAAATAAAAATGTACATAACCAATTAAAAGAACAAAAGGATATTAGAAATAATAGGCTTAATTTAGGCATAAGACCTCCAAAAATTTATAAAGTAGGAGATAGAACTTATTTGAAAAATAGTATGGCTGAAAGGCATAAGACCAAGCCAAGATATTTAGGTCCATATACCATAAGTAGTTGTTTGCCAAATAATAAATATAAATTAAGTAATGGCAAAACATATCATGTAGAGGAACTTATTGTTACAGATGTGTCTGTATCTTCGGATACAAGTTCCGCGAATTAAATCAAAACGAACATTTAATTCTCGTCGAGTCAAAACCTACAAAAATTATCGAAGGAAGATGGACGGTCATTCATAGATTAGATATAGGACCTATAATGTATAACAAGAATAAAATAAAGGAATCAATCAATTTAGCGAAATTAAGTTCTAAAATGGAAGATGTAAAAGTAATTTATGATAGGATAGACATTGTAATGGAACATATAGAGGAGATATGTAATCACTTAAATATCCAAGCCAGTTTTAGAGTTAAACGAGGTTTAATTAATGGTTTAGGTTCTATTATTAAAGCTATTACTGGTAACTTAGATCAAGATGATTTAATTAATATTCAAAAGGATTTAGAAACATTAAAAGTTGCATATAATAAACAAATATCTGTAACTAATGAATCATTAGAAGAATTTAATAAACAAATTAAAAGAATAACTGATGTTCAAGAACATTTAGATAAACAATATTTAGCTATTTCAAATCATAAAGTTCAGCAAAAGATAGCACTTGGATTGTTATTTCAAGTTCAAACATTGCAAGATATTGCAGAACGATTAACTACAGCAATAACTTTTGCAGAACACAATATGTATCATTATAGTATTATACAATCGCACGTTTTGCAAGAAACTTTTAATGAAATTCCTAATGATTTAAAAATTTCAAATAGTATTAATGATGTCGAGGCTTTTATTAAAGTTAATTGTAAAATAATTAATAACATTGTATACTTCATATTAAATATTCCATTAGTTAAAACTAAGATATATAAGACTAGGAAAATTGTACCTATTATACAGAACAACCCTACCTGTACCTATCCTTTAGTGCGAAAAGTTACTTTAGCGTATAATGAGCTAGAAGCATACGAAGTAGAAGATTGTATAGAATTAAAGGAAAATATATGCAAAGGAAGTGTTTTACAAATGAACACTTGCGAAACAGAAATTCTTTGGAGAAAGGAAGATACAAAATGTGAGGTAGTACCCATTAAATGTCCAGACGAATTGCTGCAAGAAATCTCTCCAAAATCAATCTATATTTACACAAACAAAACAACGGAAGTAAATATTAGATGTGGAAAAGACTTTGACACTTTTTTGATAAAAGGAGCTTACTTATTAGACGGAGAGAACTGTGAGCTGAATATTTCAGGCGTCAGGAGATTTAGAACGAAAGAGTCTGTAGAGAAAGTAATCATTGCCAAAATAACATTGAATTGGACTCAAGAAGTTCTAGAAAAAGAACTTAGTTATGATACAGACAAGATACATAAGAAGTTAAAACAACTCAAGCAAATAAATGAGTTGCAGACACAGACTCTGCATAACAAAATTCAATATTGCATCATAATTGCGATATTAATAATAATGATGGTCTATGTTGCAGTTCAAATTTTCCGATCCCAGATTTGGAAGAAACCTGGGACTTCAAATTTAAGGGGGGATAATCAACCGACCCTAACAACGAACTTATCAAATAAAAAGGAAGGAATACCACAGCGTATGTTTACACAGCAACGAGACAACAATACATCGTTAGTGGCGCTACCTGGAACAATCGCGCCATGGAAACAATCAGCTATCAACACGTTGACGCTGACACCAGCCAGCACCGTCGCACCGTGGTATAAGAAGGCCGAGCACAGCACCAGCGATGTCATCCTACCAGTGCCCCTTGCTGCGTCTATACCTGACGTATTAACAGCATTTGAATTGTATAAAGTAAAGTAACTTTGTAAAAGTTTACAAATAAATTATTTTTTAAATATTAGTCCATCTCTAATATTTTGACTTGCGTCTCATTTTCTGTTTTATAGATCAGTTTAAGAAGGTGCTTTTTTTTCTCAAAAACGTTTTAACATAGGTGTATAGATAGAGAGATAAAGTGTGTATCGTAAAAAGAAGAGCTGGATAATTTCTGAAAAAAACTTGACAGTTAAAAATAAATCTGATAACATCACATACATTTGTCTTTATCGTTAGTGCCATAAGTTATGAAAACTAGCATAACACACTTAAATATATTAATGAAACACCCAAACAAACTCAATATCATCATACTAATGTTTGTCCTGAGCGAAGATTGAACCAACAACCCTTAATCAGGAAAGCCTCTAGCGATAGTCATTTCTCTTTTTTTGTTCCTAAGTATATTGTTAATTTAAGTCATTTATACACTTACTATATTATAGGCATAGCCAGATTTTTTTTTTATTTTATTTTTTTTTTAAAGTGGATGTGAAGTCGAGATAATCTTTCAAAAAGTAAAAGATGACCAGCATTAAAACTAGCAATTATTCGCGCGCACTCCTTCCGAAGTTCATTACCCAAGCACAAACGTCGCGCCAATAACACGGGCGTTCATAACTCAGCCGGCTGCGCGGCTCGATACGGGGCTTACTTTGACAGCTGACAGATTTATTAGCTCTCAAAATTCCCCGGCGCGTAACGGTTTAAAACGGCGCGCGGCGCGTCTGCGACGGCTTATTCTTTGAGCGGTATTTTGTTGGGTTCGGCGGTTTTTGACGTTTGCCAAGTTGTAAGTCGTCTATTAGTTTTTTTTTAAAACCAATTATTGATGACCGCGGTTGACCTTTGTATCTTCAGTGGTTTTCAAGAGAAGGACACACACTCTTAATGTTTTATTAACTAATGATGACTGCTGTTCCCCCTCTTTACCGGACTTTTGGGGGAGTGGACTTACCCCTAATTTTTTTTCTGGTGGGTCTTCAACTGAAAATAGTGATAGTGGTTTTTGAGAGGGCGAGACTTAACGGTCGTGCAATCCTTGAGATCCCAGATTCGATTCCCGATCGGGCAAATTAGAAACCAAAATGTCTATATTGTCTCGGGACTTGATATTGTGGCAATGTCGTTGTTTCTGTTTTTCGTAACACAAGTGATTTAGCACTTATCGCAGAATCAGAGCAATGAATATGATGAGGTCCAAAAAACTTGTGTGTCAACTGGAGTTACTCAGGCTACGGTCAGAAAACCAGAGCTGCAGCGGTTTGCCATCGGAATATTTAACAAATTTTGAGGGTCTCTTTCACCAACAAAACTCTAACAGTAACCAACGAATTGCAGGTGACAGTAAATTTGAAATAGCACATTAACTAGTCCATCAGCGTCTATAAATCCTTGAACTAATTTTCTACCCCAACAACACCAAACAATTTGGTTATTCGTGCTGAAACATAAACAAAACTTTATCATAATTTTAGTGTTTCTTCTAAACCAAAACTGATTGGGCTCAAATCTCCAATCGATTAACCATAAGGCACAAAATCCGAATAATGCTCTCTGTGGTAGTAAAAGAGGAAAATCGTCAAAAAATACGCCGAAGAAGGAAAAACGATAAAAACGTTTTATTGCTTCCTTAAAATTCGCCAAAAATCAACAATTCAATTCTATGCGAGTCATAAAGTAGAAAGATGGATTTCGAATCGAACCTCCTACTACGGAAAACCCGATGAAAATACATTTTCTTGTGATTTATATTTAAAGTCATCCTAAAAATCTATTTGTGATGATAAGTAATGAATATTGAGAGTATACGACTTTTGTCCAAATTATTGATGCTGATAAAATTTTAAATGCATATCTCTGAAATGAAATCAAAATAAAACTATATGACTTGGTCTAAAGTGTTCTACACATAGCTATAAGTTAGATACTGCTACTGTAACTAATCTGCTGAGTTTTTTACCGGTGTCTTCTCGGTAGATATAGGTTCCGAACCGGAAGTAGAATCACTTTGCATTGTATTCAATGACGATTCAAAAGTGTTACATGTAACCTACTTGAATAAAGAAATATTTGAGTTGAGTTGAGTTGAATGTGACAATATTTAAGGTTATAATTGTTTTTATTAAATATGTTTCATAATTTTCAAACCATTATATTAATTTTCTAACAGATACATTTGAAAATGTTGCGAAAAAAAACACTCTTACGAAAATTATATTTATATTTTATGCTGCCTAAAAATACTTTGCTACATCTTCGAGATTCAATCACTTGTAGTACCTCACACAGTATTATTTGTTGATAATAGTTGAGATATATAATCAATATTTACCCATCACATGGCAACACTCGTCTCCATTATACTTTATTCGCATTTTAGTGCCATTCAACGCGTCTGATTTTCAATATCTTCACATTCACAAACTATTGTTACTTATTATATCTTTGTTTACTTTATTATTTGTGCCTAAGTGTAAAAAAATATGTCAATTTTTTAAATATGGTCTATATAACATAAACGCTCTTCTACTGCTCACCGCTTTAAACTCGAAAGTATCTCACTTCCAAAAAGTTGTCTTATCTAGAACCAGTAGTAATACCTCTATACAAACACTCGTAAAATACTCTCGATATTATCCGCGCAATAGGTTTAATGTCTTATAAGGAAAGAGAGAGACGGCTGCGTCAGACAGAGATGGCGGGAAGGAAGTGTGCACTGTTCAAATACATACGATTACGTCGCTAAACCGAAATGGAAGATCTCCAGTCCCTGAGGAGGCTGCATTCCGTCTAGATGGGTACTCGCTAGTGATGTCCAATGATCAATTGTTAAACTATCGATGTTTTTTAATCGATAATCAGCATAGCTTCAGCTCGCGTGCAAGTAGTTACAAGCACGATACAGATCTTACGTTATTTTTTGACATCATTGCTGTACAAGAAAAAACATACCGGGCTAGGCAAATCGTGTATAGCATGCGTATCCTGCACAGTTGTAAATCAAATTTCCTCTATCAATAGCGTGGTTTTCTTTTATTTTATTAAAAGCCATTTCCCCCCATTGCTGGGCACAGGCTTCAACTCCACTAAGAGGTGGAATAAGTTTTCCTGCACCATGTCTACAGTCCTAGTAAATAGCTGTGTGTAAGCTTAGTGACAAATCTTACTGTCAGATGTTCTCACTCCTCAAAATGGCCACTAAGTACGCTAATTAACTTATATTGTGTCATAAAATGCTCAATGTGTGTCTAAAGTAGAAGGAAAAGCAACGTCAAATTTGTTGAAATGCTTATCCACCTGAAACTGATCCTCAAAAACAGCAATGCTATCATTTGTGTCGTTAGAGCTTTAATAATATCGTTTCTATCGATAGATTTAGTATTTAAAGTGACTTAGCACGTAAAGTATTTGTACTGCATTTAATATTAATAGATCTGGTTTCCTTAGGAAAGGTTGAAAAATCAGTTGGCTTGCCCGCCAAATAGGATCAAAAAAGAAGCTTACTCCAGGTTTTATAAAGACTACAAAACTGGGCAACTTAAAGTTAAGATAAGAAGTGCTTCATATTTATTGTATGGTGATAATATTCGTTAAGTCAATACTTCGTCAAGTTTTAAACCAAAATAAGTATCGATTGTATTAACCTTATAAAACTATCGACACCCGCACTATCGCGTTACTATCGATATTTGCCTTTCGAACGACACTACACTAGTACTCGTTGTGGTAAGTTTATCCTATTTTTACCGCCAACTGTTATTGTTATTATCTGTTGTTTAAAACGCGGTGTTGTGACACTCGCCTTTAAAATGATTTTTCTTCTTGAGATTTCAAGGTGCTATAAGTATGCAAATTTCACTTTGCAACTGTTATGAGACTTTCTTCCGTATAACAGCTCGTATTTCAAATCAATTTGCAAAATGAGCGGTAAATTGTATGAATTTCATTTTGTTTTGCCTTTCGAATAAGTGCTACGTTTATGTATGGGATTATTTGCAGTTAAAAATTGGATTAGGATGTTTACAATTTTTGTGTTGAGCTTACTTTGTTTTGGTCTTATTTACAGATAGATATATCAGTTAAGTTTTTTTGGTGACATAATAATTAATATCTTTGCAGAGTCGCCGACTTATTCAAATAATAACGTTTAAACGCAGTAGCAACAGTCATCGTTTTTCGGAAACGATCCTTTATCCTATACATACATAAAGTTTTATTATTATTTTGAACTTCCAAAAAGATACAAGCAAGAATCTTAGTACCTAGGTATTTTACTTTACTGAGACAGTATTTTATTTCTCATTTTTTATAGTAGCGAGGTAATTTGGCTCCTCCCAGCCTGATGGTAAGCAAGAGAGGAACCCACATCGCGATGACAACGGATTTGATACCGAAATATCCTATCCGTTAGCATCGCTATACTGGCCCGCAAGATGTTTCTTCACGCTCCTTTTGAAGGAATCCATGTCAAAGGAAGGATGAAACACATGACCCGGCAACGAGTTCCACTTCTTTATGGTCCGGCAAAGATAGGAGGTACCAATTTTTTGTTCATGCCGGAATATTTTTCATGGTGAAGCGATGACATCGTTGGCAGTTTACAGAAGAACGAAGTTTAATTTATTTATTTTATTGGATCACCAACATAAGTTGCAGTAACTAAGTATACATAATTAACTTAAGATAAAAGTATACATAATTGACTTAAGATAAAAAAAGCTTAGTCTCGATCGGAGCGCCAAGCGTTGAGTACGTGCGCACTGTACTGCACTGTGATTCCCGCGTGCGATCGATATTAACCTACAAGTATCTGTTTATTACGCGAATTAAGCATCAAGTTCATTATGGAATGTCAAAAGTGTAAAAAAGTCTTAGCTAAAAAAGGATCACATTTCATTTGTCAAGGACCGTGCCAAGGGACTTTTCATAGGGGATGTGTAAAAGGATTAATGGCAGACTTAAAAAATGGAAGAAACCGTATTTATTGCAATAACTGCGAAGACGAAGGATCGGAAGAGGAGCAAGAGGAAGACTCATACAATAATTACACCAAAATACTTAAGGACATACAAATAAAAGTTGCGGCCATACCCGCTTTTAAGAAACAATTAGATTCGATCACCCAGTGTTTGAGTATGCTTTCTGATAAATATGACACCTTAATTGCGGAACACGAACAATCAAAAGAAAAAATACTAAAACTTGAGAAAACTTGCGCTAGTGTCAACAATAAATGTGTCTACTTGCAAAAACAAAACATGGCACTCGAACAAAAGGTACATGAATTCGAGCAAGCATCTCGTAAACACAATATCGAGATTGTAGGTATTGAGCAGTTGCCCGGAGAGAATGTCAAGGAGATAGTAGCTAAAATTGGTGAAGTTATTGATGTGAGAAGTTCGGACATAGAATGGGCTAGACGTACGCGACCACCGAGAGAAGGCAATAAACCTGCATCCATCATCGTGAGCTTCAAGACCGCCGGCACTGGGTCGCGGGACGCCTGGCTGGCCCAGCGTCGCAAGCTGACCGACATGACAAGCAATATGATTACCAATGGAGCTGCTACGAACAAAATATACATTAACGAAGACTTAACAAAGAATACGCGAGCTTTACTATGGAACACGAAAAAGCAGTTGCATAGTTTTTTCAAATATATATGGGTTTCTAACGGGAAAGTATTAGTTAAGAAGGCTGAAGGTGAAAAAGCTGTATGTGTGCGAGCTGAAAATGACATATCTTTATTATTAAATAATAATTAACTATTTTAAATGCCTACCTAGTGTTTACAGTGTCTATTTTTTAAATAACATTCAATACTATATGTAACATCGACTCCATATTTGATGGATCTGTTAATTATATGTGTGTTGAAAGTTTAAATGATTGGCTGCGCCAAATAAACTTTAAAGATTTATGTATACTACATGCTAACATACGCTCTTTAAAAAAACATTTTAGCGAATTCTTAGTTACCGTAGGAGATGACCTAAGTCGACTAGATATCATTGTTTTAACAGAACCAAACATTAACTATTCTGTGTTATCTTTTTATAATATCCCAGGTTTTCAAATGAATGTTTATACGCGTGATGGACGGAGTGGGGGCGGCGTGTTGGTGTACTCGCGGACGGAGCTGGCCGCGCGTGCGAGCGAGACAGCTGCGCCAGCGAGTGCTGGCGCGGTGCCGATGCGCTCGGCGGAGTGCGTTTCCCTTACACTTAACATTAATGGCGAACAACTTTATTTAATATCCGTTTATAGACCACCAAAATTTTATAATCAAGATAAAATCAGAGAATTTTTTGTTGAATTACATACACTACTAGATAATTTACCAAATAACTCAAACGTGATATTTTGTGGTGATATAAACATTGATCTATTGAATATTCGAGATAATCGTGTAATCACATATGAAAATATAATGGCCGAATACGGCTTTACTAGAGGTATATGTGACGTAACCCGAAGAGAAATAGTCATGAATAATTTAGTGGAATCATGTTTGGATCACATTTATGTTAGAGCACCTTTTGCATTAATAGATTCAGCAGTAATAAAACATAAGGTATCGGATCACTATTTCACTTCAGCAGCTATACAATGGAAACGTTGCCCAGCCGGAGATCGCGCCGCTCGCTCTCGCTCGGACAGCGCGCCACTGCGGCCCGCTGCTCGGCGCGTTTTGAATAATAGACTGGTTAGGGAAAAATTATTGTCAATAAACTTTGATGAATTGATGGAGATAGATTGTCCTATTAAGTTGTATGAATCCTTCACTAAGGTTTTTACGAATATTTACAATGAATGTTATAAAATGCAAGATTTTAAAGTAAATAAAAGTAACAGAAATTTAAAAGGATGGATTACTGAGCATTTAAAAATAATGATACATAAAAGAGATAGATTATTTAACATGTGGTGCAATGAGCCAAAAAATATGATAAATAGGTTAAATTATACTAAATATAGAAATAAATGTAGTAAGGCCATTTTTAAGTCTAAAGTTGAATACGATAAAAAAAGTATATTAGACTGTAATAATAATATTAAAAAAATATGGGACAAGATAAATAGCTTATTAGGTACTGAAAAACAATCGATAGATAATTTAATATTTATTAATATGGGAAATAGTCCGAAAGAAATTTGTGACAAATTTGCAACTAATTTTTTAAGTGAAGTTAATCAAATTAGACACTTATGTTCCGACAAAAAATTATTGAGGGACAGCTATGTTAATAAATCAGATGTTAGTATGCGATGGAAACCAGTCACTAGTCGTGATGTTAAACGCGTAATTAATAAATTAAGTAGTAATAAGTCCCCTGGAAGTGATCTCGTGCGGATGTCAGATATAAAATTAGTAGTTGAAAAAGCCAGTCCTGTAATAGCGAACCTAATAAATCTGTCAATTAAGCATCATAAGTTTCCACCGAAATTAAAAGAAGCTATAATTCGCCCAATTCATAAAAAGGGTGACCGTAAAGTCCAATAGCCATCCTATCCAGTACTGATAAAATTATTGAGAAATGTATAGTGAATCAACTTGGGAATTATTTGCAAAAGAATAAAATACTAGACAAATGTCAACATGGGTTTCAGAGGAAGAAAAGCACAAATACATTATTGACTAAATTTACAGACGAAATTAATACTCATTTAGAAAATAAACAGTTTATCGTGGCAATTTTTTATGATTTTAAAAAAGCATTTGATACCCTAGAAACGGAAACACTTTTGAATGCAATGGGTGAATGTGGTGTGGGGCAGCCCCTGAACCAGTGGTTCCGCGACTATCTCACATCACGCAGCTTCCGCGTGAAGGTTGGTGATGCGTTTAGTGAGACGGCGGAGGTGAGGTGTGGAGTTCCGCAGGGCTCTGGATGTGGCCCAATCTGCTACTTACAACACGTCAACAGCTTATGTAATGTACTACGGCACTGTTCAGCATACATGTTTGCGGATGACCTATGTACACTACGCGCCGGCACTGATCTCGCGGACACGTGTCACCTGGTGCAGCGCGACATAGACGCGGTAGTCAAATGGTCGCATGATAATGGTATTATATTAAACTCAGATAAAACTAACCTACTAATTATCCACTCACCATATCTGCGTCCTACGGGGGCACCACCCTTTATGTATACACATAGTTTTACGTGCCTACATAATAATTTCGATTGTTGTAATTGTATACCTATTAAAAAAGTAGATTGTGTTACTTACCTCGGTGTTAAAGTAGACGAGAATTTTTCATGGTTACGTCATGTAGACTACATTAGTAATAAGTTGAGATTACTTTTAAGTAAATTTTACCACTTAAGGTTTAAGGTTCCTACTACTATATTAAAATTATTGTATCTTTCATTAGTTGAGTCAATTTTGGGCTACGCTCTTGACAGTTACGGACTAACATTTAAAACACATATTGATAAGCTTGAAGTCCTGCAAATTAGATTTCTTAAGCTACTAGTAAATAACAAAACTAAAGCAAATTGCAAAGGTAATTATTATAAATTATTTAAGATTTGTAAAATTCTCCCGGTCAGTTTAAAACATAAATACTTACTAGCAATAAATAACCACAACACTCAAGAGAATAGCCCGACATTAGTTAATAATGTTCATTGTACCCGGTCAATGTCTGCGGGCAAATTTGAGGTACCTATAGTAAATAACTACTTTGGTGATAGAACGTTAAAGAAACGGTTACCATACCTGTTAAATAGTTTGCCCGAGGATATACGCCGCGAACAAAACAAAAATATTTTTAAGATAAAACTCAAAAAATATTTTTTAGCTAACTTAGCTTAGCAATTTAAGTCCTTATTTATTAAGTTAGAGACTCATGATCCCACAGACAAACTATGTAAATAGTTTTGTGGGACTATTGTCAACTTTTGTTAACCATTGTTTGTTTAATAAATAAATAAATAAATAATAAATAATAAATAAAACAAAAATGTAACTGTAAGTACTTATAATAATAGGTAATCACATTCGTAAAATACAAGAATTGTTACAATAATAAATTGTTAATATAATATACAAAACAAAGAAGAAAAAAGAAAGAATTTATACCTTACTGTACGTCACTACTTTTTATATTTTAACAATATACGATTAAAATTAAGTAAATAATATAAAAACAGGAAAAAAAAACTATCAATTTTGTATTACTTAAAATAAATAATCAGTTTTTCAAATTGCATCAATGTTCAGTGAGAAAGTATGTATACTAAGTTTGATACTAAGATTGAAAAGCTGAAAAGTTTCTTTGTTTGTTAGAACGCGATAATTTCAGAAACTAACTACTAGTTCTCATAAACAAATAGTTTTTGTGTTGAATAGTACTTTTATTGAAGAAAGCTTTAGGCTAATAACATCACACTGCTATCAAAAGGAACGGAGAATCAGTGAAACTTACGGAAAAAACGGGAATCGTACGCATACAAACACGCAGTGAACCGGTATGACAAAATAAATGACGTCAGCTTACCAGCAACTGTGGCCTCATCCCAATTACCTAACAAAATACCCTAGCGTTACAAATACGTTTTAAAGCCCTAATTACGTAGGTGCATATCTGCGTATACATTTAGCATGTTCTAAATGATTACCATCTAGACAGTGCGGGGTTTGAGTAACAATCGCGGACGCAGCCGGATGTCATTAGCGTATCAACGCATGTAAATTGAGCATGACGTCACAATATATCACTGTAGGCATGGTCCTTACTTGGAAATATTGTTAAGGCTTAGGCCGCACTACGGCTAAACTGCCACGGATTTTAACCGCCTGATTTTGTGACTTGGAAAATAGCTAATGGAATCGGCCGCACTGATGGTTTTTTAAGGCGATTGATTTTAAAACCGCGTTTTGTTACAGAATGTTTAGCGGAAAAAACCAGTCCAAATTTGTAGTCCATAGAACTTATATTATCGTCGCGGTTTTTAACCGTAGTGCGTGCGTTTCGGGCGCCTTCAGGTTTCACGATTTTTTTTTTATATTGCACTTCAAGTTTGATCTCATCCCACCTGATGTTAAGTGGTAATGAGGTCCTAGCTTAAAGGTGACAAGTATAGCATAATAAATCTATTACTGGAATTGTCGCTCTTACCTTGAAGGCTTGATCCCTGCTACTAATGTAGCACCCCCCAGGAGCTCTGGAAACCTTACTCACACGCAGGAACACAACAACACAGAAGTGATTGTTATTTGGCTGCGGTCTTCTGTAAGGTGGAGGTATTTCACTAGTCGGGCTGCTCCAGTTCGAGCGATAAATCGCTATGCCCTACCTCTCTTACCTTAAACCGTAGTGCGGCCTAAGCCTAAATACTAGTTTTCCACATTGATTAACGCGTCATTTCATGTCGTTGCCAAATTTGTAGCCATTGTAATTTGAGCCCTATTGACAACTATTATTAAAGAAGATGCCATCAATTTGGGAGCTTTCTTCGTAGAAAGGTAACTTGACGTTGCGCTATGTCTGAGATACCAAGTTCGGTTCCCGGCTGCGTCAATATGGAAGACGAACTTTTCTTGTGTGCGGTCTGGGTGTTGTGGTGCCGTCGTTGTTTCCGATTTCTGTAACAGAATTGCTTTAGCTACTTAGGTAACACAGGATCAAAACCATGCATGTGATGTTTTTTCAAACATCTTACGAACTCATGTGTTTAAACGAGACTCATTTGAAACAATTTAAATTTAAGTAGATTTAAATTAAGGGATGATAGTACTCGTAGTTGTTAGTAGTGTGTAGCGCAAAATTAGGTTTATATTACTATAGGACTGGCTACTAATCCTAATAAAATGTAAAAAAATACACTTTGATAGCAAATTGAACTTAATAACACGTTACAATTATTATTTTATAATTGGCAAGTTATGAAAATATCGTAAAATGCAACCCAAGCTTTTTTTAAAAGTATTATATATTTTTTAGTTCAATTTTCTATGTTAGGTGAATTGAATGAAAAAAAGCAACAAATATTGTATTGTTATCGGTCCTAGAGACGTAAGCAAAGTTTCAAGTTGATAAACGTTGGGAAACCGGTGAAAATTGTGCTCAACATAGTCAGTTTCAACCCAACTTCATAGACGCGTGTTAAGAAACATTTAATCAGATCAGTGTATGTTATGTTATCCAGTACTACTAATATATTAATATAAATAGTTTAAATACAAAAGGTACATTAATTTTGAACCTTCTTTACTTCTGTAGTCAGGTAAAAATAAAATAAACCTTACATGAGTAAAGTAAATCAATTGACTCCAAGACAATGGCCGCCAGAAGCACGAGGGTGGGTTAGTAAATAAAAAAGTACTTGATTGAAATCTGGAGGGATCCAACCCCCAAAACGAATGCACCAGACGATGGCAAATTTAACCCCCCACTCTCAATAGAACCCTTATTTGAGAGGATTTTTCTTAGTGAAAGTTAGGTGCAGTTTGTTTACATTTCTGAATTAAGAAAGTTGAACATGGTTGTTCAATGTAACTGCTCAATTTCTGTGATTTATTAAAAAATATAATAACAATTATTGCGTAGTTTATAATTGTCTTCTTATTTCTGCTTGTTTATAACTAGTCTGCTCATTTACCTCTAAAAAGTACTTAATGTTTTTTCACTTATCAAAATCAAACTACATGGCTTGGTCCAAAGTGGTCTAAACATACCAATAAGTTGGATACTGTTACTGTAACTTGTTTGTTTCTTACCTGTGTATTCTCGGTAGATATAGGTTCTAAATCGGCAGTGAAATGATTTGATATTGTATGTAATGACGATTCAAAAGTGTTATAGAGATAGAAATATTTGATTTGACTCAACACAACAAATGGTGAAGGTACTAGCAGCCAACGGCGGATCCAGGGGGAGGGTCATGGGGTCATGACCCCCCCCCCCCCCTGAAAGGTGCAGTGCAAGAATTGATGAAAAAAACCATTCACGCTAAACGTAAAACCGACCATGAAAAGATGTAGTCCACGCAAACGAAGTCACGGGCACAGCTAGTTAAATTATAGCTAGATAAGTTCTTGACTTGACCACGACTATGTGACCCCTGGCGCCAAAGCTGGATCCGCCCTTGCTAACAGCGCAAAGTGAATTATTACCGGTTCGGAACCTATATTTACCAAAAAGACACCGGTAAGAAACTCAGTAGATTAGTTACAGTAGCAGTTTCTAACTAACGTATTGCTACATGTCGATCACTTTAGAGCAAGTCATGTAAATTTGATTTGATTTCATATATTATATATATTTATACATATACGACCGCACCCGTTTCTCGATATCTACTATTTCCTCTACCTAAAGGTTGTCTGGAAGAGATTGCTTTCTAGCAATAAGACCGCCTAAATTGTACTTGATTAAGTCTGTAAAACCAATTTCTGTAAAATTTTCTGTGCAATAAAGTGTATCTATCTATCTCTCTATCTGGAGCAAACTAGTCACCAAAATTCACCTGTTCACAAACATGACGTATGTTCCAGCCATTGCATTGAGTTTTAAAACTACACACTAAGCGGGTCATGGAACATTTGTTAAAGAAATTTCGGAAATCCACGAGAACAATGGCTAGTGCAACGTAAAACGTGAGGTATACAATTTTAAAACCTATTTTATAGAAATATATTAAGCCACACCAAGCATTTTCTATTATAAATATTAGCCCCGAGTCTATTACAGTTATTCTATTACAACATTTTCATGTCGGCAAGCCTTGTTATGGTTCGTTTTTGTATTCTAGTTTAATAATTAGGTATTTTCTTTACAACCAAAGATTAAATAGAAAACAAGTTTCGTTGTACAAGACTTTGAAAACAATATTCAATGTAATCTTGGTTAAAATGCATAACATGATTGTGATAAAACGTGATTAAGATTGGTTTCATAATGGTAATAAATAAGTATAGGACGTATATTGCACTGATTAACTCATACAGTAAGTATGGTAAGTGGCTAAAGAACTTATGTCACAGAGATTAGAGTCAACGGTACCACAACACCCAGACCCGAGGCAAGATTCAAAAGTCCGTTTTTGATAGCAGGTGTAGTGATTCTGCCCGGATAGACTAGACTTGATTTAATTATAAAAATACTAGCTGTACCCGCGAATTCGTTCGCGTGGACTACATACTTTCATGGTCGTTTTATTTCTATCTCCTAATATTAATTTATATCATTATTTATTTCGGTCGGGTCAATATGGGAAATGAACTTTTCCATATTGTCTCGGGTCTGGGTGTTGTGGTACCGTCGTTGTTTCTGATTTCTGTAACACAAGTGCTTAAGCTACTTACCACAGAATCAGAGCAATGTATGTGATGATGTCCAATATTATATTATTATTAATATTTGAAACAAAAAGTAGTCCATATTTTAATACAACTTTCGAGCTAGATTTGTGCTAAGTGTCATATCTCAAAAAAAAATACCAGAAAAACTTTCAAGGGCTGTCATCTCCATTTATTTTCAAAACAAAAGTTGCCTATGTCCGTTATCCATACTGTTTCCGATGAGGTTAATCTGACTCCATTAAGAACAACTGAATATGTGTAACCTAATTTTCTATGGACGCGCTTACCGCGCAACAGGGCGTTCTCTTGCTAACTGGTTCTCGTAAATTCCGCGGGCCGCTCCCGCGCCGGCGTGCGTCCCCCCGCGCACCCCCGACATCGTCGGTCTCGTTTCCACGCGTTAACATCCTCCCGCCCGTTGAAAGGACGAAGGATTTTCAACAGTATCCTGGTCAGAAGACAAAGGACACAACTTGGATAGGGCTCTTCTTAGAATTCCCTTTTTTGTAGTGACATCTACTACTCTGGTAATGCCATCTTCTCCGGGGTACAGCTTGGCAATTCTCCCCAGCAGCCAATGCAATGGTGGTAGTTGCTCGTCCTTGATTAAAACCACGTCACCAACACGAACGTTGGGACTCCGGACACGCCACTTGACTCGCTGCTGCATGTCTGTCAGGACCTCCTGCGTCCACCTCTTCCAAAACTGCTGCCTCAGCCGCTCCAACAGCCGGTATCTGTTCATGGAGACAGGTTCGGGGAACAAGGTGTGGTCGGGTAGTGCCGTCAAAGGTCGCCCAATCAGAAAGTGTCCAGGTGTGAGTGGCGACAGGTCAGAAATATTCGCGGAATTTGTAGATAAATACGATAATGGCCGGGAATTTAAAATTGCCTCGATTTGAGCAAACAGTGTGGATAACTCTTCAAAAGTTAAGCTAGTATTACCCGCAATACGACGAAGATGAAATTTAGCCGCTTTCACGCCCGCTTCCCAAACTCCACCAAAATTAGGCGCGTAAGGCGGATTAAATTTAAACTCTATCTGCTCATTGACAACATACGCACCGACTTGGTCAGATTTCTTTATCAATCTGGCCAATTCATTGCTCGCTCCCACAAAGTTTTTTCCATTGTCGCAAAAAATGGTACGTGGTTTGCCACGACGGGCAATGAACCTTCGCAAACACAAAATGAACGCGGAAGTACTAAGTTCACTAACTATTTCTAAATGTACTGATTTAGTACTCATACACACAAATATGCACAAGTAGCATTTGCTACTGCGTGCTCCTCGGCCCTTCCGACTTGAAATGAGGAATGGACCTGCGAAATCCGTGCCGCACATGTAGAAGGGTGGAGCTGGGTTGACCCTTGCGCTGGGCAAAGAACCCATTAACTGTTGAATACTTTGACCTTTAAATCTTTTGCATGTCAAACATTTAAACACAATTTTGGAACTCAACGCTCTGCCATTTATAGGCCAAAATCGTTGGTGTATTGAACTCAGTAACTGCTGTGGACCACAATGAAAGAGTCGTAAGTGTTCACTTTCAAATATAAGTCTAGTTAGAGTATGTTTTGAGTCTAGTAACATTGGATGAATTTTATTGTATAAACAATGCGACGCCTTTTGAATTCGACCTCCAACACGAATCAGGCCATCGTCGTCTATGAATGGATTTAATGACAAAATGTGTGATTTAGAATGCACTGTTTTTCTTGTGGATAAATAATGTATATCACTTGGAAAGGACTGATGTTGAGCCTGTTTAACTAATGTAATTAATGATTGCTGCAATTCATCAACGGTAAGTAGACCTTTAGATTTATTATTTTTATTATCCTTACAGTTTTTAATAAAACGCAAAACGTATGCCATGACTCTCTGTAACTTATGTAACTTTGAAAACTTCTGAAATGGTACAACATTTTCCAAAATTTGTAATTTAAGGCTTACTTTTATTTCAGGTAAATCTCTACGCAATGGAACTGAATGAGGCCAATGCTTCTCAGACTTCTCGAGGAAGGGAGGCCCGTGCCACCAGAGAGAATTGCTCTGGAGCTGCTGCGGCGAAATACCTCGAGTGGCCAAATCAGCTGGGTTTACCTCTGTAGGTACGTGATTCCACGCCATCGGATCGGTCAACTGGCGTATTTCCTGAACTCTATTGCACACAAATGCCTTAAACGTATTGGGTGCTGCTTTCAACCATGCTAAAACAATCGTGGAATCACACCAAAAGAAGGATTTGGGAAATGACATTTTAAATGATTCTAGTACCTTGGAGTACAATCTTGTACCCAGAAGTGCTCCCAGCAATTCGAGTCTTGGTATTGTCATTTCAGGTTTCAATGGCGCAACTCTGGACTTGGCACATAACAACTTGACTCCCTTGTTAGTCTTTACATAAATACACGCAGCATATGCCTTTTGCGAAGCATCAGTAAAACAATGAATTTCAACATTAGATGAGTTTTCTGATAAAACACATCTTGGAATATTGATGTAAGAAGAATATTTAATATTATTAAAAAATTGTTCCCATAAATGCCTAATTTCGTTAGGTACGGGATCATCCCACTGCGACTTCAAACGCCACAAATCCTGCAGGATGAGTTTGGGTGTTATTGTACATGCTGACAACAAACCGAGTGGATCAAATAATTTACTGGAAGCGGATAAAATGTTTCGTTTTGTAACTTTCGACAACGTTTCCGGTTGGGTTGAATATTGTAGGACGTCATTTGTGGGAGACCATTTTAAGCCCAGAACAGTTGAATCTTTAGAAAAATCCTGAGTCTTATTGTCGATAGGAAGACCAACAAAAATTTCTGGGACATTAGTACGGAATTTTCGCAACGGGAAACAACCAGACTTCAATGTTTCTATAACACCGTGAACAATTGATTTTAATTCTTCCTTTGAGCTACAGCCCGTATTTAGGTCATCGACGTAGAAATCGTGACGTATGACGTCAGCGACTTTGTCACTGGCGCATTCATTGGCTAACTGAAGCAAACAACGAGTGCTAAGAAAGGGAGCCGCTGCTGTTCCGTATGTTACTGTATTTAACTGTAGAATCTTTATTGGCTGTGACTCGTCGTCACGCCACAGAATCAATTGCAGATGACGCTGGCTATCATCTATCTTTACTTGACGATACATTTTTTCGCAATCTCCTGTTACGACGTAGACATTTCGACGAAACCTTAATAAAATTGAAAACAAGTTATCCTGGATAGTTGGCCCCACTAGCATAATATCATTCAATGATTTACCTGATGAGGTCTTAAAAGACGCATTGAAGACGACTCTCAACTTAGTAGTTTCGCTGTGCTCACGCAACACTGCATGATGAGGAATGTAGTAACCAAAACTAGGACGCGGAACTTCTGACAGATGCCCTAGCTGTTCGTATTCGTGCAAAAATTCGGAATAATCCTTTTTAAGATTTAATTTAGTAAGACGCTTTTCCAAAGCATATAATCGCTTACAAGCAACTGAGTACGACTCACCTAATGCTTGTTCTGGAGCTTTTGTTCTGGAGCTTCTCGTAACGGAAGTTTGACGCAAAACCTTCCATTCAAAAGACGTTTATAATTTTCGACGAAGTGAGTTTCACACTCTTCTTCTTCTTTGGACAATAATTTGGAGGACTGTGGAAGTTCCTCAACTTCCCAAAATTTGGCAAGAGACTCTCTTATATCTTGCGAGAAGTTACATAAAACGTCGGACTTTGAGTTAGGTTTAATGCCTATAGGACCAGCGACCAGCCAGCCAAACCTAGACTCTTGCAATGTAGGTTGATTAGAATTCAACTTTATTTGATTCGACATGACAATATCCCAGAACACATCGGCTCCTAATAACACATGAATTTCCGACGGTTGAAAGAAACTGGTGTCTGCTAGTTCAATATTTGATGGAATATTTAACTTGGAAACGTCGACTGGAAGATTAGGCAAATTACTAGTAATTTGCGGGATAATTAGACAACGAACATCAATAGAAAAATTATTTGTACGCGATCGTACCTGAATATCACAGGTTTTGACTGTACTTGTTACAGTATTGTTGACACCGCAAATAGAAACTCGATTATTTCGGGAAAATGAAACATTAATTTGCTTTTGCATTTTTTCAGATAAAAATGATGACTGGCTTCCACTATCGAGCAAAGCCCTGGCTGGAATCCTTTTATTATTTTTGACATTTACTAATTCGACTTCCGCAGTGCACAAGAGAACTTGCCTTGGCACCATGGCTGATAAAGTCACACTGGACGACGGCGTTGAAGACTCATTTATAGATTCGTGTGGTAAGTAAGGCTCATTGTTATTATTATTAGTATTTTCAGAGTCTTTGTGCAATAATGAATTGTGTCTTTTTTTGCAGGACTTACAAGGACCAAAACGACATTGGGAAACATTATGACCAACCCGAAGACAATTCGGACACACTTTATTTTTGTTTACAACAGAAAACCTTTCACTCAACGACATAGCTTTAAATTTGTCACACATAAAAAGGAAATGATCCTGTTTGCACGCAGTACATTTTTTTGAATTTGACAGATTTTTAGTATTAATGAATGATTTGGTACTTTTGTGCGAGTCCTTATTTTCAAATCTACCAGAATCAATACGACCGAATTGCATAGTTTCTAATACATTAGCTCTGCCTTGGAGAAATTCTAAGAAATCTGTAAACTTAGGTGAAGTTTGTAATATGTTTCGATGTTCTTCCCATCTACGACAGGTAGCGCCATCTAGTTTGGATGTCATGACAAATATGATAATGGTATCCCAATACGAAACGCTCTCACCCAGTTCCTCCAAAGAACGCAGATTTTTTGAATAATAATCGATCATGTATCGAATAGACTTGAACGATTCTTTATTTATTGTTTCAAAAGTAAATAACGATTTTATATAATTGTTTACCAAAATTCTTTTATTATTATAACGCTCGCATAGTGCTGTCCATGCTAAGTTGTAGTTGGCAGCAGTGAACCCTATTGATTTGATAACTACCGCAGCTCCACCCTCCAAAGAACTTCGAAGGTAGTGAAACTTAGTGATAGGCGGCAAAGAATCGTTGTCATGGATCATCGACTCAAAGGTGTCACGAAACTCTAACCACTTCAAGTGATTCCCATCAAAAGTGGGAAGATTAATGGTGGGTAACCTAATATTTATTTGTTTGTTATTTATGCTACACGAAGCTGAACCATGGCACGATTCCTCCCTTTGAATACCGCTGGCCTTTTCAGGTTTACAAAACTTTTCGACCAAGTTTTGGGCAATGGCTATGTTTTTACAAAAACTTGATTCAATACTATCGCGTTCACATATTTGTAAGTCAATATCAGATGTTAGACAATCTATTTTGTTTTGAACGTCATCAAAAATGGGCAATAAGTCTTGAAATCGAGTTAACTTTAATTGGAGTTCAGCGATGGCAATGTCATTAATTTCACTTGCGTCAAGTTTCAATAAATTTTCCACATATTTTTGAAAAAGAGTAATCCTAGCCTTAATCGTGCCTCGTTGATGATTAAGTTCCTTTAAACCTTCTTTACAATCACTATCTTTAGACTGCGACATGATTAACGTACGTCAAGAAGCGAACAATGAATCAACCCGACTGTAAAATTAAAATAAAAGAAAGTAAAACAAATAAATTAAAAATGTTTATCTGACCTTATCGGGCCGCCAGCACTGTACTGCGAAGCGGCAGGTAGGTATGCGCAAACGTTGAAATCGTTCTCAATGACTTGCCAGTATGACTTACTCGCAACCGATAACCCGGTGGAATCGAGGAGTCGACCGTTACCGCAGCGAACCTGGAATTGTTTGGGTGCGAGTTTGAACAACTGTATTTTCAATTTGGGCGGGTTATACGGCAGGTTCTAGAACGATTAGCAAAATGGCACACGAAAAAGGTCAAATTATGGTTAAAATAGCAAATTAATTGGGCAAAGACGGATGATATAATTGTTGTAAATAGGTAGCACACGTGAAAGGTTGAAGAATTAGGTATCCTTGGATTCTTTGTCTCAGTGCTTTATTTTAGCTAAAATGTATGAAATGAAATTGTAAATGAGCTAGGTACTTAAGTACTTTATGTATTAAATGGAATGGACTGGAAACGCCAAGATAGAAGTGTAACAAGCTACAACTGATTAAATCCAGTTAACAAAATAGGTAGCTTAGAGCTTAATTTGAATAAATTAAATCTCTGCACTTTGTAGCACGGTACCTAGTTAGCCATAGAAAAATAAAATAGGTTTTAGTTGCAAATTTTAAGAAATTAATTGGAAGAAACGATGGGGAAAAAATAGGTAGGTGTGAAGCATTCACCGTGGTAGTTATGAAGACAGCGCCGAAGTCAAAAGTCGGGTGCACATAAAGCGAAAGCAAGCACGTGCTTGGTAAACAAGTACTTCACAGCTTAATAGAACTGTTCACTCAAACAAGGCAACCTTAAACTTAAAAACACGCGATTAATCAAATTACTAAAACTGGGCCTACTTCCCTTTTGTATCACCGACGACGACACACAACCACTTTCCTTCCTTTCTTTCTCCGTTGCAGTTACTTCCAATGCCTCGTATCACGTCGGGGTCACCATGTTTCCGATGAGGTTAATCTGACTCCATTAAGAACAACTGAATATGTGTAACCTAATTTTCTATGGACGCGCTTACCGCGCAACAGGGCGTTCTCTTGCTAACTGGTTCTCGTAAATTCCGCGGGCCGCTCCCGCGCCGGCGTGCGTCCCCCCGCGCACCCCCGACATCGTCGGTCTCGTTTCCACGCGTTAACACATACCAAATATCATCAAAATTGGGTGAAAGGTGTGAAAGCTAGACAGACAAACAAACAGACAGACAGAGTTACTTTCGCATTTATAATATTAGTAAGGATGTGCCCCTATAGTGGGACATTACATTGGTTGTAACTTATTACCTACTTACTAAAATATTTTTCATATTGACTTCGATCAATATAAGGTTCTTTTCGGTAAAGATATATAGCGATTTATCGCTAGAACTGGAGCAGCCCGACTGGTGAAATACCTCCACCTTACAGAAGACCGCAGCCAAATAACAATCACTTCCTCCTTCCTTCCTCCTGCGCGTGAGTAAGGTTTCCAGACCTCCTGGGGGTTCCACATTAGTAGCAGGGGTCAAGCCTTCAAGGTAAGGGCTACAAGTCCAGTAATAGCTTTATTATGCTGTACTTGTCACCTTTAAGCTAGGACCTCATTATCAAGTCCAAGGGCTAAATGCAGGCGGCTTTACGCCGGCATCCTAAAGAGTATGGCCCTTTACGGGGCCCCTATATGGGCTGACTCCCTAAATAAAAGGGAGAACGCAGGGAACCTCAGACGGCCCCAGAGGACCATAGCACAGAGGGTGTCCCGCGCGTACCGCACAGTCGGGCATGCGGCCGCGTGCGCCCTGGCTGAGACACCTCCGTGGGATCTGGAGGCCCATGCCTTGGCGACCGTCTACCACTGGCGTGCAGTAAGAAGAGGGGCAGGGGTTCGATTTTACCCTGAGGACCTCGCCAGAGTCAAGCGGGAGGCGAAGGAAAATCTCCGCATTGCATGGGCGCAGAGTTTGGCAGAGTCGCAGTATGGCCAATGGACTCTGGAGGCGCTCAGCCCTGTTTTTGAGGGCTGGCTTGAGAGGAAGTTCGGCTTCCTCTCATATCGGTTGGTGCAGGTGCTGTCCGGACACGGTTGTTTCCGGAGGTACCTGCACCGAATAGGGCGGGAAAAGACGCCCGTCTGCGCCCACTGCGGGCTAGAAGATGACACGGCGGAGCACACCTTGGTTTCGTGCCCGTCGTGGACAGAACAGAGAGCCGCCCTAACGGCCACAATAGGGGCCAATCTCTCCCTCCCGAGCATCGTCCAAGCCATGCTCGGGGGCGAGGACGCCTGGGCGGCGGTAGCCTCCTTCTGCGAGAACGTCATCTCGCAGAAGGAGGAGGCAGAGCGCCAAAGGGAGGACGACACGTCCTCCCCAGCGCTAAGAAGACGCACAAGAGCCAGGGCGCGGCGGCGCTACGACCGCGCCGTTCTTCCGCACGGAGACCAGTTGGCTGGTGGTGTGAGGGCACCCCAGTCGGCATTGCACTCACGGTCTCCAGTGCGAGGCGGGGATGGTTTAGTGGATTGACCACCCCCGCTTACTCCCCCTACCACCCAGGGGGGAAGTGTCGGGGCTGCGAAAGCGGCCATTCCGCCGGCGGTGCTGTGGATGGAAAGGCTAAGCTAATCTCCCACAACGCCGCCACTAAGGCGATGAAGTCCACCGGGGAGTTTTAGTTAGGGTAGTCCTGCCCTTTTCAGGGCAGGGAGTCCCACACACGCCGTCACCCCCCTTAGGGTGGCGGTACGGTGCGTCAATGCATTTCTCCCCGTCAAAAAAAAAAAAAAAAGGACCTCATTATCACATAACATCAGGTTGGATGAGATCAATCTTGAAGTGCAATATAAAACAAAAAAAAATATCACCAATACTGATGTATTGGTGATATTTTTTCTCTTCTTATTTTCTTGATACAACATTAAGGCTAACATTACGTTTAAGAGTTTTTTTGAAGATGGCCCTTGTTGTAAATGGTGCCAGCGGGGAGTCGAACGAGCGGTAATTGGTATCCCGCTACGCTGACACTCCTAAGACTAAACTACGGATTTGGGGAAATCTTACTCGATAAAAGGAAATAAGGGGTGTTATAAACTTTCACTCATCTATCTATCTCCATTGTGTCTGTCTGTGGCATCGTATCTCCCGAAGTTCCCTTTGAAGACAATCATTAGTGTTACTCATGTAATTAATATCAAAAAAGCATTATACAAACACGACAGCTTGGTATCAGCGCATATTAGATTTTAAGTATCGTATATGAAATTTTGTCATGACGCCTTTACATTGTGACAACGTTTAAAATAGTAGGTACATAGTAATATTACTAATCAAATATTACTGTTATTATTATTTGTTACCTTAAGGAAGTTGTATCAAAATTATGTAATCAAGTTTATTTTAAATGTTTGAAATGGAACGCGAAAATCTTAAAGATTATTTATTCCTTGCTATTTATTAACCTGAAAATGTTATCCAGTTGCCCATGCATAGATTTAAGTCTCATGTTAAAAATTGTTTAATAAAAAAGGGCTACTACAAAATTGATGATTATTTAAATGACAAAAATGTATGGGTCTAGAATAACTTTAATTCTCGGAAATGTTTTATATAAGCTTTGTATATTTTATTTAAGTACCTAGCGTAAGGGAACATTGTTACATTGAAAAGAGTAAGTGTCGAGTTTCTTGCCGGTTCTTCTCGACATGATCAACATTCCGAACACTGCGGTAGAATACTTAATTTGTACTGACTATTCATAAGTGCTTTTGTAAAGTTTACATGAATAAACATGATTTCTATTCTATTCTATTCTTAATATAACCCGGGTATAGTGTTTAGTACCTGCGTAATGAAAGCGATGTACCTAACATACTGCTAGATATTGCAAGCCGCTAAATCTCCTCTAGTACCTTTTTTATACTAATCAGGAATCAATATACTCACGAAATACTTCGCGTTCACGTTCGAATTGTTTTTTTTTTGTGTTTAATAGTTCACTCATCGAGGAAGGCTATAAGCTTATACATGCAAAGTTCATCTGAAACCAATAGGAGCGAGGAATCAGTGAAAAAATAGGGATAGTTTGAAGTGGCGGGCCGCTAGTGTTTTACCTGTTTCAGTTATACCTCATTAATCAGTTTACCTGATTACTCTGAAGACACTGCAAAGCCACAAACGGTTCGACTATCGTTGAAGATAAAACGGCTTTTAATAAGGCATAAATCAGCGGTAAACTGCAGATAATTTGATCGCTAAGCCCGCATTTCACACTCGAGCGGCAATTAGCAGTGATCCGTCTGATTAACATGCGTTGTCGGGCGGGATCAGAGAGGTGATGGGGCGCCAGATGAAGCGGAGAAACTAGAACGAGCGGCAAGGATCTTCAAATCAAATCAAATATTTCTTCATTTTCAGTTAGTTACATATAATAACACTTTCGAATCGTCATTGAATATAATGCAAAGTGATTCTACCTCTATGCCTTTGATTAGCTGGTGGCTATTAGAAAGTCGTAGGTTCTTAAATACATAAAACTTAATATCTTTTCGTTTTTGGCACTGGAAAATTATGTAATTTTTATAGTTCTATTATTATGAATGCGAAAGTTTGTAAAATGTATTGATGTTTTTTACTTTTACACACTAACACTACTGAATGGTTTTGGCTGAAATTGGGTAGGAAATTTGATAAGATACTATATCAACATATAAGATACATTTATTTCGAAAATACGCGAACAAAGTTGCAGAAGGCCCCGCAATTCATAGCTCCCGAGCTATCAAACTTAAACTCAAATATTTCTTATTCAAGTACGTTACATATAACACTTTGGAATCGACATTGAATACAAGAACCTATATCTACCGAGAAGACACCGGTAAGAAACTCAGCAGATCAGGTACAGTATCAGTATCTAACTTATTGCTATGTGTACCTCACTTTGGACCAAGTCATATAGTTTTGTTTTGATAAGTGATGAAACAATTAAGTACTCAAATAGGTATTTACTTTCGAGAGGTAAGCTGGAGCAGACCAGTCCCCAAAGGTGAAGAACATTGAAGAGCAGACAAATCAATCTAGTGTTTCTACGTTCACGTATCGTAATTTTAGAATAAATAATCCAAAAGAATGATAAAAACTGAAGAAAAATAAACACTTCTCCCGCTGCTACTGAAGACTGACCCCGAATGTTTAACACCGCCATCTAACTACGGCCAAGCGTGATCTTTCAGGTGTTAGCGCGTTGATTAATAGAACGCGCGCTATGAGATATCGCCCGGTTATCGTTTAATTCACACGAGGTAATGGCTGCCTAAACACTGCGGCTAATGAGCTATTGAGAGCTAATTATTATAATGAGATGCTATTATTAATGTGTATTGGAACAGCTGACAGATAAATAGATATGCTTTGTTGCACGAACCATTGTAGAAATTATTTTAGGCGACAAATTTTAGTACAAGTTTGTCTGTAGTTCTTTTTGCAGATAAGTGATCTTTTCTAGACATTATTTAGGTTAAGAAAATAGTAAATATTTCAAAAGAACTATTTTATACTATTTATGGCACAAAAATACAACAGGTGGACTTGATGCTAAGGGCGTTATCTACCAGTCACCCCAAGGGTCTTGTATATGAGTGCGATAATGGTGAAAAAGTGCGTAAGTAATCTAAAATCATCACGATAAGCTAAACTCAAATAATTTAATCTCCTCGTGATATGTAGTTCAAAACTTATCAGGTAGAGGGTAACAACCGAAGGCTAAGATATTATTTGCCGTAACACGGTTTTGGTTCAGTGGCATAGTTTCAGGATGCGGGACACCCCTCTTGCTGGATTCCGCATCTTGTCCAGTAACCCTGTGGTCTGATGCATTAAGGATAACTCGGTAGCAGCCTTGGATGCCGCACAGAAAGAAATGAAGAAGGGTCTCGTAAAGCGGCTGGGCCGCGCAGCAGGTGGCCTGCGCTAAGCCCGGAAGGGCAGTGGTGGATCGCGGAAGAATCTTTGCCGCACTATTAAAAAGTGAAACTCCTTGCCGGCTCACGTGTTTCCTCCTTCCTTTTACGTGGATTCTTTTAAAAGGAGCTTGAAAAAACATCTTGCGGACCAGTTTACAATCAGGCTGGGAGGAGTCAATATAATGTGCTATTTAAAAAGAAAATTTAGCCAAATCGCATCCACTGCTAACCATAGGCCTTTCAAGAATTCCACAACCCTGAAGGCTTTGTGTTGCACACTTATTTCCTATAAAAGACAACATGGGCACATATGCTTGCTTCACTGTATTTCATTCGGTTCGTGAATTTTTCTCGGAATCAAGAAAATGTTCGAACTTTAATAACGGCGGTGCACAGGTGGCGCTGCAATCGCTGTTTCGCTGAATATTCTGCAATCAGATGTCGTGTCGGTGGTTTGACGTATTAGTATTGGTGAGACTGTTTCGTTTATGATTAATGCCCAATTGGACCGGTTCCAATATTTTATGATTCGTTATGGGTCAAAAATTATTATCAGTTTTTCTCGAACCGAACGTTGATTCTAATTTCAAATTTACTTTCCATATCAGCTGTTGTTTTAGCTTACGCCTCGTATAATTAATTAGTATCCGTAATTAGAACGGATCTTTTTTCAAATATTGGAACCGGGTCAAATTTACGTATAGTATTTTTTATGGAGTCACCGGAATCATAAACCATTTGATTGAAGTGAATAACTATAAATTAAACCAATGGTTCAATCAACGATTTTTTGAATTCTGAGAATGAAGAAAGAAAAGGCTTCAATCAGTACTTAAGCCTGTTTTTTTCTTTAATTTGCTTTGCGGCTACTTCATACTTATCTCAGTTACACAAGGTTTAAATTAGACCATAAATTACACTTTGGATCTATTTTGCAATGTAAACTTTAAGACTTTCGCGTTCCATTTTAGACATTTAAGATAAATTAACGGGTCAAAACGCGACACCATTTTTATTTAGTAGTTAATACGAACTACTTACTGCCCGACGTTTCGGTTAGGTTGTCACGAGCTGACTCAAGCTGAGTCAGCTCGTGACCACGGTTGGTCTACTTAATAAAAATGGTGTCGCGTTTTGACCCGTTAATTTATTTTAAATATTTTGCAATGTATGTGTGAACAGTAATTTGTTTGTATATGGCATGGATAGTTACGTACTTAACTTAAATATGTGTTTTTAAAGTTAAAAATTAAAATTATAATAATGTACCTGTATTTCAGGATTTTGGTTGAAATTTTATATACTTGAAAGGAAAAAAGTCACTCAGACACTCATTAAAATTCCAAACGATGATTTTTGCGTGCGGATATCATCTTAACATTTTATTTGTTGAAAACTACACCAGCTGAAGTATTTAAATCTATCCATATAAGCACAAAGCCGACCCGACTCAATAAAACCCGTAATGAAAAATTCCCCGCACAGCTAACGAACACACCTTATTCAAAGAAACGAAATGAAAGTCCTCATAATGAGCCGCGCTCAAAGCACACACGTCTGGAGTTTTCTTGAAATTCTCTTTAAATAACGAACCCTGAGAGTGAATGGATCGCGAGCGCGCCCGCGCTGAATGCCGCGAGTGAGCGCGCTCCGAGTGCGTTTGACAGCTGCTCGGCCGCTGCGTAACAGAATATGTACTGGACGAAAATGTTTCATTTGCAAGATTTAGTTCTAAATTTTGGTTCCGAATTTCCGATTTTCAAAAAATCCGCTTTTTGGATTATCAATTTATTTGACACTGGAAGTGCCTGTGACTGTGTCCGTACGGTATAGTTATTTTGTATTATTTATATTACTAAAAAAGTTACTTTCTATTTCATCACAAATTTCCAAGTAAAAGTCCTAGCAAAACCAGTCCATTCGTTTCGGCGATTAGCAGAAACAATAAGACAGCCTAGCAAACACACAAAATTGTTAAAAAGTTATTTAGGTACATGTACTGTGTTTATACTTAGATACATCCATATGAATTTAGCGAAATGGTTACTGCAAGCAGGCACTCTAATTTATTCGCCATCAAGCAATGGCTTGTGTTTTATCAAAAAATCTATTTCCTCCTTTTGGATGCGTTTTTTACTATTTTCCACACTTTGCCTTGAGTTTCTAAACTGCCACGGAAAAAGTACGTAAAAAAACTGAGAAACGTGCTTTCCTCTCACGAGAACTAGACGCCCATTCAATAGAAGAGTAAAAGAACGGATGATTCGAGAAAAAACTGAAACGCTAACAAGCAAGACGACAAATAAGGAGGGCCTCTCCCGTGACGTCACGAGCACCTCCGACTATTGTTGCCTCCGCTAGACAGATCTCTTTTCCTGTCTCTACTTGCGAGCAGCCGCGAGTTTGGTGAAAGATGCAAGCTAGGAGCGATTTTAAATTAAATTATAATTATGTCAAAAATGAAACAATTTTTTAATTAAGTGACCTAAAAGATGAAATGTACGATGTACATTTTTTTTATAACATTTGGAATACACATTTCAATTGTTCTAAAAAATGGTTGCGATATTTATTCACCAATTTTTAAGAGACGTTTTATTTCTTAATATGTTTAGTCACTTAATATTGTGGAATACCCGTTTAGATTCAAGCAAATCTCGCGACTTTATATAATTAAAACTGTGTAAATATAAATTTGAATTAAGTAAAAGGTACATAGTAGGTACTTAATTGAATAAGTGTTCCAATGTTAAAGTCAAAGCCGTGTACTTCATCAGTAAAACATTAAAAACAACTGAAGAGTATAGACAAAAATCAAGCGATGGCACAAATTAAAAAAAAATCTTGAAATACGCATTTGAAAATACAACCTGATATTTGACACCAAAGTATGGCCTGAAGCGTAACTCTGTATGTTTTTTAAAAGTTTAAAAAATGAATAACAATCACCAGTTTCATCATTTTCCGTTGATGTAGGGCGAATATACATGTTATTATTACTTAGGTGTCATAACCTCATTTTCGAGTTTGATGTGACATTGCCTGTACTCTTCACCTGCCTTAGACCACCCCCCAAGAGCACGGACGTGATCTCTGAATACCGGGATCGCTTTGAATACCCGCCCGGGCGCAATTGACGGTGAATCGCTAAGCGCGGACACGCTTAGACACGTTTATTTTTGGTCTCGCAACCAAAGGAACGCTTTGTTGCGTGAATTTCACTAGCACACTCCATTTCTTGGTTGTATTCACACTATTTGATTTGATATTGATGTTTAAAGATACGAATATGAGAGGGGATAGCAGGATTAATATTGGGGCCATTTTTATGTACGGAAGTGCACAATCGAAGAATTAGTCAACGATTTCAAGTCAAAGTTAGTATTATTTATTCATAAAGATTACATTAGTAATACTCATGAATAGTCTATATAAAACAAATGCAGCTATGACGATGAAGGTATGATAATGTAATTTGTATCTTTCTTCACAAATATTTTTTTTGTATAAGGTAAGTAATAGTGTAATTCATCGAAAACACAAAATTACAACGCTAATTTAACAAAATTTGAAATGTTCAATAAAATAAAACGTTAAATTTGAAGAGGTTTTAAAATTTTACATCCCACGCAAGGAGAAATGAACATTTTCTGTTTCTTTAAATTACTTGAACTATTTTTTTCTTTTACAAATTAAGTTATTTTTTACAAAATTAAGGGAAAGGAACCTTTTTTTATACTATTTTTTGTATTTAAATACTTTTTTTATCTCATTTGACTCAGTATCTGCAACCTAATAATTTTCAATCGAAAATTTTCACGACAAAATATCAGCGTCTTAAAGAAAAATCGGTGCGTTTTTCGTTCGTTACAATCTCTACTTTCTAATGTAGCAATTGTGTTTCTATATTGACACCGAAATTTAAACATGTATTCTTGCAAATGAAACATTTTCGTCCAGCACATATTCTGTTACGCAGCGGCCGAGCAGCTGTCAAACGCACTCGGAGCGCGCTCACTCGCGGCATTCAGCGCGGGCGCGCTCGCGATCCATTCACTCTCAGGGTTCGTTATTTAAAAGAGAATTTCAAGAAAACTCCAGACGTGTGTGCTTTGAGCGCGGCTCATTATGAGGACTTTCATTTCGTTTCTTTGAATAAGGTGTGTTCGTTAGCTGTGCGGGGAATTTTTCATTACGGGTTTTATTGAGTCGAGGCGGCCTTGGGTTTAGTTGTACGGTTCAGCTGGCTTTATTGTTTTTGGTCTCAACATATATTTCAATCCTTTGCGTTGCTTTCTGCGTGGAACTGAGTGGCTGATTGGAAAAATTCGAAATACCTTTCTTTGGTTGGGGTCAAGAGGCTGAAAAATAAAGGCATATTTTTATATATTTAAACCAATATTTCACATTACTCCGATGAATTAGACTTGAGCATTAAGCTGAGAACAGAAATGTTGTATGCTTGTTTATTTCAAAAAAGCTTTTGTATAACAGCAAAAGTGTAAAAGTTATAAATTTTAATTTTAGCGTATATATTATATTACTTTAAGTGCAATTTACTGATTTAGAATAAAGCAATTTATTTTCTTGTTTCTATTAAAGTAAAAAATGAAATAATTAATAGAAAGTTGTGTTTTTAGTCGCCATTTTAAGACTTTTTAATTTACGTACCATTTATTTTGTTTCAGGTCGTCGTTAATCTAAGCAGATAATATTAAGGTAAGTGGTAATCATAAACTTCCTGGATACAAATGTTTTACTCCATTAATAGTTTTACTTAAGAAATATCTGAAAACCCAAGCATTGGACTTAGATTTCCGTCTATATCAGTTCAAAAACTTACGAGCCTCCCATAAAACACCTTAATAAGCCTGTAATTTTTCCACCAATTACCTTTCATCCCCTTAATTACGCCTTAATAACGTTTATATCTCCCTCGCAGTTCGGGATAAATCTTCAGTCTTCTAAAGTTCACTCAAGGCGAAACACTTTGAAGAGCGAGTGTGAGCATTTCAAAGTATTTTGCTTAGGATGATTGTATAAGTGAAAATATAGAAATGATCTGGCATGTGATTTTGATGAAAGTTGGAACATTCTGAGCAGGAAGTATTGAAGTCTTGACGATGATAAATATTTGTAAATACGTGCTTGAAATTATTAGAAAACATAACGACTTTGAATTACTATCTAAGTTGCATCAATCGCGCTCACGATTAAACTGATCGCTCACCGCTGCTTGGATTATTAAAAATAGTTGTCAATCTCAAAAGACTTGTTTTATGAACAATCAGTGACCCGCCGCGGCTACCCAAGCATATTCATATGTTACAAAAAATGTAATAAATAAAGAACTGACGACCTCCGTAGCCTAGAGGCGAGCATACCAGACTTTGGCGTCGCGCTATCTCTGAGGTTCCGGGTTCGATCCCCGGTCGGGTCAATGTGGGAAACGAACTTTAGTATATTGTCTCGGGTCTGGGTGTTGTGGTACCTTCGTTGTTTCTGATTTCTGTAACACAAGTGCTTAAGCTAGTAAGTTAAGTGGTAAGCCACAGGATCATCTCATTACTAAGCGTCTCAAGAATTAGTTCTGCTTGTTCCTGTCTGTGCATTATGTTATATTTTCTACATTGCTTCCACAAATAATTATGCATGTCGTGGCGTTTAATTAAGGCAACACTGTACATTTTAGTTGTAACTGAACGTGTTATGCGTATTTATTGGTGTATGTCTTGTTAGCTGTCTTTAAATAAATAAATAAATAAAATAAATCAGAGCAATGTATGTGATGTTGTCCAATATTTAACTGCTCGACCGATTTTGTGCAAACTTCACATAAACACTCTACTAAATAGCCCGTTCTTTAGTTATTGTTTTTATAAATATTGATAATCATCGGTCAGTACCGATACCAATAGTAGCAGTCTACTATTGGTATTAACATTCCGTCTTTATACGAGACTGCTATAGGCAACCTATAACTTTAATTGACTCAAGTTCAGCTTCTATCAATCTAAAAGGAGATACCATCTCCTTCATAAAACACACCTTAATAACCCCGTAATTTTTCCGCCAATGACCTTTCACCCCCTTAATTACCGCTAAAATGGCTCGCGTATTTATCCCCCCCACAGCCGGGTGATTCTTCACTCTCATTGTTCTCGGCCTACGTTAATTCCGAATTAATTCTCGTAATACGTACCTTGATTAAACGTTGATTAGAAGATAAATCTTGTGAGAAATTTGTGAGTGCACGGAGCGAGACCCGAATTGGTCGTACGTTACAAGGAGTACTTCATTTGGATGAAAAAGACGCGAATGACGAAAATGGCGTCTTGTTACTGAAGATTGGACAAGTGTGAGGCGGACTTGTTATTGAAATGTTAACACTATTTATTACGCAACGCAGACTTCAACAAATCCCCGATTTTTTGCTGTGAGAGGTTGCTATGTTGAAGGAACAAAAGAGAAACGTAAAAATAACAATGATATAAAAAGTATTAAAACAATTTACAAAAGAGGTCTCATCCAGCACCATCACACCATCACCATTCACAAATAATTTTAAGGTATCAATATCGTAGAAAACTTTATGTTACATCAACCATATTGATTATTTATAGTCTCAGAGGTTCCGGGTTCGATCCCCGGTTGGGTCAATATGGGAAACGAACTTTTCTGTATTGTCTCGGGACTGGGTGTTGTGGTACCGTCGTTGTTTCTGATTTCTGTAACACACGTGCTTTAGTTACTTACCACAGAATCAGAGCAATATATGTGATGTTGTCCAATATTTATTTATTTAATTTATTTGCAAATTATCTTTAATATCCGATTTTAAATGCTCAAAACTATTTAATAGTCAATGTTTCGATAGATAAATTAATAATATCACAGTCAAGTCTTCAAAATCTTAGTAAGAATCGTTTACTAAGAGGTATTTAAAGTATCTTAGTTTATTAGTCAAGAATCCTGTTGAAATGATTTGTTGTTCCTGATTTTGGTAAGAAAAGTTCTTTTAGCTTCTGCACAGAATAAGACCAATGTTTGTGATATTGACCAATATGTATTATGTATGTTTCTTATTTTGTGCTAAGTAGCTAAAACATTTGTGTTACAGAAATCACTATCGCTTCTTTATATGTATACCTATCATCTTTTTTTATATAGTGTGGGATTAAGGTGGTCCTACACAATATAAAAAAAAAGAAAGATTTTCACATTGACCCGACCAGGAATCGAATAGGTACTGGACGCTGCAGCTGGGCTTAACTATTAAAGCGCAACGCCAAAGTCCGGCCAATGCCTCTTAACTACCGGAGGTCCTCAAACAATTAGGCGATCTTGTAAGATTTCCGCCTTTTTAATGCAATCCAAAAGGAAGATTCGCTAGTTCTCGCAGCCATCATCCGAAGGCTACAGGCTACAAACGCTGCGCTGTTTGCAGTCCTAATTAATCCCCCTCTGGGCTCTAAACCAATTACATCGGCAGCCGAAAACTCCCGTGTTTTTCGGCGACTACACCAAATTGCTTTACATGAGCCTTTGAAGTGTTAAACGCTTATTAAATTGCAAGGCTTTAAAGGGAAAATATTGTGTGTACGCCGCGTAAGCATGATGGCGACTTGCTTTTAATATTTTAATTTAATTAGTACGATGCTGATTCACCTGTTGAACGTTTTAGGTTTTATATTGATTGGTCTTGTACTTTTGAAGGTGGTTTTGGATTAATTCAACTGTAATATGCACATACTAAACTTCAAATAATAATATTATGAACGCAAAAATTTGTAAGGAAGTATTGAATGAATTTGGGTGAAATTTTAAAGGAAAAGAGCAGTCTATAGTAGATTTAAATATAGGATACTTTTTACCCAAAATACAGCGGGCGAAGTGGCCGGCAACAGCTAGTTTAAAATAAATGAAATTAACCCGGCGTCGATGACGTAAAAATAATTACGGCGACAGTGACGCTGGGTCATCATGACCCGAATTTCAGCAATGGTCTGTAATAACAATAAAAGGATTATCTTGATTTCGAGAATTATTTAAAATATATGGGTTCTTTGTGCATAATGAAAAATATAAATAATACAAGTATATTTCATACATATATTTTTTGTTTTTACATAATTGATTGATTTAGTAACTGTCATGTTATTAAATAATAGTGTTAGAACTGTGATAGGTATACACAACAGTGTGTGTGCGTGCAAGCACTTGTGTTACAGAAATTAGAAATAACGACAGTACCACAACACCCCGACCCGAGACAATATCGAAAAATTTGTTTCCCATACCCATGACCCGACTGGGGATCAAACCCCGGACCTCAGAGATGGCACGACGTCAATGTCCGGACCGTTCGCCTCTCGGCTACGGAGGTCGTCTATGAGTGAAATATTCATAGCAGCAGAAAATTTTGTTAAATATTCTTAACTGACGCAAGTAAAGATAATTACTCTGCCATAAAACAAAGATAAAGGAAAGTTAAGCCTGACAAAAGTTTTCCAACTGATTATTTTAAAAAGGCTGAGAAGTAAAAATTCCAAGGGCCTTTAATTTTTTTAGGCGGCAGATACAGTATGAAGAAAAACAGTGATATATCTGGCCATTGGTCTGTTAAATACCATGTATTTTTTCTTTCATTAATAGTCTCATAAGGAATCAAATATATTTATGAATTGAGGATTGTACAAAAATGTCTGTAGACAAATGTGAAAGTTAATTTGATTTTTTAATCTCGTTCCATTTTTTTTTCTTCAAATAAGTACATTTTTATTGTTATCAACTTTTTTTCAGGTAAGGTAAGATTAGTATTTAGTTGATCAATTTAGTAGAACCTAGCAAAAAATATTTTGTTTCGCATTCGCGTTTATTCTTCAAGTTTTATCAAATTATCCTTTTTTTATTTATGTGTCATACTCAGCAGCTATCATATTTTATATAAAAGATCTAATTATTCTTAATTTACACACTGTTCCCTTATCTATATTGCGATTACGTGGTCGCGTCCCCGGATCAAAATTCCTCAGGGAACCATAAAATAATTTCGACAGTAAAATATTTGAGCAAAAATTTTCTTTGCTCTAAACTTTGGTTAGAGCCTTTTCCAGTTATTTTATGCTCATCTGAATCTTGAAAGTTTGATGAACTATCCTGAGGAATTGGAAGCGGAAAATTAATTTCACACTCGGTAAGCTTGAGCTATTTTTACATTTATCAGGGAAATGGTGTAATCGTGCCCATGGATATCACAATCTTAATGCAGTTAATCAAAATGGCTTCAGAGGATTTTTGTACAATCGAACGTAAATAAATTCTTACGTTTATTTACACTTAACTTCAGGTACTACTCTCTTCATTTCAATGATGATAGAAATATTTATTATATACTCTCATGCACTAATCCGGATAAGTCAGAAATGTTTGAAGGAATTCCTAAATGGCCGACAACTTCCTAAATGTTTCATAAATATTACTGGTGTAATTTACATGATTAAAATAATATTGAATTGAATTGAATTGAACACAAAATGTCGGATAACACCTTTTACAACTTCTCCCATAATATTATAGGAATAAAATAAAAGAACTTGAGTTGTACACATTATGATAAACTTGAACACCAAGAAACATTTTCAAAAATGTAATTTCATTGCAAGTATAAAATGAAAGGGCTTGAAACATTATAGTCCTTTAAGGTATTTCTACTCGGAAATAATTATAACAAGCTGTAGGTTCGTACAAACATTTATTTTGGAAGGTTTGTACAAACTTACAGCTTGTTATCTTGATTTCCGAGCCTTTGTCTGTATTTTGGTTGAAGTGACTGGACTATTATGAACATTTTAAAATCCAAGATGCACTAATATCAAACTGTAGGGGGTTCCAAAAATAATTATTTATCTAAACAAGACTTATGTCACCGCAAAGGACCTTCGCCAGCTCACCAAAGCAATCTCAAGGCGCGTAAATTCAAAACTGCCGGCATATCTGCAGAAACCGTTGGGCGCACGTGTCTTACCGAATTTACTATAGCTAATACAATAAGTTGACGGAACCCTCCGGGGCCGGGGTAAATTATGTATTTTATTGTCCCTGGATCCAATTTCATAACCCGAAGAACGGTCGGGATGGGCCTGTGGTGTCGTTTCCTTTGCTATTGAATTTTGTAATACATACAAATGTGTTGATAGAGCTTGGATGTGATAACTGCGCGTGCGTTGAATGTTCAGTTGAGATGGGCTTATTAAGATTTGGAATTGTTTTCTTGCTGGCGAACAATTAAGGAAGTTATCACGATTCATGGCATAAACAAATACAAATCTTTAAATTCATATCTTACGTAATATTGATTTTATGCAGACATTAAAACACTCTTGACAAACTAGCCCATGAGAAGGAGTATAATCTGGTAAGTAAATAAAAAGAAAGCTTTCAAAAAATACTAATCTAATGAACCCTGTAGTATAAAAGGAAAATACCCAAAGACAAAATAGCTAAAGACATAGTTGATACAATGTTGTTATATCAAATGCATCCAACACAAAATTCACATTCATCATAAACGAATTTCAAAATGTTGATATAAATGTATTTATGAGAATTCCTGATTGAGTATCTAACCGACTCTTTTCTTTATAAATTAACTTTGCTTCTTTAGTTTTACATTTTTAACCAAGCAAGATGCAGCAATTTTCATTGTTTTTGTTATTGATCATAAAGTTAAATAAACACTTGGGTATGAAGCTCAAATTTTGGGTGACGGTGAATATTGTGCCCGAATTTATTGGCACCTCTGTACAGGGCGAGAAAATAAAAGGTGTGTTTTCTATGAAAGCGAGTATCGTGTAAAATTATATTCAGTTGATTTATTACGATCTGTGCTATGATATTACCGTTTCTTTTAATATCAGGACTGATATATTAACTTATATGTGAAAAACTAAAAATGCTTATAGATCAAAACCCAAGCCATTAAATGTTCTACTTAAATTTTAGGTTTTTAAGGATTTGTAAGCACAATATTTTTTGCAAAATTTTAGTCTGACTATGTAAAAACCGCTTATGTTACCCATATGCTAGAGTTTCCCAACTGTCGATAATGACATCGCAAACTATTAACGATAATGGCATCGATAGTATCATCGAACAATACTTTTTTTTCTTTAAGTAAATAAAATGAGGTTGCATTATAACCAGCCTGCCGTTGACAATAGTATCGGTATTTATATGATGTAGACTATTGATAGACAACTCTACCATGTGCTTTATCGAGTCATATCAACGATTATGTTCACTAAACCGCTCGCAGTGGAACCCCACCTTAACTCCTAGGGTGCGGTGGTTGTCCCGGCAACTCGACAAACGCCGTAATTATGCAGCTGCGGCAGCAGACGAGATGCGCTTCGGATTGCTTCGGTACTGTCTGACAGTTGAGAAAATGAAGGCTTACAATCGACCAATCAATTATTTATTTATTTAAGCAGGTAACATATATATTTTTTTTAATCGTTATTGAATATAATGCAAAGTGACTCTACTACCGGTTCGGAACCTATATCTACCGAGATGACAACGGTCAGAAATTCAGTAGATTAGTTACTAGCGAACTTTAAAAATAAAATGAAAACAAAAATAAGATAGCTTTTAAATATTCCAAGAAAAAGTTTTGTTTTGACGAGTAAAGGATCATTAAGTTTCATTTTTGAGAGGTAAACTGGAGTAGGAGGGACTATCCCTAAAGGTGGCCGGAATCCGGAAAGAGGTTACAGTATTTTTTTAATGTGTGTTTTTTGGATAGCTTTTTATATTTTTAAAAAGCGTTAAGTTGCAGATATGTACAACTTTTGTTCCACGCCTCCATAATGATATTGATTTTATAGGTAACTATTGAATTTTTAATACTTTTTTAACCTTTACTATGCTATAATCTATTCTTAATATGAAGAGAAATAAAATAACTTTGTTTGTATTCTATAATCGTTGGGAATAATGTAACCCAAGACGTAAACATATTTCCTAAAATGCACAATTTCTAATTTTTGCTAAAACAAATAAATAAATATTAATGATGATACAGCTTACCAATGTCCAGTGGATGTGTGTTTACGTCAATAAATCGTAAAAAGGGGGAGAAAGTGACCTCGCATCAATTTTTTACAAATTGTGTCGTAGTTATTTTTTGTTTACATGATAAGAGAAAAACATGTGTCTTATATTTTACGATAATCAATCTGTTTGACTGAACAACTTACAAATTTGTAGGTATCTACCGTAACCTAATATTCGATACATGTTTTTCCAGGGTGCCAATTTGTACGTGATCCTCATTGCTTTAGTGCGCAAGGGGCAGAATGGATATATCAAAAGCAAAACACGTCCTCAACTAATTTAGTGTCACCATAAAAAAACTAACGTGTCAGGAGAATGTGGTCATAATAGGGGACTCCTAGGGGAAATGGCTGTAACAGTTTTATTTTGTTGATGAAAACTTATGCACCATTGTAGGGTATGTTTTTGATATATAGATTTTTGACATATTTATATATCGTTTTCCATATTGGCTCGACTGGGACTCGGCGATGAGGCAAAGCCAAAGTTATGTAGGCTTACGGAGGTCGTCGGAAATATATGTATGTAGAGTTTATATGTATGGTTCGGCTATGTCATTCATAACCACTACTACTCTGGCAAATAAAGTGTTAAACATGTTAGAAGTTGCAAATATATTTTTGATATTTGTGTGTGAAGTATTAAATACCAAAATATTTTACATCTACAACAAGGTAGAAAATTTCTAATGTTATTTAGGGAATTCAATTCGTATTAATTACAATGCAGACAAACACTCACCAAACAATATATCATTGCTTTAACAAAAAATAATCTAAGAGCACTGTAACTGGTTTTTCTGAAAACATTTATGTAATATTTCTTTGAAATATAATTAATGAAAATAACACAAAATCACCTGTTTAATCTTTTTTCTTTATTTAAAAATGTACATTTTATTTAAAATGTTACTATCTTGAGTTATTTGATAATTCCCGTCGCATGGCCCGTGATTAAGTACGAAGGGTCACCGCTAGGGGTGCTCGGCGAGCTAAAAATGTACTCTGACATCATTATGATAAATTACAATGTTATCTGAGGCCAGTTATTTCATACTCGGTATCAACTTGACGTATTTTACAGTCTTTATTTCAATTGGGTTAAAGATTTCAACGTTATTTTAATTTTAAGTATATCACACTGTTTAATTTGACTGGCCCTATGATTCATGCCTGAACACAATATTTGAAAAAAGATACTATCTAGTTACGGATAGTGATAAATTATACGAGGTGTAAGCTAAAAACGACTCATGACAGCTGATATGGATAGTAAATTTGCAATTAGAATAACTTGTAGCTGGTTTGAGAAATACGGAAAGTAATTTTTGACACATTACGAATCGTTATTGAATACGAATTATATTGGAACTGGGCAATAGTCATCATCCAGTTGCTTTTAGCCTTCAAAGAGGTCAGTGGCGCAGCATTCGTATGATATATCAACCTACTGGAAAACGCAGAGTAGAACGGCTCTCCATGAAATGAAAAGATGATTAGGTTGGTATGGAGGCAATCAACGGGAAGTTGCGCTAACCCAAGAGTTGTGGACGTTTTGTGGGGAGGCCTACGTTCTCCTATGGCTGAAATGATGATTATGATGACGTAATGTCATTTAAAACTTATTTGTCTTAAAAAGTAACAATCTTAAATAATAACCTAGAAGTTGTTTTGTAAGAAGATGCTAGTCATTTGTTTTTTCTTATTTTGATAGTGAGAGTATTTTTAGGACTACATTAGTCAAAATTACGATAAACATTAAAAGTCTTCTTATTTTAAACGCCTATCTTAAGTTATGATCCCCTCTCTGAAGCCAGCCTGGAGTCGGAACAACCCAATTTCACTAGCTCTTGTTCTAAAACTATGACCGCAGTCCCAAGAGCGAATAACTACAATGAAGAACATAATATATAAATATATATATTATAAATATATATTATGTTATATATCTATGAGTTAATGTATGTTTATCATGCTATACTATGAATATAATTCAAGAAATAAAACTTTATTTATATTGCACGGCCGTACCCATTTCTCGCCATCTACTATTTCCTCTACCTTAAGGTTGTCTGGAAGAGATCGCTTTCTAGCGATAAGACCGTCTAAATTGTACTATAATCAATCTGTAAAACTTATTTCTGTAAAGTTTTGTGCAATAAAGTATATCTATCTATCTAATGAAGAAAGTCTCCTAGTTAATTATCTTCTAAGAAGTGAGGACATCGCTCATCAGCTTAGCACGGAATGCAAACTGTCAGCAGTTATAAAAATGTTGGGCCGCGCCGTGAGGGCAATAACGTGAAGCCGGCTTTTATGAGCAACTTCAGGATCATAGAGCTAGGAGTTAGGTGTGCTCGTTAATTTATTAAAGTTGTGAGGGATCGATGAAAGTAAGAAAGGCGAGGCTTCTCTGCCTAACTTGGCTTTACCACTACGTGCAGTCATATTCCTAAAATTGGTCAAATCAAAAAAAATTAAATCGTCATTTCAATAAATTCCAAAAATTAATTTTCCTAGCGTGTATATCCATTGAGCATGCGTTATAGCGCCTGGAGTCAGCTATAAATATTAGTTTGATCATTTACAAGAAGAACTGGATTTATTTGGATGATAGCCGATATTCGAGACAAGAAATCATTATTATCGGAAACTCGTGTGATCAAATCTAATGCCCGCACCAAACTCAGAAATGATCACAAAGTGAAAGTGTTCCTCGCTGGATTTGAGCGAGTCGTGAGTTTTTAAGCTTAGTTATGATCACTACACTACGGAGGCAAAGACTACACTCAAATAGTTTTTTGCATGGCGTGCAATAGGCGTAATACCTATTTATATATAATTTGAGTGTTAGCAGTTTTAAATTCAACTACATTGCTCAAAACTGTCTATTATTGTATAAAGAGGCAATGCCGCCTGTGTACTGGGCAGATGGTGAGCTAGACGACGTGTTGTATTTCGTAAGTTTTAGGCCTGTATTATTTTATTTAAAAAAACTGCATTGGACATCTTAAAGATTCCAAAAACGAAATATACGAGCAAAAGCAATTTCAATATTTTAAATAAATAAAAAAAATATATCTCCCCTTGCGGTGCGGGAATCGAACCCACCTTCACTTATAGCGCGTGCTGCTCTTCCAAATATATAAGTTCACTAGTGCGGCTTAAAGCACTATTAAAATCATAAAAAGCAATTTCATCAGAGGCAATCAGAAAATGCCGCGTCGCCGCTTCGCACCTCTCAGCGGTTCTTCATTACACCTCGCAGACGAGGTAATAGCAGGGCCGACACACGCGAGCATAACCTCTTAATTTATTGAACGAAACTAATGAAATTCCAGCACAAAGTTTATTGCGAGCGGCACCCCTATCTACCCAACAAGTTCGGGCCTCGGCGAAACTCTCTAATCGTTTCTTTAATTATTTCTGAATTGATGCTTTGTCTCTTGGTATGGTGTTAATTTTGGAGGATTTCGTTAGGAGTGGAATATTTATTGGCAGCGTCTGACGGTTTTATGAAGGCTTCGGATTAAATTTGAAGCTCGGCGGTAAAGTGGTTAATTGGTGCATGTAAAACATTGGTTGTATTGACTTTAATGTGCACATACAATGTCACTTCTTCAAGTGATAGCTCTTAATATAGAAATTTGTATGTTAAAAAGTAAAGTCTTAAAATACATTAACATCTCTTGTTTAATAAATAATTAGCAATTTGTCTTAAATAAACAAAATTAATAGAGATTTAAGGAAAAACTGTGTTGCAGAATATTATCCAGCTGTTGATTTGGTAATTCTTATTATTCATCACAAAAAAATAGCCAAGTGAAGCCAAATATTTTTTTTTAAATTTATGCTTTTTAAGAAAACCAGCAATGCTCGAAAAATATTTTCCTCGTATATTTTTCTGTTCAAGTTGATAATTTCTTTTTCCAGTGTCAGTATTAAACACAAATAATGGCATTCTGCACCTTTTATCAAAATATACTGAAAAGATTGTGAAGGCAAGACTGAGAAATCTCTCTGATCTCACTGATAAAAAAGTTGATTAGCTGGTAGTAATTTAAGGTCATACTTAGTTTTTTTTTTTCATTACAAAGAAAATGATACAGAATAGTAACTTTTTGTTAACTTTTTTACTGCCTCACCTATCTGGTGTTTTACTGACCTATAGAATCGGGTTTAAGAGAAAAATAATACATTAATATATGTGAACAATCAAAAACAAAAATATGTAAGACGAAAACACAACATAAAATATATTTGATATAACATTATCTAAGTACAAAAAATGTCAAAAATCTTAAAATAACTTAACGGCTTAAACATGCGAACCTTTTTCAGTAGCTAATACGAACTACGTCTTACTGCTCGCAGTTTTAGTTAGAATCCACCAACCAACCATTTCGTCCCGTTAACTTATTGGAACACAAAAAATGGATCGTGAACGTCGTACATTATAAATATTTATGCATCTATCAATTGTACACGTATCCTAACAGTAGCAAAACTGTGGATAGTACCTCGATCGGTCTAGACCGGTGAACGGTCTGCCAATTGGCCTTTGTTTGAAAGCTTGCAGTTTTGGACATTCTGACGTCTGGAGGCAGATTAGATAGTCTGGCGTCGAACGTGCAAGCATGCTCTTGCTTCTTTACTGGCCTGCAAAATGTAATTGCTGCTTTAAATTTTATTTCATCAACCTCGTCCTTCCTAATCTAATCAAACGTCTGATCTAGTATCTTCTAGTCTGTAGGAGAGAAGAAAGAACTCTGAAGGGTTCAGGATAATGAAATATAATTCGTGTTTGAGTTTAACGTGTAGACGATATTTGATTTTTCTGGTAGATATACTTGTGAAAGTGCGGTCCAAATTGGTTCATCCGTTTTAAAGCTTATATCTTGACTGATAGCGCCTTTTAAATAAAGCTTCCATCTAAAAATAAACTAAGCCTATTAGTCCTTTCAGTTTAGTTCAGTTGCTTCCTTTTAGCGTTTAACCAACCGACCTTAAACCAACGTGACTATTACATATGACGTCATTCCATGTAGTACATTAATTTATCGTTTGAACAAAATTAGTTCGAAATGTCAAAGTTGATCGCAAACCCTACTAATCATATTAGTACGGGTGCCTTAACTCAAATACTTAGTTAATTCAACGTTTCGTATCAAAATTGACACAAATAAGACGTTAATTTAACGATGCAGAAACAATTACTTTGCTTAAATTCAGAAATCTAAGCTTAATTAAAATTTCTCTTAACAATCGTGTCTAAGCGAAACGCCGAGTAATGTTAAGGGGATAAGAATGACAACGGAGTGTGTGGGGCAAGTCATAAGATACTTGTCTTGCCATAAAGTATTTACTATATTCAGTACAATACTGAATTAATACTGATTCAGAAGTGCTTTTGAAAAGCTTACAAAAACGAAATCATTTTATTGATATTGGTTGCATTGTATATTAGAAACAGAAAATTTGTATCTCCCCTTGCGGTGCGGGAATCGAACCCACGACCTTCACGTATCGCGCGTGCTGCTCTTACCAATTGAGCTAACCGCAAGTTATCGTAGGCGATGAAATTTTTCTGCTGTATCAACCGTTAGCCTCCGGTTAAGTACCCTCTGCCGAATAAGTTTAGAACTACATACTTATCGTTTGAAGTTCGCTAGTACAGCGTATAGTACTATAAAAATAATATTTGCATGTATAACAATATACCCTCAAATATAAAACAAATCGAATCAATTTCTACATTTAAAAAACACCTGGCAGATTACTTGTTAAACCATAATTAAAATATATCTAATTTGTACCTCCCAACATCTTGTTCGTAGCGTCTATTTTTTTTTAGTTAGTAAATTAATATATCACTTTAATTTAATTTAAAATAGTGAATGTCGAATGTTATTTAAGTACCTACCTTTAGTTCAATTGGTGTTATCACATAAGTGACATTTGTGTCTTGGTAATAATAAAGATTCTTTAAACCTTAATAATAAAAATCATTTGGTTGCATTAGTAACACGTTTTAATAGTTTCTATGTAAACTGAATGATGCTACCTCCAGTCAGTCAGTGCAGCTCAGTCGTTTTTTTACATGAATAACTAGCTGTTGCCTGTGATTTTGCTTGCCTCAAAATAAGGCTAGAAGCAAAGTATCCATTACGTCATCTGTAATCTATATTTTAATCCAAAATTTATAACTATTAATGAAAAGGAAGTACTAGTTTTATCTAAGGCTATAAATTGAAGTCACAATTAATCTCATTACCACTCAACGTCAGGTGGGATGAGGTCAATCTTGAAGTGTAACACTCATAAAAAAATCTTCAAAAATAGGTATATACATATTGTATTAAGGCCACAATTTTTTTTAAATCCTATTAAATAAAAATCACATCATATTTGTTTTACATTTCGATTCCATTAAGAAACCTTTTTCCTTTAAATTTATCAAATACTGAAGATTTACGTGTGCACTTTAATTCCTTTAAACTGCGTCTTGACCAAGTTTCGTTATAAACAAAATCAACAATTTATTTTTGAATTCAAAACTCTCCGCTTCTTTTACCTTGAGCCTTATTTAAGGGTTCAGAAGTTTTAGCGAAACAAACAGTAAATTTTGATGATGAGTCATTTAAAGAATAGGCATAACTGCAACAGCGGGACTGTGGGGGGTAGGGGGATGCAAAGTTGTCAAAATTGCCGCATTAGAGGCTGAATCCGAAGATGGGTGTTGCAAATTACAACAGTTTTTAAAACAGAGGGACTCGGTGGGGGGTGAAAACGAATTTCGGAATTATCTGCGGATCCCCTTCATAAAAGTTGAGGGTGTATTTTGCAAGTCGGCATTATGATTGATTGTTTGTGATTGCTTATTTTTGATATTTTAATTAAAGGTTTTTGTAATAAGATAACTCTTGCCATACCTCCTGTGATATGCTGGTTGAAGCTTGCACTTCAAAACCCGGACTTTTTAATATTAGCTAAAATCATGAATTATGCGATAAGGAGGGAGGATAGGATATCCTCAACTATATATATGAGGTTATATCATAAACATATACTTTGTTAGTATGCGGATAAAGTTAATATTACAAAACCTACAGTTTTACCTATTCCTATGATACCTGCTGAATTATATTATTATCAAAGTATTATGTCTAACCATTAGATTTGTTTATTTAAAACTTTTTTGCAAAAAAAAAGGTACAAAAGGCGGATTGTATGCTAGTAGCATTATCTACCAGTTAATCGTTGGGGCATGCAGATTAATTACTATGAATTTATGGTCTACTGTAGCATTTTGGTCTAGTACAGAGTTATTTGGACTAATACACATTTTGACATAATTATACAAACGTTGTTTTTTAATAAAACAAGGACTTCTTATGCTATGAAAATAGTAGTCAAACTAAGTACTATATTATTGACGGTGTAAAAAAATACAAGACAAATAAACCTTATTTACTTTTCAACACGCAAATAAAATTTAACCGAAAACTTTATTTACACATAAATTAACGACTGTTAAAAATAATGAAACAGCGGTGAACTCGTCGTGCTTAAATAATATTGCTTCCTTAAAATACTTAAACGGCTGATTAACTTTATCTTCTCTAATGTTATAAAGCTGGAAAGTTTGCTGGCTTGAACGCGGTAATCTCTGAAACTACTGGTTCGAATCATCACGCCATCTCTGAAGTCCCAGGTTCAATTCCCACTTGGGTGGAAAAGGAATAATAAATTGGTCTATATTGTCTCGGGTCTGGATGTTGTGGTACCGCCATCGATTCTGATGTTTGTAACAAAAGTGATGTAGCTACTTACAGAATCGGCACGTGACACTGTCTAATATGGAGGTCTAAAAAAATATGATAACTGTCTGTTTATCCATTAACAAAAAACCTCTGTTCCATTTAAATCCACACTAAATCATAAATACGAATAAAAATAAATCTCTCCTAACATCTCAATACATCAAACTACTTTATCATTTAAGTAATTTAGTTTCAAAAATAATCACACATACTCAAAATAATAAACGCCACATTATGTCCCGTTTGATTTGTTATGACTCTTCCCTAATTAATGACACGGAAAGACGGACAGGAGTTTCCAACTGTAATAAATTTGACTAAAATGACAACAAACGAGAAAGATAAAAAATTATGTTTGGTTTGAAGAAGGAAGGAAGAGTTTGGTTATTTTTAGTGTTAACCTGTTTATTGCTGGAACACGCATCAACGAGCGAGTGATGTTTCTGGAATAGGGAAGCGGACCGCGTCAAAATTTCTGATTATTTTTAATTCGTTAAATAAACAAAAAGAATACTGATATAATACAATTCTCAGTTTCAGGGGAGTGGGGGGAGAGCCCGTTGCTTTTCTTTACTGGTCGGTAATAAATGTATCCACTAATGCCGTCATACGGCAACTAAATTCAATATCTACTATTTCCTCTACCTAAAGGTTGTTTGGAAGAGATTGCTATTTAGCAAAAAGACCGCCTTAATTGTTCATGAATATTTCTGTAGGACCAACCTAACAGAAATTGGTGTATCTATCTATCAATTCAATATAACGTGTGCTAAATGTTAACTACATTAATAAAAAGAACAGTATAGTATATATAGTCGCTCAAGCTGATATTTCATCTGATTTAACCGCAAGTTATTGTAGACGATATAACCAATACTCGAAGGTAGGTATATGATAAGATATATAATGCAAGGTAAATTAAATTTTTATTTTTCTTTTAAATTTCTAAAGTTCGCTAATGCGGTGTGATACACCATGAATATTTAAAAATGTCTTAATAATATGGTTAAAAACTGTTTTAAAATGCTAATCCTGCCCTGCGGTCGGTTTGAAATTGGTTTAAAAATCTAATAGCCATGCATGATGGATAAGAAAGGACATCGATATGATGACCACGCATTTTAAAAATTTTAGAATAAGGATGTTGTAACAAACGAAAAAGAAAAAAAAATAATAACTTAATTAGGAGGAGAAAAAAATATGAATTTTAAATAAAAGAATAGAAAAAATACAGATCGATAGAAAAGTTAAAAGAAAAAGAGTCAAGGTGATGGAATAGAAAAGATTACAAAATAAAAGGCTCTCATCACGGAATCCGTACGTAAGTAATGTTCAGGTCGACCAGATTAATTTTAGTCCCAGCTGAATTGACGACATTTATTTATACTATTTCTATTTCTAGAGGCTACACTTAAATTGCGATTAAAATTATACACAACTCTGAAATCTTATGATTTCACTTTTTAGTGTTGGAAACAAAATCGTTTTTTTTATGATTATTTTACTTGTAAGGTGTGGTTCAGTTTAATTTGTTATAAAAAATTGTGATGAATTATTGAACGTAGTTTGTCAACATAATATATTATATTCTTTGTAAGATTTTTTAACATTCCTCATTTGCCGTCACTCTGATGTTAAAATCTTCTATTTTAATTCAAAGTAACCAACAATGAATGATATAATATGGCAACCCAAAATGTTTGCATCCTAATTATTGGTATGACATTCTAGTTAGCTACATATTCCAAGCTTACGAAGTCGCAAGTTAAAGCTATAATTTGATATGTCCTTTAAACCCTTACTTCAAGTTTTATGTCCTACCACAAAAAAAAATCCATGGCCACTCTTTTTGTTACCTTTAGAAATTCTATTTTGTGATCGGCTCTTAAAATGACCTGATATTTTACACATCCTGTTTATAATGATCTATTTGTTTGACATTTTTTTTTATATTTTACAAGCTGCTCGCCACGGCTTCGCAAGCTATTCATTTGCTACAAAATGTGATAAATAAAGAACCGCTTGACTGATTTTGTCCAAACTTTGCATAAACCTTACTCTTCTTCATATTTCGAGCAAAGCTAAAATATTTGGTTTTTAAAGGTGAGCCCGTTTTTGAGTTATAATATTACAACTGAAAGTGGCATTAATTTATTTATTTAGATCTCTGAGCTGCGACGTGAGCTGGCCAGACTCTGGCGTTGCACCATCTCTGAGGTCCCGGCTTCGATCCCCGGTCGGGTCAATATGGGTAACGAACTTTTCTATATTGTCTGTGGGTGTTATGGTACCGTCGTTTTTTCTGATGTCTGTAACACAAGTACTTAAGCTACTTACCATAGGGTCAGAGCAATCTATGTGACATATTATTTATATTATATTGATTTAGAATAAGCTATAGGCTAAACAAATGTGTAGTAATTTTGAACTGGATTTTTGGAAAATATTTCTTTGGTATTATTCCATGCACTTACTTTTGACTTTTGCAAATTTCATTTGAAAAAAAACTTGCTATGTTGTAAGTAATTTGCACATGGTGTTTTTTACACAATTCACGAAAGCGCCCCAAAAAGCAGATTTTTACATTTGTATCAATTCAAACGTGCGTTTGATGCGCTACAAACTCACGATAAAAGCGATTACAAAACAATACAGAAAAGTTTATTTTTCAAATTGACCCGACTGGGAAACAAACCCGGAACCTCAAAGTGTATGTACAACAAAGTTCGGCCCGCTCGCCTCTCGACTCGTGGAAATATTTAAAATCAGAATCCTATTTTTTAACTAGCTTCAGTAAACGCTTAATGTTAAGCGTTAATTCACCAAACATCTGTTTTAAATCTGCTATACGATCATTTCAATCGATTTTTTAAATCGCAGCGACTTAGTAAAATTAACACTTTTCTTTTTTGAACCTAAAATTTTATGTTGAAATTTCAACTTGCATTCCGCCTAATCGTTCCGATGTTTAAAAAATTACCCTAAGGCTGCAAACTAATTATAACCTTTGGCTTTATTTCGTGAGTGTTAAGGTTCCAAATCGGTTTTCCCCTTTTAAATAGCATGGCCGTCAAGTTGACCCTTCAATCGCGGCGAAAACCTATCATTAAAAGTTTGTAAGCAATAATTTTGAATCAAATAATGTTTTTAGATTATGTCTGAGATATGATTATGAGCGAATTATGGGCTGTTAAACGGTGGGCCGGGAATATTGACATGCCTAAGCTTGCTAGTTTGGAAATAAAAGAAGTGTAATGTACTGGTCAATGTTATTTTTCTTGGTAGTCATTTTAACTCAGTGGTTTTGCTCATATTTTAATTGAAACTTAGCCGTGGCAAATTTTTATGCGTACATACGATCTCGGTATTTCTTTTACAAACCTAGTCATAACAATAGGTAGTGGAAATAATAAAAATAATAATTATTTAAAAAAATTAAATCACCCTTTGTGGTGTGACATGTCATAGATAATCTTTTTTTTTTCTTTAAAATATTTTAAGATCGCTAGTGCGGCCTGAAGCACTATGAAAAATGTAAAAAAATAATTTTCTAATTTCTTTCTTGTGTTGCTGAAGTAATGCGCGTACATGCATACATTAAAAAAATAGTTTTTTACTTATCTAGGTCATTTTAAATTACATAAGTCAAAGGTTAATAGAAAAATAATGTAATTAAAAAGCGAATAAATGTCTATAGAACTTATTTGATAAAAACACCAGGAAAGTTTTAGTTAATCAGTAAAAAAAAAGTCAAACGCTCATAGCACCAACATAACTTTAACGGTAACGAGTGGACGGTTTCCTAAAATGTATGGAATATGACAGTTTTAACTGCTACCAAGTCGTCAGTTACACTTAAATTAAAATTGGTGCCACTGAGCCTAACAAGTAAATGTAAACAATGTTTGGTGTTACGAACAATTCGCTAAGTCTATTACAGTGGTACTTGTATAGCAGAATTTTATAAGTAAGCGTTAATGGAATTGCTATGATTTTTTAATAAGTTGCTCAAGCACTTGTGTTACAGAAATTAGAAACAGCGACGGTACTACAACACCAGACCCGAGACAATATAGACAAGTTCGATTTCCATATTGACCCGACGGTGATCGAACGCCAAAGTTCGGCCCACTCATCTCTCGGCTACGGAGGTTATTAAATACATTTATCTAATGCAATTTATATGAATAAAAAAGATTACTTATTCTCAAACACAATAAGTAAGTTACAAGTTCATCTCTGTCCATTTTAAAAGTTCAATTAATTCCAGAGCGTGTAATAAACGATGTACAATTTATTCCGCGTACAATAATACACAAGTATCCTATTCCATAAACATTTTCGTGCAAATTGCGCAAACGTATTCCGCGCCCGCATACGTTTGCAACGAAATATTATATTTGGCATACGTTACGTGAAATATATTTTAAAATTTCACACTTGGCGACAATTTGCGACCGAATCTGCGATACGGCAGGTCGACCGGTAAATAGAAATTTATATTTCGATACCTCGGTTCGTATTTTTAGCTAGTTTTAGGAGTTTAGAGGCCTAGAATTGAATTTGTGAACGGAATGTGGGTCAATCGGAAGTTTCTATTCGGTTTCATGAAATTTAGGAAAGTGGCTTTTCGATTGAGTTTGATATCGTTTTATATGCATGTGTTCGTGATATCGTAAGTTGCTACGAGTACATCTACACTAATATTATAAAGAGGAAAGATTTGCACCTATTTTTGTATGTTTGTAATGAATAGGCTCAAAAAGTACTGGGCCGATTTAAAAAATTCTTTCACCAATAGAATGCTACATTCTTCCAATTTGACATAGGCTACAAAATTAGGGATCTTTGGTAAAATTTGAAAAATTTCAACATAAAACGGGAAAAAATATCTAAGGCGAAACGAAGTTCGCCGGGACCGCTAGTTGTAAACTAAATCGTTTGCCGCTGTCTGACCAGAGGGGCAGTAAGCATTGTTATATATTTAAGACTACGCCTGTGTTGATGACCTTTTAAACATATAGCGTGTTTCATGAGAAAGTTATTTTGTATGATACATGTACGTTTTTCTGAGTTTTTTTTATGTGTTGTGTGTTCTAATTATTACAACATATTTTCTTTATTTATTTCTTAAAGTCGTAGCCGTTTGTTGAATTCTAGTATTATCTCCACCCAAAAGAAGTCTGAAAAGACCGCCTAAATCCTACCTATGAAACCAACTTCTGTAAATATTATGTGCAATTAAATTCCTCTTTCTATCTACTCATTTCTTAATGATGCATGATGCGCCAGACGACGTATCTTATTATGCATGACATACATTACGCGCCTAATGCAAGCTCACGACGTCGCAGCAGTGTTGCGCTCGGTGCGTCGCGTAAATCAAGATGGCGGGATGTATCGTGACGTGCCGCCTCACGCGCGCTCTGATGTATGGAGCGATGTATTGACGGCATTTGTACTAGAACTACATGGCAGATGGTTTACTGAGATAGCGATTGTGTGAAAATTTTATTGTATTCTATTCAGTATAGTATATTTTGAGTAAAACCAAAATACCTAAATGAACAAGGCTTACGCAGTTTTTCTAAATATTAGTATTTAGTATAATTCCATAATTAAATATCAAGGCATAGTAAAAAACAAAGTTGCTGCCCGCTATCTGCCCTTATTGTATATCTTTATACTATCCGATGCATTAAGAGGTGCCTTTTTTAATTCATAGAGTTATTAAAAAGGAAAGTTTATGAGCATAACACAAACACGTTATAGTATAGAAAAGGCAAAAATCCATAGACTACTTAAGTGTTACTTACTGTTACACATCAGGTAGACGTTGTCTTATTATGCATGACATACATTACGCGCCTAATGCAAGCTCACGACGTCGCAGCAGTGTCGCGCTCGGTGCGTCGCGTAAATCAAGATGGCGGGATGTATCGCGACGTGCCTCCTCACGCGCGCTCTGATGTATGGAGCGATGTATTGACGGCATTAATACTAGAACTACATGGCAGATGTCTTGCTAAGATGGTGATTGTGGAATTAATTTTATTCTAATTTCTATTATTTCGACGCTAAAGTCTTTTTTATTAATATTGAATATAATTCCAAAAGTGAATTTCACTACGTAGTATAACACAAAGTAGTTTGCTGCTGTATATTCCTATGTCAACTTAGATCTTTAAAACTAGGTAATGGATTTTAAAGTGTTTAAGTCAATAGATCGATTTATGAAGAAGGTTTATGTCTACAATACATGTTATAGGTCCAAAAAAAAAGACATAAACCCATAGGCCACTTACGTGTTACGTTGTTAGTCTCCGTATAATAATTATGCATGACATACGTTACTTGTCTAAGGCAAGCTGACAATCTTTTACGTTATAATACAAAAAAAATGTGAAAGTATCATAAAATCCAATTCACGGCACAGTAGAGCCATATTGACGTGCTGGCGTTACCGGCTCTGATCTATGGAACGGCATAATGACGGCGTTAGCAGTGTCTTGCTAGACAATGATCGATTTATGATATACGATTCTGCACATGAGATTGAACAATGTTAAACTGGATTCAATACGGACGTGCTTTTAGCATTGTAGAAGATCCTTCGAAGCAAACGAAACGCTAAACACGATGAAGTTAATACGTCAATATTTAATCAATGAAAAATAAAAAGCCCTTTATTTCGATTCAGAATAAAAATATTGAGAAGAACATATTTTATCTCAGTATGCTAAGAAGTAAGGTTTTGATATTTAGAATTATTTTGCTTAATTCTACATTTCTTATAAAATAAAATATTTATATTTTACAATTTCGTTTTCTACAAGAATTCCTCTGCAGGTGAAGGCCTCCTCCAAGGATTGCTAATCCCTTCTAGATTGAGCTACTTTGATCCAGTTGTGGCCGGCTATTTTCTTGAGCTCATCTTCCCAACTTGCTGCAGGTCTGCATCTCTTTCTTTTACCTTCTGGGCCAATATTTAAAGATTTTTATTATCATAACATCGCAAATTTATGAACCACTTAAAAATTAATTATTTGAACACAATTTGAAACCAATACCTCGGTTGGACCTTATCGCCTTAGTGATCGAACCCCATAACACCACCGGCAACGTAATCACCCCTTTTTTTAATGGAGAAAAATGAATTTTCTCACTGTTCTGCTGTTTTGGGGACGGCAGCGGGGACTACCTGAACAAAAAACTCCCCGCACACTCTCATCGCCTTTGGTTGGCGATATGGGAAAGCGATAAAATCTATAACAAACGTAATCACCATAGTAATCAAGGTGCATCTTCACGCTTCTCGTACTCAGTAATACCTAACTGTCCAGCAATCGGCCAGTTTACATTATTTAACGCCTTCAGTGCTACCCTGGCAGTAATGTGACAAAGTGTGTCGCACCTCGACGGCAGTGTGTGACAGTGAGCGCGGCTAAATTGAAACTGCCGCCCACTGCCGTGATTCGCACGCCGGTCACGAGCCGACTGTGTTGGGAGCGTCAGCATGTCAATATTTTATTAAAAAAAATAAAAACAAAAAAGTTGAAGAATGCCTAGCATTGAATCTACCTGTTGTACTTTTTTGTCCAATAAAGTTGAATGTGTAAAGAAACTCTAAAAATGTGTTAACTTGCCAAAAACTTAAGCTTTCCAATCACAACCATACAGCAACTCCCATATTATGTTAAGCCGGTCACGTGAGAATCACATTGTTTGATAAAAACTTAAAATACATGCAAAGTAAAACTCAACATAAATTGTATTTGTGTGATTTAAGAAGTGTCGATATATTTGGATCGGTATGCTGTGTGGTATCCGCTAAAGATGCTGCCTCCCCCACTACAACGCAACGTTGGCCACCAAAGCTTTTATAGTACTTACGAGTCTCAAAGAGTGTGACGCTGCGGTAGGGATTTCATTCTTGTAAAAAAAAATGTTAATAGAAACTGCAATATTAATAAAAGTCTATCACTCGCCCTACAGTATTATGGCTACAAGGTCGAGGTGCCGTTTACTACTAAATAGTATACGGATTACGCTCAGCAAACATTTCCCATCAGAAAGAGAAAACACTTATAAGACCCAGCCATATAAATGTTTTTCATATAAACACAAACGTTCATAACATAATGCTTCCCCTTGACAGTACAGTAAAGGTACGACATAAAGAAAATTTTCTTCTGAAATCGTTAACATTTTTGCTGACAGTCCAGATTCGACCAGGCGGAGTCCGAGACTGTCCGGCGCAGAGGAATTGGCATGCATTGCGCCAGAGCTTTTTACACGCCTATTCCAATACCGAGGATAGGCTGCAACACATAGGCGCTTAGCGATTTTTTATAACACAAAATTACTTATCTTAATACTTTAAAAAAAAAAATTGTGCTTTACGCCGTACTTGCGGAGGCGGAAGAGCAGCACGCGTAATACAGGAAGATTATGGGTTCGAATCCTACACCGCAAAGGCAGATGAAGTTTTTTTTGTTTTTTTTTTTAATATTACTAACTATGTAAAAAAATTCTCACAATCGTCGAAGATATGGAAATAGTCATCACTATTATAATTTCACTTACATCACGTTGGCCACAATTATTTACTTCTATTTGTTGCTTTCCAGAGAAATTAACCTTTACTTTGTTTGTAAAAGGAATTTATTTTGTGTAAATAAGTATATGTCTATTTGATTGTAGAAAGACTACAATCATTATGTCAAGGTCGCATCCCTAGTTTATGGGACTGTTTACCACTAGATAGTCACCATTCCAAAATTCATTTAGCCCATCATCTATCAGTTCTATGAAAGTAGTAAGGCAATGAAAATGGTTTGTAGTAGTTCCTAAATTATAGCTGAAATTAGACAAATAATTGTTGGCTAAGTTTAAAATATATTTATAAAAGGTACACGGTTCCTATTAAACCACTTTAATTCTGTAAAAATACTGAATTTCATTAGAAAACTGACATCGACAGATTTAGTGTATAAGATATACTAAGTAAAAGCATAATAACTACTTAAACCTCTTATTATTATGATATGTATGTTCATAATAATGTAAATAGGTGTTACTATGAGTAGGTACTCTATGAACGCTTCTCTTTTATAACTGACGCCCGAGGCACTAAAATGGTTACCTCTGTAATAAGCACGTCTCCCCAAAACGATATCTGCAGCTCATCTAAGTATTTATATATCTTATTGTTTGTTATTATGTACGGTTCCGACGTATTGTCAGATGTTAGGGCCAGTACAATCTTGGGGATAATATTATTTTGTTTCCTGACGACACACATACGAATAGGTATATCGGTTTATTGTTTATTTTTGATAGTTAAAAAACACATGAAAGCTGGTTAAATTACAGGTGCTAATGCATAGCATAGTGTATGAAATAATAATAGTCTATGAAAGTCTGTACTTTGCTCATAATAAGACTGACGAATGATGTGTAAGGAACGTATGTTCTTTACTAAAAGTGTACTTCCGCCGAGCTAGGTGTTATCTGCTCGGGGACCAAGGCCCAACTACCATTCTTGGTTTGTTGTATATATACTTAGTGGCGACAAAACTCTGATATCGCGATGTAGGATATCGATGTTAAGCATTACGTATGGAGCGTTGCTTACTACGCCAATTCTGCTGACGCTGTATTTGTTTCGACTTGTAGGTCATGTCGTAGGTCGGCACAGATGAAAGTGATAAATGAGTACATAGCTATTAACACAGATATTGCTACTGTAACTTAAATATTAGACAACATCACATCAACATCACACACATTGCCCTGATTCTGTAATAAGTAGCTTAATTACTTGTGTTACAGAAATCAGAAACAACGACGGACCACAACATTCAGAACGGATACAATATAGAAAAGTTGGTTTACATTGACCCGACCGGGAATCGAACCCGGAACCTCGAGATGAGGCGACGTCAAAGTCCAGCCCGCTTTTATCTCGGCTAGGAAGGTCGTCAACTACTAAGTTGCTTACTGCTATCCTTTTGGTAGATATACGCTGACAAAAGGTTACAATTAACAAATGTATAGGACGAGCATTGCCTTCGTTAGAGCATTGACATTTGTAATATATTAAATGATAACTAAGAAATGAAATTTTAAGAGAGGTGGGGCATATCGATTTGTCGCTCGAACTGGAGCAGCCCGACTGGTGAAATACCTCCACCTTACAGAAAACCGCAGCCAAATAACAATCACTTCTGTGTTGTTGTGTTCCTGCGTGTGAGTAAGGTTTCCAGAGCTCTTGGGGGGTGCTACATTAGTAGCAGGGGTCAAGCCTTCAAGGTAAGGGCGACAAGTCCAGTGACAGATTTATTATGCTGTACTTGTCATCTTTAAGCTAGGACCTCATTACCACTTAACATCAGGTGGGATAAGGTCAATCTTGGAGTGCAATATAAAAAAAAAAGAAAGGTTACAAAAAGTTACCATATGTTTGAATGAACAAGTATTTGATTCCATTACAAAAATAAGCCTGTCCTTAATTACCTTACTAACTAAGTGCGTGTTAGTGATCACTAATCCGAGCTATGGCCAAGAAATCCTTTTGCACGCGCTATGAAGATACGAATAAGTTTGTTGGCTTTTCTGTATTTTAATATGTATACGTTATAAATAAAAGCCTTTCTATTTGATAGCTTTATCTATTTAAAAACTGCATCAAAATGTAGTTTGAAGTTTCAAAAGTCTAAGCTATTCGTCTATACGTATTTATAATGAACAAAACTCAAAACCATATTTTTACAGCAAAGCAGACTTGAATCCGATAATTAACCATAAAAACCGCAGTCGCGTGAACCTCGCAACCCCTAAACGCTACATGGCCGAAACTCTTAAAAGCGTGCCCAAACTTTCAGCCCCCGAATATATTTTCCTCTACGCCTTATTAATATAGACCGGGTGATTAGTAACTTTTGATTCCGACTTCTCTGATGAGGAGCAATTATTCGACACATTGATTTATTGTTCGGCCCCAAGTTCGAGTCATCGAACTTTGCGCCCTCTGTATAAAATATTGGGCGCTTTAATAACTTTGCTATCTTTTCAGATAAGGCACGGCCGCTGTCAATGGGTATATTTTCTTTTGTTTATTGTGTTTCTGATAAACTAACGATAATAAAAGTTATGTTATAATTACTAATTAAGATTTTAATCTCACGGTTTTTATCAGATATCTGATTGTTATTTGTTTTTACTTATTAGTTGAAAATCTTTAATTACAAAAAATGTGAATTGCCTTCTTTATGTATCGTTTTGCGTTTAATATAAGGTATATGTCACCAAATTTTCTTTGGTCACAACACCTTGATTTTTTGTAGAATAACTCGATTAATTAGTGGCTTAAATCATTTAGTATTTGTTAGCATCATGTTGATGAATATTATTGTTGATGCAGGACCAATAGGTGGTTTCGGTGGTTGCTTTATATAGAGACTATTCATAAGTATTACTAATATAATCTATGTGAATAAAAAAATATTGACTTTGACTTTGACTTTGGTTTCATAGATTTTACAATTACAACTTGCACTGCATTAGCTTTGCGGCTCCCACTACAGCATTTGTACTTAAGAGTATTTTGAAAAATATATTTTATTTTTTTCCGTTAATAATGGTAAATAGAAGTCTCTTTTCTGTTAACAGCACTTTTATGTGAGGGTTAAAGTACCCTAATTACGGACAAAAAAAAATTTTAGCCTTAATCCATAAATGAAACTGACACGCAGCAAACGATATCAAGGTACATTTTTATGAAAACTTAAATGTTATTAAAAATCACGATAAGCACTAACATCAACCATTTCACCATCACGGCTCCATTAAAACCGGCTCAGTGACGGGTGGCAGGTACGACGCGACAAATCGTCGGAACGAGCTTACTAATTACAGCTCAGCAGCAGTTGAAGGGTTAAGGCCCCCTATTTTTATGGGGCTTTGCGTGGCGGCAACTTAATTGCACCTATTTGTATGATGTTTAAGTGATTAATATTGCACGGGTATTATGATCGGGACGTTTGTCAGGTTAAGTTTTGGTGGGCGCTTTTTGTAGGTGCGAAAGGGCGGGCTGAAGATTTTTATATGTCATTTTTTTCGGTTCTATCATAAGTTATTATAAAGTTATATAAAATAAGTGTGACATTATAATATTATCTATGCAGATAAAATAAATACAAGCTAGACCTTCAAATTGAACATTATCTTTTACAATAAGGAGTAACAACAAAAAATGTTGTTCCCCAATCTTTTAAACTTTCTTTTTGAGATATGGGTTTGAAAAACTTTACTATGTTACACTTGCGCTTGTGACCATGGTTGGTGGAACCTAACTGAAACGTCGCGGGCAGTAAGTAGTTTGTATTAACTACTAAGAAATGATGTAGCTTTTTGATCCGTTAACTTATTTTAAATGTTTAACAATTTTAAATTCTATATTAACCATCATTTCAATACCACTATTAATATTTAATGATCTGTACTAGACGCCTTGCAAATCGAAAATGAAATCAAAGGGCCAACAAACATTAAAAAACATCCCATGTTGCAACTATTTGGCGCAGCCTCACCCCGTCCCTGGTAAAACTAAACAGCCGTATAAATAAATATATATAAATATGTTATAGCTTACATATTATCATAGTACTTCACATAGTATTTGGCGGCAGGGCCCGATGTCTCGCCCAGATAGCCGCATTGTTGCGGCGCGACGCGAGGTGCGTGCATTGTTAAGGCGACGCTTACCAATTGCCGTTTAAATCTGGACAAACAGACTGTGACGTATTAAAAAAAATCTTAAAAATATATGTACCACATGGTACAAAAATATATAATTTGTTTGCTTTTTGATTTTATTAAAAGTTCGGTCGCCTTCTAAATTGATATTGATCACAATGGTTTATCAGAAATGAAAGGGTGAACGGTGGGCTAGAATCAGCACAATTTAAAAATGTCATGTAAATATGTTAGTGAAAATAGAGCTATTAAATTAAGAGCTGTAACACGCCATACAATAACTTGACAGTCGCACGCCCGCACTAGCGATTAGTTTCACAAGTTGTCAAGAGATGGCGCTGGGAGTAATTTACATCGCGGTATCATTGTGATTTTCCCGATCAATAAGGTCTCGCCATACTCTTATAATGTAAGATTTCCAACTCCTTACGCTACCGGGTTGCTTCTAACAGCTAGGACAACCACGGACGTTTGGAGTAGGAATTTACTGCCGATATCTACTTTTTGTTTACCTGGCTACCGGCTAAGCGCTTTTACGGTCAAGTAAGACGCTCTGCACGGACCACCCCCTTCTGTTGTTAGAAGGATTCTATACGGAAAATATATCTTCGCTACACCTTCGAAGCTGTCGTTTTGCTCGTCTACCTCCGAAGCTTCAACGTGGGGCTACCGTAATACAAACTGGCTTCAACGTGGGGCTACCGTAATACAGAGCTCCATAAAACTTTTATATTGGTGGGTAGTGTATTTATTGTTAATAATAAATCAATAGACGATATATAAATACGAACTTTAGTTTAAATAATTAAAAATATATATTACTGATTTCTTAACCAAGAACACAATTGGTATACAAATTCTATAGTTCTAGGTTAATTATTAAAACTCAAAACATTAATTGTATATGGAATTCATTATTAAATTTATGCATGTTCACACATACGTTTTTATCTTATTACAATAGGGACAAAACAAAAAGTATTATTTTGAAATGTATCCGCTAAAAGGAGGCTGCCTATTACGAGTATTTTAAGTCCAACTCAAATTGTGTTCTCCTTAACAACAATAGGGTATTGTAAAATAAGTGCATTGATACAAGACAAAGCACGCCACGCCCCGGGTCGCGTCAAGTTGAGGTCTTATGCATAATGTTGTGCACTTCGGTACTCTGAACGGCTGAGGTCCTGAAGAGTGTCTCTATCATTTGATCCTAATCTTTGTATGGGACCACCATGAAGGTAAATTAAGTGGGACGGCAAAAAATGTTTGATATTATTTAATTAATAAACTTTGTCCTAACATTTGTTAGGAACATATTTTTTTATTTAAAAACCTTTTGGCACAAAAAGTACACAAGGTGGATTTAATTCTAGGGAAATTCTCTACCTATCGACCCTTAATTCATGCAGTGAGTTTGTATATGGCATAACCATATTTTGAGCAAAATAGAAATATAAACACCGAACAACGAAGGTAGTTACGGTCAAAATGACATCACATGGAGTTTTTACGCTATGAGAAAAGTGTAAATTGTTACTTGTTGACAGGAGGAGGTGGGTAATTGAAGTTCTATTCGAAATTTGTGTCACAATTACAAAATGTCCCCCTAAAAAATAGCAGAAATCTAAATGACTATTTCTGAGCCAGTTAAAAATTAAGCATGTGTAACAGATATTGGACGTGAAAATAAAGCTCAAATAAATGTATTATGTATGGTAAATAGGAATTTGGTGCAAAGCTAAGAATGCTACTGTGAATATAAGGTGATTCACAGTAGCATTCTTAGCTTTGCACCAAATGTTTTAATAAAAAATAGCCCAACACTGCGCGAAATACGAAAATGTACGGTGTGCACATTGTCAAGGTAAACTCTTGCAGTTCGACATTGGTTCTTATACGCACGACATAAGGTGGTACATAGTTCAAACTCTGTATTCTGATGTGCTTTTGTCTGTACGTAACCGGAGGTCCATATTATCCGGAGCTAAATCTCCCGTCACCCCAACCTGTCCCAAGCTGTCTTCATAACCCGTTAGTACTTGTTCGGCAAAACGCTCACGTACGTAATAATTTCGCGTTGGCCGAGAAAGAATGGCCGAAGAAATTGCCTGCGATTGTTGCTTTGATGCGGCCGATGGATTGAATCGCCGTGCAAATCGCTCGACCACCCGGGTTATTGATTGCCATTTTAGGGTTATTTTGAATGTTTGAAACATATTTCAATTAATGATTTTTTAATTACATCTTCAATATAATTTTACTTAAGTGAATTAAAAAATAAATAAAAACGACATCACGAAACAAATTCAAAACATAACTTGATTCTAAATTTGGGTGTAAATTTATAACAATGAAAAAGGTATTTAAAGAAATTGAAAAAATAATTTGATTTCACTAAAATAAAAAAAAACTTGTATTTTGCTACATATTTATTTTATTTTATTTTTACATAAAAATAACGTATTTAAACTATGACTAGTATTAAACAACTTTAAAAAATCCAATATTACTATTGAGAACTAATAAAACAACAGTACAGTTGCAATATTTAATTATCTAGCTTGACAGCGGAACCACAAAATTTAAGGAGAAGTCATTAATCCCACTTTTAGGGCAATTAAATACCCGAACATTCGATTAAAATTTTCTTTATTACTGAGATAATTTGTTGCTACCTAACAGATTTTTATTTGGGAATAGAATTAAAAGCAAACACTACTAGCTGCAACAGTATTTGGCTAAGCTTGAAAATATTTTTCATATCTAAATGAAAGCTTTTTAGTTTTTAATACCTAATCAAGTGTCTCCTTAACAATACTTAATATTTAATTAAGGATAAAATACACACAGACGCCCATTCCCTAACAAGTTAGGCAAACAGCTTTGCAAGCAATATAATAATGAAGTTTTATTTGCGAAATAACTCTTTGGCAATTTTATTGAATACGGATTTTACCTTTTCGTCATTTGTTTCAAAACTTTTAAGCAACAACTTGGTCACAATGCTGAGCGTAAAGCCAATATTTTGAAAGTCGAAGAGAAGGCCTATTGTCAGTAGTGGACGACCATCGAAATATAATATTGGACAACATCACATACATTACTTTGATTCTATGTAAGTAGCTAAAGCTGTTACAGAAACCAGAGACGACGACGGTAGGTACAATGCCCAGATTTGAGACGATGTAGCTTCGATTTCCATTTATTGTCTATGATGACGATGATATACCACCATTTTATACATCCCAAACACCTCCTATAACATATACTATGTGTACGGAACCTCACATTAATATCTTACAGACGGCCGTATCTTATTGTTTCGCGCACTGTTATTATTTAGCCTTTTGATTTGTTATTTTGTCTCGCGATAAATGCGCGGTAATGACAGAGCGAGGATGTTCTTAATACAATGTCAATGCTATGCGATTGCAATAAATCTATTGAGGGATGGGTTTGCATTGAAAGTTCGCTAGTGTGTGCTAGGTTTGTGGGACAGTATAATAATTTTGCTTAGTGTAAAACTTTGTGAGAATATTTGAAATTAGCTCAAGCACTAGGTTTTAAATTTCTTCAAGATAAGATGTGCAAACTAAATTTATTTAATATATCCAACAAAATCCACTTAACAATTATCTGTTCTGCTAATATAATTAAACTGATAATATAATTAAATTGTAGAGTCTGTTCGTTTGAATTGAAAAATGTTTTTTAGTTTGATGAGTCTATTTATCGAGGAAGTAATACCTATACCGTCTCGGTGTGACCAACATGAAAAAATATGTAAAAAACGGGTGAGAAGCCGCGGCGGGTCGATAATTACTGAATAAAGTCTTCCATGAAACAACTATAATCTTGTAAGTAATAAAGCCGATGAAAAAATTGACTATTTTGCGTTTCGGAACGCGCTTAAAAAATTTCTGAATTAAACATATGACAGATTTCTATACTGTACTGAGAAAAATATTTTATGAAAATTTGTTGACGCAACAAAAAGTAACGAAGGATGTAGGAACTCTTTTCAATGGCAGTGCCGCACGCGTTTTTGAAAAAGCATTTTTTATGGCATTTTTTTGTGGCCCGAGGCTTTCACTGACCTTTTGAGTTCGTCGAGTGCAGCACGCGTGCACCTTATATGCAGCCGGATGCGTTTACTCTATTCAGAGAAATAATTATGATAGAGCCTCGCATTGGTCCTGCTTTTGAATGGAAATTCGATGGTTTAGGCTTTTAGTTAACGGATCAAACTTATTTTAAATCTGTAGTTTTTTCTGGTTCATTTTAATGTATATATATATAAATAAATTTCAAATCATTTTAATGCTCTCGGCATTAAAATGATTTACTTTTTTACCGCGCGTTTTAGATTATTCAATAGACTAGCTTCAACGAAGCTGTAAATGTTTTTGTTTACTGCGTAAGTCTTAATTTCACAATTTTAACGATCGATGCATTCCAAAGTCCAGGATTTTTTTCTTAAAAATGTGTTATTGCAGCAAAAGGTCCCGGACGCACAGACTCTTTTCACAGGCAGTGCCGTACGCGTTTAAAAAAAAATGCACGTTTCAATGCGTCGCCATGGCCCGAGGCTTTTTAGAGCTCGAGTGTTGCACCGTGCATGTGTCCGGATGCATTTGCTCTATTCAGAGGTATAGTTTTGATGGAAGCTCGCATCAGTCTTGCTTTTGAACGGAGATTTGATGGTCTGAACATAGTTTATATGTTTGCGATACAGTTGCGGACTTCAGTCAATAATTTATTTACATGTGTTGCAACATGTTAGATAATAAAAAATCCTTAACTTGATCTGTTTAAATAACGTACAAGTTCTCTGTTTTTAATTTTTTTAAACTTATAGAACTATTATTAATGTATCAGAAAAAGCCAACAAATAAAGAATTGTTCCAAGACATAAAAAAGGGCACGAAGGCCGGCTGCGTTCCCTCTTTGTATAACCGGACTTATTTTCTGGCCTAGGGAAACAGCGCCTTTTGTTATTATTTTCTATTTTTTGAATCTCCATTTTTTTCAAAAATATTTTTTTTACCCAATTTAATAATAACTGTCACTTAATTTTGTTAATTTTTGTAAGCTTACAAAGGACTTTTTATTGCATCACAATTTGCAAAACTTCCCATAGCAATAAAGCAAAGGGTAGCTTAAAAAGGTCTCCTGGAAAATCAAAGTGAAGTAAATTTTTTTGCGAAAATGTAGATATTACATTTTTATTTTTCTTAAGTCTTTTTTTGTTTGCTTCATTTTGATATTCCATTTAAATAATAAGATAAACATAGACATTTTTTAAATAAGAAATTGTAATAACTCCTAAATAAAATAGTTCTATACGTATTTTAAGCTGGCTGATGATGAAACTTAATCTATCTAAAACATTTCAGCGCCTTAAGATTCCATTTTCGCCGAACACACAACTCCGTATCTTGTCAAATGACGTCACTAACTCTCAGTAAGACCCGCAAAGAGCGTCTGAGTGTCGAATGAAAGGAATGCATCCGTCAATAGGAGTGAGCGATTTGAATAAGGAGATGGGGCTTGGGTAGTTATTTTCAATTTTTATTTCTATAAATCGAAATAAGTATAAAAAGTTCGATTTGCTTTTGTTTAAAACTTGTTTCTGAGATTGATAGATTAACCGCAATTGATACACATTGTCGCGACTTGCACGGTGCAGTACCTAAGGTAGATGCCCAAAGTGAATATGTTTTTTAATAGGTACATTCGTTTATTGGGATGTCTATTATCAAGTTGTAACTATAAAAATTAAAAATAGTTATTAGTTCAATAAATCAAAAACATTATTGTGGGTTAATTTAGAGAAAAGTGGTGTTTCGGTTTGACATATAAATTTTAGTGTAAAAGTCCTTACTACGTTTTTATTATTAACCTTATATTTTTTCTTTATCTGTGGTGCGCTTACGATTTATGCTACACAAATTTATTGCAGCATAAAAATAATAGAACAAAAAACAAAAATAAATTAATTTCAAATAAAAGTACTGAGATAAAAATAAAATATTGATTAAATTTTACCATTGTATGCCATATTATATTACTTATTTGAGGGTTTTGTTGAATTCGTATTCTTAAAAAAAAGCTTTACTTGCTTAATCTGTCTTCATTCACAGTGTTATTGTGAATTTCTTTGAATATCCAAATAATGAAATAATCATAATCCAAATAAAGTATTTGAGATCGTTCCTGACTCTAAATCAGCCATTAAAATTTAAATCACGACTGTTTTCTAGCATCGCAAATTCAGTGTCATAAAAAAACAAACATACGAGAGACCTATGGCATTACCCTCATTAAAAAGTAGAAACTGAAAAAAAAAACAAAAGCCATTCGATCATTGCGACAATTTTTCCCGCGTTGTCGCAAAGCGTGAGCGTTCGAAATTTAAAATTTAATTAAGGCGCGAGGTTCTGCAGTCGGTTTTGCAAGTTAGTATCGGGCCAGAGTGTTAAGAGGCGCGATATATTCTGGGCAATAGCTTACATAGGTATCTACCATTTTTTTTACTGTAACTGAAAAACCAGCCAGCTATCTGTTTGTTTCTTATCGTAAACAACGATGAAGCTGAGAACAAAATTCAACTTTCAAATCTTACTTAATGTTTCAAAAGTAGGTATGTACTAAATTAGGTACTTTAGTACATACCTACTTTTAAAAAATATGACTATGAAAAGTCTGGATTTCCGAGAACCTTCTCGGAAATCCTTCTTCTTTTCATAGTCATATTTTTTTATGACGAAGCGAAACTATGTGAGCTGTGGGAGTGTCAACAACATATAACTCTGATTATTTAGTGAGTAGTTTAAGAACTAGTTTTACATAATTCAAGTCCCACAACACCCAAACCCGAGACAAAGTAGAAAACTCCGTTTTCCATATTGACTCAACTGGGAACCGAAACCTGAACCTCAGAGATGGCGCAATGCCAAAGTCTCGCTTGGCTCCCAGCTATAAAGGCGAGCAAAATAAAAAAAATAAATTGTAAAAAGCGTAACTTTCTAAACCGGTTTCTAAGGAGTTATTGAATTATTGTAGATATAATAGAAAATAAGATTTTTTCAGCAATCTAATTCCCTTTTCGCGATTTTCCATTCTAAGCTATGCCCCTTAATCTCGTAAAGGCTGGCACACACTCCTGTACAAAGCAATTTTTAATTGCGTCCCGCGCTAAAAAGAGACGTGTCTTTGACAGTTACGATTGATTAAAAAGAAAATGGCGGTCCTAATGAGACCGTCTTGGGATTAAAAAGGTCACGTGAAATGAGCATGGGGATATTTCGGGTAATGTAGGTTTGCTAATGGAATACATTAGACTATTTTTGGGATGTAACGTTGGTCCACAGATATGAGAAGGTGAATAATAAACGAGGACATGCGGTCGCTATTCTAAAATATGCTTAATGAATTTTAAAAGAGTAATGAATGAAGTTTGAGTAATTAAATTTTAAAAATAATGGACGTTTGTGTTTAAAATAATATTTAAAAGTAAAAAAAAATATGTTGCGTTTAAATATTAATAGTGACATAATTTTATTATAAGCACGGTTTCAAGGTTGACATAATATTATTTGTTTTTTTTAGTGATCACTCAAAAACAAGGTCTAAATTGTAAATATTTGACGTATACGACATTTATATTAAAAAAGCACACTAAACATTTTGAATGATAACTGAGGGCCCACATTTTTAAAATGGCTTATAACTGATTATGACAGAGGCAATCTAAATCATCAGCCGCGATCACATAGAATATATTCATATGTTTACTTTAAATCTCTCTTTTGCTCTATTTTATTTAAATACGCGATGGGGCAGCAATAAATAATAAAAAAAAACTTTTTGCATTAAACAAAATATAATACTATCAACGGCAAATTCGCTCCAATCAATTGTAACGCACAAATTAAGAATCGAAAACAAAATTCAAAGAGCAGTAGCAACAAAACAAAGCAATTACTCAAACCGGGATCACCTAAAAATTACTCGCAAAGAATAACAAAACAATATGGCGGCAGTCGCTGACATTATAAAGTCTGCGCAAGTTCGCGACAGATGGCGCTGGAGCAACACTTCCCGGACGCCAACTTGTGTCCCCACCCTTATTGCAGATGCCGTGACAACTTTGAATGAACTGGATCTACATTTTTGGAGGAGTGCGTACTGGTTAGTTTGGAGGCAGTTGGCTTTTGAGTTGCGAATTGATGCTGGTATTTCTGTGTGTATATACGGCTATGCACCAGCTGCCAGCTCAAAATCCGGTGAAGATTCAAAAGCTATCAACAGCCATCATAGTAGTCATTTATAAAAAAAATGCAATGACGTAAACAAGGGTCAGTTTATACGAGACATTGATTTTGAAAAATGGAATGTGGTTTTGCAAGATAAAAAAATAAAAAGTCCGGTGAAGATTAAAAGGCTGTCTACAGCCATCATAGTACCTAATCAGTTAGAAAAAAAAATAGAAGTGAAGTAAACAAGAGACAGTTTAAACAAAAAATTGATTTTGCGGGATGGAATGTGTGTTTGCACAGAGCAAGATGACAGCATACATACCTGAGGAGAAAAAAATACTATACACCTACTCATTACATTTATCGCTAGTTAAAATCAAACGTGATAGCACTTTTTCTTACAGTTGGTTTCGTTTCGGTTGAGTTGCACATTCTATTAAAAATGCTATGGCGTTAGGACGCGGAATTGTATATGTATTTTAAACATATTAAGAGGAAAAGAGGAGTATTGGAACCAAGATATGACAAGATATGGACTGTATGACTTCCTTTCTGTTAATGTGTAATTCTCAAAATGATTGGTCGCATTCTATAGGAATATCTGATAAAACGCCAGGTTTCAGAAAATTTTGCCACTTATAATGAAAAAAAAAAAATGTTATACCAACATTTTATTATCCCGTTTACGTATTTACATTTTACTACAAGAGTAAAAATTGTATCACCAACGGAAAGCAACATAGTTTAACTTTAGAAAACCTTAATTTGGCCTACAATTAAAGAGTGTGCACGCATTCAATGACAGGTTCAACCATTTTAAAATGATTCCGTACCTTTTTTTTAATAACAAAATTAGAACGCAACTTACTCAGGTGAGGAGAGAGAACATTTCTAATTCGCCGATCAAAATAAGGTTGAAAATGAAACCCGAAAAATGATCGTTTGATTGGTTAGTATATTGTACTCTCAATACGATCGACTTAATCTTATACCGTCTCCTATTAAACCCACCGAACTATTATCCTATTTTACGACGGCTTAGTAACAATGTAATTACTTGCATAATTTCCAAACTAAGATCTCCCCGTAATCATCATAACCCCAACTGAGCCGAGACATTGTCATTACGTCATAGTTCAAAACATTAAAAACTTAAACTATCCCGTTTAGCCGAAATGTAGGCCGGGATGGTAATCAAAGGGACATAAAATTTGCGAGATTATCCTGACGAAAACTTACTTTATACGAAAAGTTGGTGATCTAGGGAGACTGGAACTGGCTTCGATAGTTTCTTAAGGCTTTTTCGCTTTTTTATGTCTGTTCTTCTAAGTTCTTGGGATAGATTACAATAAACAGCTAGAGGATTTTCTAAGAGGTATGATAAATGAAGGGACATAATTTAACTGATAAAACAGCAGAAACCGATTCAGAACAACAAGGCCTATGAAAATCATAATTTAACATACTAAAGTTGCTACCGTTTTCGTTTTGGAGTGAGATAAATTATATCTAACTAGCTAAGACTTAATTCTCTTACAATTGTGATGTTGACATTTCAATCTATTTATAATTGTTTACAAATATATTTAAACTACGATTTTAAATGATACAAACATCAGTTGAATTGTTTAGATGAATTGGTCTGTATATATCTGACAAACAGATCCCCCAATTGATAACAAACTATTTTTATCAATCAAAGTTTTAGTTTGAATTGAAAACAACGAATGAGTATTAGTAAAGTAATATAAATTTTGAAATTGATTGTACTAAATAAAATTTACGTTTGCCGTTGGCCTTGTGAATTGTATATTTTCTTAATTTAAAAAAATAAAATATCTTCAAGTCACACTCATGCATGATATTTCGTCAAATGAAAAAAAAATCAAACATTTACTTGAGTGCGAGTGTAGATTCTCTAAATCTTCAAAAAGACCGCGAATACTTTGCCACATCTAGCTCCACTTCATCTGTACAACTCGGCAGCGCCTTAGCCGGGTAAGCTAAGATTATTAGAGACTCTTGCCTACTCTATTCGCGGCCATGTTTATGGGCCATTAGCCGGGACAACTACTCGTTCCAGTAATGGCGCAAGTGGACTCTCCTCGTTGTCGTGGGGTCAGCTTATGGGGTCCGTGTTATGTTGGGTTTTATGATCTTGTGTAAGTTTGTACTGTGCTGGTCAATTAGAAGATAAAAATATGCTGCTTTTGAAAAGTAGGTCGAAATTAAAGGATTTCTACTTTGGAATAATTTCTTACACTTCAGGCTCTTGAAGCAATGATCTGTAAGTATTTGTTCTGAGTCAGGGTGTTTATAAGTATATTTAATTATGTGTTGTATGGTTAATGGTACCAGCTTTTTGGTTTCCTTAATACAAGTTCTTACTGCTTACCTTGATACGATCACAAGCATATAAAACTATACTTGTATTGGCACCGCTCTTATATAGAACTAATATTATTAAACTGCAAGTGATAACCTTGGCGTCTGTCGACAGAAAATTGATGTATATGTGGGATCGTGAGTATAATGTGACATGGTGTGGGTATCGTGCAATGAGGAATCTTGGTAGTGTAGTACCGAATTTAATCACAACTATTCACAAAGTTACAAAACCAAGGCACTAGGCGAAACGTGGAACAGTTCCGTGGCGACTTCTTCACTCCTCGGCTGCTCGATTGGAAGTGAGCTCCGTCCAGTCCGAATCCATCGTCACGACTCTGTTGAAGCGCGCACCGGAAATCATAGTTGTGCAGACGAACCGCTTGGTGGCGCGCTTGCGTTTCGTTTAGTGTCCGTACTCATGACCGGATGCGACATATATATATTTTTAGTGGATTTTGTCATTTAAGTTATTATGAACTTAGCGCGATGAAGAAGTAACTTAAGTCAGTATAATAATAATTATACAATAATACTGGACAACATCAAATACATGGCTCTGAATCCATAGTCAGTAGCTAAAGCATTTGTGTCACAGAAATCGGAAACAATGACAGTATCATAGCGCCCAGACCAGACAGTAGAGAAAAGTTTGTTTTCCATATATACCCGAACGATGATTAAAATCGAGGCCTCAGAAATGGCACTACAAGTAGGTTCCTACTCTTAGTTTAAAAACTCAAAAAACTGTATGTTTCGCTTTGAGAAATAACTAAGTAACTATAACAAATCTCACTTCAAGAACTTACTAACTGCTCCAATACCAAATTTCGATCTTACTCTTGCTAAGCACTCCAGAGAGCAAAGCCAGCAACTTCGCCCCCACATACTAGACCGCGCAATATTCCTTAATACAAAGACACATTACTTCTGTCAGCCAAATTTTCTCGACCGCAGTGCACATCTGGTGGGGCCAGGTCCTGGCGCGGCTTCATTTGTCACGCGCGCACCGAGTGCGCGGCCAGTGTTAATAACCCGCTCCCGTGGCACCGTTCCAGGTTACAGGTTAACGGGGTGGGGTTTAAGGGACGAGATGCAGGCTGATGCTGGTTTTAGAGGAAGTACTAGCCTGCATGTTGGCGTTGTTATAGAGGGTAAAAGTATCGGGAAAAATACTTGCTAAGGGGAGTTAGGAGTTAACCATGCTCATTAAAACGTCTCTGGGGTGGTATTACTATGTGGCGGGTCGTCACAATCCCTTGAATAAGGTTTGGTGAAGAAGTGGTCAATTTTGTTTTGCTGTAAAACCATGTCCCTTCCTTAGTTAATTATCATCATTACTGAATCATTTACATGATAACACTTCTAGCTTTAATCCACGAATCAGCAATGACTGGAACTTACATCATGCTTGTGAACAGGTGCCACCTTTGGGGACTGGTCTGATCCAGCTGACTCTTCAAAAGTAAATAATGTTTTATAGACTCATCAAAACAAAACTATGTGTCTTAGTCTAAAGTTGTCTACACATAGCTATGTATAAATTAGATACTGCTACTGTAACTAATCTGCTGAGTTTCTTACCGGTGTCTTCTCGGTAGACATAGGTTTCGAATCGGAAGTATAATCACTTGCATTGTATTTATTGACGATACAAAAGTGTTACACGTAAACAAAACCGCAAAAATAAAGCAATATTTGATTGAGAAATAAAGCAAAAATAAAGCAATATTTGGATGAAACTTGCTTAGGGCACTCAAAACTACTTGTGACTGGTTAACATAATTACAAAGATTTTTTTATTTCATGCAGAAAATGCTTTACTCATTATCAATTAGGGCTTGCTGTAAGACTTTTTTATACCTGTATGTTATTTTTTAGAACCTAGACACACAGGAATTTTATTGCACGAGTACCTTATGTTTCTTTTTTTTTCTCCGCTTCATTACTCTTGAACGGGCATACTTTGAGTAAGCATCTATTTATTACTTATATGAACCACTATTTTCAATTTACCTCGAAGGTTATAAGCCTGCATCCGCAACCCGCTTAGATTTGTACCTTGCACTGGTTACGCCAAAGTATAGCGCAAGCGATGAGATTGCTATTTTGCTAAGCGCGCCCGCCTCCGAGAAATGGCCGGATAATTTCAATTTTAAGGCCTCTAATTGATTTCGTATAGTTGGGATATCTATTTTGTTGCGATAAAGATTTGAGACCAAAATGGGATAAAAACTTCTCTGAAATCTAGGTAATTGGCCTGTGTAGCTGTCACCTTACTTTTAAATTAGGAAATTATTGACGCCAATAATAGTTAATGAGATATAATTTTATGATTAGGATAAAAGATATTGTATCATCTGTATAAATCTGATTTTTCTTTGAATTATGCATGCATTAATGGAATACTTTAAAGATCTGGAAGAATTCTCATTTGAAGTGTAGTTACGATCTGACAATGATCTGTAATGCTACAAATCTGGTTAATAAAGTCTTTGAAATTATTGAGGAGGTCTAGGGAAGGTATAAAAGGTTCGCCGATACAGCTTGTTGAATAATTTTGCACCACTATTTATAAGTCTACTTTTACAGTTAAAAGCGAACACAAACACCACTTTGACGTAGTTTAGCTACGTGTTTCTTAAATAAAAGTCTTGACAATCACCATTGGACTTGTCAATCTGTCATATTTGAGATAAGATTTGTTAGTATGTGGTTCAGAACAGTGCACGATATGCCGGAGGTTAATTATAATTTAGCGAGGCTGTCGTATTATCTCGTTAGCAAGTTAGCGCCAGTAATCGGTTTGGATGCCAGCAGCTCTGATGCCTACTTAAAATTAATTTACGCAAATGAGAATTAGTAATACATGAAATAAATAAAATTGGTCTTTCTAGCGGTTTCAGTACTGGATTCATATTTTGGGGACCTTGGTTCGATTTTTGGGTCGAGCGAAATCTGTTAAAGATATTCCTGCCTGTTTTTAATATGTATTTGAATCCAGAGTTATTTTGAAAAGATCAACAACCTAGCTAGATATACTCATTACATTATATTGTTAATTCAAAAATTTAAATCCTTTATTGTTATGTATATAGTTTACTTTAAAAGAGGATATCTGTTGAGCTTGTTGCGGCCCTTCTTCTCAACAGAACCAATGTCGAGGCGCTGGTAGATAAAATAATTGACGTTCAAAATAATTTATTGTACGTCCATTTGCGGAAATAAATCATTTCATTGCACATCATAAATAATAACTTTTGTTTCGGAATTGTTCCAAATTCTGCAAAACAATTTACGGCTTACCATACAACCTCTATCAGGCCTAGCATACGCCACGCGACTAAATTATATCGTCAGCAGCTGCTGCTAGGCTGAAAATACGAATGCGTTGTGCTATTTATTAGCCAATCAACAAAATATTAACTTTTGTCGTCTGATGCGAAACGTTTGACGTATTGCTAGGCATGTATGACTAGCTAAAATATTAAGAGAGAAGACATAGTCTATCTACATACGTTATATTGAATTTGCAATGGGACCTGCCACCGCGAACCAAGGTCGTTTGAACTTAGCAAACAACTCTTTCTAATTAGCCGGCTTATCTCGTCCGCCATTGGTTGTGGCCAACAACTCCTACAATTAACTGCGGGCCCGAGGCTCGCAGGATCAGCTATAATTCAATTTTTCTATCTCAACCTCGGATCGCATCTGATTTCATTACAGTAGTTGGTCGCAACTGTAGTAATTTGCTTAAGCAAGAATCTTTTACGTGCTTAATGGTAATGAAGGAGAGTTTCAGTTTGAGATCGGTGAGCTTGAGACTTGGCGGGTTTTTCCTAATTAATGTACTTGGGGTTCCGTTCCCAAAGAGTAAGTACAATTTTAAGGCTCTGCTGTCCCGTCTGGCTGTCTGCACGTCTGTCACCAGACTGTATCTCATGAACCGTGATAGACTTTGGTAGTTTCACAGATAATGTATTTCGGTTGCCACTATGACAACAGATACAAGAAATCATAAAAAAATATATTTAAGGATGTTCATATAATATATATTTTTTCTCTTTTAGGCTTTTTCTTGATAACACAAATACAAGAACCATGACATATTAAAAGAATAGTTAGGTATATATTCATTTTAAAACTTGTTTTATTTTATTTTATTGAATTTTGTATATTTGTACATATAATATAGTTTTTATTTAGTTTTAATTATTTCTTTTTTATATATTAACTAGTTCTCAGTAAATAACTCTATTTTAAAACTTTTGTAAATAAATAAATATTGGACAACATCACACACATTGCTCTGATTCTGTGGTATGTAGCTAAAGGACTTGTGTTACAGAAATCAGACACAACGACGGTACCGCAACATCCAGACCCGAAACGAGACAAAGTTAACAATCATCGGGAATATGCATTCAATTTAGACAATTTAACATATTAATTAAAAAAAAATTAAATGATTTGTAACTAATGCAAAATAGCAATCAAACACTAAATGAAGTGCAGCAGTTTAAACAAAAATAAAACAGGTTATTTAATTTGTATATTATGTAAGATAAACAGCGTTCGTCTGCGTACATTACTATCATGTAGCGCATCCGATCTTTTTGCGTAGCCTACAATTTTAAAACATAATTTCTTAAAAGGCAGGAAATTATTTATTAAAACGAAACACGAAAGAAAAAGAAGTTCTTCTTATCTTTAAATGAACTTGCTCAGAAAAAACCAAACGCTAAAATAACTCATTCGAACGCACGCCCGAACATTTAATGCAAAGATATTCCAATAAAGGCTAGCTCAGATAAAACTAAATTACTAATGACTCGCCAAGTTACAACGCTAACTCGGCTGCGACAAAGTTTTCACTATCTTCCAGGTTTTTCTTGCTAACTAACTGTAGTTAGATGGCTGATTAATTTTCTCTTTCCAGAACTTTTATAATGTTGACTTTATTAGGTAATTACATTCGTAGTTTCTTTACAAAAGATTAGAGCTTTTTTGTTTAATTTACCTACGTTTGGTCAGATGAATCGTGAATTTAGACTAGATAATCTGTTTTCATTGTGATCTTTTGGTTGCGTTTTCGTATCCATTTCATAGTTTGTTTCGTTTTCTTTGGTAGTTTTTCCAAACATGCATGTATTGTAACCAATCTTTAAATTAACTTTTGTTGTTATCAAGTTATAAAGATATTGGCGTCTCTTGATAAGTATTTGACTACCAGCATGCCCAGCTGAGATTGTGGATAGAGTACAATAATTAAGAGAGAGGAAGTAGGATTAAAAACTGAATTTAAAAATGGGAAGGGTCGAGATAATTCCACAAGCTTATAAATTGGACAGCGAAGGATTGGGAGTAGAATTCAGAAGGATGAGTAGGAAAAGTAACAAGAAGAGAATGAGACAGTAAGAAACATCGTTTGACCCTCAAAATAAAATCTACTTATATCCGGTTCCAGTTTACGATTCGGTAATGTATCAAAAATTACTATCCATTTTTTTCCAATCAACTACGAGTCGTTCATTCTGATTTCAAATTTAAATTCCATATCCGCTGTCATCAGTCATCCGTCAGTCGTTTTTAGCTTACGCCTCGTATAATTTATTACTACGAGTGGAACGATTCGTTTTTCAAATATTGGAACCGGGCATTCGGTTTTTTCCCACAAGCTCCTTTACAATCCCCAGTAACCCAGCTCCGTATTAAAACTCAGTTAGTTGCAACGCTATCGCTTTAATCCAGAACACCGCACTCCCTAAACATTAGGTCTAAACGCCTGATATATACGAGAAACGCTTTAGCCCTGGATTAACTTGGATTCCAGCAGTTGAATGTGCGTTAATTTGTATTTAAGGACCGAATATTTTGTTTCGGAACTAGCCATTTTCGTTTCTGCTTTTAGTGTAGACTTTTAGTCTAAGTATACTTAATGAGGACTATTAGATAGATAGATTGGTTTTACAGACATAATCTAGTACAATTTAGGCGGTCTTATTGCTAGAAATCAATCTTTTCCAGACAACCTTCAGGTAGAGGAAATAGCAGATATCGAGAAACGGGTGCGGCCGTGCAAAAGTTTTATTGAGACTTTTTTTAAAGATATGTTTTGATATACCTACACGTGACTTTGTATTCTCTTTCATTGACTTAAGCAAAGCCTGTTGGTTTTTCATTAAATTTTATACACTGATCCTTTTAAAATAAGTTAACGTGTCCAAACTCGACATCATTTTTACTAGTTAATACGAACTACTTACTGCCCGACGTTTCGGTTAGGTGGCACCAACCGTGGTCACGAGCTGACTCTTCACTCTCTGATTATGGATATTTGTTTGATTTGTAAATTATATACGTACAATTAACACTAAAAGAGTAGAAATAAAACTTAAAATAATTTCTCCTCAAAAACTTCCTCTTTTTTGAAATTTACTAACTTGCGAACTGCTAATCTTTTTTTTATTTTAAAGCCTGTTTCACATTATTTTAAACCTTGAGCACACACACTCTTGAGAGAACAGCCTCAAACTCCTCCTCCTCCACCTCCCTACCCATTCAAATCCATTGAAACAAATTCAGCTTTTAACTCAATAAAACTGCACAATCCTCTACTTGGAGTCAGATAGAAAAGTTAACGAGACGACTGGCCAGTTTAACCTGACCTCTTGAATGAATCTTTCGGTTCGCTCAACTAGCTCAAGATATATTGGACTTTTGGTATAATACCCAGTCTACGATGAACTCTTAGTGTTGCTCATTAGTTGGTCCACCAAGGCCAAGTTACGTTAGTTCTGTATTACCTTTTCATGAGACCAACGTTGTAGTTGCTTTAGCTACTAATTACGTTAAAAACAACACTTGCTCTCTCGCCTCGAGTGAGACTTGACCTGGATTTGCAATTGACGTTTTTTCGCTGAGATTTTTCATGGGACTTTGTTCTGTGCAGATTTATGCAAAGCCTTCTCAAGAATGGTTGAATTAATTACGATTGTAGACGGTGCAGGCCGGTTACAATGCAACCTCATTTTAGTTATTTATGAAAAAGAAAGATATGTTCGAAAAGAACCGATGCGCTTTTGTTTTTTCCCTTGGCTTTATTCTCCCGCGCTCCATCATCACGCATTTTATTTCTCCGTTTTTATTTTGTTTGTATTTTGGTGTCTAAACATTTTATTTCTTAATTTTACACAAAACCCAGCTTTAATTCAACCACAACGATATTGAGCATGAGAGTGAGAAAAAGAAACCAGTTTTTCATCAACATTATATCAGTGCCTAGTATTATGAATCAAATGAAGATACCGCCGGATCGGAACTTATAACTACAGAAAAGATACCGGCAAGATATTTACACAAAAATGTATAACGAATTGTGCGTGCACCTAGACATACAGGATAGTTTGCCAATTGTTAAACTCTAATTAGATAATACAAAGGAATGATGATAGTTACAAATACAGGATTAATAAACGAGCTGTAAAAATATAATAATAAGAGGTAATTTTGCTTACGTGAGTGAATGTCTATATAACATTAAAATTGTATGTGGTGAAATATAATTCAATAAATGAGAAAACGCCCAGACTAGTGAGTGGTTCATAAATAAATAAATAAATAAATATTGGACAACATCACATACATTGCTCTGATTCTGTGGTAAGTAGCTTAAGCACTTGTGTTGCAGAAATCAGAAACAACGACGGTACCACAACACCCAGACCCGAGACAATATGGAAAAGTTCGTTTCCCATATTGACCCGACCAGGGATCGAACCCGGAACCTCAGAGATGGCGGTCGCCAAAGTCAGGCCCGCTCGCCTCTCGGCTACGGAGGTCGTCAAATGGTTCATGCATCCTTGTCATTGATATAATCTTCTACTCTGTAGTAGAGTTTTTTAAAGTGTGCTTTTAACATAAGCCTTACATTTGTACTTTGTTGTGTAAAAAGTCAATACATAAGATCGTCTTATATTTAATATTTATTTAACCAGATTATTTTTATTTCATCAAGCGTTTATCCAATCGCGCAATTTGAGAAAATATTCACAAAAGGAAACGCCTTTGTTTTTTAGATTGCCTGTTTTCATTTCAACAGCAAACCGTAAATTTACAACTAGTAGTAAATCCCTAGAAACCTAAACAGATTTCGTGCTAAGGTATTCCATCTTCGTTGGAATTATAATAAAGGTGCCAGCGAAAAGTGCTCAACTTGACTCGATTGGTTATTCTGATGAATCGATATCTCGGGCTAATATAATCAGTTCCCAGAGCCCCAGCTGAGAGCCCATGAAATTGGGGGAGTGAAATTCGTGACCCACTTTGGAAGTCGCTTAAAAATTTTAACCATTTTTATGCATTTTAAAGTCAATTCCACAGGTGATCCCGGGACGTTTCCGAAGTTTATTCCGGTTAAGGCTCAGCTCTACGGTTTTTTCACATTGTAGATGATTTTACATCAATCAATCATCAAATATTTACATGAAACACTTTAGAATCGCCATTGAATACAATGCAAAGTGATTCTTATCCATATGAACTTATTATTATTATATTTTTTTTTTTGAGTCAAAATACTTTACTTAATTTTATATTAGATAAGCATGTTTATTTGTATATAAACATACATAAACTCATAGATATATAAATATATATGAGGTTTATATATCTATGAGTTTATGTATGTTCATCATGCTATACTATGAATATAATTCAAGAAATAAAACTTTATTAATGTTGCACGGCCGTACCCATTTCTCGCCATTTACTATTTGCTCTACCTTAAGGTTGTCTGGAAGAGATCGCTTCCTAGAGATAAAACAGCCTAAATTGTACTATAATCAATCTGTAAAACCTGTAAAACCTATTTCTGAAAAGTTTTGTGCAATAAAGTATATCTATCCGTTTAGAACCCATATCTACCAAGAAGACACCGGTGAGAATCTCAGCACATTAGTTACAGTAACAGTTTCTAACTTATAGCTATTTGTAGATCACATTGAACCAAGTAACTTATTTTTGTTTTGATGAGTAATTAAAACATAAATTACTTATTTTGAGAGGTAGGTTGGGGCAGACCAGTCCCCAAAGGTGGCACCTGTTCACAAGCATGACGTATGTGCCAACCATCGCTTCACTCAACCATATTGAAGGGAATGTAACACCCGCTATATAGCGCCATCAACCTGTGACGTTTTAAACCATCATCTTCACCCACACAGCATTTAGGTGTCATGTAAATAATATTTTATTTTGGCGGTCTTGAGCACATATTAAACAATAATATGTATATTTAAATTTGTAACACAAAGGAGGTTTTGCTAGACCTCAGTAGAGATCTTGAGGAATTTAAATAAAAATTAAGATAGGTACAAATTTTAGATGCTATAAAGCATTTTTCATTAAAAAACATTATTATTGAAAACGCCTAATCACATCCGCGATAAGTCGGTTGCGGTTATGAGTATCAAATACTACTTTGGATCCGACATATTTCGTTTTTGGTTGTAGACCTCCAGATTCGTAAAACACACAATTCATTAAGTCCCAAGTCAAACGTCCCACCCATCTTTAAAATGCCAGTTTTTGCGCACCGGTGCCAAAACTTGCCCTGCCTCTGGCCCGGGGGGGGGGGGGGAGGATCGCATGAATATGTATGTGCCAAGTTGGTACACCTGGCCGCGGAATACTTGCCTCACTTTAAATGTTAGCCAAGTTTGGCGCGGTGTCCTTTCAAGGGGGAATTTTATGCTATAACTGTTTCGGATAAGCGTTTCCGTGGCAAATTTGACGACCTCCGTAGAGGATAGGCGAGTGGGCCGGACTTTGGTGTCGCGCCATTTCTGAGGTCTGAGGTCTCGGGTTCGATCCCCGGTCGGGTCAATATGGAAAACTAACTTTTGAAAATTGTCTTGGGCTGGATGTTGTGGTATCGTCGTTGGTTCTGTTATCTGTAATACAAGTAAATGTAATGTAATCTGTTGTCCAATACATATTTATTTATATTGGAATCCTGAATCGTATTGGAATTGTTTATGGCACTCTTAAGACTTCTTCATTGTGTAATCAATCATACAGCTGTATTGTTATAAGATTTCAAGTATTTCAGTAAATAAAATTCCTTATAAAGTCTCATTCTTTTTGTTTTATTTTAAACTGTTATTGAGATAAAAAGCCAAGAACGTCAATCGTTAGTCTTGTCATAAAATAAGCTGTAAGTATATACTTTCTTTTACACAAGTAAATACGATTTAAGACCCTAATTAACTTAGATTTTTAGTAAAATTTTAAGTCGAAAAAATTGAATTGTTTTCAACCAAATATTGATGAACAAATTGACATATCTACAATTGTTTATTGGAACTTTATGATAAGTACCTACATAAATAGGTATTCATAAAAAATACAAAACATAGACTTAATTCTTAAATAAGCATTCTCTTCCAGAAGCTATCTGACAATTCATTGAAGCTTTTGTATAAGTTATCATTTTGCTCTACTTTATTTACTATTCTATTTTAATTTTTAAGAAATTATTTATTTGATTTGCAAATGGTATAATGCTTTGTTGTGATCTATGTAATATTTTAGATTATGTTTGCAAAGCTCATTAATATAGTAAGAATATAAAGGATTCGCAGTTTCCGTTGCCCTCCCAAGCCCTTTGCGTGGGTTACAGCACTAGCGACATCTGTTAACGCGTGTGTGGAAGCTGTTAGTTCGACAATTCGCCGCACACAGTTGGAGGCGTTTAGTGCTTCGTAAAAGGGTTTAAAGTAAATGATAGACTCAAGACCTTTTTTTTATAAATGCCTGATTTGTTTAAAAGTGTTTTTTTTAAAGAAAAAAGAAATAAAGTGTTTGATTTTAACCCTTCTGAACAAAAGGAACATATTTACGTTTTCTTAAAGCTTAATTTAATTTTAAAAAAACCCCCAAAAATGTAATAATCATGTTCATTTTTTGACTTCACTTTATGCATTTTACGTTGACTGATAAATATCTACCATTATTTATAATTACGCTTTTTTGTCATGGCGTCCGCAGGCATCTTGGATTTAAAAAATTTCATGGCTTTGGCTTATATTGTTTCTTTCTTCTCTTACAGAAGTGCTTTAGCTTTTAACTACATAATTCGAGGGTTCCCTGGTCAAACCCGATAAGTGCCAAAAACATACTTCTGAGATAATCGATGTTAAAGGTTTGTAAACAGTAAAAGTGCATTTTAATAAGTAAATGTCCACAATTTTGGGTTTTATTAGTAATGATATTTCATAAAGATTTAGTTTTCATATTTGTTTTACTTCTAATGCTTTCAGTTTTGCTGTAAAAATTTTTTTTTTGGTAACGGGTGCCGACTTATTGGGTTTTACCTGAGAGAAAAAAACGATTTAATCACTTAAGTTTTTATTAATTCCAAGCAAAAAACAATTTTAATTATGATTGCATTAGGTTATTACTAACTTTTATACTATTTTTATATTCTTATTTATTGCTTAAATTTTGAGGATAATTTTCATTTAATGTTCTATTCAGCTATGATTTTCTTCGGGAATGATTTGTTTCGTGTACATAGTTTTCGACCAATTAGACCCATCAAACTACCGCCTTATTGATCTTCTAGCGTATATGACGCATCTCAGGGGGGAGACAATTGCCGAGGCATTTGATCGGGTCTGGCACAAAGCTCTTTTTTCCAAGCTTACGGCATATGGACTACCCACACTGCTTTGTGACTGGATTTCCGGCTTTCTGCGTGACGTAGAATTCACATCGTGTCTGACGGATGCGTATCGCAGTTTATGCGTATTTATCGCCCGCCCTCTTCCTTCTTCATATAAATGATATGCCACTGCTTGGAAAGATGCATTGCTATGCTGATCACAGTACGGTCAATGGAAGAAACCTTGGTTGGCCTTCAGCTGGCAACGCAGTAATGGAGGAGGTACGGGAGAATTTTGTCGTTGAACTGGATTGGGTGTTGAGCCTCATGAGCCAATGGGGTTCAAATAACCAGGTCCAGTTCAAAGCTGAGAAAACCCAAGAGTGCGCATTTTTGACAAAAACATCCCATTTCCTTCTGCTCCCCATTCATCAGGGCACTCCCCTCTGCCTGCGAACAGCCTAATAAGTAAGTAAGCATGCTTGGCATGGATATCCGCTGCAACCTTAATCAAGATCAGTACATCGAGAGTTTCATCTCATTAGCATCCAAAAAACAGAATAGAGTGCGTTGTTTTCTCACGCCGGACCGGCTTTGTCTTTTATACAAGACTCAAGTCAAGTCCTGTCTAAACTACTGCTTGTATCTCTGGGACGGTTCCGCCAAATACCTTATGGATGGTCTTAATTGGTTACAGCAAAGGGCTGTGCGCATTATCAATGTTGAAGAGGTAACTGAGAACCTTGATCCTCTTCAACTTCGTAGAGACATTGGTTTATTGACTGTCTTTTATCGTTTTTATCTCGGTGAGTGTTCTGAGGAACTGTTTTCTCTTATCCCACCTTCCCTTTTCCTTTACAAAACAAGAGCCGGCCAACGATGTTATCGCTTCACCGTGGAAAATATTCCATCACGAACCAAAAAGTATGATAACTCTAATGACGACGTACCATTAAAAAATGGGCCTCGTTGCCGGCTCATGTGTTTCCTCCGTCTAATGAATTCCTTCAAAAGGTGCGTGAAGAAGCATCATGCAGGCCAGTATGGCGATGCTAACGGATAGGGTATTACGAAATCAAATCCGTTGTCATCGTGATGTGGGTTCCTCTCTTGCTTACCATTAGGTTGGAAGGAGCCAATATACCACGTTTTTATATAAAAAAATATTGACATCTAAATCTTGGAAACAAAGGTAAAGTTACCAATAAACATCATATTATATGTATATATATAACATGATTTAAAAAATTACATGTGTCTTGTCACCAAAAAAAATATGCTTGACGATACTATTCATCTGCGTGGCAATATCTTTTTGTGACTTATCAAGTTCTCACGAGTAATTTGTATTTGCTTCAAAGATAATCTTGCGAGGAGAAAGCAGAACAATATTCAACGAATATAGGTACAGTAAAATTGACCGAATTCCGATTAAAAACGTATTTAGAGCTTTGTAATAGATCACGCCCCCAAAAAGCACAAGGTCATGGCACGTGAGAAAAATAACCCTCTGATCTTGCTGAATAAATAAAAAAAAATGCATAATGGTGTCAATAAATACTTTCAAAAAATATTAAATTTAAATTTTAACCATGCAAACAATAGTACATTGATATGAATCTGCACATAAATGTTGCTATTTTTATGTTCTAAGGGAACACTAAGCGTAAGGTAGGAAAACCGGAAATAGCATCCTTTTATCCATACATAAAAAATTGTAAAATTATTTCAAAACCATAAGTACCGTAAAAGAAAAATAAAAAGTAGGACGTGAAACCCAATAACTATCCTTCCATTAAAAATATTTCTATGTACGTAAATATTGTAACCTAAATTGGTTAGAGGTAAAACCCAATAAGTTCCCTATTCCGGAGTCTAGATGATGCTATTACGTTTAAATAAACTGAAAGTATAATTATTTTGTCAAAATTACGTGCAATGCAATCAAACGAAGGTCGACGCTCGCGATCCTGTCGTCATCTGTCTAATGTTATGTGTACTGTCATATCTACTTATTGGGTTCTTCCCCAAATAAAATTACAGTCCAATGTTGATATTTGCTGGTGCGAGTATCCGATAAGTATGCTTTTCGTATGTCATTTCTAATATTAGCTTGAAGTAAAACACTATAAGTAGTAGTTAATGGGTTTTAGCTTAATGATAAAATTTGTTTGCATACTTAATATAATAATAGTAAAACCCAACAAAATGTGTTGATGGATTTTAATTTTAAGTAAAACCTCGTTAATTCAGAATTTCCCTGGTATGAAAACCCAATAAGTGCAAATAACTTGTTTTACCATAACTCACTTAGTTTAATTTCCTAAAATATATTTGTCTTAAAACCCAATAAATATTCATTATTGGGTTCTTCATCTAATTAAATTTAAAAAAGTTTCCTTTAAATATACTTATATTTTTTATGTATTGGTCAAAAAGAAAAAAGTAGCACTTATTGGGTTCTTAGTGAAGCGTATCTTTGTGATAAATTGAAACTCGACTTATTGGAATATACCATTAGAAAGAGCAAAAAAAGTGCATCTTAACTGCATGTATAACTTAAATTCTCAATTTTTGTCACTTATCGGGTTTGACCAGGGAACCCTCGAATTAGTTTAATGTATGATTTTGACCCATGTTTACTTATTTTAAAACAATTGTGAGTTACATAACCTGATTTAAAAAAATAGAGATATCAAGAAGTCCTCTCAATTTCACAGTGGCTAGCGCACACTTTAATCATGGTACAAAAATATCAGGGAACATTCTAAAAGCTGGAATTCTTTCATAGAAAATATCGTCCACGTAGACACGAGTTCTCTACAAATTTTTCATTAATCTCGAAGTGATTAACGTTCCTCCATCTCGCTCTACAGGTGTGAAATCCTTTGAATTTTTTCCATTCACTAGACAGAGAGAGACAATAGGCGAGAAGACAAAAGGGTCTGCACAACAACGTGACTTCACTGCTGTTAAGTAGATTAAACCAGGTATGTGGTTCGTATTTTAATTACTACTACAAACTTGATGAATATTTATACGATAAACAACACGGATTTTAAACAATGTCCAAATGCTGATAGCGTAATCTGCTGTGAAAATCATTATTCATAAATTTTTGCTTTTAGTGGGTAGGTATCACTCATATTGAGAAAATGACATTACAAAGGCGTCTTACATAAAATGGTACCCGCGTAGCGTTTCAAAAATTACTATCCGTTTTTCTCTAACCGTAGCTATTCCGCCAGCAGTGTTGTGGTTGGTAAGGCTGAGCCGATTGCCCACAGCACCGCCACTAAGGCGATGAAGGTCCAACCGGGGCGTTTTAGTGGGTAGTCCTGTCCTTTTCAGGGCATGGAGTCCCACACACGCCGTCACCCTTCCACGGGTGACGGTACGGTGCAACGCATTTCCCCCTGTCAAAAAATAAAATAAAAAAGGACCTCATTACCATTGAACATCAGGTGGGATGAAGTGCAATAAAAAAAATCATTCTCTGAGCTGATGCATGGAACAGTTTTTAAATATAGGTTAAGAACCACTGCTCTAAGCTGTGTTCTATAAAGTCAGAACTCTCGACAAGTCTGTTAGCAAATTAAATAAAAAGCTTACGTCCTCAGAACGCAGCGTAATCTGTTCCGAGCCTAATTTTGTTTACTCAATTACGTTCCAGAGATCAAGAATCAGGGCCGGTCTAAAGTCTTCTAATTTGATGGAAACTTTCCACTCATTAATATTATTAAGTCTTAGAGTTTTGTTGATTTGCCGCAGCTATTGTTTTGTTGCTATCACGCTTTGAGGAAACTTGGGTCTGAGTTAGACCGGTTTGAGGGATCCGCGGTTTTTTGTTTGATGGTTAATGAACTCTTTGAGTTTGTTGGGGTACAACGTAACTGTTTAAGGGCGATTGCACAAGGCTTAGGTAAACAGGAACAAGCTATAATTCAACTGGCTGTTGCTCTGATTGCTATTTTGGGATAAATATTATTTTATATGCAAATCTTATTTGTCAATACTACTTTATTTTTTTAGATAGATACCTAACCTAATAAATTAAAATAGTAGGATACAATTTAGATTATCATATACGGATTACTTTACGGAACTGATGACTTAAACATAACACAGAAAAGCCCGATTCAGGTACCGGGTCTGATCCATGTAATGCGAATGGATAGGTATCTTTGTAGATATACATTCTTGCACGAAATATTGATTTTCTAGATAAATTATAGTACAATTACACACATCGGTACAGTATCGGTCTTATCGCCAAAAAGCTATATTCAGAGAATCGACGATGATGATTAATGAAAATTAAAACTTGCTATCCGTCATCGGATCTGTCATTTCTCTTTTTTAAAAAAGACCCCTAATTGAAGAATTTCGATACCTACTATTTCAACAAGTAAGAGATTGAACATTTAAGTAGATACTTAAAAAAGGTCACATGATGTTGAAATATCATTTTCATGGGAATACATTTAAAACGTGTTCAAATTATATTCCGTGGTGTGTCAAACTCAATTTTATATAACTGTGTTTTGTTTGTTTCAGGTAATTGTTTTTAAGATATATTGACTAAACCAAACATCGAACCGAGGGAGTACTGCAATACAACCGTAAGCCATAAAAACATAGTTTAAACAAGGTAAGCGAAGCATCTTTGGGTCGCTAGTTGAAATAAAGGCCAAAATCATAACCTTTCTTTTTTTTCCACCGCTGTCGGGTAAAAACTTAGCATCCGTCAGGTGATACAATGACGTATGATTTGAGATATCGCTGATTACGCTGATATCGGCGTCGTATCGGCGACGCATCGCGACCTATCGCCGGTGTATCGGGCCAATTTCGGATGCACCATTTGTATACGTCCGACCCGATGGTTCCCCGTTAGATGTGGCGATCAATAAAGACGTTTTGTGTGGCCATAAAAAAAGCTGGTCCAAATACATATTAGAAACTAAATTTTACTTATATGATAAACGTAAAATTTGAGAAAGCTTGTTACTAAATCACGCAAAAACTGCAGAATGGATTGGATAAAATCTAGTAGCTAGATGTATTAAAAACTAGAAAATCAACACATATCTAGTATGTAGATGTTGTCACACATATCTAGATGTTGTCCGAGACTACACATATGTATTTTTGGGATAAAAAATTATCTATCATATTACTTAATGTGGTATGCCTACAAATTTGATTGAATTCATTCAATCGTTTTTGAGTACAAGAGTTCCAACATTCTTTCACCTAGACAACATACATATGTAAAATTTCGCGTTTATAATATTGGTAGATTGAGTAGGATTCACCTATCAAACAATGCAAACAAAATAGCGGACCAAAATATTGCAAAGAAACGTAAACTTCTTTAGTAGAGAAAAATCAATAAAGAAATAGAAAAATCAAAGCTTGCTTAAAAACTAACAACTACAAAAGTTTAAATTATAATTTTAAACCTTTGTCAAAAAACATAAATAAATATTACGAATGACATAGACTATTTAAAACAATTTTGCTTCACCGTCATATTTTTTTATTCGAATATTCAACAGAAATTCCACATAAAAATAAAAGAAAGTAAGATGGCTTAGGTAGGCGGCCACTTCCTTCTTGTTGAAGGAAGTAATGAGCAGATCAACGGAGATGGTAAAGAGGGTCGTCGCGACATCAGGGAACCTTAAGGGCACCTATGTCAAGGCCCTCAAAACAGTCGCCCAAGAGTGGGAGCGAGCGGCGGAGGTCTTATATACCCGGAGCACCTCCACAGAAACTCGGCTCATTGAGGCCGAGGTCAAGAAGTTTCGAGCCGAGAATGGACAGCTCCGAGAGGAAGTGGCACGGCAGGCCAAGGAGCTTGCCGAGGTCCGTATGGAGATCGCTAAGCTCCAGATAGCGATGGAGGGTCAGGCGCCCCAAGTCACAAGTGCCAGGGAAGAAAGGGACCTTATTGCCCTCCTCAATGCCAGGTTTGAGGCATTTGAGAAGAGGCTCTCCCCCGAGAAGAACAGTCCGGCCAAGACGCAGCAGGCTTCTGAGCCGCCGGCCAGGACGCAGCAGGCTTCTGTGCCACCAGCGAAGCAACAGAAGACGAAAACGGTCGCTGGACCATCAGCACGGGCTCCGGCGTGCAGGACGCCAGTTGTGGCGCAACAGCCCAATGCTCCAGCGACGAAGAGAGGACGGGGTAAGAAGGCGAAGGCACCCGCACCGCCTACACAGCAGCCCAGATCACTACCACCTCCCCCCGCGACCATGAACGTGGGATGGTCCACCGTAGTGAAGAGAGGTAAAAGGAGTGTCGCACAAAAAGCCCCTCCAGCGGTGATCCAATCTCTGCCCGCAATAGGGCAAAAAGGAAGACGGCCGAATAAGCCGAACCTCCGCCCCTCACAGACGGCGGCAGTTGCGATAACGCTGCTGCCTGGTGCCGTGGAGAGGGGCGTGACGTACAGAGGCGTCATCTCCAAGGCCAAGGAACAAATCTTCCTGGCCGAATTGGAGATTGAGGGGCTGGTCTTCCGGCCGGCAAAAACGGGGGGAATCTTATTAGAGATTAAGGGCTCTGAAGAGGAGACCAGGCCCAAAGCGGATCAGCTGGCGGCCAAACTAAAAGTTGTTCTCTCGGCGGAGGATGTCAAGGTGTTCCGTCCGGAGAGATGCGCCGAATTGCGCGTCTCCCAACTGGACGACACCATCTCCGCCGAGGAGGTTGTTGCTGCAGTGGCAAGAGTGGGGGGGGTGTCCGATCGAGTCGGTGAAGGCCGGCTCTATTTGCCGAGCTGGAAAGGGGCTGGGCTCATGCTGGGTCCGGTGCCCAATAAAAGCGGCGAAGAAACTAGCCGATGGGGGCAGGCTTCTAGTTGGATGGTCCGTGGCACAGGTGGTGCTGCTCGAGACCAGGGACCTACGTTGCTTCCGGTGCCTGGAAAAGGGGCACGTACGGTTGCAATGTAGGTCCGAAGTCGATCGTAGCACCCTGTGCTACAGATGTGGTGGGGTTGGCCACCTTGCTCGCGACTGCGAGCAGGAGCCGCACTGCGCAATCTGCAGTGCGGCCGGCAGGAAGGCCAACCACAATATGGGGGGTAAGAATTGTCGGGCGCCGAAAGGCCGTAAGCCAGTCTCTGGCCCAAGATCGGTCAGGCCCGCCCCGGACGACGCAATGTCGGGGGCAGAGGCCGAATAGGATAAGTAATCCGTAGGCGCCAGAACGGGGGCTCTGGCGCCGATCGACGAGTCGGGGCATGGCTGGGTGGTCTGGCATGCCCCGTAGTGCGGCAAAATGCCGCACAGAGTTGCGCTGCGCCACGCGCGGCACTAGCGTGTAGGGGGGGGATTGTGTCGAATCTCCAAGGAGCATCCCGGCCCCCCCCCATTTTGCGCTGTGAAGACCACCCCAGGGGTTTTAGTCGGTGCAAGTCCGACACACCACCCTTTGTCTCCCCGTGACAGAGGGTGACGGTGCGAAGGCATTTCCCCTGGCCAAAAAAAAAAAAAAGGTAGGCGGCCACAACGCGAAAGGTCCCGCGTTCGATTCCCGGTTAAGTCAATTCGGAAAACGAACTTTTCTAAATTGACTTGGATCTGGGTGTGCTGGGATGACGCCCCTAGTAAGTATTCGTCGCCTGGTGCTCATAGTACAAGGGGAAACCTTAGTTTGAGATTAGGTGATTGGTGTTCGCTATCACTTCTTTAATGGCCACAAAGTCACCTCTTGTTTAACGATAAGAGATGCGAGTCGAGACTAGGCGTTAAGATAAGGCCGCCGAACTCGTCCCGCTTGAAGTTCCATGTCCCCGATAACACTTTATTGCTACAACACTATCGATCTTTGTATCGACGAATCGATATATCTAATCAATGATTTGTAATTGTTCCCTAAGGTGGGAATTGGACATAGAACCGAGGTGAGATTACGATTTGAGATTGAAACTGGAAATCCGTAAATGCGTTTGTTATATTACCCTGTTTTAATACCTTAACATTTTATCGATATTCCATTTAAATATATTAATGGCCACTTGGCAGCATGGACCTTTTGGTATTATTAATCCCCCCCCCCCCATGCGCGGCGCTATAATAATATATGTATACTGTCTTAGCAGCTTGGGTTCGGCGAAATAACTGCAACTACAAGGCGGCTCCGTCTACTTCCCCCAATCTTTTTCTATCTGACGGGAGTAAATGCTTTGACGCACCGTACCGTCATCTGAGAAAGGTGACGGCGTGTGTGGGAATCCCTGCCCTGAAAAGTGTAGAACTACTCATTAAAACACCCCGGTTAGACCTCATCGTCTTGTGGTGGTGTTAAAGGAAATCGGGTCATGTCGGGTCATCGGGTCCTGACTAACCACAACACGACCGGCGAAATGGCCTCCATAATGGTCAGGGGATGAGTAGGGATGGCCGATCCAACTGGACCACTCCTACCCTGCCGAGACAAAAGTATAGATGGACAACGAAGTCTCAGTAAGAGTCCCTTTTTTAACCCTGTACGGAATCCTATAAATCTTCTATGATAACAAAAGGTAATGTTAAAACAAAAGCAATCGCACAGATGATAATTATATTCCCGAATCATTTATAACACTTCTACCCACCCGCCATAGATGGCCTAAAGCAAAATGGCGGATAAAAGACGCGACGTCGCAAGATGGCGGCTGGAAACAATTACGCGCCGGCAGCAAATCAAAGGGCGAGTTATCGACGCGGCGCATCGTGTCCGCGAGGGACGGCCGCTGGGTATTAGCTGCGCACACGCAAGCTGACCACGGCATAAATAATACAGCAGTCTAGTATGCAGCAAGAAATGTTGAAACAGCTATGTCACTCGAGATTTTTTTTTTTAAGAAAACTGCCAAGTTTTTTATTAAAATATTCTGAAAAGGAAAAAGTACATAAGTAGGCCATGAATAAACAAATTGAATTAAAACAACACATACCCCTCAAACGACGTACCAGTTAAAAATATAATTTAAAAATGTAATTTAGATTTTACAATTAATTTAAATTAAGCTCATTTGTTTCATTTAAAATGAGCCGATGAGTTACTGTTTCTGTGACAAAAAAGACAAGTTATTTAAAGATTTTTTCTATGGTATCATCTTACTTATTTGATGAATGTCTCGCTCCATCATTAAAAAAATAGAATCTTAGATCCTGATCCTTAATGCTGGACATCCATGTTTGAGTCCTCGTAAAACAAAGAGTATTTTAAATTACCATGTAGTTAAATTATCCTAGGTACTGTAATCAAAAGTGTCGCCATGTTCAATACTTTCACCAGATCTTTCTCAACTTCCTGACTGGAGTAATACTTAGATTGTAACCAAATAGTTGCATACCCGGAACAAAGGTGTAATTCCGAGGTTTGCGGCAGATGACAACTAAACTCATTGTGGGACCAGTTCCTGGATGTTTTGTTAGAAAATGAAGATACAAAACCAGAAAGTAAAATATTATGTATCATAAGGTTTATTCATTACAAGCAGCCGCCCACGACTTCGTACGCGTGGACTTATCTTTTCTAGACATTAAAAGAGGCAAGGCAAAGCGATTTATCGCTCTAACTGGAGCAGCCCGCCTGGTGAAATACCTCCACCTTACAGAAGACCGCAGCTAAATAACAATCACTCCGGTGTTGTTGTGTTTCTGCGTGTGAGTAAGGTTTCCAGAGCTTTTGGGAGGTGCTACATTTGTAGCAAGGGCGACAAGTCTAGTAACAGTTTTACAATGCTATACTTTTCGCCCTTAAGCTAGGAACTCATTACCACTTAACATCAGGTGGGATGAGGTCAATCTTGGAGTGCATTATAAAAAAAAAAGACATGCATATAGCCTATGTTACTCAAGATGAATGTAGCATTATAATGGTGACGACCTCCGTAGCCAGACTTTGGCGTCGCGTCATCTCTGAGGTTCCGGGTTCGATCCCCGGTCGGGTCAATATGGTAAACGAACTTTTCTGTATTGTCTCGGGTCTGGGTGTTGTGGTACCATCGTTGTTTCTGATTTCTGTAACACAATGCTCTAGCTACTTACCGCAGAATCAGAGCAATGTATGTGATGTTGTCAAATATTTGTTATTTATTTATTTATTATTTATTAATGGTGATATGTAGATAATAAGTTTGACAAAATGATAGAAGTTAATTAGGCTCATTTCAGGCTCATGGGGGAAGCTGTAAAATTTTATTTTCCCGTTCAGAGTGAGTTTCAATTTTTCACGCCACAAAGGCGCTCTGATTAGATTACTTCGATATTACGGTATAGAAAATAAATATAATTCTTTAATATTAATTATTCAAAGTTTTACACATTAATTAATAATAATAAATTAATTCATAAAGCAAATATTTGAATGGCGCAATACATTCCTGTCGTTACATTATTTTCAATATGGTAGAGTGAAACCGTGGCTGGCACATACGGTTTTGGTAAAATTTTGTAGCTCGATAGTTATGAACTAGGTCAACACAAATGATAACTTTTATCCCGAAAAAGTATTAATTTATATAGGCTAAAGGACTTATCGAAGAGTACGTTTTCAGTATGATACGTAAGAATTAAAAAAATCTGCCATTACTTATAAAACATAATTTTAAATGGTATATGGATACAGTTTTGATGATCTTTATAGCCGAGAGGCGAAAGGGCCCGACTTAAGTGTTACACTATCTTTGATATCCAAGGTTTGATTCCGGCTGGGGCAATAGAGAAAACTAACCTTTCCGATTCAAGTGTTGTGGTACCGTCGTTGTTTCTTAATTTTAGAACACAAATTCTTTTAATACTTACCACTGAATCTGAGCAATGGATGTACTCGTAATGCTGTCCAATTTGTATTAATTAACATTTTAACTAGTTGTTTATTTTTAAGTAGACAGTTTAAACACATCATCGCTCAAAACGAATAAAAAACGTCAAAACATTCCCGTTAACACTAATCGTTCAATCAGTCATTAATGACATAAATCAAGTCAGATCCGACATCAATTCGTTAACATGACAAACATAATTTAGAACGAGTTTGTATGCGTTGATGCGCGGGCGCATAATGGCCGGCTGTTTATTGAAAAAGAAAATAAAATCTCGTTTCGTGATTGAGAGTTCCGTATGTAAGGAGCCACATTGGTAGGGAAGATAAAAATTTACTGGCTGATGTCCAATCAACGATAAAATAACGACATATTTATATGCAAGCAAAGTAAAAAACAAAAAAGGAAATAAAGGGAAAAGTTACCTTATATATTATTTATATTGTATTATATTGCTTGCCTTGTAAGAGCAGCACGCGTGAAACGTGAAGGTCGAGGGTTTGAATTCCACGCTAAAAGGGTAGATTCAACTTTCAGAGTCTTCAAAATATTGAAAGTTTTAATGGTTTTGTTTGTTTACGTCACCGTTAGATTATAAACATCGTTAGATTACAATCTATCTCGTGGTATTGTAAATTGTCGAAAGATTGACCGTAACATAATAATATGATTGCAATTTAACACATTATTTTTCTCTATATTATCAATATATCAATCGAAGTGAAATTGTTAAATTACAATCTATCTCGAGTCAAATCGTAATAAACTATGCTAAAGTTTTTACCGATTGGTCGGTCCCGATTCAAGGTTCAAAAGCGTATAAGAAACATACGGTATTTTTTTATATTGACCTCATTCCACCTGATGTTAAGTGGTAATAAGTTCCTAGCTTAAGAGCAAAAAGTATAGCATAGTAAAACTGTTACTAGACTTGTCGCCCTTACCTTGAATGCTTGACCCCTGCTACTAATGTAGCACCCCCCAAGAGCTCTGGAAACCTTACTCACATGCAGGAACACAACAACACTGAAGTGATTGTTATTTGGCTGCGGTCTTCTGTACGGTGGAGGTATTTGAGCGGGCTGCTCCAGTTCGAGCGATAAATCGCTTTGCCCTGCCTCTCTTTAAAGCATGCGTCGTAATTAAAATATTCCATGCTAACGTCATGTCCTAAAGTGGTTATCAAATAGTTAACCCAAGCGCACCAATCTTCCCGTTTATTAAGACAAACGGTTCTTTGTTGAGAGCTCATATAATTGCCCATAAAACGTGAGATGGCGGATCGATGGCCGTGCCAAGCTGGAAATAGGACAGTGTGGCAGTTACGCTGTGATATAGTATGAGTAACTTTTGTGAGGCTATGAGGGCATCGGGATTGAAGAGGTAGTCTTAAGGTGGCTTAATAAAACAAGTGCCTTGAAAAAAGTTAAATAGGTATTCAGCCTATGGTCTGTATAGAATAGAAGCTGATTTAAAACGTAAAATGTATGTTTATAAAAATGAAAAAATATCAACAGCAAACCAAACTATAAAGAAAATAAAAACGAGATATGAAAAAGCGTGTATCATGGAGCGCAAGGAAAAAGCATGAGCAAAAATGCAAAAATTAATCAACGCTTCTTTCGAATTTTTCATATTTTTTTATTTATTAAATGACAAAATATGTTTTAGATAAGTTTTCTACATATTTATGCTCCGTTACCATAAACTAACTATGTATTTGCACGACTGCTAGAGATTGCTCCTAGCATTAAGTCCACCTTTTATAATTTGTTTTGTGCAATAAAGTTTATGAATAAATAAATAAAAAATAAAGAAAGCCTTTCTCGCTTTTCTTGTCAGTCAAATTTTTCGAAAAAACTGCAGCACAACAAAGAGGTAGCCTTAAGCATGATTATTTCTATCAATATTTATTTCCTCAAGTTCAACCCAGAATGGTAACTCTAACAATGTAGGTACATTGATTTAACAAAAAAAAGTTAAAAAAAATTAAGCACGAATCTAACAAAACGATGCCACACCATTTTATTGAGGAGGTCAAGTATTCTGTCGAATTAATTCTTACAACGGACTACTAGTAACTAAAATGAAATAAAAAATAGAGCAAAGCAATGCAAATCGCATTGGAAATAGAATTAGAACTCGCAGCGCGGGTATGGTAATAACGTCCCATAAAAGAGGTGCCGGCTATGGCGACTGGACGTTTGGTGATGGCGCGGAGGTCGAAAGACATGGAGGCGGTAGTTGGAATTGTTTTCGCAGATTCTAATCAAATCATACCAAACATTTCAAGAAGGTTCTCAAGAGAGGTAGGGCATAGCGATTTATCGGTCAAACTGGAGCAACCCGAATGGTGAAATACCTCCACCTTACAGAAGACTGCAGCCAAATAAAAATCACTTCTGTGTTGTTGTGTTCCTGCGTGTGAGTAAGGTTTCCAAAGCACCTGGGGGGTGCTATATTAGCAAAAGTCAAGCCTTCAAGAAAAGAGCGACAAGTCCAGTAACAGATTTGTTATGCTGTACTTGTCACCCTTAAGCTAGGAACTTATTACCATTTATCATCAGGTGGGATGAGGTAACCTTAAAGTATAATATAAAAAATAAATAAATAAAAAGGTTATATACAGCACTCTTGAATTGTCATTGATTACTATGCAAAGCGAAAAGAGATATAAAAGTGGTAGTTGGATTTTTTTTCCAAGATTCTAATAAAATCATACCAAACAATGCAAGAAGGTTACATAAGTAATGTGGCATATGACTACCAACACAGTGTCAAAATTCTAAATTAATGATTGAATGTTATGTTATTTGAATGCAATTAATTGTATGACTTAATAATAATTTGAATGTTATACTAACTTAGTCTTTAAGTTTTACTGACTAGATGTGGGACTAGTTGTCTGTATTTTAAATTAATACTTTGATTACTATGTAAAGTGAAGAGACAGAGATGTGGTAGTTGGAATTTTTTTCCAAGATTCTGATCAAATCAAACCAAATATTTCTTTTATCAAGTAGGGTACATATAACACTTTTGAATCGTTATTAAATAATTTGCAAAGTGACTTTGGAACCTACGTCTACCAATAAGATACTGGTAAGAAGCTCAGTAGATTTGTTTGTTTACAAGTGTATCACTTTAGGCGAAGTCATGTTGTATTGTTTCTATGAGTGAAGATCCTTATATCGAGCGGTAAGCTGGAGTAGACCAGTTGCAAATGGTGGCACCTGTTCACAAGCATGACGTATGTGCCAGACATGGCTGATTCAAGGAATAAAGCTAGAAGTGTTCACATGTGCTAATTCAGTAATGGTGAAATAAGGAAGGGACATAAATTTACAGCAAAACAAGATTGGCCTCATTATGCCATCTTACGTCATCTTACAAATGTTAGCGTATATAATATTAGTCGATTAAATAACTTAAAAATATAGTTACAAGGACTTTTATTGGTCCCAGCTTCTTCCTGATTTGCCGGAACTTTTACTAGCAGATACCTAGCGGGTATTATTACATGCTGCTGTAGTAGTTACTCGAAGTATATTTAATTAATTTTCTTTGGTGGAGGGGTTCCACTAGAATGTAGCTGCTGGTACAGCGAGTATCGTTTAATATTTCATTTTTGTTAAATGCCGAATTAACTTATCTGCTGCCTTTAGGTTTTTGCATTTTTGGAACTATTTAATTATCTTATGCCTCGATATATGACTCAAATTTGTCAGTGCTATTTTGAACTACATTCTGACCAAATAAATAGTTAAAACAAGTTAAGGGGTCAAAATACGACACCATTTAAATTAAGTAGTTAATACGAACTACTTACTGAGTCACACAGCTGACCACGGTTGGTGTAACCTAACCGAAACGGCTAGTAAGTAGTTCTTATTAACTGCTTAATAAAAACGGTTAGCGTTAGTTTATATAACAAACAAAACAGTGCATGTATTACGTTTAGTCTTTTATTGACTTATTAGCATATCACGCTCCTTTGCCAACTGTTGCTCTCCAATTGGAACATCGCTCGCTTCGCTAATCTTCGCTATACGATAACTGCGCGAGTTTTTGCCACATCCAACCCAGCTGTTGCTTTGTTTATGGGGGGACCGGTCCACGCAACGTTTTACGCTTTTTGCAAATTCTATATTATGCGGTTCAGACGTTGGAGAATAACAGAGGTTGTTGGTTTAGTTTTGTAATAAAAGAGAATAACAATGGCGGTTAGTGCGATTACTGCATAGTCCCGATGTCTGCCTATAGCAACGGCGACAGAATTTGACGTAGTAGTAAATGCAGTAGAATCACTTTGCATTATATTCAACTAGCTGTGCCCGCGACTTCGTTCGCGTGGACTACATCCTTTCATGGTCGGTTTTATCCCTTTCTCCCCTAATAGTCGAAACAAAAAGTAGTCTATATTTTAATCCAAGTTTCGAGCTATATTTGTGCCAAATTTCATATCTCTAACTTCAAAAATAAACATTTTTCCATGTAAACTTTCAAAGGTGGTATTACCCCCCTCCCCCCCCCTTATTTTCTAATAAAAAGTGGCCTATGTCCGTTCTTGATATTCAACGTATACCTATACCAAATTTCATCAAAATCGGTTGAGAGGTTTAAGCAGGAAAGCGTAACAGACGGACAGACAGACAGACAGACAGACAGAGTTACTTTCGCATTTATAATATTAGTAAGGATAACAATTGTAAAGTGACTTATGTAACCTACTTGAATAAAGAAATATTTGGTTTATTTTTTGATTGATTGATGCGTTTTTTGATAAATAGAGTTATTTAAGTGAAAGGTTAATTCGTTTAGAAATATTAGTAATTGGATTTGACTTAAGAGTAAACTAAACCGTCAATAGTAATAACCATGTAAACATAATGTGCCAAGCCCAATGGAGTAATGGTTGAAAGGATGTTAGGTCGATCCCCATCCAGAACAAACATTTGTTAGTCTGTGTCTGGGTGTTGAAAATTAATTTTAATTATGTTTTATGGTACTACCTTTAACTCAGGTTGTAACATTTACATAAATGCTAAATGCACACATAAATATACAAATGCGCTGTCACACACACAATTATGACATCTGTCAGTGTGACAGCTAACAATATTTATATGTGATGTAGTCTGTAATAATTTTCTTTAATTTCACTCGATCGTATGTAACAAGCAATCACAGATCAAAGCGAGCGCGAGACGGTAACAATTGTGCCTGCGCCCGCGCACCGGCTCACACGCCAGCGCAATTGGCCGCCACTTAGCGCTGTCTCTTTCAATTGGTGACGATCCTTGGTGACAAGAGGAAAAAGTGTTTGGGATCGATGTTAATTGACACATTGTTAACTGTTATCGAAGAGAGTTTGATAAGTTCACAAATTTGCACATCGCGATGATGTTTCTACCAGCAACTTTGTTTTAAAAAAGTATAATGGAATATTTCGGGATTTTACTCCCGGGTCAAACAATCATTTAAATTTTTTGATCTATTATTACCGATCAGGATTTGGTAAGAACGTAGTGATGAAGGCAGTACACGTTGTCGTAACGACGTATGTACATTAAATGCTAGAGGCCCTGTAGTACATTACATTAGTAGTAACATTACATTAGGCTGATATTATTGGGTTCGTAATTAAGTGATATCATATTATCAACAAAAGAGAGTAATTACGAAAGAAAAGTAATTTACGAAAAGAAAAAACTTCATGCAATAGTTAAGTTCAAATGATATCAAATATTAATAAACGAAAAAACAATAAACACTCTAGTGAATTTGATTTTGAACGATGTTTAATAATTTGATTCCTCATTAATGTTTCTTTGAATTTAAATCTAAATCTTAGATCGATTATTAAAAAAAACTGAAAATAACAAAAATACGAGTGTCTAGAATTATGATGTAAACCTTAAAATATGTGTATCTTTACAAAAACTGTTCAGGTGCTAAACGAAATAAACCGTCCTGTCATACACGAAACATTCATAACGCAAAACGTACCGCTGAGTGATCACCTAACGCCGGACGGCCGGTGAGTGCGTAAATCAAACAAACGTTTACATGTAATAAAAGCGCGCGACGATTTGATTCATTGTTTGTATGCTGCAATTGTTTGCTAAGAATTGAGATGTTGTTTTGAAAATAATTCACATGCTAATTTAAAAACGTACGTGGTGACGTCGCTTTTTAGTGACATAATTTTTATTTCTAAATTGATACAGCATTTGTGTTTTACAAATGCTGTATCATGTCACTAAGTAAACATTTTTTTTCTTTTTTTCTTTACTTTGGTTTACTATTGCGCTCTTTAAAACGTCAACGTAAATGAGACGGAACTGTGAAGTCAGCGTACATTTCAGTGTATCAGTATTTGCGTGGTCACCTAACGCCGGCCGGTATGACGTGAGTGCAAAAATAAAACAATGTTTTTTACCGATTTTGATGGTTGAAGGAAATATTCCGAAGTTAGTACCAAGATACAAAGATTAGGATCTAATAGTCGCCAGACTAGAGAAGTTGATTTTTTTTGCTTAATAAAATTATAGAACTCATATTGAAAGCGCACGTTGATTTTATATACAGTTCATTTAGTCAATTGCTAGCTAACTAAGTCAAGAATTGACTTGTTAATTAAAAAATCTCTTGTATTAATTAATAAGATCTTGAGGTTAGACATCGTTTTAGAAAAAAAATATCTTTCCCTTAATCTTGATATGTGACAATTAAAAAGTCAGCGTGTGAGGAACGAAATAAAAACCTATATTTAAAACGTAAAAAGGGCCACCTATTCTAGAACTACGAGGTATGCCCAAACAAATCACATCCCTTGAGTAAGGGCGAAGCTATCTCTGACCTCAGCGAAGGCGGGTTGAAGTAACAAATTGAGATCGGCCGATACGGTCCGGGGTGAATCCTTAGGTCTGCCTCTTGTCTTTTTTGACAAAGGAAATGTAAACATTTCTTGGAGAAGTTTTCGTAAATATTCTTGTCTAATGTAACATTTTATTTAGAGTAACAGAACAAAATCTCTTGCGGTGACCTTCACGTAACGCGCGTGCTCCTCATCCAATTGAACTAACCTCAAATTATTGTAGACGATGATTTGTTCTGTTGTATTAAAGTCTTACCCTTCGGTAAGTTCCATTTGCCGCATGAGTTTAAAACAACATACTTATAGACCCGTGGTACTTTCACTGTAGATTTTTTGAAAACCACGGAATCGAATACACTCTGGTATCGGAATCAATTTTTCTATTTGTCCGTATGTGCTTTACGCCGCACAAGCAACTTTCAATATGTTAAAATAAAAGAAAAATGTAAGCTCTCCTTGCGGTGCGGGAGTCAAACCTACGAGGTCGTAGGTTTGACTCCCGCACGTATTGCGCGTGCTGAAAAAGTTGTGTAAAGGGCACACGTGTGAAAAACTTCACAAAATGCAAATTTTACTGTTATCTAGGCTTTGTACTGCAATAGTTTGGTAAGTGGTCGTAAATTATAGAGTAATGGGTTTAGCGTGTGTGTTGAGCTATAACCGGCGTTCTATTTACAGTATTAGAGTTCACGTAAATAATAAACAGAAAAATGTCAAGGGTAAACCAAAATAGGGGATGACTCAAGGGTAAGGTTCTGACTAAGGAACTTTTCCTATTACTACTTGACTAGCTTTTGCCACGATTTTGTTCGCCTCATTTGATTAATTGATTGAAGATTTTTTTATGAAAGCGTATTAGCTTTTCTTAGCCTGATGGTAAGCAAGAGGCGAACCCACATCGCGATGACAACGAATTTGATACCGTAATATTCTGTCCATTAGCATCGCCATATTGGCCCGCAAGATGTTTTTTCACGCTCCTTTTTAAAGTGTCTTTTAAGATATTATTATAGCATCTAACAAGTTGTCTATACGATTGCCGTGCCGGCTATTTTTTTCCGTATTTTGTAACCTTTGAATTTTCACATAACTATGTCAATTAATCAAAAACAGATATATCGTTCGAACCATTCTCGAGTTTTAGGAAGGCAAACGATCACGCCTGATTTTTATATTATAAATAAATAAATAAATAAATGCGCCAGACAATCACACCAATCACCTGGTCTCAAACTAAGGTTTTCCCTTGTAATATGAGTACCAGACGACGGATACTAACTGGGGGCGTCATCCCAGCACACTCAGACCCAAGTCAATTGAGAAAAGTTCGTTTTCCAAATTGACCTGACCGGGAATCGAACCCGGGACCTAACGCGCTTTGGGCGCCTACATTAGCCACTGCGCCACCGAGGTCGTCGATATATTATAGTTCAGTCTTGCTACAAAAATTTCATCTTTATTATTTCCTATCATATTATGTATCTAGTTTGGCTGGAAAACTTTTCTTCATACGAGAAAGTAACTCGAACGTGTTACTTTAGCCGTCAACGCTTTTATTTTTAACTCAAGCCTAATTGCTCGCGCGAATAACCTTTGCAGCGCCATCTACCACCGATGTCGGTTAAATTGCACTCTCAATCTTTTGGCGTGACCGCGTAAACAAATTATTACCAAAGGCGGCTTACACGGGGTGTATTTTTACCGCGGTATCTGGTCGCGTGTGGCGGCCCCCCATCCGTCACTCAGATAAAGCTAGCAAATACTTCCCTGGCATTAGCATAAGCCTAGACTGAACTGTGTGACAAAAGTTGGCTGTTTAACGCGAGTTGCTAACAAGAAATAAAGTTTGCAAGGCGTGTTATTAAGGAATGAAACGCGTTGCTGCGTTTGTAAAAGCTAAACCAACTAAAAAAGAAAGGTTGGTTATTAGGTCCGTATGTACGCTTTGTTTGAAAACTTATCATCTGATTTTAATGCTGTTTCCTATTTCAAGTTCAAAAAGTTCAAAAGTTAATTTTTTTTTACTCATGTAAATTACGTTTATTAAAAAATAAATAATTTAAATAAATATTGGACAACATCACATTGCTCTGATTCTGTAGTAAGTAGCTAAAGCATTTGTGTTACAGAAATCAGAAACAATGACGGTACCACAATACCCAGACCCGAGACAATACAGAAAAGTTCGTTTCCCATATTGACCCGACCGAGGATCGACCCCGGGACCTCAGAAATTGCGCGACGCCAAAGCCGCCGCTCGCCTCTCGGCTACGGAGGTCGTCAATTATTTATACTAATATTATAAAAAGGAAATATTTCTTTGTTCGTTTGTAATGAATAGGCTCTTAAACTACTGGACCGATTTCAAAAATTATTTCACCATTAGAAAGCTACATTCACCCTGAGTAACATAGGCTATGTTTAGGCTGGAAAATACTAAGTCCACGCGTACGATGTCGCGGGCGGCAGCTAGTCAGTAATATTTATGAAACGTCTATATAATGCAAATGACGCTACCTCCAGTTCGGAACCTATAACTTACAGAGAAGATCCCGGCAAGAAACTCTGTCGTTCATATTACAAATAAAACTTACAAAATACAAATAAACTGATTTTGCTCTAAGACATACAAAGTGGCATTTTTTATTTTTATTTTTATTTTATTGAAAAAGAATAACAACAGCCAACTTATAATTATGATTACAATAGTTGTTAAAGTCTAAACTTATTAGGCCAGTTCTGTTATTCATAACAGCGCCAAGTAATAAAAATATGACGAAAAAACATATTACTAGCTACATATGACATCACTTACATGAAATTAAGTAAAAAATGAATATTTATCATGCTTTCTAGTTCAAAAAACAATCCTTACCTATACATATACAGTGTGTAACAAAAAGGTGAAATAAAATTTTAAGGGCGTGTAGGGTAGGTAGTATGTAGTTCCAATGCAAAACCACAACCTCGTACAGCTATTAATTAGGGAGTAAATCGATGTCAAAGTTTTTACTAAAACTTATCGTTGATAACCCTATTAGATGTAAACAAATCATAAATCAAAATGAAGCAAAAGATTAAGTAGAATACAGATGTGCAACTGTGACAAATTTCAGTTGAGTGTGCAGTGATCGTGATCGTTAAGTACTTATTTAACACTACTTTTTAGGGTTCCTACGTGTGGTGTTTAAAGTAGAAAAATGTATGCAAACTTCTACAGAATGTAGTAGTTTGAACAAGATCTAGTAAGTAATTTTTTAATACGTGATAAATCGTAAACCACAATTTACCTTTAGTAATACAAATATTATCACACTTGCTTCTATGGAACCCTTCATGGGCGAGTCCGACTCCCACTTGGCCGGTTTTTAAATATGAGATGTTTGGTACATAACATAACCTAACAGAAATAGTCAATATCAGCAAGCACAGTTTTGTAATCGAAAACATGATATTTACATTTATTATTTGTACTATCCATTCATACTTTTAAATATTACCTAAGGAATATTATTAGATCACAAAAGTAGTAAATTTATTCAATACTCCTACCTACCAATCATTTCAACTTGGTGACCTTCTGCGCTTATTTTATCAATGACTAATCACGCACACAAAAATCACGACAACGGGAGTCCACGTGGACTGCGGCACCTTTACGTCAAAAGTCTAAGCGCCCGCACCAATCAGCGATCGTTGCAACAATGCGCTTAGCCAATAATATTATCCTGTTGCCTGTGTGACTGTCACCTTCGGACCGCTTTCCGGGTAGGGATCTAGGGATGCTAATCGATTGTGAAATAATCGATATTTTGGTAATTGATTATTTGCGTAGCACCGATATTAATTAATCGATTAATCTTAGAAATGCCGTTACATTAGAACGGTTTCTTCTAAACTTTTTCGTTGAGATCCTGCTAAACATGTTAAAAATGAAACACAGAATTCTCGGTAAAATGAAAAAATCTACAAATAAAAATATTTATTAAGTATAAAAAAGTGAAAGTTTGAGATTACTAAAACTTTAGCTATGTTAGCTTATTAGTTAAGTAATATCTTTACATTTTTATTTTTTTATTTTAAAGTATTTTATTTCTAAAAATTAAATTTTACTTTTTTTGTCTGTGGAACAAAAGAACCGAAACAGAAAGCACCTTTTGTGTGACGTCATTAAACACTACAATTCGCAAATGACAGCTGTCGGCGGATTTTATTTATTTTAATGTGACGAAACGATGATTTTACCGAGTAAATTGAATTATTGTGTCGCTAACCATATTAAGGATTTATTTGAACAATTTCGATTCATTTAAAATTTGATATTTGCATAGAATTAAGGCGTTCCGACCAGTATCGTTTTGGTGTAAAGTGACGTGACTTGACGTTTACGCGCGCTTTTATAATCTGTTACACAAAATCTTACTTTTTCAAAGACTGTCATTATCCAATTGTTGTTATCAGAAACAAAACCTCAACATTTTTTTTATCACTGCGTGTGACTGTCGGGCCAACATTTTAAATTGTTGTAAATATTGACTTTAAACATAAACTTAAGATAATTGACTTTCTCGATTTTTTCCATTTTCGATTAATCGATTAAGTTACAAAAATCTCAATTGCGATCGATCGATTTATCAAATCGAAATCGAGCATCCCTACGTACCTACGAGAATAGTGTTTTTAGTTGCTCGTCTTCGTTCTCGTTGGGCAGTCGCTATCTAAACTTTCAAAATCTCATTCTTCGTCACTATGTCTCGCGAAGATCATTCTTTGTATTCAAATAGTGAATAGTATGAAACGATTTTATGTCGGGGTGCTTCATCCGGGAGCATCAATGGTGCTCGTGATCTGTATCGCCAGCGATTCATCGATGGCAGACCCTTTGCGGAGCAGCGGCTTTTAAGGTCGTACACCTGCTTCAGGAACCTGTGTCTCCGACTGCAGAGCACTGGCTCTTTCCGACCGCCCACAAGTGAAGGTCGTCCTAGCACACGGGAGCATCCAGAGCTCGAGACCTCGATCCAGAACAGTTTACGCGAGTTCAAGTACGCGAGTTCAAGAATTGATTCCTACGGACTTTGGTCCAAGGGTCACCTTTTGTGAGTGGTATCGAAGCCGAATGAAAGAAGAAAACAGTGTCAGTGAAAATGTTCTTTGGTTTTTAGTTTATCCTTGTGCGCATAAGTGTTGGTGATAAGAAACTTAACAGGTAGCACATACATAAATTAACATTTTCCAAGAAACTAATTTGTTTATTACACAAAAAATAGTAATTGGCAAATCGCGTCAGTTAAGCATATCAAAAAAATAAGGTTAGTAAATGACTGCCATTTCCGATAATTATTTGATACCTACATGTTGATTACATTGTAAGTTGTCCCTATTATGTCTTAATTATTTACTGACTCAAATTACGGGGTGCTGACAATTAATGAGAGATTTTTTCAATTGTAAAGTCATGTAGTTCAGTGGGTAAAGTCATATTTGGGGTATTGTCCTAAAAACTAGACATTAACTTTTACGTGTACCTACCTACATATGTAGTCATAAAAAGAAATGTACCTAACAGATTATTTCTATGTACTGTTTCTAAATAGTATTTTAATAAATGCATTTCGGTAATTATGGTTTGATTATTCAGTCCTATTCCAAGTAAAATTAAGTAATAGTAGTTTCTAGTAGGCGGGTGGGCTGCGCGGGCGCGTAGCGGCGGCCGCGCATCAGCTGATCGCGCGGCGCGTCTGTGGTTGAGCGCGAATGACCTCAATCAGGGTTGTCAACATTTTCAGTAAAAAAACAATTTATTTAGTTAGTATGGAAGAAAAAACTTGTTTGTAATTAGCTGATATTAATACAACTGAATGTACACCTGCTATAGATACATACCCTAAAATATTATTTCGCCTTTTTGTTACACCCTGTATAGTAAATTAATATTAATCAATACTCTAAAATCAAGACTACATTATTTGTAGAATTTTATATGGCATATAATATTATAATATTATTTAATTTCCTTTCTAAAAATGGTAATAACTAATGGTATGGTGGAAGATTATCGGCTCGCAAAGGGATGAGTAAATTTGCTTGTCTGATTAATACGGATGATGCCGTTACGTAAAAGCGTATTCGTCAATCGATGTCTAATGAAAACTTTGTATGAAACAAAGTCTGTTACTGTTTAAAAAAACAGGCCAAGTGAGAGTCAAAAGGGTTCCGTAGCAGCAAGTAACAAAAACAAGCCCAAAGTGTGTTTAATCAAAATTATAAGTGTCGTACCAATGAAATGTAGATACACCAAAAAGTTCTACGTATCTTGTCGTCGAGCCTATTTCCATAGACGATTCCACCTCATACATTACCATAGATAAAGCGAAGTACTTCGGCAGAAGCGATCGTACACAATAATTGCGAAGCAACTCGGAACTTCGGTAACCCGAGATAAGGAGCGAATAAAATTTTCAGTGCTACGAACATTTAGTGTGCGTGAATCCGTCGGTTATTTACTTGAGGTAACAATATAACAGAAGATCAATACACTTATACAACACAATTGACAAGGAGTTAGATATACGCAACAAGCAATTCTACGAATGTAGGAAACTACTTAAGAATTGGCTGCTACCGAGAACTTATGAATGTATTGAAACATTATTGATTTAATATAGACCGCAATTATGACACCCTTACTATTACAAATCACCTCTTATACACAATCCTTCACACACACACACACACACACACACTCACACACACACACACACACACACACACTCACACTCGTTTAAACACAAAAACGGTACATTTTACATTTAATTAGGGAAGCTGTGCATGTGAGAGACAATATCTCGTTATTATTTATAGTTTTAAATATGCTTTAAGGCTCTTTACCTATAAAATACTGTACATTTGTTCAGCAGTTAATTAAGAGTTTTGTATGGAAGAGCAGTGACCCCTGACACAGGCTATTATTGCTTAAAAGGGGACACTGATGTTATTAGTTTAAGACTGCTAATATTTGTTAAAGCCAATAAAATTATTTTATTTTTAAATTATTTATTTTTTTTGAGGTAACTTTCAACCTTATTTTCTTGAAAATTACTTTTGAACTCCTTTAAATATTATGCTTTTCATAATTAAATATTAACACACTCTTAGTAACCGAATTATTTTTTATGCAAAGTAAAGATTTAACGTCAACGAAAAATGTGCTAGTCTACAAATTGACGTTTCGAATGATTTAGACCTCTTAAAAATAATTTTCAAATCATCTTACAAATATTTTCATGCACTGTATATCAGTGCAACTCATTAATAACAATTTGACTACCAAATATGTTATCTTAACTAAGTTTTTTCCTGAAAATTCTGCATCATAGCAAATTGATTTTAAAATATATACGTTTTTTTTTAATACAATAAACGAAAATTCCCGATACAATTTGTAACTCACATATTTTTTTGTCGCCTAGATACCCTAGTCCTGCTGGACTAATATTCACCTACTTAACCAGATAAATGTAAAAATAATAATCGTAATCAACTTAAATTTTCATGTAACTCTAATGCGTCGTCAAAATAAATACAAACCAAAATTGAAACTACCGGTTCAGAACCTTATCGGTATAATAACAGACAATCAAAATAGTACCAAATCCGTTTGTTTTAAGCTTAATAATCTCACACTCTCATAATTTCTCCTTGCAAGAACCAATGTCTCCCAGGCCTGCTAGCCTAACGTGTATTCTCGTATCCAGTTACTCAGTCGCCTAGGCGGGCGGCAGTCGCGCGCCCACCGCCGCGACGTACGGACGTACGGGCGTACTGACGTAACGAGACGTACATATGACAGTTGCATGTGCGGTGAATGAACAGCTGATTCTGACGTGTAGGATAGCTTGTGATCTGTCGTAGCGTTTCGAGTTACTAGCAGGGATTGTTTTGTGGTGAGTCGTAGAGAGATTTAGATTAGATGTTTAATTCTTGCGGCCGATTGGAAATAGGAATAGGATTTCGTTTTTGCTGCTTTATTTTATGTAAAAGATGAGTATGGTTTGACAAGTTAAGAAGAGTATTTTTTTACTAGTTTCTAAATAAGATCCTAGTTTTATTTGGTTTAGAATATATTCTTCATTAGAACATTTTAAATTCTAATATCACGGCTTCTATTTTTTCAGTTTGGGTACTCGAACGTTTTAGATACTTTTTTAGCATAAAAACAATGTTTTTCTTTTAGATAACACACATATTACAGATCACAATTAGGTAAATGATAAAAATTTATCAACGATAATATCGTTGATAAAATATTGCAAGTATTTGCTAGTAACACATTTCAAACGCATTTCCGATAGTAAAAAAATGATTTCAACTACTTTATAATCAACTACTACCAAAAGAAAATAAACCCTAACCTAGACCTTTTAATTATGCTGAAAACAAAATATAAGGTCGGTTGTTAAGCAACTTAAAAAAAACGTTTTACATTCCCTACGACGTATCTGAATAAGAAAGCTTTGGTGACAGCAAAGCTTTCTTTATTTTACTTATGAAATAAAAATATGAATTAGAAAAATAAGTTTTAAAAAAATCTAACTATATTTCTGATGGTAGTATTAATTACTATGAAATAATAATGGACATTTTAAACCTTATAAATTTTAAAGCTCTATAATGATCATAAAGTAAATACTATCTAGGAAATGGACAGCAACTTATTCCTATGAATTTACATAGAACAAAGAAAATTAAAGTAAAACAATTCAAATTCAAATATTTATTTATTCAAGTAAGTTACATAATAATAACACTTTCAAATCGTCATTGAATATAATGCAAAGTGATTCTACTTCCGGTTCGAAACCTATATCTACCGAGAAGAAACCGGTAAGAAACTCAGAAAATAAATAAATGTGTCTTCTATTTTTTGTACAACTAACTATATGACGGATGATGACCTCGGTGGCGCAGTGGCTAAGGTAGGCGAGCAAAGCGCGAAAGATCCCGGGTTCGATTCCCGGTCGGTTCAATTTGGAAAACGAACTTTTCTATATTGACTTGGGTCTGGGTGAGCTGGGATGACGATTAGTTTGAGACCAGGTGATAGGTGCATTTATTTATTTATTTTTATACAGACATTTTTAGTTGCCTTCAACTTGTATTCCATTCAAGCTCAATAACATATTACTCAAATGTAATATGAAATAAACAACGAGTCAACGAACAAACAGAATAATCAAAGCACATTCGTACTTGTATCGCGGTACATTTCTGAATGCTTAATACGGTTCCCAATGGACTTTTTTGCCTTCTGACTCAAGAATATGTCATCCAGAAAATAATTATAATTTCTCCGCCTCCTGACAAGTACATCCAACGGGAAAATACGATTTTAGTCTTGTTTAAATGAGACGGGAATGCTTTCTCGGCGTTTTGTTGCGAAACTGAAATGTTTGTAATATATATTAGGTACGTTAATTTATTTGTTTCAAGCGCAGGTTGCCGTTTAGTTTCTGTAATTACGTTTATACATAACTAGGTACTGTAAGTAAATATAAATGAAGTTTTCAGCTTTTCTGTAAATTAATATGGATTAATTATACATATAAACGGTCCTCATACATAGCTCTTTCTATAACAAAATTGCATAAAAATCCGTTGCATAATTTAAAAGATCTACGCATATGTATAATACCCTATTATACATACTTTGTTTTATACTATGTAGTGAAAAAATAGTGATTATATTGTCTAGTGGTTATAAGTAGTGTGTGCATTAGATTTGTTTGATGTTTGAATTGAGCAATACAGATTGATTACGTTAATGTTAAGATAAGTTTATTTGGTAGTGACCTTGCTCTGAGCGCTAAGAGTCACGGGTTCGATCTCCGACCAGGACAAACATTCATGAGACATTTATAAGAATGTATATTTTAGGTACGAGTATCATTGTCAATTCTGTGACACAAGAGTTTTATTTTGTATGTTACGAATTACAAAGGCGGCTTTACAACCTTTACGCATTATGTACCCATGAACCCTTCAGATTTGAGCCGATATAACATGGCAGGTCATGAAAATTACTCACATGATTTGGTAAATTTATTTTTGTAATGAATGTGTTATGAACTTCTATCATATCGTGTTTCCAGAAATCATGCCCTATGAAAAAGGAAAACTAATGAAATCAACAAAGAAATAATCATATTAATGTTAAGAGAGTTAACATTACTTCGCATACCAAGTCACAGATACCAAATCAATTGGAGGTTCATTTGTAAGACGTTAAGAGATGAATTAACTCGTTTTTGCGATCGAACAATCTCCTTAACTAAAAACTACCCTGTTACAGTAAAAGCCATTGGCTCAGTACAAAATCATTTCGCATCGAATTCATTTTGCCTTGCATCTGTTTATGCTTGTCTCAAAACACGATGTATTGCAAATGGCCGCCAAGTTAAGCTGCGAATAAATCAAACAGATTGGTCGCGCGCGCATGATTCACGCAGCAGATTATTAAGCTGACTGCGCAAGCGCAGACTTGATGCTCTTTTTGTCGATTTGACGTGGAGTGCGCGAATTGAAAGTTTACTCATACTGTGTAGAACTAATTTATGTAATTAGTTGAACAGTCAGCTCGGGATGTTAGTAATTTGGAGGCACTTCTTTATTTGAACTTGAACAGATTTTTCTATCTAAAGGAGAAACTGACTGACTAAAATATCAATGCACAGCCTAAACGGCTAAACGTAGGCACTTAAAATTTGAAGAGGACGTAGCTCAGGTACCATAGAAGAGCACTAAGAAAGGAATTCCTGAAATTCCCACGGGAACGGGAATTAGCGGGAAAATCCTTTTGTATGAAAAATCTAAACAGCTTAAGTGAGACGCTTGAAATTTGGTATGCATGTACTTTATGTAGTATATTGTAAAATTCCTACGGGAACGGGAGTTAGCGGGAAAAAAACTAGAAAAACCCTGTAGTCCACGCGAACGAAGTCGCGGGCACAACTAGTCAAAAGTTTGTAAGAATGTATGGATGTCTGGATCGATCAAAATGTGTGGATGTACGTTTGTTTATTTTTGCCTCAGAAATGACTGAATGTTATTTCAAGGAATTTGGTTGATATACACATGAGACACTAGTTCAACATATAGTATATTTATAATCCCTAACGCGAACGAAGTCGCATTCAGTAAACTTTTGTGAAAATAGGTAAGTAATTTGTACAGTAATCTTCAAAAGTAAGTTCAATAAACAACATCCCTACTAATATTATTAATGCGAAAGTAACTCTGTCTGTCTGTCTGTTACGCTTTCCCGCTTAAAGGTCTCAACCGATGTTGATGAAATTTGGCATAGGTATACGTTGAACCTCAAGAACGGACATAGGCTACTTTTTGTTAGAAAGTAAGGGGGGGGGGTAATGCCACCTTTGAAAGTTTATATGGGAAAATGTTTATTTTTAAGTTAGAGATATGAAAGCACAAATATAGCTCTATTAAAATATAGACGACTTTTGGTTTCGAATATTAGGGGAGATAGGGGTTAAACCGACCATGAAAGGATGTAGTCCACGCGAACGGTGCGACGGAAGTGGACTAAATTCAATTCAATTTTCTTACCTTTTATAACTTTCTTAGACCTCCACAATTATATCAAAGCTAGTTATTTTCACACCTGAAATTACTTAGAAAACACTCAATACAATAATACTTTAACAAATTAAGACCCGGCCGAAACAGCGCCTATTTCCTTAGGCAAGCCAGCTAATTTCAACTCCACATTATCCCGTATTTGTATTCCCTTTTTTCCGGGACTCCTCGTAAATTATGGCGATAAATTTCCTGGGACACATTCTCGTTCTCCGGGATTAATTAAACCCTATAACCGTAGTTGAGTTTATTATTTATTAAATTGAGTGAACTTGTTTTAGATGAAGTGCTTTATTACGGGATTTGTTTACGCATCGGCCAATTGGTAGATGAAAATATTTGTAAGAGAACAGAAATCGCCATTTTGAGTTAAGGCGATCTATTTAAATTTAGGTCTTAAAAAGAACTATTCATAAGTCCCATCTCGTTCCTTTCTCACCACTCTGTTTGGGTGACGAAACTTTCATCATTAATAATTATTATAATACGTAGGTACTGCTTAACAATTGCATTTATTCCAAAAGTCTTTATTTTCGGATAAGTATGACTTCAAGATAATGGTAAATAGGTAATTTTAATAGTATTTCTCTATTCCATCGATAAAGTCCCCAACATCGAATTTACGCTTTAGGGTGTCGACTAGTTCCGCCAAAATTCCTTAAACACTTAAAATGTTCGTGTGAGATATAAAATTGTATTCCATATGAAGTCTGGTGGTGACGAATTTGGTATCGGTTTAAAGTCAATAGTTCAAAGTCTAAAAGTACCTATGTCATTTGTATGATTATCAATAAAATATTTAATTTACAAGATCGCGCCGCACCAATGTCAAAAAAGTGATTCCAGACTTTGGCTCGTACATACATACAATACGTATACATTTTTGATATTGTAATGAGGATGAATTGTTATCTTTTCTCTCTGACACGAAATAGTAAGGATTTTTACAGCCAATGATGACCGAAAGTAATGAATTTTTAAGTAGATTCACATGTTAAGATATGAAATTGAGTAGCCAATCAAAAATAACTGGCCACAACGCCATATTAGTGTCTGAAACCTTGGGACCTACTCCCATAAACGAAATATATCGTATCCGACAACGGATGGCAATTTTTAATCCTCATAATTATAAAGAAATCACTTCAAATGCAAATTAAGCGTTTTCAAAAAACAAAATATTCTTTATGCAAATCAAAAACCATGTCTTCATTCCTAAACTTTTGAATAATCTTCAAAAACGAAATCTTTCGTTTGTTCGTTTCGTTTTTGAGAGTCCAAACAGAATTCACTTTTTCAGAGGTTTTTGTGATGGACAGTATTTTTTTTATTGTTAGAGAAAAAGATCTTCACTGCTATTATTAAGCGTTAATTGATGACAAACAGTGATGATGATGCAACAATTTGGCACTAGTTGTAAAATGTGAAGACAGACTGAATTATAATAGCTAATTAACCAAAGGTAAGTCAGCACACATCTTCCAAGCCACCAGCTAGCTACCAGGTCCAGCATAAGGGCACTGTCAAAGATTACGTCTCGGTGTTTGCTCGAAGCCAGCGCAAACAGACGATGCGTCGATTATTGGGAATGTTCCATGCACAGGCCGTGTTGGTGCAGGCCTGCCCTGAATATTGATGGCTTGTTAATCGTTGTTATTGGATAACTTCAATCATTACCGCTGTCGGTCTGATTAAATTGGAGCCGGTGCTCCTTCTGTGAATTTGTAACGGGTTTCGTGAGCGTTTGATTTCGGTTCCTGGAAAATGTGTGAATTAAGTCAATGTGAATACTTTGTAGTATCGCTACATTTCTGTTTGTTGCACGTATTTTAAAAGTACAAAGATGGACTCAAAGCCTGGTGACATCTTTACAAAGTGATGTTCCTATGTACAGTCAACAGCAAGTCACAGTAAAAACTTACTGTTAATAACTGTAATATAAGTTTTTATGTGCACGGCATAAAGGCTGTGCTGCTTATGGTACAGATGACAGCAAAAAGATTATCTTTTAAATTAAATAATAGATAATTATATTCAAAAACCTATTTACACAAATTTAAGGGATGAGACGTCACACGTTTTTTTACCTTAAAATTAACCCTTGGCTTAAGACACTTGTTAAAATCAAATAAAGGTCGTACTTTTATGTTTAACCATAGTAAAAACAAAAACATGTTATTATAATTTTAGCTAATAGAGGAGTGCTACTAGTTAAAGTGTCAACTTTAAGTAGAAATATAAGGGTCCTTACATATTGCGACTTTCTGCAGTAGGTTTTACAGCCGCGCGACTGTATCGCGACAACAGGAGGGGTACTCTCGAAAACGAAACGAACAAACGAAAGGTTTCGTTTTTGAAGATTATTCAAGAGTTTGGGAATGAAGACGTGGTTTTTGATTTGCTTAAATAATATTTTGATTTTTGAAAACGCTTAATTTGCATTCGAAGTGATTTCTTTATGGTTATGAGGATTAAAAATTGCCATCCGTTGTCGGATCCGACGTATTTCGTTTATGAGAGTAGACCCCCAGTAACTGACAGGTCGTGTCATCTGCGCTCCCCCAAAAGCTAGGTGAAGATGATGGTAAGGCAGTCATCATGCCTGTCAGGTAGGAAAAAAAAGGTATTGGTATATACTCATATGCATGTTTGTATTTACCATGCTACCTTTTTAAATAATCAATTTGATTTACGAAATCTCACTTAATACTTGGTAACTTGTCTATACGATATCTATGTAAAAAAAATATAAGTAAATACAAGTTTGAATTGTTCGTATGCTTCACTTAAATCACTTACAAAAATACGTATTATCGATTCTAAAAATGTGTATATAAGCTTACCAGGCTTTAGTTATGGAACTTTATTTAAATTGGCAACCTTAAAAATTTTTTTTATTGATAACTTTACTGCACAAAAAAGTGCAAATGTTAGACCTAACGTTAGGAGATATGCCATCATCATCAGTCAACCCTTGGGTCATGCAATTAATTACTTTATGAGGGCGGAACGAATAAAAGTAGGTACCTTACCTTACTTACCGTACCTTTAAAAATTATTGAAGATTTTTTTTTTAATTATTTTGCGGTGTAGATTTCAAACCCACCTCCACGTGGTGCGTGCTGCTCTTCTTACCGTTTACTGAGTTAACCGCAAGTTAAAGTAGGCGATGTTTTTTCTGACGATCCGTTCTAGATACGGATAGTAAAAAATAATACGAGGCGTAAGCTAAATACGACAGACGGACGACCGCTGACAGCTAGAATGGAAAGTAAATTTTAAATTAGAATTAACGACTCGTAGAAAAACTGATAGTCATTTTTGACACATAATGAATCGTAAAATATTAGAACTGGGCATTAGCATACGCCTCTTAAAATTTATTACTATCGGTAACTAAAAGAGAGGTAGGGCATAGCGTTTATCGCTCGAACTGGAGCAGCCCGACTGGTGAAATATCTCCACCTTACAGAAGACCGCAGCCATATAACAATCACTCCGGTGTTGTTGTGTTCCTGCATGTGAGTAAGGTTTCCAGAGCTCCTGGGGGGTGCTACATTAGTAACAGGGGTCAAGCCTTCAAGGTAAGGGCGACAAGTCCAGTAACAGATTTATTATGTTGTACTTGTCACCTTTTAGCTAGGACCTCATTACCACTTAACATTAGGTGGGATGAGGTCAATCTTGAAGTGCAATATCAAAAATAAACGAATCGTTTTTCATTGGAACCGGCGATGTATCGTTTAATCCGCAGTATGCAAGGCCTCTAATAGCGAAAAAAGCGGCAATTTGCACATCACGGCACCACAATCGCTCAAGGCGAAACAAAGGCGGCCAATTTGACTCTTAAGGCAGTTATTAATTGGACGTCGCGTGACGTTTTTAAGGCATAGGACATAAATCAACTACTCCGTGCAGAAATGAAGTCTTCATTCACAGCTCGTGCCTATATTGGCAAACGTTCAAGTCAGTTTAGTGTTGTGGAAATATCGATGATTTTACTATCGATAGTTTTTATCTGAAAAAAGAAAACTGCTGGAACTAACGTTATACCAATAATATCTAATTGTTTACACTATTGATAACGTTTAATCATCTATTACTGTTTAAAAAATAATCGCAAAATGTGTTGGTAAGCGCATAAGTCGACAACGCTTGGACCAATTTTGATAATTCTTTTTTTTTAATATTCGTTGAAGTCCAAGGATGGTTTTACGAAAAATATTGACGGGAAAACTCTTAAGACAGCCCTTTTCTTTTTCCAGTATATACGCTTTCTAACTTAAAATTTAGAGCCAAGGCACATTCCAAATCTTTTTGACAGGACGAAGTCTGTCGGGACCGCAAATTGACAATATATTTGATGCTTTCGATATTTTTTTAATTTGCGAGCAACAAAACTACCAAAAATCTTGGTTTCAAGAAATAATTTCGCCTTCTGAGCAACGACTATTGATGAGACGTAATTAATCGATAAATTTTTGATAGCTTACTATCGTTCGGCAACAGTTAATGGTTGGATGAGTTTTTTTACTAAGGATAAGTTCATTATCAGTTTTTTAGTCCATACTTACCCACTTCTGCGTATAGGATTTTGAAGCAACGACCTTCGGTTTTTTGACAATAACAATCAAACCATTACACCAAGGGAGTAGTTTCTATTTTTTTTTGCATATGTTAAAAAGCTTTGCAGATTTTTATTCGACTTGAAATTCAGTACTTCTCACTTAAAAATAATGTCAGCTTGAGATACCTTTTGTATTATACGGCTGGAGAGTTCCACACCGTTACCTTCCTTTGGTGATGATACTGTGTGCCAAGCATTTCCCTCCGCCAAAAAAAAAAAACAAAAAAAGTTACCACTACCATATCCCTACTTCCCTACTAATATAATAAATGCGAAAGTAACTCTGGCTGTCTGGCTGTCTGTCTGTCTGTCTGTCTGTCTGTCTGTCTGTCTGTCTGTCTGTCTGTCTGTCTGTCTGTGAGTCTGTTACGCTTTCCTGCTTAAACCTCTCAACCGATTTTGATGAAATTTGGTATAGGTATACGTTGAATCTCAAGAACGGACAAAGGCTACTTTTTATCAGAAAATAAGGGGGGGGAGGGGGGTAATACCACCTTTGGAAGTTTATATGGAAAAATGTTTATTTTTGAATTTGTTTCGAATATTAGGGGAGAAAGGGGTAACCGACCATAAAAGTATGTAGTAGTACATTGGTTTAATTCTGTAAGCAGCTAAAGCACTTGCGTAAAAGAAATCAAAAACAACGAGTACAACATCCAGATCCAGGATATAGAAAAGTTAGTTTTCCCTATTGACCCGACCGGGAATTGAACTTGGGACCTGAGAGATGGCGCCATCAAAGTATAGAGTACAATTACCTTAAATAAAGAAATATAACTTACTAGATAGGTGGCGTGAAGCACTATACTAAAAAAATGACAAAATCTATTATTATGATAATATTGAGGATATTACCAGCTTAATGATAATTCTGAATAATCCGTTTACGTATATTGAGGAGCACTACCGGCTTGCACAGCATAATATGATCCGTTTTCAGTTATTCAATAACTTAACTGATTACCGGGTAATCACCGAGCTCATCATTGATGATAATCTTATTCGCTCATTTGCTCTGTTGATTGGAACGAGCATTCTGAAATGTTGGTGATATATTTGTTTCATATCTTTTTGGTTACCCAACATTAAGATTTTGTTATTGTCGTAGAGTATTAAACTGAACAATGGTGATAAAAAATTTGAGGTATTCAAAAGAATTTGAAGTTTTTTTTATTCGGTCAAGGTAATATTTATTCTAAATGGATTTTTACAATTTGTATAGTTTCGCCGTCAATGTTTAAAGTTTTGCACTAGCACTAGCAAACTTTTAGTTGTCCCCTTATCGTAGTCGATGAAATTTTTCTGCTGTATCAACCCGTTAGCCTATCTTATTACTTACTACTTTATGTAGTTCTAACGGGTTAATACAGCAGAAAAATTTCATCGCCTACGATAACTTGCGGTTAGCTCAGTTGGAAGACCAGCACGAGCGATACGTGAAGGTCGTGGGTTCGTATCCCCCACTGTAAGGGGAGGTCGACATTTTTATTTTTATCCTTCTATTATAAATGTTAAATGTATAAGTCTAGATGTTTGGATGTTTGTTGCTCTTTCACACACAAACTACTCTATATTATTTAACGACATTTAGCAGCGATGTAGATTAGATGCTAGAAGAAAATATAAATACTTTTTATATCGAAGTAACGTGAACAACGCCGCAGGAAACAATAAGTGCTACACTAAATACCAATTACATACTTATATATTTTTAAAACTAAGGATAGAAAAACATATTAGTAGGTAAGTTTTTTTTTGCAAAAATGTACCTATGTTTCGTCACGAAACAGTATTATATCAATTAAGGTTCTATTCTAAATGCAATGCCTTGTACGCAAATTACGATTTGGTACATACTGCAACGGCAACGTCTGTGCTGGCATGTGACGTCACAACACAGTAGTTATTCACGGGGCAGATTAAGGAGGCATTTGTCAAAGCGCGTGTGCGAGCGATCGTGATGGATCGGCCTGACCGCCGGCCGGGCAATGTTTACAGTGCCAGTTTATAAACTGTTATTGGGTATTTCAAATGGAAAAACAATAGTTAACGACCTTTATATAATAGCCGAGAAGCAAGAGGAACGGTGTCGCGCCATCTTTGATTCCCGGTCGGGGAAATACGGAAAATATTTTTTTCAATATTGTCCTGTCCCCAGTTTTGGGCGTTGAATTAGATAGATATACTTTATTGCACAAAAACTTTACAGAAACAATACAATAGATTAATTATAGTACAAGTGCAGAGGGCACTTACCGGAGGCTAACGGTTGATACAGCAGAAAAATTTCATCGCCTACGATAGCAAGTTATCGTAGTAGGGTAGCTCAGTTGGTAAGAGCAGCACGCGCGATACGTGTAGGTCGTGGGTTCGATTCCCGCACCGCAAGGGGAGATAAAAATTTTCTGATTCTAATAATTATACTACAATTTAGGCGGTTTTATCGCTAGGAAGCGATCTCTTCCAGACAACCTTAAGATAGAGGAAATAGTAGATGGCGAGAAATGGGTACGGCCGTGCAACATAAATAGAGTTCTTATTTTAGAATTAAATGCATAGGGTAACATGATAAACATACATAAACTTATAACCTTTATTATTGACGACCTCCATGGCCGAGAGGCAAGCGCGCTGGACTTTAGCGTCGCGCCATCTCTGGGGTTCCGGGTTCGATCCCCGGTCGGGTCAATATGGGAATCGAACTTTTCTGTATTGTCTCGGGTCTGGGTGTTGTGGTACCGTCGTTGTTTCTGATATCTGTAACACAAGTACTTTAGCTACTTACTACAGAATCAGAGCAATGTATGTGATGTAGTCCAATATTTATTTATTTATAAATATATCAATGTTATATATATTTTTTAATATTCTAATTAAATATCTTTTTTAAACATAAATGCGTTATATGTTCCATCAGTCAACCTGGATCGAGCTAAATTTAATAACGAATCGTCTCTGGAACTTTCCACCAAAATTAATCTTACAAAATACAAATTTAAGACCTTAAACGCAATTCATGGGCCTAGTCTATAAAACGGTGGCGAACTTAATCAACTGTCTTATAAAATCCAGATCTCAGTATTTCCTTAGCATCGTTAATCCGATCCGAAATTAAAATGAAAACTGATTGTTATTCGGATTTGGTAAGTAAAGTATAGGCTATTTTCCAGGAGGATTATTGTGGGTCCTGATTAAGAATAATACTGGTCTTAATTTTTATCCCGTTTCTTATGTCTTTACGAAGATGTTCATTTATATCTTTTGTGTTTTCGCATCAATAGGCAAGTTTAAATTTATTTTCGTATGACAAATGAAAATTAAAAATGTTTTGCATCGAAAAGTTATTTTAAGTTTTAGTATTAAAATGCTGCTGTTTAAATAAAACATATAAAGCATATTGCGAACTTTAGCATCGTGGCATCCAATTGGTCTCGGATTCAATTCCCGGTCAATATGGAAAAAATAATTTTGTATAATATAGGTGTTGCGGTGACGTCGTAATTTCTATCTTCGATCATAAAAGTGCTTAAGCTATGTTTCACATAATTATTTCTATGTGTCGTTGTCTAGTATTTATTTGTTTCTTTTTTTATCAGTCACTGAAATTCAACTTGTTTAGCATTGTAATATTGATGATTTTTATGTATCAAATGTTTGCTCATGAAATAATGCTTTTGGTCCAATCAATAGTAAATAATAGTAATAGTAACAATAGCACTTTTATTTACATAAAAAACTGAACATTCCGACATGTAGACAAAAATAAAAATAGTAATTTAATGTTATCAAAAACTGGAATGAACAGTGCAAACACATTAGAATATGTAGTTACATAATTGTAGCCATCATTTAAAAATATTAGTGAGCTTTAGTTAGCAAGAAATACCAATTCTTAGAAATCATCGGGTTACGTTAAATTTTCCGATAAATCGTTTAATCTATAGAAATACGCTTCGATACTCTTAAAAATACAGACGGGGGCGAAACGTTTCAACTTTATGCAATCCTAAAATTCGAGTGAAAAAAATTTAACAAAATATCATTCGGAATTTTAGTTGAATGGTTCCGCACATCAAATTTTTTCGATAATGGACGCGGAAAAAATGTTTTCAACTGTTTTGGTGGTAACCTAGGGTTGGGCAAAGGAAGTTTTTTTCACATTTGCTGTAAGTGTTAAAATGGTCTTCCTGGCATAATATAAAATAATAAATATTTATAATAATAATAAATATACATATATAATAATAAGTACTTAATAAAAAATTTGTTCTCTATTATTTTATTTAAAATAACAAGGAGGTTTATGTGTTTGTTATTATTACAGATTTTAATATCAATCTATGAAAAATCTATGTTTTACTTTATTTTTATTTAGATACTGGATATAAGCCTTTCTTATTAAATTTGAACATACATTTTTATCAATGGCAAAATATTAAAAAATGTATCTTCATTTCGCTTTTGCCGAAGCCATACACAAATACATCTTTGTTGGTTGTTTGAGAAATTAACTGTAATTTTGGAAAAGGGATTTTTTTTATGCTATTATGTTCATGACTAGCTGTCCTGGTGAACGTCGTGCAGCTTATTTTCTTTAAATTTTCTTACCTTTTAGAACTTCGTTGGACCTCCACAATTATTTCAAAACTATAATCAGCTAGATCAGTTTGGCCGTTGTCGAGTTTTAGCGAGACTAATGAACCACGATTAATTTTTATTGCTTAGTAGGATATAGAAATCTTACCTGGTAAAATTTAACTTTTATTTTTAAAATCTGTTTTGGCAGCCCTATCACTCGAGCCTTTAGGCATGGATGCAACGGAACCCTCTGCGCAGAGCATCGACTCCATTACGTGATTGGTGCCTGCGGGACCCTGATTCTGGGCAAGTCACTCGATAGCTGTTGCGATTTTGCTACCAATTTTTTTTCTATGCAACACTTCGATCAATTATTTTGTAGACGCACAGTTTGGACCTGAAGAATGACACTGGCAAAACAAGGCTTCAAACAGTATTAAGCCTTCTTTCATTATCATTTGCTTTGTGGCTGCGCGCGTGTCACAGCGTCTATACTGTAAAAACCTTGTAAGGAACGTATATCGTGGCTAAGAATGGAGCTAGGTATTATCTGCTCGGGGACCAAGGTCCAACTACCAATCTTGGTTAGTTTTATACATAATTTGTGGCGACGATAACTCTGACATCGCGATAAAGGGTTGATGTATTGATTGGCTAATCGTGCATTACGTATAGAGCATTGTTTACTATGCCTATTCGGCTAACGCTTTACTTGTATCGACTTGTAGGTGTCCTAGGTCGGTACCACCTTAAGAATAAAATGATCTTGTTGGGGTCGCTAATATTAATACTAAAATAAAATACTAACGAGCTCCGTAGCTGGGGGGTGAGCAGCTTGAACTTTGGCGTTACGCCATCTCTGTGGTCCCGGGTTCTATTCTCGGTCGGGTCAATTCGTTTTTTTTTACCGATAGCTAAGAAGTTAAAACAACAGAAAAATTATAAGACTTTCGCGTTCAATTTTAAACATTTAAAGTAATTTAACAGGTCAAAACGCGACACCATTTTTATTTAGTAGTCAACTCGTGACCACGGGTGGTGCAACCTAACCGAAACGTCGGGCAGTAAGTTGTTCGTATTAACTACTAAATAAAAATGGTGTCGCGTTTTGACCCGTTAAATTATTTTAAATGTGAAAAATTAATTGCTTAGGAGAACTTGCGGTTAGCCGGGTTCAAATCCCAGACCGCAAGAATAGATGAAATTTTTCGGATTCTTTAAAATATTTAATTTACATTGCCATATTGTTTTTATTTACATTATATACTGGTGTGACTGTATGCAAAACTTATAATGCCAAATAAAGGTTAATATGATGATACAAAAAATGGCATTGGTTTTTTTCCCAGAATACTGCAGAGTGCATAATGAATGCATTACTGTTCGGACTTCATTACATGCTTACTTTGAAACCGTCTGTCTGTCGAGTGTCGATTCAAATTCGATCTGCAATTCGTACGGGTCATGGGTTTTCTCATTTATTTACGTGGAACCATTCATTTTTATATTACTTTTCATACCAGGTGGTAAATCAGAGAATTACACTTGTCTTTTAAGAATCATATCGTAGTACGTTTTAAATGCTATATTACATACACCAGTTTTGATCTTGTCATAGCACACCGTAATGCACAGTGATCAATATTTAATGTTTAGGGGGAACACATTGAACTGGTAAATAAAAGCCATCAAAATTGATAGGGTTCCGTACCCGAAGGGTAAAGACGGGAACCTGTTACCGAGACTTCGCTGTACGTCTGTCTGTCCGTCCGTCTGTATGTGTGACCTTCTGTACCAAGCTGTATCTTAAGAATAGTGAAAGCTACACAGTTAACATTTTCACTGATGGTGTATTTTTATTATAATGGTGATGCCATAACAAGAAATACTTAAATAAAATAAATAAAATATTCAGGGGATCTTCCATACAACAAACGTATAGTTTTACCGTTTTTTGCTTGATACTAAAAACCAGCGACAGGTAGACGCATAAGCAATATCGCAGAATTCCCAGCTTTATGTTTGTTTTTAATATAAATTATAAGATAAAATAAGTAATGAAGGGACTCCCATGCATTAAACGCAATTTTTAGCCTGATTTCTCTCGATATTTTGTGTACTTACTGTACGTTATATGGTACGGCGAATTCGACTGGCACTCTTTAAATATGCCATAATAGTGGATATTGGATTTTTATAAACAAATATTTTCTTAGTGGACTCACGATAAAAGGAGCCACTGTGCGAAATATCAAATTTCTGACCGTTTTGGTTTAGGCGATGTAAGATCAGTTCGTCAGTCAATCAGGTTCCGCTTCCATATATTTAGATTACTTTGTAGTTCAATCTTCAATATGCTATAGATTCCCAACAGTTTTCCATTTTAAATTTTGAAGCAAACACTGCTCCTGTCTATTAATATACTCTGGAACAGTGTTGTGAGCCTCTTATAAATCGAATTTTACAATAAGTGAAAGCTGGAGTGACATCGGCCTATATTGTTCTGCTCAGTCGATTTCCAAATTTATCTGACTATGGATTCATGGAAAAAAATTATAATTTTCAAAACAGCTTAAGCACTTGTGTTATAGGAACCAGAAACAATGACGATACCACAATACTTGACTCAAGACGAAATAGAAAAGTTCGTATCCCTACATTAAACCCTTTTGTTACATCATCAGTCACGTTTCGGGATTTTTTTTAAACCAGCTTAAACTGATGTTAATTATCACGATTTTCAAATTTTTTTATAAATTTTTACTATGCATATTTTCTTCTACCAAATATGTATATTTATTATTACTTTTTTTTACTATCTATTTTATATATTTAGGTACTCGTACCTATGACAAAAACAAAATTATGTAACATTTGTTATCCAGGTTAACAACACAATTTTTCGCAGAAATTTCCTCTTTGTCATTATTTACAATGTTAATTAAAATCAGCATCATTAGTTTACACCTCCAGTACCTTGTCATTTTAAACCTCCGCATACGTTTTTCAGGCTATAGACTTAATGTGACAAGATACCAAGCTTTTAAACTTAAACTGCAGTCTGCACTGGCCACATAGATGTCGAACAGCATATCTTTGCGTTTCAAACAGCCTGTTTTTGTGTTGCATCCGCGTTTACAATCATATCAGCTGCAACATGCATGCCTGCGGGTTAGGGCGGGGAAACGACGGAATAATGCGATAAAATAATAATAACGTGATATTTTTCATATCATCCTTTAATTGGTTTATTCCGGTTTCAATTTCAAACAATTACGAAATTTTATTATTGAGTATTTTACTTACGGACGGGCTTAAATTTACATTTTCGAGTTGGATTAAAATTGTAGTATGTGAAACGACAAGAATTTAGTTCCAATTAGTTTTTTTCTGATTGTAAGCCATAGCTTTTAGCGTTCTGCTTACAAAAAACGAGAAAAATAATCCTTACAAGAAGACGACATATTTGTAATTATTAAGTACTCTTAATTTTTTCCAATTTTTTTAAATGTTAATGCACGCGATGTATTAATGATAATTTCTTGCCTAAAATTTTGAATCAGTGCCAACATCAACAAATCTTACTCATCGTAATCATGAAATATTATATATTAAACTTCATCTTGATTCACGTTCTTGTCCAATTTTTTTGGGTGTGTTAACCTCTTGACCTTCGGTAAACGCACTCCGGGGGAGGGCACTTACCAAAGGCGAAAAGGTTAATACAACAGAAAAAATAATTCGCTACGATAACTTAGATTAGCAGTACGCGCGATCCGTGAAGGTCGTGGGTTCGAATCGTACATTGCACGGTGCGGCGTGATACACTTGAAAAAAAATACTATTTTGTCACCGTTCCTGATCATAGTGACGCGATATCGAGTGACCCAAACGTCACAGTCACAGACGCGACCGCTGTGCCGATACTTGGCACAGTGACCCATATTGCATTGTTTCCTCTGCACTCATTGTTCATACTGTGGCGGCTTTTTCAAAACGTGCTTCCAGCCCGATAGCTTCTGTATTTAGAAAGTTTGAAGGCAAATGTCAGAGTTCAGTTTGTAGTTCGGTTTCTAGTTTTCAATTGATAAAATAGCGTTCTGACGTTTAAATGGGCCTGGGTTCATATTTCCTATAAATAATGAAAGACTTTCAAAGTGTTTTGTAAGTGATTTTAAATCAGATTAAAAAAAGTAGCTGATAAAAATTTAATTTTAAAATCTAGGTCTCCGTCAGCATCATGTGATACATCGGTATTAAAAAGTAAACTGAATTCAATACTTAGAAAGTTTGAAGGAAAAATGTCTATGTTTGTTGTTTAGTTTCTAGTTTTCAATTGAAAAAATAGGGTTTTGACATCTAAACGGACCTTCTTTTCTTAACGAGGGGAAATACGATTACATTCATGTACCGTACCGTCACCCGAGGGAGGTGACGGCGTGTATGGGACTCCCTGCCCTCAGAAGGGCAGCACTACCTTCTTCACCCCCCACGTTTGGACCTCATCGCTTTTAAGGTGATGCTGTGAGAAACTCGGTTTTACAATAACCACAACAGCAACGTCTAAATGGGCCTAGGTTGCAATTTGCTATACAAAATTCAAACTTTCGCGTTCCATTTAAAACGTTGAATATAACTTCACGGGTCAAAACGCGATAACATTTTTAGTTTCGATGTTACGAGAAGTTTCAAACGGTTGCACCAACTATGGTCACGTGCTGCCTTGTCTTACTCGTCTTCTATTGACGAGATCAATTTTTCAACTACCTTAACATTCTCAATTAACAAAATGGTATTGACGTCACTTCGACACACTTTACTGACAGTTTCTGGAATTGTTTTATATTCTACACATGTGCTTCAACTACTTACCACATAATCTGAACAATGTAAGTAGGTATGTGATGTTGTCCAATATTAATTTATTATGATGTGATACCTCCGGTTCTTCTAGTTCATTTTACACAAATACTTGATTATTTATACTTACTTTGAGATCGGATCGAGTATATGGTGTTCTTCAATATTTATTTATTTAATTTTGACATCTTATGTGGCATATGTGGTTACCATACGACTCACTTTAGACTGTTTTTGTAAACAATGTGCATGTGAATAAACAAGTAAATTGATCACAGGGCTGTCTAAGCACACACTGCATTAGTTCAAACGAATGTAACCCTTGTAAGGCTTCAGGGGTGGCCGGGAGCAGCCACTCGGAAGACGTCTGTATATTGCGACAAAGACACTTGTTCAGTATTGTTTAAGTTGAATAAATAAACTGGAACAACTGTATATGAATTAACCCTGAATTAATCTTATGATCAACACGGTTTTGATAGTAAACAAGGGGTTTGAAATGATTTTTTATACTAAAACATTATTGCACAAAAACGTTTAAAAATGGCCTTAATGAGCATTATTTACTAATCAAGCCATCATATCATATTCTTGGTATGCAGAGTTTGTTTATGGGCACGGTAACAGTGAAAAGTGCGTCAGTAATCAAAACAATACATATAAAAACAACAATAAACTAAACACTAAAATAATGTTACGAATCAAAATAGAGTAGAATCAACAACACAATGCAAACATTTTATAGATTTGATACAAATATGCAGAGGATAAAAAGTCCGAAGAGTCCCAAATATTGAGCGTTAGAAAGAAGGAATGACAAATTCCTTTCTTTCTCTCGTTCTTTTATTTCTTTCTTCTAAGCACTAACGAGCTTTGTGAATTTTCTTTCTTTTATTTTTTTTCTTTCTTTCTTTCTTTTTTTTCTTTCTTTTATTACTTTCTTTCTTTTTTTTCGTTCTTTCTTTCAAATATTGAGTGTTTATTTCAAAGAAGAGTATTTTTCTCAGTCTTGATCTTGAGGTGCTAAATACGATTCCTAGGTTAACTAAGATATGATTTAAACTTTCCGAACATAGTCCAGGTATTGTGAACAATCCAGTGTGTATGGGTACTAGGTTGTAATGGGTTTTTTTAGAGTTGACTTGACCTTAAAGGTTCATTTCTCCACAGAGGGGTATTAATAGTCCGTTTAACATTACTCACTAGTATATTATGAATGAGCATGTATAGTTTAAACATCGCGGTTCTTTAAACATTTTGAAGCTAAAACATAGGCGGGGGTAACATAACATTACTTAAGAAAGGGGATACCCGAATTTCGCAGACTGTGCCAACAGAGGTACAAATGCCTGTCTCCATTGTTAATAGAAAAGCAGAATAAAATTAATGATGAAACTTTAACATTCCGATGACTAAATGTGAAATAAAAATAATATACTTTTTGTATCTAGTAGTAATAATGACTTAAAAATTTTCGTGCTTCACAAAGAAAAAAATAAAAAATAAAAAAAATAAAAATTGTTTATTTCAGACCATAAACTTTTTGATCCATAGATTGTTAGTAACAAAAGACTTATAACTATATTAGTATACATATTAGGCAAAATAATTAAAATTAAAGAAAGGAAGAGGATGCTAAGAGTTACCAAAGAAACTAGTTTCGCTGGTCACTCTCCGCACCAGGCACTTCCACAGCGGTGAGGTGTATCTATCCGCGAGAGTCATCAGGATGGTGTTGCGGCTGTCCCTCACCCTGCGGACCAGAGACGCGGCCTTTTTGCGGATAATGGCCATAAAGCCATCAACCTGATATTCAGCGAACATCCCTGACGCGCTACAAAAACGAGGCAGCCCCAACATCATCCTGAAGATATTATTGTACTGGACTCTCAGTGCGTCTAGGGATCTTTTCGAATACGTGACCCATAGACTTCCCGTGTACATGTTCTGGCAATAGGCTTTAAAGAGCGTGACCTTAACCTGTTCGGTACAGCGGGAAAATCTACGGACCAGCATATTCCCTCGAACCGCAAGAGCCCTTCGCTCCCTTTCTACATCTGCGTCATCTTTAAGGTCATCAGTAACAATATGTCCTAGATATTTAAATTTTGTAACAACGTTAATATCTTTCCCATTCAGTGTAACGTTGCAAGTGCTATCGGGATTTTTACCTTTGGCCTTAAAGATCACACATTTGGTTTTTCTAGTGTTATACACGAGTCCATGATCAGATGCGTACCTCTCACAGACCCGTAGCATCTCTTCAAGACCTCTCACAGTGGGGCTGAGCAGCACCATGCCATCAGCATAACTTAAATTATTGACACTGACGCCGTCAATTTGACAACCGACACGCAGGCTGCTCAGCTCCACTATGAGATCATTTACATATACATTGAAGAGGGTAGGAGACGTTAACCCCCCCTGCCTCACTCCACTCTCCAACAGATATGCATCGGATACAGCATTTGCCCACCTTACAACATTGGTTTGGTTAGAGTACCAGTACTTAAGTATACTCAGGATATCAGCCGGTACACCCCTGTCTCTCAGCTTTTTCCAGAGTACGTCGTAAGACACTAGATCGAACGCTTTAGAGAGGTCAAGGAAACAGGCGTATACCGATGTCCCGCGGTTCGTATAGTATTGCACAGTATGCTTTAAACTTGCTATCGCGGATTCAGTGGAAAGTCCAGGCCGGAACCCGAACTGTGCGTCATGTAGTTTGGAGTATTCCTCCATGCAAGAGTTAAGCACACCGTCCAACACCTTAGCAAGCGTAGTTGCCAACGATATGGGACGATAGTTCTCCTTGTCGGAGACATCACCCGTCATGTCCTTCACAATGGGCACTACCGTGGTTTTAAGTAAGTCATGCGGTAAATATGAGTGACTCAGACACAATGTGAAGAACATGGCTAACACCCTCGGTAGGTGAACCCCTGCATGTTTCAAATGCTCAATGCTTATGTGGTCGTGTCCGGGAGACTTGCCACCACTAATTCTCTTTAGTGCGCCTCGTACCTGCGCTGCAGTAATATTAGTCAATGGCAATCCCCCCTCCACAGCACTAAGTGTGGGGTCAGAAGGCCCTAGTGGAGACTTTACCTTAAAGTGACTCATGAACATATTGGCTATATCCACAGGGTCATTCACTCCCCCTACACTCGCAGGGAGGCCAGGCCTAACGTCATGTTTTCTTGTGGCCTTCCAGAAACTACTAAAGTTTTTTGCCGACCTATGTTTGGCCAATACTTTCATCTTCAACTGTTCTTGGTTTCGCTGACACCATTTTAATCGACTTTTAAACAATTTGCGTGTCTCATTCATTAGGTCGTAAATTCTACCCGACGTCGGTCGACTGTAGGAAATCCACATTTTGTAGTTAAGCCTGGCCACCCTATGCGCCTCATGGACATGTCTATTCCATCCACATAGATGTTTATTTTTGTTTGAGGAACTACGCTTTGTACAAGTTTTACTAGCCGCATCACCCAGAGCACACACAATATTTAGATACAAACGATCCAGAACCTGTTTGTGCTCGTCTAAGTGGCAGGATCCCCGACTACAATCCCTAAACTCGGTGGGAAAATCTATTTCACGCAGTTTAATGTGACATAGTTCGCGGTATTTGGATGCCTGTGTTTCATCCCTATCACCCCATAGTATCGAGCTACGGATTAGGGTGGGTGTGACGAGTTTAGGTCTTACGGTATTTATATCACATGTTATCACCAGAGGCAAGTGGTCTGAAACAAAAACATCCTCCACGACCTCTACGCTAACAATAGATTTCAATGCCGACTCTGAAACAACACAGTGGTCCAGCCATCGCCTGCAACCATGCGCTGCACTCACGTAGGTGTAGGCGCCTGACTGCAGGCCCAGCTTTTCCACGTCCGCACACGTCCAACTCTGGTCAGCACAAAAATCATTTAGTTGATCATAAAATAATTCCCCTGGGTGAGCATTAAAATCTCCCATTATAAAGATGCACTCAACCCCTTCACTTTCTACAATTGCACTAACTTCCCCCAACGTTTCTGTAAAAGTATTTAAATTATCCACCGAGTCAGTTGGCATGTAAACAGAGAATACAATAAAAGAGCGCTGTGCCATAGTAACTCTAATGGCGGCTAGACGGACACTTTTACACATTACAACAGTAACATTTTCAAAAACTCCTTTTCGCCACAGTATTGCCACCCCCCCATGTGGCCTACCCCTTAGCAAACCCATCGATACATCCACAGCGGATTTACCTGTGTATTCAAAGTTTTCTGATATATTTCCCAGAAAAGGCACGTCACACGGCAGAAGACATGTCTCCTGCAATGCTATTATATCCGCAAACTTACTCATATTCCGGATATCATCCAACGACCTCTTAACAAAAAAGCAATTAAAGCTAGCTATAGTAACATTATTATTATTTTGCACATTCATCAGAAACAGGTGTACTAACTTTAATTGATTCACGACTAGTTTTGTATTGGAAATTTACAAAACGCCTAAATGTTACCCCACTTGGCCAGAAATCGTCTTTTAAAAATAGTTCTAGATTACTTCTCGATACATATAACTTATAGGAGTTATATCCTTTGGATTTTCGCATATTTATCATTTTGAGGGATACACTTTCACTTGTTTTTTCTTTTATATAGTTAATAATGTCATTTACACTAGCTTCTTTACTGACATTTGAAATCAGCAAAGGAACTTTTATATCAGCAGCCTTGAACTTGCCATCATTCGAAGTTGGAGCAACACCTTTCTGACCTATTAATCGATATGGTTTTCTCTTGGATTTATTTCGCACCAACTGCCATTCCGAATCCACTACCACTTTGTCACTTCTCACATTTGAAAAACCCGTTTAAAAAAAGGATTCATCTGAAACTGATTTTGCTTGGTGATGCAATTTAAAAATAAAACTAATGATATTGATCATCAGTTACCACATCTTTTCATTTACAAAATGATTTCGTACCGTACCAATAAAAAATAAATAAATTGTATCCAACTATTTTTATGGACTATGAAGTTTGGAAGAATGTAAAGGAGTCATGGAATGTTTGTTTGTTACTGTTTTACGTAAAAACTATATAATGTATTAAATCGAAATTAGATAGAAGAATAGGTAACATACATACACGTAATATACTTTTTATCGTAAAGTATCGCAGACATAGTCGCGGATACCATCTAGTTAACAATTTTCGTAAATATGACTGTAACTTGTTTACTATTTATTTTATTTACTTGTAATTAGTGTCCAAATTATAAAGATAAGTAATTTATTGGCCTGCATCTACGATTTACGTACATAAGATGCATAGGTAATACGTAATTAGACAATTGCCGCACAATGTTTTTCTGTTATGTATAGCTGCTACGTAGCTCAATGAAAACACAAAATAATTATGGTTTACTCTGCAGGCTATTTGGACTATTGTATATTGGTATATAATAAGAATAGATTTTACAAAAACATATTAACTGCATCACAACTAAACATCGTGAATATAATCGGTAAAAAAGTTTTTATTTTATTTCAATTGGCTTTTTCAACTCTTGATAATTTAAATAGAAAGATTTTTGTTACACTTTCATGCAAGATCTGCCTAATATATTTGGATGAAATTTGGTGAATAGATATGTAGACTATAAAATAATATATATTTTTTAAGACAATACTAAACTAAATTGTAGGCAACAGCTATTTTAAATAAATTTCCTAATCTGTAAAACTTCATGGCTTCCTGCCGTGCCACAATGGAAACGCGTCACCGCAACGAGCCGTCGACAAATATTTGGCTAGTAGAATCATCCGCGGGCTAAGACGTCGCTCTCTACGTAATATCGTGATGGATGACGTCAGTCCCCCGCTCCCGGTTATTAGAGGGGGTGCTTGAATTGTTCAACTGTTTAAGTTTTTATGGAAATTGGAAATAACGAATACTCCTCAGAGAAACGGAAAAAAATCATTGACCTTTCTGATGTGGAATTTGAACCGTCGACCTTCACGTATCCTATGCTGCTTTTACAACTGAGCTAACCGCAAGTTTACCTTGTGTATTACTTATCGTTATAGTTTGCTAAAACGACGTGAAATGCTTTAATCATTTTTCGCATTTAAGATGAAAGGGAGTATGTTTAAAACTATTGAAAATTTCTTTATTATTAGGTTTTACTTTAAAAAAATGGATTTGCCTGGACAGTCCCTTGACTAATCAATTAAATTTAGTGCACCTTTTACTGATTGGCTGAAATTAAGACTATGATGTAATATCCGCCAATCAACACTGAAAATTTTGTCATCTCATGCGAGAAATTTGACGTTCGTATGGCCTTTGCTAAAACGGCAGGACTATGAAATATCAGTCTTATTTTATAGCCCTTTACTATTTTCTTATTTATAACGTTAAAAATATTCATGGTTCACAATTTCTATAAAGTTATGATATAGTGTTTATAGCGTTGCGCGTTCCGCGGGTTTTACCCAAGTATTATACCTTATAATAAACTGCTACTATATTGCACCAACATATAATCAAGTAAACTAAGGTAGGTAGTTGTTCAGAGATATTGTAACTTCATAGTCCGAACTGTTTTGTTATTAAAAATAAACGAATAAAATAGTTGGTTTTTGTTTTTTGACAGCGGTTTTTAACGTGTGGTTGAAAAATAACATTAATGGCCTACTATCTTGGTTTTTAAATTGCAACGGCCTTTTAATTTATAGGTTGGGATCATCAACCATCGCAGTATCATAAAACAGTTAGTATTAACGTATTGTACAATAGTTATTAAACATACGAGCAGGTATGTTGTTTATATTTTGTGTCACCTATTTCGTAAGTATTTTTAAAGTATTTCGTAAGTAGTTCAGAGTAAAGCACTATAAACAATTGTAGAAATCTATTTCGCAAGGTCATCGCGTCAACGCATTTTCGGTGTTCCTTTTAAAAAGGTAATGAAATGGCTACATAAAAAAATTGTAAAGGGTAAATGAGTGGGCTTTCGTAATTATATATTCACGTGTGGCTCATGTCTGATGTCAAAAATGTCGGAGACCAAGAAAAGAAAAATAATTAAGTCAAATCATAATTTTATAGTTGTTCTTAAAAGTTTACTCGTAGTTATCTAAATTACTATTCTCAATGATTAAATAAATGACATTCCTGATGGTAAAAATCTGTTTCCAATATTAAAGTAGGTATATGTTTTTGCGAGTATTAAGATTGAGTAAACAAATTTTGCAACAAAAAAAAACTAATTATGAGACACCACTCTACATTTGTATTTCTAATAGAAGTCCCTAATCCCATAATACCATTTGTAACCACTCAAAGTTATTTACCTAAAACCAACACTGACTGCAAAAATGAAGTTTAAACAAGCCTGCAAGGGTTCCGTTGAATAAACACAATTCAATTTGGTGAATGCCTAGTAATGCGATCAAAAATCAAGATGGCATTTGGAAATAACCCTATGTTATTGTTTCTGCGAATGAGAGTCGCGGGGCGTTGGTAAAAGCTTTTAAGTTTTCTTTCACAACTAATTTGGGTGTACTTTTGGCATAATTTGATTGTGCATTTGGAATTTCTGTGGTAGCTGTGGTACTGCCTTTTTTAATTTTTTAAATACAGCCAGTGAAGAGAACCGGCTCATTTTGAAGATTCAAACCCTGTAACTTTTTTTTAGTTTCAAAAACTAGTATTATTTTTACATATTTAAATTTCAAGTACCTACGAATACAAAAACCATTCGACTTGAAATTAACGTAATTATAATTCCTATTTATATAGTAGACATGTCATATTCATTTTGGATATTATATCGTCCTAATGTCACCGGAATAAGAACCAAAATCAAATTGGAAGTATTTACCTTGATGTGCTGTTTACTGTACCTTACGGTTCCGAGGTTTCGCTTATTTTTTCTTTATTAATTTCATTTTATTTTGTTCAACGTTTCAATATATCGATACGATACAAAGCTTCAAAAGTGTTCCCCAATGTTGCTTAACATATAATGAGTGTTTCAATTTACGAATATCAAAATGTATATAAGGTGTTGTAACACGTCGTTACATGTTTTTGTGATTTTTTTTTAACTTACTTAAAAACATCCATCATTGATGGCTAAAAAGGCATTGTTCCAGGTCTTGTTTGTTTCTGAACTTGGATTTTTGCCACTCAAGTCTGACATTGACAGTTCAATGACAGTTCCTCAATTGATAGACGTTCGTCTATGGAATGACTGGACGATTCATTTTTTCTCTGGTGCGTGAGCGCATACCACCAAGTTCTCTCACATTGTACTTTTCTTTAATTATTTATTTTCTTGCAATGTCGTCTGGGAGAAATGCATCAATCTCCTGACAATAAAGAGGCTCGCATGTGAAATGCGAGAAAAAGCTATTTTTTTCTTTTGTTTAAGACTTCTCTGATCTATAAATAAATGAAATATTAATTTTTAATGAGGAGGTGATTATACACCGAGGAGGATGATCTTCTGCCTTGCTTAATTCTTCTTATTTTTGGGCTTTTGGCAAGCCCTCCTTGGGTTGGGATACCCATGACATTTAGCCTTCTACAGACTGGAGCATTGCGGATCTCTTCTGTCTTGCGGTTCACGTTGGCAGTTCACCGGCAATGAGGTGTTGATGGACTGGTTGAGGTCAGAATGCCTGTAGCCTTAGGGAGGTTTGCTGATTAACAGGTATGCGCATACCTCAGCATTTAATTGTTAATTTAAGTAATATTCATTTTATTGTACCCTAGTATCCTATGTACTTGGATAGGATATTGTGTATTCATCTTACGGATATTTGAGACCACAATGGTCTCCATTGTTAGTTAAGTTAACTAGTTTAAGTGTGGTTAATTTGTGAAAGAAACAAAGCTTGAATGTCAATTTTAATAAATTCATTATGATCAAAGTCTTAAACAAAACATTTGTTTTCTTTACTCTTTCTTACTTTTAGTTAAAGTAAGTGGCGCCCTGCCTCAGTGCTCAGTTAGGTTTCTGTGAGCGTCCCAGAGAACCTACGGAGCTAGCAATACTTAGGCTAAAATCACACCACCTTAAGCCACTAGGTTACAGTGTTACTTAAATATTGGTCTATATTTATGTTGCACGGCCGTACCCATTTCTCGCCATCAACTATTTCCTCTACCTTAAAGTTGTCTAGAAAAGATCGCTTTCTAGAGATAAGACCGCCTAAATTGTACTTTATTCAATCTGTAAAACCTATTTTTCTAAAGTTTATCTATCTATCTATTGTTGTCTAGTGTCTGATTTTAAAACGACATGTGACCTTTTAGAGGTTTTTATTAACAATTCTAAAATAGATAGATAGATAGGTACACTTTATTGCACAGAAAAATTTACAGAAATTGGCTTTACAGACATCATTAAGTACAATTTAGGCGGTCTTATTGCTAGAAAGCAATCTCTTCCAGACAACCTTTAGGTAGAGGAAAAAGTAGATATCGAGAAACGGGTGCGCCCGTGCAAAATATTTATTAAATATCTTGGCACTTTTAAAAACATCGACAGTAATTGGACGTACTTGAAAAATAGCTCCATGAAATTTATTGTGGCCATCCCAACTCCTTCATTTTCGGTTACAAAAGTAACACATTTTGTTTTGTAACACGAGACATAATCAACACCGTATTACGATTCAACCAAAAAGGGCACAATGAAAAAAATGATCGTTAATCAAGCGCGAAACGAAAAAAATCGGGCGTCAAATTATCATACAAAATTACCCCTTTAGCGAAACACCCGTCGGTGTAGAATCAACAACGAATCCCTATTAAATTGCAACCGACCCCCCCTCGGAATGGGTGAAAAAATATTAAAAAATGTAAAAAAAAATATCGAGTTGGGCTTCAAATTAGCAGACATTTGGGGTTGTCTTTTGTTGCAGAATGAATTCGACGCCGGCCCGCTGTTGATCTGGGGAGGACATCCCTAAAACTATTCTCCGGCGCGGCTGGACGTAGTTTTAGTAGGGTGGGGGTGAATTCGATATTGGTATCGATATTTTATTCTTTTAAATAAAAATTATTCTTACTTAAAACCATTTTTAATGATTAATACCAAAAGCATGTATTCGAGAATGTAAAACTTTAAGAGAAAATAGTACACGTGGAATTTTTTTGTTTATAATCACTCACACAAATCTATAGTAAACTGAAATGAAAATTTAGAAGTCTATATCTTATTTGTAAAATGTATCTTACTGTTTCATAATAAGATAAACTAAAATCCAATAATTACATAGTCACAGTCGAGTGTTAAAAGTAAGGGTCAATTTTTTTTGTTCTAAATAGCCTATAGAGAGATATATTTTAATGTTCACTCATAAAAATATTAAGCTCCTACTTACATTTAAATCAGAAAAGATTAAGCACAGAGCTTGCTTCGTTCTTTATTCTAAGTATCGTTATTTGCATCAATTTAAACATTTTCAAACATACATCACTGTAATTGCTGAAAGATTCTAAAAAAAAATTATTTAATCATTTTTTTAAAATCCAAATGTGAAAAAGTTTAGCCTTTGATTTCAAACCATGTAATCAAAAACATCGACAACTCGCGCAGCACTACGAACGCACGGCGGGGATGAGCCAAATTGATTTTAACACAATAACGAGGCGGCTGAATGGCGACCCCTATTTGTAGCGGCGATGACACGCCGGCGATCCATCATCGCGCTTTTGTGCCGGCGTCACCAGCCTTAAGTCGCGACGCAATTAAAATGTATCGATATTGGGGCACGCGGCAACACTAAATTTGTGTCCTCAGCATGCACGGAGTAATGACTTGTTCAGCACGTAATGACGTCATCTCAAACTACAACTAAGAGTATCAAATTCGGTACAATACAAATAATAAATCAACTTCTTTTGAAAATACTAGTTTTGTAAATGTTGTCTGTTACTCTGTTTATTTTTTATCGGGCTAAAAAGTATCCTACGATTGTGTTAATGTAGTATCTAATGTTAATCGAGTAACTACTTAAAGACCTCTGCAGCAAACAGGCGAGCGGGCCAGATTTTGGCACCGCACCATCTCTAGGGTTCCGGGTTAGGTTTTCCGACAAGCCAATTTGGAAAATAACGTTTTTATGTTGTTTCGGATCTGGAAGTTGTGGTACCATCATTGTTCCTGATTTCTGCAACATAATCGATTTAGCTACGTAATACGAAATCAGAGCAATGTATGTAATGTACAATTTATTTAAATTTTCGTATCATCGTGCTTCTGTTAAATTGTAGTCAAATCCATTCAGCAGTTTTTGTATGGAAGAATAACAAATATTCATACGATCTTTCACGTTTATGAAATACTAGCTTGTGCCCACGACTTCGTTCGCGTGGCGTGTTATAAAAGAGAGATCTTTGTGTGTGTGGGAGAAATTTAATATTGACTAAGGTGTGCTAGATTGAAAACCTTTATCTTACGCGGTTTAGATTTTTTCATACAAAAGTTTTTCCCCGCTAACTGCCGTTCCTGTGTAAATTTTGCAATATTCTGTTGAAACTAAGCTTTATGTTAACTAAACTACCTGCATGCCAAATTTCAAGCGTCAAACTTAAGTGGTTTAGATTTTTCATACAAAAAGATTTTCCCGCTAATTCCCGTTCCCGTGGGAATTTTAGGAAATTTCTTCTTAGTGAACCTCTACGGTACCTAAGCTAATATCCCTTCTAAATTTTAAGTGCCTACGTTTAGCCGTTTAGGCTGTGCGTTGATATGTCAGTCAGTCAGTCAGTTTCTCCTTTTATATTTTAGAAGATTTATATATAGATTTAGATTCGTATGACATCTTTTAGATAGATCTCTTTTGTAGTTCATGATTTTATAATTACCACGTTTACTAATCCAGTACAAAAAATGCATAATTTAAAGACTTTTAATAAATGCTACTATACATTTTCGCTATTAAATTAAATGTCCACAACATCTGTTGTCATGCGTGCCAACGTGAACATACTCTTGAAGTTGATCACATATAGTTCAAAACCGTATGCATCTTACAGTGACGCACAAAATCAACTCTATTGCAAACACTTAAATCAGCATCCAAAAGTATACAGTATTGTGGAGTGATGACAGGATCGACATAAAATCTGATACGACAAACACAATGATTATTTTCAGAAATCGTTAAAATTGTATCGTTATAAAGGGCCCTTTGTAATGGGTTTCGTATGGGGTGCCATAGAATGTGAGGTAATTACGTAACCTTCGGCTCAGGGGGACGCCGGTTGTACAGATGACAAAAGTAAGTTTTTACTGTTAACAGCAAATTTTTGCAATTTGCTGTGTAACTTACAAAGGGGTAGGGAGGTTAAAAATTGCCGTTTTTTAATGTCGTGTCCAGATTTAAAAATGATTATGACTTTATTTAATTTGATACTTAAAAAGTTCCTTATTTATTTATTAAATGTGTTAATTCTGATTATTTTTTGTGTTGTGAATATTAAAATCGATTTTATTCAATACTACTGACTTTGTACGCGTGCAATCTTTTCCAGCAATAAATCTAGCCTATATTACTCAGGGTGAATTAAACTTTCCAATTGAGAAATATTTTTTGTAATCGGCACGGTAATTTTTAAGTTTATTCATTACAACATACAAGAATACAATTCTTTCCTTTTTGTTATATTAGTGATGGAGTCTCGTAGATGGGGATTAGGTATACTTTATAATAAATATCCACAGGCCGCAGGCAATGCCTGCGACATTTTTTTTGTAAGTTTATTATGATATATCCCCAGGCGAACATATTACAATTTAATTTATTTAGTTTTTTCTTAAAAGCTTACAGATTATTTCTAATACGCTTACAAGATTAATAATTACATTGAAAATACATGTCAAAAGAATACAAAATAACAATAGGTACATTTGGAATGAGTGATATCATGAAATAATTAAGTTATAAATCAGCTTGTCAAAAAGCAGATTAAAATAGGTAGTAGGTACATGTCAAAATAATAAACACTAAATTAAGTAAGTAATGTCAGATTCCGTGTGCGGATATTTTTTTTTTATAATGCACTCCAAGATTGACCTCATCCCACCTGAAGTTAAGGGGTAATGAGTTCCTAGCTTAAGGGCGAAAAGTATAGCATAGTAAACCTGTTACTAGACTTGTCACCCTTACCTTGAAGGCTTGGCCCTGCTACTAATGTAGCACCCCCCAAGAGCTCTGGAAACCTTAGGCACACACAGGAACGCAACAACACCGCAGCCAAATAACAATTATTTGGCTGCGGTGCGGTGGAGGTATTCCACCAGTCGGGCTGCTCCAGTTCGAGCGATAAATCGCTTTGCCCTGCCTCTCTTAGTTTGCCCTGCCTCTCTTATAAATCCAAGTCAGATAAAAATAAAATAATAACAATATTTATCTGTTCTGCGGCATAAATAATAACACATTAATGACACGTTAATATTTTTATATTAATTCGGTACATTTTGACGTATCTCATTAGAATAAAACATAAAATTTTACAGACAAACAAAAATTAATCCCTTTTTATCTTCTTTCAAAACTAGGCCACCGCAGTCCATTGTCCTTCCTCCAAAAACCAATATTGCATTAATTGAACTCATCCGTAATCCTAACGCAACTATGAAAACAAACTGTCGTATAAATCTAATTAAACAAACGGTGGATTAATGGAGTGACAATAATCTTATGGCATCAGGGCCAGGGTGGAATAATCCTAAATTTAATCAGGACCATGCACCCTTGTAAACCATGGTGATGGTCGAGACTCGGAGAACGTTATACGTATGTTACAATGTCTATTAATGACACTGCTTATCATTAGTACATCGGTACATTAATTGAGAATCAAAACTTTTCGAAATCCATACTAAAATTATAAATGCGATAGTAACTCTGTCTGTATGTTTGTCTAAAGCCCAAACCATCGGTTTTGATGAAATTTGATATAGGTATATGTTGAACCTCTAGAACGGACATAAGCGACTTTTTGTTTTGATAACGGAGGATGGAGGTAACTCTTGATTATTTTTATGAGAAAATGTTTTATAAATATAAATAAATAAATTATATTTTAGGTAAACCCGACGATAAAAGTTTATTTATGTGGAAAAAACCTGTATTCCAGGCGAAGTCGAGGGCACATCTAGTTAAAATAATTTCAACATCAGAAAAGTTGGAAGCTTATACGTTCTCTGATTTTCATAGTTATACGAATACACATTTGCGTGCAGGTTTTTTTTTAAGTCATTTAACACGCGTATAATTTTTTTTTCTAAATAAATTTTTAAGTTAGCAAATTAACTTCACTTTGAAAATTCTCTGATTTTCAAATTTGACATCATTAGTTCTAAAGATTCATCTAGATATTGTGTTTTTATTATGTTTAAATAACTAACGCCATGCGTTCAAAGTCGCGGGCAGGCGGCCGCTAGTTAAAAATTAATCTTCGCATAAACTTTAACAAATTCGCCGGCCCAATATCAGCAAGCATCAAGTCTAAGACCCAACCTTTCTAATTAAACAGAACGGTGAATTAATGGAGTGACAATAATCTTATAGCATCGCGTCCGATGGGGCAGGGGATAATCCTGAATTTAATCAGCGAAGTCTACCGCAACCCTTATAAAACGGAGTCGTATCGACCATTGCCACAATGAAAATGAAATCAGTGGAACATCTCGTTCCTGGCTTAGTTGAAACAGAATAATCTGCAGATTTGTTAAACAGTAAACTGTATTGAGATACTCTCATATGAAAATGTAAGACTAAATAGTCGCCGAATCGAATCAAACTCATAAACCAAACTACCTTTTTAAATTTGGAATGGGACGGCAAAGCCTTGTGTATATGGTTTTGTTTCAATATAAAGCTATTCAATTGTTATTTTGTATTAATATTAGCTATGAGTTCCGTCCTCGATTCACCTTTCTGCTAATTAATTAAAGACAAAGGCACTATCAATGAATTCAAAAAGTTAAAAAAAGTTTTGTCATTATGAATTGTTTCGAAAATGGCATGCAAACTTCAATAGTGTGGATGGATGGATGAAAAGAGTGCATCTTAAATAGTGGATTTGACAACAATACTAAACAGTTATGTAACGCCAACTGAATTGCCTAAATTGTAATACATATAATCAATCTGTAACACCTATTTCTGTAATGTTTTTGTGCAATAAAGTATATCTATCTATCTATCTGATTTCCTACCAACAGTGTAAGTAAACGTACTAGCTTGTTTTGAAGGGGGATAATGCCTGATGCACCGAACCGGCACCCACGGGAGGTGACGGCATGTAAGGGTTCTCTTGCTAGTACAGACACATCCAAATGTGGAACGTCATGGCCGTGGGACTTCATGGCCTTAATATTGACTCTGTGGAAAACTCTAAATTAACACAATACCACCAGCAATTTAAACAGCCCCAATTCTTCTCCAGGCTTTTCAAAAAGAAAGCGGGGACTTATGGGTGCAATGCTGACTGAAGTACATACCTAGGTACGGTCGCTCGCACGGCCAGCTGATCCCCATGCGGTGATCGAATGTTGGAGTCGAGAGTTAAAAAAAAAACTCGTTTAAGCCACCTACACAAACCAACAATGCAAAATCAAAGTTGCTATTTCACTGGTATCTTTTTTAAACTATGTTTCTTCTGATATGAAGACGGCCTCGGAATGAAATCGAACTAGGCCACAATAAATATTATCGGGGCCTGCAGTCGGCATGATGTAACGAGGTGTGAAATGACATTAGGTTAATCCGTTGAGTTTAAATAGAAATCGTCTGTATTTGTTACTTAAATAGTAAAGTGCACATCGTAAAATACAGTTTAAAACCATCATAACAATGTAACTACCTTATGTGATGTCGCCTTCTTCACTTCTGAAGGTCGTGTCACTGAAAGTTTCTCGTAGCTTCGTGCACCAGCTTTCTCCACTTGTTCCGGTTCTCGGCTGTCCTTAGGGCGGTTACGACGGGAAGTCCAGTGATCGTCGTTACTTGCTTACACCAGCGACTAGGACTTCCCCTCTACTTTTCCCGTAACTTATTACTATTTAACTATCTTATACAACAATTTTACGGGCGAACAAAATTTTTTGAAGCAATAAAAGAAATATAGACTGAAATACAATGTGAATACTAGAACTCTGATAACATTTGTATAAGGTTCTTTTTAGAATAAGTTTTTATGCATTGTATGTGATGGAAAAAGGTTAGGTAGGTTTTTTTTCCTTTTAAAACTGTTTAACTGAACCAGTAAATTATATCGTTTTTCTCACAAAGCCAAGCTTGACTTTAAAATAAAATCATTTGAAAAAAACCTCAATAGTAGTACTGCAACACTTATTCATAACCAAAATAAAGCAGAGTGCATACAAAAACACTCTTCCTCCAAAACAATACAAAAAGAAGAACAAATAATAATTCTGATCAAATAAAATATGGCCCACAATGTATAAAGTTCCACATTTGTCGCACAAATTTAAACCTAACTAAAAAAATAATCAAAGTTTAAAAAAACACCAAAGCGACTGCGGTACTGCAATAGGCCGTACCGAATAACCATTCTGATGAAATAAGACGTGACCCACGACGTATTACAATACGGGGTTCTGGAGAAATTAGCGGTCCCCTTCTTATTACGGGAATTAATAAAGGAACCAATATACGAAATGCAATGTTGAAAGGGCAACGTATGATTGGATGAGCTGAGGTATCAATTTGCTGGAAAATAGGGATGTGACTCGGAGAGGAAAAAATCGATTACTAAATAATATTTTTTTCTGTGTTACAGATAAATAGATTTATAGAAAATCTATAAATAAAAATTAAAATCGATTTACCAAAAAAAAAAACGATTTAATTTTTTTATCTCTTCGAAATTTTGCTTTTTTAAAATAACCAAGTTGATATTAACTAAAATAACCATCAGTTGGTTTTTAAATTGGAAAGCAAACGTACAATTTTAGAATGAAATAGTTTTGCAAAACAGTGGCTTTAGAAAGATATGTAAAACACCTATTTTTTATTAAGAATAAAGTTGCGTCAGTAATCAAAATATCTTTCGTATTTACAAAATCGATATTTAAAAATCGATGGAAATAAAAGTAATAATAACGATGAATAAAAAAAAAATTTCACATCCCTAATGGAAAATCCTCTCAAGCCCTCCCTTAGTTATGAATAAGGTAAGAAGAATGTAGTTATTAGTTTTGTAATTACTTAACTGATGAATATGGCGTTTGCAAAGAGGGAGTACATACAAAGTCAAAGGTAACTAACTGAGAGGAAAATGTTTACTTGCAGATACTTACTTAGTATAAATTTTAAGACTTTCGCGTTCCATTTTAAACATTTAAAATAATTTGAGTCAGCTCGTGACCACGGTTGGTGGTAAGTAGTTCGTATTAACTACTAAATAAAAATGGTGTCGCGTTTTGACCCGTTAAATTACTTACTTAGTAATTTATCTTTGAATGTTTATAAATAATGCAAATTGGCCAGCATAGCATACAGTGGTAAGTAGCTAAAGCACTTGTGTTACAGAACTTATAAATGACGACGGTAACGCAAAACCCAGATTGATAAAATACCTCTATATAAAAGTTCGTTCTCCTAATTTACCTGATAAATCGAATCTGGGAGTTCAAAGAATGCGCGAAGCTAAAGTCCGATACACGCGCCTCTCGACAATTGAGGTTGATCAGTTCATCGTTGGTCACTTTTTAATTTTAATTGGAATATTGACATCACTTACACATAATGTTAAGGTTTCAAATCCATAAGAGCACTTTATGTTCCTTGAGCCATATGAATTTTTCGCAAATTATCTTTCAAAATAAATTTCGAAGTGTGCCGGAACTATTTACGGCTCATTGTGTGCGTAGATTTATGTTTCACAATACAGCAATGAACGATTAATTTTTTTATGTTAAGTGGCAACTAAGGTTCCATGCAAAGTAAAAGATGAGAAGCAGGGCATAGTGATTTGTCGCTCGAACTGGAGCAGACCGACTGGTGAAATACCTCCACCTTACAGAAGACCGCAGCCAAATAACAATCACTTCTGTGTTATGGTGTTCCCGCGTGTGAGTAAGGTTTCCAGGGCTCTAGGGGGTGCTACATTAGTAGCAGGGGCAAACCTTCAAGGTAAGGGCGACAAGTCCAGTAACAGCTTTATTATGCTGTACCTACTTGTCGCCTTTAAGCTAGGGCCTCATTACCACTTAACATCAGGTGGGATCAGGTTAATCTTGAAGTGTAATATAAAAAAAAATGTATATAGTTTTTCGATGAAATTGGTGATCCGTGTTCCAAGAAGTTAATGGAGGTCAATGATCTAGTTTAAGCTTGATCAAAGGTACAAAGTATTTAGTAAGGATAATTGAATTGAAAGTTGCGTGAAGAAACATCCAGTATGGTGATGCTAAGAGATAGGACGATATCAAATTCGTTGTCATCGCGATGAGATTTCCTCTCTTGCTTACTATTAGGCTGGGGGAACTTGTATACTGTGTTTTTACTAAAAAAAAGTTTAAGAATAATTTCCTCCACCGAAACCTGCAATGAACTTACTTCAAACAAGACTTGTCCCAACAAATTCTATTAGGTAGATACTTTGCGTCACCTTACTCCCCACCGACCGCAAGAAGCAAGAACCCCCTAAGAGGTAATGAGTATCCGACTCGATGGCTTAATATGACTCGCGTGCGGCTGTTGTTACTCCAACTCAACGACAGTGTTTGTTGTCAAAGGACTCAATGTTTGTGTTTTTGTTGTTTGATGATTCGAACATTTTCATAGATAAAAAAAAATTGAAGTAAAGCCAGCATCATTAGTTCGTATGCACCTCAGTACCTTGTCATACCAAATCTCCGCGTAACTAAACAAGTCAGATAGATAGTGACTTAATGTGACAAAGTACAGAGTTGTTCACGAAATAAAGCTACTGTACCAACGATCATGGGGCGATGCAAATTCCAAAGTGATTATGTCGTGCGTAAGAACAAATTTCTTAAATTGATAAAAATTGTACTTTCATCAAGCCACACTGAGAACTTGAAATATTTAAAAACAGCAGATTTTTTGATCTCCTTTTGTAGGGTGGGTTTCGAACCTACGCCCTTCAGGTATCGCGTGTGCTGCTATTCCAGTTAACATAGGCGATATTTTTGTTAAATAATTACTTCTAAGCCTGTTATTGATATGGCAGATGACACTTTTTATGCCGTATGAGTTTTGAACTACAGACTAATCGGTCTGTTAGCAACGGTTGTGATCCGACCTACACAGACTTTTTGGCTAAGACTTTTTATATGCATAGGTATATGTTTTAGTTTATAATTTGATAGTACTTTTTGTTTTTATATAAGTAATTGATTGTTAGTATGTGTACATATTGTGCTGTGGTTGTCCAATACATTCTGATACCATAGAACGCGTTTAATTATAGTTATTATTCCATTAATCCATTATAATGGTCCGAAGTACTTTCGTTGCAGAAATGATTGTAAACAACAAAATCTGGAAATGGACAATAAATATTTTCTCTTTTTTTAATGTTGCAAATATAATAGGAATTAAAAGTATTTGCATTATCCATGTCCTATTTTAAGGTTTTGTTTCATAAAAATCAAGACATCAAGAAAACTAATAGCTATAAGTGTAATTACAACGCTAGTCAGTTGCAAGTGGTTATAACCCCAAGGTACTTCCGTACTACGTTTGCAACACATTTTAGTTAAACCCGAGATCATGACCCACTTTAAATACTAGACTATCAAGGCACCTAAATAAAATGCATTAGGTGCTGAGTTAAAATGCTAACTTTCCAGCGAAACAAGTATCTACCCTTCTTTGTATCCAAGTCTAAAGCATTTGAAATACATTGGAACTGTTTAAAGCGCTTGACACAGTTTCAAGAGCAATTCTCCGGTAGATCGCCGTGGAACGCTGCAATAAAAACAAGAAGGCTCTTTCGTTTATTTGTGATAATGAACTCTTGGGTGGGTGTGGGACAGTGACGTAGAATTGTGCTAGAATTGATGATTCGAAAGAAAGGCTTGTCAAAAGTAAATTTAATAATGTAGTCCAGTGTAGAACTGCTACTGTTTTTAAAGGGGTCGTTATTTGGAGAAAAAGTTAATCGTATGTTAGCAATATTTAATCATTCACAAATACATAAAAATAACTATAAGGACATAAAAAATAATCACTATTTTCGAATGTACGTAACATCATAATTTATTTTATTTAAAAAAATTCTTGCCCAAAAGAAAAGTACAATAAGTGGTAATGTAGGAGCATTATCTACAAGTCAATATTTGGGCCATGCAGTTAGTTTATGGGAGCGGTAACAATAAAATGTACACAAAATAAATAATCAAAAATAGCAATCAAATAAAAAGCAGAATTCAAATTACACCAGTAATATTTAGGAAACGTCTATATAATGCAGAATAGAATACTCATACATATATAATACAATAAAATAAAATAATATAATATTTTGAATGTACTCTGTCATTATATTATCAAAGGTTTTGTATTTACAAAAGAATTAAAGGAGAAGTAATAATTAAAACTAAATTAAAACTACATTATATGTACAAATATACAAAATGAAATAAAATAAAATAGGCCTAAAAATATTTAGTTTTAAATATACTTATAAGAATATTTTTCAATATGCAAGCAAGTGAATAAAAAAGCAAATTAAAAATGGTATGTCCCATTGGTTTACATGACATCAGTACAGGTAAATTTTGTTGGATTATGAGTATGAGGGAAAATATAGCACACTGTGTATTCCTAAAAGTCTTGCCTGATCTCACTGAGATCGATCTTATCCAAAAATCACGTATATTTAATTACGTATGCTCTAGTGAGCTTTGTTGCTATGTTATTAGTACGGTTTACTGTCTCTTCTGGTTACTATACATCTCAGCGCAATGGTCTCGCTGCTTGATACAGTTTACGTGGCGCGCGCTAATTGTACGAGAGCGAGTCGCGCTGCTTTCTGACTGCATCCGACGACTGTTTATGGTGGTGTGAAGAAGTAACAGGCGTGATAACTGCCACTATTTGGTTGTTGGAACTATTGCTATTGTTTTTGTGACAGCGTGGCGATAGCAAACGCTACTCGTATTGAGCGTTTCAAGATGGTGAAATTGTAATTTAACTTCCAACGTTAGTTTTAAATAAGGTTTCTACGACTTAAAGTATCCTAGTAGCCCAGGCTAGATTGTGTAAGTGTACCAACCTTTTTCTTTAACAGTACTTGTAACTTGTATGTACGTGCGATTTTTAGACCTAATAAAATCTTTGAATTCAAACACAAAGGGTTATTATAGGGTACTAAACAAAGGCATGCAAATGCAACGATTACGTAACATAAGTACACTCATTTTTTTTTTTAATATTTAATAAACTATCGATTTTGTCATAGTAACTGAAAATTTAACTTGTGGTTAGTTTAGTTAGTGTGATACATCAAGGTCGTGAGTTTGAATCCCAAACTGTAATAGAAGTCACACGTTTTGATATTTAAAAAATATTTAAACTTTGCCAGCGCGGCGTGATACAGTATATATGTATAACTATTTTTATTATTCATATACACCATACACAAGCATAATATTTAATTTTGTAGCTCATTCAGTAACAGTTGGTATCACTCTCTCTGAGAAAATGACTAAGACTTGAACTACTAATACGGTAGACATGTATTTCACCCTTCTTTGACTTAGGAGCTAGAAGAAACACCTTGCTGGCCAGTAAGAGAGGAACCCACATAGCGATGCTAATGGATATGAACTACGGTATCAAATTCGTTGTCATCGCGATGTGGTTTCTTTTCTTGCTTACCATCAGCTGAGAAAAGCCAATACACAGTGCTATCATAAAAAAGTAGGTGCAAAATGAAAACAAAATCCCTCAATACATAGATTTGAATGTAGAACAAAAAACTATCGTGTGTTACTCCCGAATAATGAAGAAGGATGTAGTTTGAGTCGATTTATGCGTTCCGGAACGAAGGTTAATTAGTGTTTGGAGGCTGCCCATTCACGGTGCGACGCACTGAGATTGAAGGGTCAGACTAATTGCGTTACGTGAAAAAATAACGAGGCCTTTCTTGTTTTTGATTATTTATCTATGTACAAATGTTAAATTATATTTTTCATTAAAAGATTTGAACAAGAACTCTATACATTTGAGTAAATCTCGATAGCGTCAATGGATTTAATTCAACAACTTATTATGACTTATATATTTTAAACTACAAACACTGTAGGTCACGGTATGTCTAGTTCATCAGTTAAAAGTCATTAAGCGAACTATGGAGCAAGCTATGTTTCGAGGTTTCTTGACAGATAGTATTTGCAACAAACACAGAAAACCAGACTTATGAAAATTAGCACGCGGAAGTGTCTGTGAACGTAATTCATGAATTTTAACATTCTGCTCAAAGTAAATTACAGTTGCGAAAGGTGGAAAACATACTTTTTAATTAGGTTTTTTTTTATGTATACTTTTAATTTAACCGTCAGAAACTATTCTTGGTTTTGTCGTTGCTTAATTGCTAGTAATATGAAAAGCTACTTAAATCTACACTAATGTTATAAAGAGGAAAGATATGTATTTTTATGTGTATGTTTGTAATAAATAAACTTAAAAACGACTGTACCCATTTCAAAAAATGTTTCACCAATAAAAAACTACATTTACCCTAAGTAACATATGCTATATTTAATGCTTAATAAGATTAAGTCCACTAACCCAACATTGACTATGACAATCTTACCACCGCTTCTCTCGTGAAGTGTCGCTATCCATAAAGCTTAATGCTTAGAGAAGTGACATTTTTCATTTATATCACAATTTGTCACATTTATATGTATTTGTGGACTAAAATCACCTACAGCTTCAAATTCAGGCAATCTGCAACTTTTTTAAAAACAGTCGCGCCGTGAGTGGCGCGCCCGCGGCGGACGTCGCGCGGTTTTTGCCGGCGTTTTAACGAAATTTATCGTTTTTCTTTTTGCCTCCGTATTCCGTTTGTTTCTTTGCGTTAGGTCAGTGCATTTGTTCTCGTTCGACTAATGCTTTACTTTTTCCCGTTTCAGGTACGTACCAACTGGGAGGTCGGATTTTTTAGTGGCGCGTCTGAGGTATGATCGCTTTTTTGTTTTGTTTTTCCGGATTAATTAGGGAGGTGATTCTGAGCGGCAATATCGTTATGCTGATGTGATACGGGCTTAGAATTGTTTTTGAACAAATGCTAAGAGTTCATCACTCAGGTTATCATACAATGAAAACAATCTATGATATAATGGATTAAAAATATCTGCCACTGATGCAATGATATAAAATACGTAAGTGGATGAATATGGTATCCATTAGATAGCATAATTTTGACTGAACTCTTTCAATTTTCGTATTAAATGAATAAGCTTAAGTAGTGTGACTTGCAACTTTGATATGAATTAAAACTTACAATGATAAAAACTACTCCATCTTTGAGGTCCCGGGTTCGATCCCCGAATATAAGAAACGAACTTTTCAATATTGTCTCAGGTCTGGGTGTTGTGGTACCGTCGTTGTTTCTGATTTCTGTAACACAAGTGCTTAAGCTACTTACTGCAGAATCAGAGCAATGTATGTGATATTGTCCAATATTTACATTTACATTTACTACTGATCATTTTATGTGTTAACCAAAAAAAAAAACAAATATTTGCATAGACATTTTTTCTTCTAAAAAAATTAATGCGCAAGAAAATTAATAATAAAAATTAAGGTTTTGACCTTAGTTTAAAACCAGATGATCGGTGTAATTTTAACAAAGGCAAACCTATGATTATGAATACCAGGCAAAGGGCACTTACTGGGAGCATCAACCATCACCCCGACCCAAGCAAGTTTAAAAAAGTTTACGTAAAAGGTTACGTTTTTAAGTAAAGACCTTTTGCGTTTCGGGTGACTACCTAAGCTATTGCGCCATCAAGGTCGTGAAATGTTAGCTTAATTCGATTTATAGCAAAAATTGTATTCTAATCAAATTCTAAATTACTGATCCTGTAATAAATGAAGATTTGTTAATTGTATATCAAAAATATAGTAAGTTTATATTGTAACATTCACATTATAACTAGTAGCGACATCTAGTATAAGATATGTCAGTTGTGTGCATTATGACATCTAAGTTTTTTAATAAAAACAGTCTATTGCCTGCCATTGGAACGTAAACTGTTGTTTTATTTTAATAGGTTATTGGCCCAGAATTAACCGCTAATTGTGAAAGTAATTGTGTTTTTTGTGTAAAACAATTACAGTTCGATAGACTATTCTAGTTTCCGCGTATCAAAAGTGAACTTTATTACACACGTGTTGTGGAAACTCTGTACCAATTCGGTGTAATGGCGGCTAACTACATAGTGAACGTTCCAAAGTTGCGTGGTCGTGAGAACTATGATGAGTGGGTGTTTGCGGCAGAAAACTTTCTGATACTTGAAGGCATGATGAAATGCATCAAGACCGAACAAGATGAAAGTGGTGCAAAAGTAATTGTATCGGCTGCAGATGACGCGAAGACAAAAGCGAAGCTCATACTCACTATAGATTCATCATTATATGTTCATATTAAAACCGTCAAAACTACAAAGGAGCTGTGGGAAAAACTCAAGTCGCTCTTTGATGATTCCGGGTTTACCAGAAGGATAAGTCTTTTAAGGAATTTGATATCCATCCGTTTAGAAAATTGCAGTTCTATGACCTCATATGTCACACAAATAATTGAGACCGGTCAGAAACTTTGTGGAACAGGGTTTGCAATAAACGATGAGTGGATTGGTTCGTTACTACTAGCTGGATTACCAGAGAAGTTCTCTCCTATGATTATGGCGATTGAACATTCGGGAATTCAAGTAACAGCGGACGCCATTAAAAGCAAGCTTCTAGACATGGAGACCGGAAACATAGATAATATAGATGGCGCACTTGCTGTGTCCAAAAAGAGTCATTTCAAAATGAAACCAAAAGCGTCTATGAGTGGCAGCACTGGCAACAAAGATGGCGTCAAGTACCAACATAAAAATGCCGACGTGAAAACTGTCAGATGTTATAAATGTAAACAAATTGGTCATTATGCATCGCAATGCTCAAATAATTCCAAGTTCAATAAAAATGAAGAACGTAAGCAGACAAACGCATTCTCTGCTGTATTCTTAAGCGGCAGCTTTAATAAAGGAGACTGGTATATTGATTCTGGTGCTAGTGTTCATTTAACGGCGAATTCGAATTGGATCACTGGCAGATATCGGAAAGTTCATCAAGAAATAATAGTAGCAAATCAGGAAACTGTTTCAGTTACATGTGCTGGCGATGTTCAGATTACAAGCTCCGTCAATGGCTGTGAATTTGAAATAAACATCGAAGATGTATACTGTGTACCAAACTTGACAACTAACCTCATATCAGTGAGCAGGTTGATAAAAAACGGTAACAAAGTGGATTTTACCGATAATAGTTGTCAGATTTACAATAGAAATCATGAGTTGGTTGCCACTGCAACATTGAGTAATGGTGTCTATAAATTAAATGTACAAGAATGTTTGGTTGCTGCAGCTACAACCTCGGGCTTTACTTGGCATCGCAGGTTAGGCCACTTGAACAGTGATAGCTTAAGAAAAACTAAAAATGCAGTAAAAGGTATGAATTATGATGAGAATTTCACTATAAATAAATCAACATGTAAGACTTGCTGTGTAGGTAAACAATGCAAATTACCTTTTACAAATAGTGGTACAAGGAGTACTGAATTATTGAATGTTATACATAGTGACCTTTGTGGGCCCATGGAGGAGCATTCATTAGGAGGAGCATCCTACTTTCTATTGTTTGTTGATGATTTTAGCCGGATGACCTTCATTTACTTTCTGAGACATAAAAATGAAGCATTGAAATACTTTAAAGAATTCAAAGCAATGGCAGAAAACCAAACTAATAGAAAAGTGAAAATATTCAGAACAGACAACGGAACAGAATTTTGTAATACTGCATTTGATGATTATTTAAAGAAATTTGGGATTGAACACCAAAAATCTAACCCTTACACACCTCAACAAAACGGGCTGTGTGAAAGAATGAACAGAACGATTATTGAAAAGGCTAAGTGCATGTTATACGATGCTGAATTAAACAAGAAGTTTTGGGCCGAGGCTTGCAATACAGCTGTGCACTTACATAATCGATCTGTTTCATCAGTTTTAAATGGTAAAACACCATATGAACTTTGGATGGGTGTTAAGCCAGATCTGAGTAATTTAAGGATTTTTGGATCTCCTGTCATGGTCCATGTTAATAAAGAAAAAAGGTCCAAATGGGACAGAAAGTCCATTGAATGCATATTACTAGGCTATCCTGATAATATTAAAGGCTATAGATTGTATGATCCAATAAAGAAACAAATTTTCACAAGCAGAGATGTGATCATTATGGAAAAACAGTCAACCATGATGGATATTACTTCTGAAGAAAATGTAAAAGAATCTGAGATGAATGAAATGGTGAAAGAAACTGAGGTTTTGCAGGATTCAGTGGGGGAAACAGATATAACATTGATGGAAAAGTCAATGGAGGATTCATCTTCAGATTACTTACCAAGTGATTATGAAGATTGTCCAGATATTCAAAATAATCATGTTAGATTAGATAGACCTGTGCGAGAACGTCGTGCACCAAACTGGTATAGTGGTATATGCTACACAGGAAACAGTATAGATAGTGGAATGGATCTCACACTCAAAGAAGCACTGAAAGGGCCTGAAAGAGATCAATGGCTGCAGGCAGTACAGGAAGAATTAAAGTGCTTTGAGGACAATGATGCTTGGGAGATAGTAAATGTTCCTAATAATTCTACTATAGTGCAGTGTAAGTGGGTGCTCAAGAAAAAGGTTGAACCTATTGGTAAAGTTCGTTTTCGTGCAAGGTTAGTGGCAAAAGGCTTTTCTCAACAACCAGGTGTGGACTTTACTGAGACTTTTTCACCTGTGGTGAGACACAGTACTCTCAGATTATTGTTTGCCATTTCTGTGAGACTTGGACTTGATATTGTACATTTAGATATATGTACCGCATTCTTGAATGGTGATCTAAATGAAAATATTTATATGCAAATACCTGAAGGGCTTAATTGTCCAGATTCATCAAAGGTTTTAAAATTAAAAAAAGCTATCTATGGATTGAAACAATCATCAAGAATGTGGTATGACAAAGTAGATGTATGTTTAACTAAAATCGGATATTTAAAATCTAAATATGAACCTTGTTTATATACTAAAAATAATGGCAAAAATATGACTATAATTGCTCTGTATGTTGACGATTTTTTTGTTTTTTCAAACAATAGTGCTGAGACTGATGAACTAAAATCTGTATTAGAATCTCAATTCAAAATTAAAGACCTCGGCGAAATAAGGCAGTGCCTTGGTATGTCAGTTTGTTATGATAAAAGACGTAAGATTTTAACATTAAACCAGAGTAATTATATTGAACAGTTGTTATTGAAATTTAATTTGGTTGATTGTAAATCAGTGAATACACCAATGGAATGTGGTTTAAAACTAACTAAAGCTATGAGTTCTGATAAAAATATACCTTATCAGAAACTAATTGGATGTTTGATGTATATTGCCATACTCACCAGGCCTGATATAGCATTCTCTGTTAATTACTTAAGTCAGTTCAATAACTGTTATAATAAGGAGCATTGGGCTCATGCTAAGCGTATATTAAGGTACCTTAAAGGAACCAAAGATTATTGTATTCAATATAGTGGTGCAGATAACAAAGAGATTGTGGGCTATGTGGATGCAGACTGGGGTAGTGACATAACAGACAGAAAATCCTATACTGGTTACTGCTTTACTCTCTCTGGGGGTTTGATATCGTGGGGAAGTAAAAAACAGAAGAATGTCACCTTATCTAGTACTGAAGCAGAATATGTAGGCATATCTGAGTGCTGTAAAGAGGCAATATATCTTAGAAATTTACAAAGTGAAATCATAGGTCAAATGCAATGTATTGTAATTTTAAATGATAACCAGAGTGCACATAAATTGTTACACAATCCTATATTTCATAATAGGACCAAACATATAGATATAAGGTTTCATTTTAGTCGAGAATGTGTTAAAAATAATATAGTGAAAGTCGAATATCTACAGACAGATCATATGCCGGCTGATATACTCACAAAATCTTTAAATTCTGTGAAGCACTATAAATTGTTAAAAATGTTGGGAGTTCAACAAATATAATAATTAATTTTTTTTTTGATATAGTGGGGGTGTTAATTGTATATCAAAAATATAGTAAGTTTATATTGTAACATTCACATTATAACTAGTAGCGACATCTAGTATAAGATATGTCAGTTGTGTGCATTATGACATCTAAGTTTTTTAATAAAAACAGTCTATTGCCTGCCATTGGAACGTAAACTGTTGTTTTATTTTAATAAGATTTATCTGTTTTCTAGTGATTTATCACAATCAACATTATGATATAAAGTCTGTCAACACTAAAAAAATGTATGAGTAAAAAACCTATTAGGTACCCGATAAAAGGAATTAATTATTCAAGCGCGGTCTAGTAGGTCTTCTACAAAAACGAAACAAACAAACAAAATGCTAAGTTTTGGAAGATTAATCGAAAGTTCTGGAATTAAAACGTACTTTTTGGTTCGCAAAAATAATGTTTTGTTTTGGAAAACGCTTTATTTCGCATTCGAAGTGAGTTGGTGACGATTGTGAGGGTGAACAATTACGATTCGTCGTCGGATTCGACTTATCTGGGGGCACGGCCGTACCTACCTTTACTCGAAGCAGTTCAGGCCATGTTTGACCCCCTATGCAAAATCAATCTTTTTTATTCACATAGATTACATTAGTAATACTTATGAATAGTCTCTATGTAAAGCAAATGAAGCTACCTCCGGTTCGGAACCTATAACTAAAGAGAAGATACCGGCAAGAAACGATAAACATATATGGACATGATTGTCTGCTCGCTTGCACACTATAGTTTTAAGTTCTCTAACTCGAAATTATGTAAAGATTAGGATAACTACTGAGTTTCTTAATGGATTCTAATTTTGGTTTGTGTTCATTTTAATGATGCATAAGTGTTACTTGTAACCTACATAAATAAATGAATTGACTTTGATTATAACCTGGTTGCGGTTAAAACCAGAAGCCTGAATTTTCAGTAAGTAACCAAACATTGTATAAACACGGAATATTTAAAATGTTTTCGTTTTTCATTGTAGGTCTCCAGGTCTGGATAAAAAGACTTAGAGGCGGGCCTGTCGCTTTTATTTAAAACATTTGGCGCTAAGTGATTGATCGCCCGATTCGGTACGTCGGTATAGTGAAGTGAAACTATGACTCTAATAGAAAATAACTAATTTTGTCAAATACATGTATTTGTAGTTATAAACTATGGCGAAAGAAAGGAGTTATGATTTTGATGGTATGAATAGATGTTCATCAGTTTCATTAAACTTCTAAATTATAATTGTTAACTAGTGAATTGCCCCGCTTTTACAAATCTTGTTCTTACTATTATGAACAATACAGAAAATATGTATTCAATTTGGTACAGTATTTCTAAAATTGTTCATTTATATGGATGTAGGGATGTATGCAAGTGTGTGGAGACGAATGTATGTATGGATGTACCTTTGATGTTAAATTTGATAGAGAGATGAGATCCTAGATACTTTTATGTATATGTATATATAGGATTTTATAATGAATACCTACTTAAGGCTATGAAGTTCTAGTGAACTGTGCTCACTGCAACTTATATCTATTGTGACTAGCCTCCAATTGAAAGTAACTCGTTTAGCTATATTAATTCAACAAAGCATAGTCTCTGCCTGGATTTCAGTTTTTTTATTTCCCCCAGTTTGGCTACAGCCGATCGAGTACATCACTAGAGCTGTGCGAAATCGCGCGACAAATTATGAATAATGCGATTATGAAAGTTTGTGTATCGTACTATTCCCCTGATGATGGATGGGTATTCTGTTGACGGAGCGGCAGTTTTTGTAGCGGCGACATGCGGGGTACTGCTGCGGAACCCCGATATGCAGCTGTGGATAATAAACAATGTAGCTTTGTATTGTTTCTCGAAGTATGATTCCCTAACGAAATACTGTTAGTACTTTTGTGAGAGGTAGGGCATTGCGATTTATCGCTCGAACTGGAGCAGCCCGACTGGTGAAATACCTCCACCTTACAGAAGACCGCAGCCAAATAACAATCACTTCTGTGTTGTTGTGTTCCTGCATGTGAGTAAGGTTTCCAGAGCTCTTAGGGGGTGCTACATTAGTAGCAAGGCTCAAGCCTGCAAGGTAAGGTCGACAAGCCCAGTAACAGCTTTATTATGCTGTACTTGTCACCCTCAAGCTAGGACCTCATTACCATTTAACATCAGGTGGGACGAGGTCAATCTTGAAGTGCAATATAAAAAAACTGTATATAGTAATATATGATAGTAAATTTTTATAGTGCTTTACGCTTAACTTTAAATATTTTACTGAAACATAATTTTCATCACCCCTTGCGGTGCGGGGTCGAACCCAAGAACTTTTTTATTTGATAAGTATGTTGTTCTAAACATATTCGCCAGAGGGCACTTATCGGAGGCTAACGGGTTGATACAACAGAAAAATTTCATCGCCTACGATAACTTGCGTTAAGTTCAGTTAGGAGAGTAGCACGCGCGATACGTGACGGTATTAATTATATGAATCTCTTTTTGAGTTTAAGAGGATATAAAATGATTGCCTAAAATAATAACGGAACAAAACCTACCTAAGTATTCACAAAACATCAAAATTAGATATGAATACGGAAACTGTGTTTTATCTTTTTCTCGCATTTAACTTTAAAACAGAGATAGAACATAATCTTTCCGATTCATAAGCGTTGTTAATATTTATGAATCAGTCCACTGAAAGTTTTTGGTAAGAACACCTCTATAGCCGAGAGGCGAGCGGGCCGGAATTTGGCGTCGCCTAAGTCTCCCAGGTTCCATTCCCGGTTGCGTTAATATGGAAAACAAACTTTTCTAAATTGTCTCGGATCTGGGTGTTATGATCTCAGTAATACAAGTGCTTAAACTACTTATCATAGAATCAGAGCAATGTATGTGATGTTTTCCAATTCAGATCAAGACGAAGTTTGACGAGAAACAGCACAGTAACTCTAACATTTGCTGTTCTATTTTAGTTCTTATGCCCGCGACATAAGGGCGTTACAAAGTCTAAAGTAGTCTGACGAGCTTTCGATCGTCCACAGGATCGATTGAAAAGTCCACTCGGAGTCACAACTCGATCTATTGAACCACTGTATCACAGTGACAAGCGAAACAATCGCTGTCACTCAACATCCGGCTTCGCGACCGATAGGCTTGTGACGTCATCTGTGATGTCACAGCCCTTGAAGTGACGTCTGCGTCATTTTGTCGTGCCACTTAATGTTGTGGTTCTGCGGTTTTGTAGTTCCGTTTCATTTTTAAGCCCCGACCAAAAAACTACGTGATTTTACGTTTTACGTGTCTCTCTATCTGTGATATTGTACCGTTTGGAGGTAAAGAGTATGAGATTTTTTGTTTGAAAAGATAATTCGTCGGGATTTTTTTTAATTTTATAGTATTTTAAATAGATATCTAAGATGGCCGCCGCCAGAAAATGTCGGATTACATAAATATTATTTTGATAGAATTCAGAAAATCGAACTAATTTTAAAACTATTTTTCTTTTTTTTTACAACATAATTTTTACGTAGTCCTGAAGTATGTTGTACTTATGTTTTAATGTCGTTTTTAGGCCTTTACCTTATGTGTTATGTCTAATCTTGACTTCTATTCATGTGATTACATAGTTTCTAAGATTTTCTCTTAACTACATCCAAACTTGTATCCTTTATCAAAGTATTTAAATAATGCTAAGCTTTGTTGGTAATTTATTTAATTTCATATATTTATTTCTATTAATTTGTTTATATCATAAATACTTTATGGAAATTTATATATTATATAGGTATTTATTTGTTTATTATAGTTTACGTATTTTTTTTATATTTTTATCTTGTTATGGTATTTATATTGATATTTTCTCTTAGTATTTTTCTCAAGCATTTTGCACGGCTGTACCCGTTTCTCGATGTCTACTATTTCCTCTACCTAAAGGTTGTCTGGAAGAGATTGTTCTCTAGCAATAAGACCGCCTATATTGTACTTAAATATGTCTGTAAAACTAATTTCTGTAAATTTTCTGTGCAATAAAGTGTATTTATCTATCTATCTATAATTTTGCTATTACAAATAATTCATTTCACAAAATTATTTATGAATAATCCTAGCTCAATTAAATAATACACCTAAATGTGTAAGATAATTGAAAAGCATTTTAGTAACATTATGAAGCCTTTATTTTAATTAAAAATCGAATCTCAATCATTTAAATTACCTTTTTTTTACTTTTTTCTTTAATAGGACACCTATTCTTGCTTTTTCCACCTAATCGTATGACGTCATTAACGAGTTGGTAATTTTTTTACCCACCAGTGATGTAATGAGCCCCCAACCCGCAAATTGGTATCGTTCAATTTCATTATTTATTTATTAATTTGGCAAATGGGAAAATACATGTCGCATCATTTTTGATTAAATGTTTAACGAACTCAAAACAATCTGGAATTATGTGCCAGTCCGTTTTCCTATTTAAAAAACTCGAAGTATAAGTAAAATAATCACTTTATTGATTTGGCAAATGGAAAAATACAAGTCTCATAATTATTGATTGGCTATTTAACAAACAAAAATAATCTGGTCTCTATTAGAAACAGAAAATGTTTATCTCCCCTTGCGGTGCGGGAATCGAACCTACAACCTTTACTTATCGCGCGTGCTGCTCTTCCAACTTAGCTAACCGCCAGTTATAGTAGGCGATGAAATTGTTCTACTGTAACCTCCGATCTATTCTTAATCCGGTTCCGGTTAATCTGGTATCTATTATGTGCCACCCTATTTTCCTATTAAAAATATCGAAGTATAGTTATAATTAAAGTAAGCGCTTGTAACTTAACCTCACTCGTCACGCGAACCGAAACTTCAAAACCAGAAACAAATCTTCGCAATTCCATCCTCATTTCACGGCCCAAAGGCCCTTACAAAATAGTAGCTTGCCGACCTACCAGCCTCACCGCACAATATTTTTCAAAGTTTAGTTTCAAGGGAAAAACCAGCCAAAATAAGGGCCTAAAAGCTTTAACGTCAGCAAAGGGTTCGCTGCAGATCATTTATAACTCGCGTTGACGGGATAAGAAATTCCTGCCTGTTTTATCCTGTCTAAGTATTCTGTACTTGAAGGAGAGCTGCAAGCGAAATGGAGCTGTAAAATTTTGAGGTGGAAGTTGAAATTTGGATGGCATGCACGGAATCATCTTTTAAACGTTTAGAGGTTTTGAGTTTAACACGTACGTCTATAGGCAAACACTAATAAGGAAACGGGTAATCCATCAGGGCTCGGTTTTTTCCCCTGGTCCCATGGATTTGGAACGTGTGCGGTGTGGTAATCGTTCGGGTTGTCTGTCCGTAAGTGTTTTTGTGTGGTGCGTGAAGAGACTCGTCAATCAAAAAAGAATCGCCTTTTTGTTTTTCTGAGGTGTTTGGTTAGAGTTTTGGATGGGGTGTTATGTCACTGGTATGGGATGGTATGAGATTGGTTTATTGTTCTAGGAAGGCAAAATCTTTTTCATTGTATCAGTAATACTTATGAATCGTCTCTATTTAAAAATGATGCACCGGTTCGGAACCTATGACTACCAAATCATGTAAATTAAAACAGTAACACTTATAAATCTTCTCTCCATAAACTAAATGATGCTACTACCATATTCAAAATTTATAATTTAACAGAATAAACTCGATAGAAACTTGAGAAGCTTTTTTTTAAAGAGTTAAACTTATCATTTTTGCACTGAAATAAACAGTTTAGTTAGAATATGGCGTCTTAACGTCTCTTAGGTCCCAAATTCGATTCTTGATCAAGCCAATATTGAAAACTTAACTTATATATTGTCTCAGGTGTGGGTGGCACCGTCGTTGCTTATGATTTCTGTAATGCAAGTGAGCTATAGCACTTAGAGAATCAGAGTAATATACGTCAGTGACGTTGTTCATTGTCCAAGTCATAAAAAATGTATACATGTTAATCATATTTTTGCGAATTAAAGGTCATAAATAATTGTTTGCTTCATTTGAACAATTTTGATGTACACTTCTACGAAATCCAAATTGAGACATTTTTACCTGGGTAATATAACATAACATCAAGTATATTGGCTATTACGATAGCCAAAGAGGTAGTCACAAGTATCAAATATGCCTAAGGCACAAAAGACAAGCAATCACAGGAGTTCTTTTAGAATTCGTTACGGCATCCCAGCAATTGAAGATATGGGTAACGGAGCGAACACTCAACAAAGAATATTTGATATATTAAATCTGTACTTACAGAACAATGGGGGCGCACAGTGTGTAATACAACTGTTTCTAGAAATAGTGTTTTGTTTTTTAACATATATATATTTCTCCTTTGAATTGTATCTAGGTGCATGTATCAAGTTACTTAGCTTACAAGTAATTAAAAACTGAGCCATAATTTGTGTCAATTATGATTGGTTTTTCAAATGGCAGATAAGAATTTACCGTCAATTTTTACATTGAAGTATCTCGAGGTATACATGTAAAAATTTACCAAGCTTTTTGATTTTTAAAACCTTCATAAGGCCTGACCTTATAGTAGTAGGGTCGAATAAAGTACAATACGACTTATTTTAAAAGTCATAATTTTATTTCGTAACAAATTATTTAAATAAAGTTGTTATTTCTATTTACCCTTCATCAGCTTGTTAATTTTTATCCGATTATTTTTTTAAAATATGCCCTTAAATGAACATTTTTATTTTTACCACTAAAAAGTTAAATTGTTTTAATTATTAGATTATTGGGAGGATTGAACTTTGTCGGAAACGATCCCGGTAATTATTTAGTCCACCAATTTTATTTATATGTGCAATAAAGTTTAAATAAATATTTATTTAATTTTATGTTTTTTATAAGAACACCACTTAATTCTTATTTGGTATTAACCAATTCGGTATTAAAAATGAACAATTAAAATGATTAAAGCTATTACTGTCTGGGTGTGTAGTTTTTGGTTTGCGTTTGGTAAAAATATACTGATTGGTTCGAAACAATATGTTTTATAAAATTTCAATGCTTACGAATAACTAAAAATGTTTTAGAGTATGCTTGTTTGGCACACTGTGCACTACGATGGAGGAGACAGCCCTCGTTTCCAGGGAAACCGCGACAATTTGGGTGAAATTAGAAATAAATTTCATTCGATATGCAGGGGCCGGGGCTTTATTGGGATCTGGTAAGCATCAGGTGTGATCAATGGCTTTCGGTTGGTCGTTGGTTGAGAAGTGCGACTAAGCAATGAAAAATTGCTTGAGAAATAGGTACTTCTGGAAGACAAAAAAATCGTTACATGATTATTCAAATCCTAATAATATTAAAACGTGAACGATACACAATAAAAATATTGTAAAAATTTAAATGAAAATTGAGTAGGAAGAGATATGACATACGAAATTACCTTGTATGTAGATAGGATACATTTTATCCCAAAGTAACGCGTGCGAAGTCGAAGGCAACACTTTGTGGTACAAATCGGGGATCTTCGATGTCAAAAAAATTGTAAACATTTGGTTTTGGTTTGATTTTAACAAACAGATTTTTTTTTCCAAAAAAAAAAAATATCATTTGTATCCTCTACTCAACGATTTGAGATTTATTTAGAGTCACATCTAATTAAAAATTATATATCATACTTATTCATAAACATAAAAGCGGGAAAAATTCTCTAAGGCGAAACGAAGTTCGCCGGGACCTCTAGTCTAAAATAAAATGAGCTTTTGACAGCACATTTATTAGTGTCTCTTCTAATCTGTATATTTAATCGATGGATTCGTTGTTCGACCTTCAGCCAAGGCAAAGATTCAGTAATGAACAATTGTGTTTTTTTGTGTTAGGGCGTTTACAAATGTTTAAAATTATGGTCATATTCTAATTACTAATGACATTGCTTACTTTAATTTCCAAAACGCAAGAGCTTGAATTACTATCATTGGGATCAGGTTCATGTAAATTAAGCAATTTATATAAAAAATATTGTTGGTAAACCCTAAAAAGTCTCCCTTTATAAATTGCACTTTCACAATCAATAAAAATTGTGATTTGTTCTACTTTTCACCTCACTAGTCGCTTTATTAGACCCGACATCAGTTAACAATTAGTAAAAATAACATCATCAGTTAAATTTGTATTGGGGTCGAAATCCGATACTTTGTTTTAAGAAGGTCACCGCTTGCAATCAAGGTGTCATCTTTGCCCTCATTTAGTCCCACAAGCTAAGTATCCCATTACAAAGGACCTTAAATTTAAAAAAGACACAAGTGATATGATCTGTTTTATCGATAATGAACTTAATAAAATAAACGGTAAGGTTGTAAATAGCGATGAGTGTGATGTAGATAAAGATGGCTCAGGAAAGATTGGCAAAGCTTTGGGAACGGATGCACGTGACGGCGACAATGTCATGGATCTTAATGATTTTGCAGCTGTCTGTTCGTGGGTTTATTTGTGTTTTAAGCTTGTAGATGTATGCACTTATAAATATCTTGATATTTGTTTCGTCAAGTTCCTCGAAGTTGTAAGAAATAAATTACGAAAGAATCTATCACTGAAATCAATAATATTAGAGAACTTCACATACTCTGGTTTGATGAAAAATATAAGATTAAACATATGCGTTAGAAAAACTACCACATCGATATACGAAAACATTTATAAAAACACATAAACAGAACAAACATAAATGTTCGTATAATGAACATTTATGTTATGTACCAATGTTTGTCCTGGGGATCTAACCCGTTAGTTCAATATTCACTTGTGTAACAGAAATAAGAAACAACGAAGGTATCACAATACCCAAACACAAAATAAAAAAGTTTAATTTTCTATAAGCTCTATAAGGCCGTCACACTCGTCTCTAAGCTACAACAAAAATAAAATAGAATCCTAAGTTGTCCCATATTTCGCACGTCATTTACAAATTGCAATCAATAGTAACTTTGCGAGACGATTTTCAGAATAAAAGAACAAATTTTAATACTCGGCACTTCAAAAACACAATTAATCATCCCGAAACAAATTGTGTTTTCTGTTTTTCTAATCAATGTAATTTACATTATTCTCTATAGTTGTGAGTGATGAATCGTCTGCAGAAAATATAAATTATACCGTATTCCAACAATTCATTTTACAAATATTTTTATTGATATACCTAAAAGCTTAATGTGTGTGATTTGTTATCGCAACAAACAGCGTATTAATAGTCCAAGCATTTTCGGAAAATCAAGGCAACATTTTAAAATTTTTAATCTTGACAGTTGTATCTGAGTCGGGTATGAAATATTCCAATGAAATGTATTGCGAAACTTGTACGAAAATCATTATAAAATTTCCCAATGGAAATCTCTGCAGAGTTACTTTATTAATGAATATTACATGCTTGGTTGCATCCCGTAGATGCGGGATAGTCTAGATTTATTTTTATTACAAGCAACACTATCTGGTTTCAAGATTTAGTCCTTTGTATTCCCGTTACATTAAAATTCAATTAAGGTAAAGCCTAGGTAGGATATTAAATCTTAACCAAGACATCTGGCAGCAAGTAGTTCGTAATTACAAAAATACCAAAGAATAACAAAATTTTAAGGGCATTCGGCCTTAAGATGATGCGCCATTCTGGTAGGTGTTTAATCAGTCTTGCTTATGCTTGTTCATACAAAGCTCACAAATCCTTGGCCTGTTCCTATGGCTGCTCCCTTAGCAACAGTTCTCAAAGGTAAATTTGTTTTCGGCACATCTCCTTCACGCAATTTTTTTTCGGTCGGAACAGTTTTAACTGACTCGCTTCGAGAAAACGCGTTTTGTCTTGCAAAAACTAGTTTTAACTGACATTCGATTCAGAATTAGTCAATTCTAGTATTAAAAAAGGCATTAAGTAAAAACTAGTTCTAACTAGGAAAAACGGGTTTTATCTACGAACTAGTTTTAACTATAATATTAACACCTTGTAGTGTGTGACTCACCTCTCTACACATGTATTCATCTAGTATATAATATTAGCCCTAAGTAATCAGAAAGAGATATTAAATTTAATCGTTGGCAATACGTCTTTCTATCACTCCCGGGTCCCAAAATTACAACCTGGTCATAACCTACCGACCACTGGAAACTGATCAGTTCCAGCTCAAAAACAAATACTTGGGGTCTACTCTCAAAAACGAAACGAACATACGAAAGGATTCGTTTTTGAAGATTTATCAAAAGTTCGGAAGTTAAAGCGTGGTTAATGATTTGCATAAATAATATTTTGTTTTTATTAAACGCTTTATTCGCATTCGAAGTGAATTGGTTGCGACTAAGAGAATTAAAAATTGCTATCCGTTGTCGGATCCGACATATTTCGTTTTAGAGAGTAGACCTCCTTAATGTTTTTTCACTGATCACAACAAAACTATATGACTTGGTGCAAAGTGGTTTTCACATAGATATAAGATCGATACTACTACTGTATTTAATCTGCTGAGTTTCTTACCGGTGTCTTCTCAGTAGATATAGGTTCCGGAGCAGCGGTTGAATCACTTTACATTGTATTCAATGACGATTCAAAATAGTTACACAGTTGTAACTTAATCGAATAAAGAATTATTTGATGATTGATTGAACCAATTTCATTTAAAATCATTTATTAGATTTATCGTCAAAGATAACATGTTTTGTAGGTACATCCATTAATCTAAATATTCACATTTATAGCTGCATTCTTCTTCAGAGTGTTAGATACTGTTGGATTTTCTGGAGGCTTGCAACCTGCTATCCCTGATTTTTCTAAATTTTACACTAATTTTTCGCTTTCTATTGGTTGCAGCGAGATGTTATGTAGCCTAAGGTCTACCTCGCCAAATGTAATTTCCAAATCAAAAATATTTTTTTAATTCAACGACTTCCGTAGCTGAGAGACGAGCGTGCTGGACTTTGGCGTCGCGCCATCACTAAGGTTCTGAGTTTATCCCTGGTCGGGTCAATATGGGAAACGAACTTTTCTGTATTGTCTCCGGTCTGGGTGTTGTGGTACCCTCGTTTCTGATTTCTGTAACACAAGTGCTTTAGCTACTACCACAGAATCAGAGCATAGTATGTGATGGTGTCCAATTTTTTTATTTATTTATTTATATTTAATTCGAATCAGTAGTTTCCGAGACGAGCGCGGTCAAACATACAAGCAAACAAACAACTCTTCAGCTATTTTATATTAGTAAAGCTAAGGATTTATTATTTTGCAATTCGTTAGACAGTTAACTTTGTAACCTTACGTGGGTTGCGAATCGTTCTCTTATTAGTTTTTACTGACCAAATTAAGAAGATAAATACCTTTTCATGGACGTGGGAATATTCAATGTGAAATCATCTGGCTTTGTTAAAATACGTATTAAAGTGTTTAATTTTGGTTCAAGATATGTTACAGCTCTTCGAATTGATTACTACCCTGTTTAGATAGTAAACTTGTGTTTTATTTTCTTATTTCTTATGATAGCCACAGAAAATATTGATATTGTTCCCGGTCTGGTTGTTGTGGTAACGTTGTTGTTGCTGATTTTGTAACACAATGATGTTTTAATGACTCACCCTAATCATAACGATGTATATGATGTTGTCTAATTGATAATAATAATTGTCTACGATGTTAACATCAAGTGGTTAAGTTCTTAAAAATAAAATTAACCAAAAATGTTATATTAAAATAAATTAAATAAAATGTATATCAGATATGTAACATCTTAAGGTGTTATATTGGTTTACTTTTGTAAAAGATTCTGGTATATAAGAGACTTAGCTGTCGGTAGATTAATTGGCACTACTAGGTGTACCAATAACAAAATAATAAATATCGTTTTATTTTCTCTTAACAAAGGTAACACTTAGCAATTATGACGTTACAACAAGTTTCAATTAAGAGGCAGTCTACATTAGCCCATGTGATTTTACTTAGTTGAATAAATTCAACTTTAAAGGGTAACAATGAATCGAATATGTGTATAACACTTGTGATCATCAATCAAAAATAACGCCGGTTTCGGCTAATAACGCCGACTGCACTATGACAAGCGTGATAATTATGTTCTGCACTCCTTTGGAGCAAGTTTGGAATCGGTCGACAACCTATTTGTATAATATTGAAGAATGAACTATAATCAATATTTACGCTAGACACTTTAAACAACTGCGTCCTTATTCACAAACGTTAAAATAGATTCCTCTAAAGCAGAGGTTTCACTCAGTCGTTTAGCATGTAATGTATTTGAAACTGTATCACGTGAATACATAGTCAAGAGCTCGCGATGTATGTACTTAATACAATATCGGATACATCACATACTTTTTTCATGACGATGTAAGTATGCTGTTTACAAAAGTCAATGATGGTCAGTGTCAAATTATATAAGAAACAGGCACAGCATAGTTTCTAAATTGAAATTCATTAACAATGATTTAGGAATATAAGGGATGGTCTCAAACTAAAGTTTTTTTCCTTAAGCTTATTCTGAATATATCATTTGACCTGACTGAGAACAAACTTGGGACCTTACGCGCTAGGCACTTTATCTATTGCTTTACATTAAATGTTAATATTTTAAAACAATGAAAATACTCAACATCTATTTACTTGCGGTCTGATAAAAATCAAAAGAATCTATAATTTAAATTATCTAAAGCCAGTCTAGTGATCAAAATCATCGTAATATCTCATGAATATAACATCTGGCACAGACGAATTGAAATTGCAAACAAATATAATATTGCATAATGATGCTGGCAAAGTTTTAGGAAAGGTGTAGTCTGAACTTCCAAAACTTTGATTATTACAAAACAGGAGTCAAAAATGATCTTTGAAGGACCATTATAAAATTTCATTCACAATTTTTTGGTCTACGATAATCTGAAATTGATCCAATCAAACCAATCAAGATTGCATGCGACTATGATTGAAAAATGGAAACAAAAGTTGCCCGACAAAACGGTCGTACAGCAAATGTTTGGACGCTCCAAAGTGACAATGCGTTCGCCTGACTTTGTGCACGGGACGCGAACTAACGTCGTCAAAGGGACAATGAATGGGACAACACCCCTGTTGACAGACCTCCTGGGTAGAGCAGCGATTGGCAGAAGGGAACATGCTCTTTGTACACGGCTTTGAACGGGTTTGAACGGTCGACTAAAGTCTATCGGTTTCATGATTAAACTTTTTGTGTAACTAATCTGTTAACTTGAAACTACGTATTCTTGAAGTTAGCCTTTTCTATTAATAAACATAACATATGTTACTCAAGTTGACTGTAAGCTAACATTGGTGGAAGATTTTTTAAATCGTCACAGTACTTTTTGAGATTATTTGCAACAAACTAACACGCGAAAATACAAATATTTTATATTCATTATAATAGTGAACACATTACAAACAATACATTCGTTCACCTGTTTTCAATGTTAACACTTGTGATATGGAATTAACTGCGGTACAGCAATAATTAATACTTCATAGATTTTTACAATTGTTTATAACTTCACGTCGCACTAGAGAACTTTACATATTTTAAAAACACAACATGTTTCATCTCCCCTGCGGGATTTAAACCCACAACCTTTACGTATCGCATACACTTTCCAACTGAACTAATTGCAAATTATCGTAGGCAAAGATTTGTTTGTTGTATTAACTTTCATCCATCCAGCTATTCATTAGGTTTAGGTTTCAAGACATTTATTCCCACAAAGACAAACGTCACTTACATGAGAACTTAAACTTTAAGTAATATTAAATACACGTTCGTTGACATACATACAACGAAACACTGCTGTAAACAATAGTGCATAAAACTAAAACAAAACATAATTATTTTGTGAACACTAACATTTACGAACAGTTTACAGGTAATTACGTTTAAATTTGAACGATTCGATTATGATATTATTTTATAGCACCTTTGTTTCCATTAAATGCTGCGCTAGTCTTTTTCTGAATACATTGAACGAATCAATATGTTTTATTACTGAGGGTATTTTGTTAAAAAATATTAATTAAAGTTTTATAATTAGGTAAACCAGTAAACCAGCTTATTTTTGTAACCATCTGGTAAATTACTACTAATGCTGCACCAATAGTTTCTCTATACAACATTTGTTTATATTACCAGCAGAAGTAGGCAAAAACCTCCGCTCTAGACAGTCGCTTCTGCGAGCTCAAATCAGGGGTGATACAACAGGGGAGTCAAGGCGAATTTATTTTGTCACTCGCCCCTCTCTGCAAACCCAATAAGGATCACTGCTGGCCGTCATCAAAACGCCGGTTAAGAACAGGGAATCCTTGTAAATTCCAGCCTTGACTTGCTTGCGAAATCTTAATTTAATTTGCAACAAAATAAAGGGATCTTGATGAGGAGAAGAATTTGTGAACGAAACAGCTGAAGGGTGCTGATTTTTTATGCCCCTCTGACTGAGTAGTCCTTGAAAGATTACGTGTTTAAATGTTCTGCTGTTAAAATTTGGTATTATTTTGTTAAATTGTATTGAAATGCCATTCATGTATTCAAGTGACCTGGCAAGTGAAATAAGATTTAAAAACATAAAATGAGATCATGCTAGGCTACTTTTGCTCGGTTTTAAGCATTGTGGTACTGTCGTTGTTTCTGATTTGGAATACAAGTGATTAAGTCACTTACCACAGAATAAGAGCAATGTATGTGATGTTGATTGAAGCCTTGTTTTGCTGGTGCCATTTTTTTGTTTGCAAAGCTTACATTTACGAAATTCTGATTGAAGACCAGGGCTAATTAAAATGTTAAAACTTTCCAAAGTAATAAATGTACGGATAGCCCATCAAGGTTAACTCTTACGGTTCGATATTGGAGCTTATTCCCACTTCATTAGGGCGGTACAATGTCCGGAGTGTTTAATCTGCTTGCACATAACCGTTAACACCAAACATTGAATAGAAAACCACTAACGTTAGTTGCCGAACTGTGATCTAACAATCACACTTCTTTGTCATGTGTCTTTAGAAGCACACGAACTAGAATCATCCATAACGTGTCTTCCTACGCACTCAAAAACGTCGTAACGCAGAAACAACCACAATCCATCCCAACACCAGTTCTTAAAGGTGTAAGATTCAAAATCGATCGTTGGACCCGTTCGATTTACGATCGGTCCAATCAATGGGTTCAACATCTAAGTGTCAAACGTTCACTTTTATGATAGAGAAATATCGGTGACTTAGACACGGTCCATCGAAGCTTTTTAAGCGTGCGTCCGTTCGAGGCGAAAGTCGTCCGTTCATTATTTACCCTTAGTTGATGTATTGGCCCTTTCTCGGACTAACGGTACAGGGGCGGTATTGAAGCGGTTTTAATAGCCAGACATTAGGCGGTGACGCGTGTTTTTTGTATGTAGATAAGAATACGGCAGGCCAGGGGAGCGGGTAACCGGTTTTGATAGATGTCGTTTAGGAGCAAGAGAGATCACTAAATAAATACTGTTTAAGACAGGCAAACAAACATACACAAACATTTTCCAAATTTGGAAGGATCTTTGACTTTGCAACTGTATAGATTTAAAAAAAAAAGTTTATTTTTTTTAAATTTCATGTTTAGTTTTTACAATTTAATACTAATGCTTTAGATTAAATAATGGCGCAGAAAAAGAAAAAATAAAACAAAAAAATCTGGATAAGCATTAACAACGTTGTTAAGCTATTTTATTATTTTAAAGAATCAGAAAAATTTCATCGCCCTTTGCGTTGCGGCAATGAACTCACGATCGCTCGTACTGCTCTTCCAACTGAGCTAACCGCAAGTTATCGTAGACGATAATATTTTCACGTGAAGGTAGTGGTTTCGATTCCCGCACCGTAAGAGGAGATGAAACTGTTCTGTTTTTTTTAAATATTTACAGTTCGCAGTGCGGCGTAAAGCACTATTAGAAATCATTAAATTTATTATTGTTATTGACAATTATACAGACATATTTTCGGTTATTGTTCTTAAATATTTAAATACCTGTATGATGTTTACATTGATAGATAGATTTTAAGAGAGGTAGGGCATAGCAAAAATGTATACATATATATACAACCATGTACGTTTAACAATTTTCTCCATGGCCCAGCTTTGCCATTCTATTTTGTTCCTAAAGATACTGATCCAGTTATCACATAATCTCACAAAGCCTCGGGGCAAGGGGTCTAACAGGAAATTTGAAATTTTACAAAGCTGCCCCCGCAAATATGTACATGTATGGAAATATACAAGCCTTTGCTTGGCAGTGGCGCATTGATAGGCTAAGGCCGTGTCCCCATTAGGCAAACAGTGTTATGTTCACTGGCTGACTGATTGGTGTATCGGTTCGCTAATCCAATATCAACTAAATGGAGAACTAAAGCATCGATTACCCAAAAATATGTGATAATAACAGTTATACATCGAATTGAATTGTTCCATGACGTCATAAGTGGGCAATTTTTTTAATCATCACAGTGTCGAGTCCCAACTCAGCAACTTCACATCGTTTCATCTCAGTTTTTTATGGTCTTTTTTTTCATATTGCACTTCGAGGTTGACCTCATCTGATCTGATGTTAAGTGGTATTAAGGTTCTAATAGCGACAAGTATAGCTATTACTGGACTTGTCACTCCTACCTTGTTACCTTGAAACCTTGAAGGCTTGATCCCCCCCCCCCCCCCCGTACAACCTTGCTCACACGCAGGCACACAACAAAGCCAAAGTGATTGTTATTTGGGTGCAGTTTTCTGTAAGGTATTTCACCAGTAGGGCGGCTCCAGTTCAAGCGATAAATCGCTATGCCCTACCTTCCTTTAAATTTAGTAAATGACAAATACGCCTTTTATTTTATAACTATTTAAATTAAAACAGTAGTATTGACCCAGACCGCTTCCTTGTACAAAGATTTCTTCTAAAACAAAGTATCATAAAATTGACACCAGACCTAACATGAGCCGTATTTAATAGCCCATGCGATATTTCATGGGGTACACGGTTGTCGTGACGTCATCCATCATAGTGCTATCAATTTCTTTCAACCATATTTATGTACTAAAAGGGATCGTACAACGACACCCAACGATCCAACGAGGGTATTAGCATTTGAAGAGAACGGGGAGAAAAAGCTATGTAATCTAAAATTTAAAAATGATTTTATGACTCTAACAGTAACATTAACTCCGTAGCCGAGAGGCGAGCGGGCCTGACTTTGGCGACCGCCATCTCTGAGGTTCCGGGTTCGATCCCCGGTCGGGTCAATATGGGAAACGAACTTTTCCATATTGTCTTGGGTCTGAGTGTTGTCGTACCGTCGTTGTTTCTGATTTCTGTAACACAAGTGCTTAAGCTACTTACCACAGAATCAGAGCAATGTATGTGATGTTGTCCAATATTTATTTATTTATTTACTCCTGTATTTACAACCAGCATCAACTAACAATTATGGATTTGATGATAGTCACATGTTTCATAAACTTGTTCAAAATTATGCGCCATCACACAACAGGGACCTTGTAATAGATCAGGTTGTATTTTTAAAATGTGAATTTGTCAGTTTTTTGTATTTTCCGGGTTAGTCTATTGACACGAATTAAATTCGCCCGAACATGCGATTCGTCCCCTTTCAATAAAATATTTTTTTGGTAGGCGTTTCGAACAAATGTATTTTAACGCGTGCAAATCGACTCCTTCAAGAATTCGTAGCATGCATTTAGTTTTTGAAAGGACTCGATTCGCACGCAATTTGTGCCAATCGACTATTAACCCATTTTCCCCGAGTACTCTCGATTTTGGAAATGGTAAACAGTGATTTTATAGAAACATCCAAGTTTAAAAATTTTTGCTTTCGGGTACCAACGTAAACTGTACGTACCTACGGCTTACTTTAAAAATCATTGTAAGTATAGCATCAATGTTATTTATCAATATGTCGTGCGACATGTATCGCAGAACGTCGCGCGCTTAATGTTGCCTAGTGGAAACGCGGCTTTACCTTATGATCATATATATATTTCGTAAATCCACAGTTCCATACAAAATTGAAGAAAAAAATAAGTATGAAGATCAGTCAAATTTTTTACTCACCTTTATCTTAGTTTCAAATTTGTCATGACATCGTCACGTCATTGGGCGCGCCTCGTCAGTGAGACAGCGGCGCACGCGCATCGATAAAAGCGACATCCGCTTCCGGGCGCCGCACACGACGTAGCTGTCAAAGAATATTTGGAGAAAGAAGCGACGAATAATCTTTTCTCGAATTTTGCTAAAGATCCTATATAAACTATTGAACAATTTGTATATGGTCAGAAACCGATATTACTTGCTAAACAGTTTGCATAAGTTCATTGTAAGCCAATGTACCTGCTTAGTTAGTGGTAGGTACCGGACCCATAAACTATGTACATGACCCAAGGGTTGACTAGTCAAAAATGCTTTTATCATTAAGTCCACTTTTGAACTTTTTTTGCGAAAGTAACTCGGTCTGTCTGGTGAGTTTTCCCCCTCAAAGCTCTCAAGCGATTTTTATGAAATTTGATATAGGCATACGTTGAACCTCAAGCACGGACAAAGGCTACTTTTTGTTATAAAATAAGGGGGGGATGGGGGTATACCACCTTTGAAAGTGAATATGGGAAAATGTTTATTTTTTAAGTAAGAGATATAAAATTTGGCACAGCTAATCTTCTCTTATATATAAAAATGAATCGCTGTTCGTTAGTCTCGCTAAAACTCGAGAACGGCTAGACCGATTTGGCTAATATTGGTCTTGAAATAATTGTGGAGTTCCAAGGAAGGTTTAAAAGGTTAGAAACTAAAAAAATAGGCGTTACGAAGTTCGCCGGGACAGCTAGTATATGCATCGATTTCTCTAGATATATTTGTTACTCTGTCACACAAAAACTTCTCAATGGTTTTTGATGTAAATTAGTGATATAAGAGATAAGATATTAGATTCACATTAAGGACAGTCTTTTTTTTAAATGTTGAGGAAAACAGCTTATATTTTATTGACTTGTTCCTTATTTAGTTATAATGAATTCTACATATCTAAGAAAATAGAATAAAGCACGTATCCCGACCGGGAATCGAACCGCCTCTTGGCTACGGAGGTCGTCATATTGTGTCTATGAGTGCCTCTGCGTACCGCGAGCATGTGAGCTAGTGTGTACGTGTGTGTGTGTGTGTGTGGTATAAGAGTGTGGTATATAATATTTTTGTCACAATTGTTGAGATGTAGATTCATCGTTGTGTTCTAAGACAAAATTACTTAACACATCTGCACATCAGTTCACCTGCGTTCGTGTAGCGATGTCATTATTAATGAATTCATTAGCTGTGACGCGTGTAATCCGACGGCTGGCATTCGATTAATTTAAATTAATTCAGTTACGCGACTATACCTGTAGGGCGAGGTGATGTTGTGGAGACGGTGACGTCAGATTTGAGGTACTTATACCTTGTAAAGAGATACGTAGTAGATAAAGGCAATATAATAATAGTAACCACCCCAAATTATACCTTCTGTCTTTGACTTAACGGAAAAAATACAGAAACAAATCAAAACTTGATTTCTTCAGGATTAGCCCAAAGCGTCTTAATCATGATGCTTTTTAACAGAAATCAGATATAAATGAGTTAGTTTCATGCCTTGAAAACCTTTGACATGAACTTTAAAAATAATTAACGGGTCCAAACGCGACACGATTTTTATTTAGTAGTTAATACGAACTACTTACTGCCCGACCGTTTCGGTTAGGTTGCACCAACCGTGATCACGAGCCATCAAAATCAAAATGAAAAAAAAACTGTGAGTTTGAATTTAAAATTTAATAAATGTGTATTTTAATATTAAAGGAAAGGAAAAAAATAGATAATGTAATAGTACTTAAAAATATGCAACAAATATAAAAAAAAACAAATATTGAACAGCACATATATTATCACCTACATTGCTCTGATTTCGTGGCAATTAGTATAATCACTTATGTTATAGAAATAAGAAACATCAACGGCACCACAACACCCAGACCCGAGACAACACAGAAAAGTTAGTTTTCCATTTTGACTCGAACGGAAATCGAACCCGGGAAGATATGGCGCAATGTGTCGTGCCCTACCCACGTCGCTATATAAATATACACAGAATGTTTTCCATTTAATTTCCATGTCCCAAATGAGCCATTTTTTACCTACAAGCAGTAATCTAAACTTTCAAAACGAAATCCCGAACATCTACACACGTCGTGACAATGAAAAGCGGAATAAAGTCGCGCCATCGGCAGGCGACTCACGCGCCACATATTAACCGGCAGACGTGACTAGGGGGACGCGATTCAATAATCGCTGTTTTGTTGCCTTACGTTGCTTTGCTTTGAGCTTCGGCTTTTTTCGGGATTCGAATTGCAAATATGTGGGTAAGTGGTGTCTCTCGCGATACAGTTCTAGGCAACACAAACCATTGTAATATCGTTTTATAACATAAAACCTACAGGGATTCCTTAGGAACAGAATTTATATTTTCGTCAGAAGGGAGCAACATCCCTACTAATATTATAAATGCGAAAGGAACTATGTCTGTCTGTCTGTCTGTATGTCTGTTACTCTTTCACGCCTAAACGGCTGAACGAATTTTGATGAAATTTTGTATAGGTATACGTTGAATCTCAAGAACGGACATAGGCTACTTTTTATTAGAAAATAAGGCCCCCCTTACCACCCAACCGCCCACACCCCGGTGGGGGTAATACCATCTTTGAAAGTTTATATGGGAAAATGTTTATTTTTGAAGTTAGAGATATGAAATTTGGCACAAATATAGCTCGAAATTTGGATTATAATATAGACTACTTTTTGTTTCAAATATAAAGGGGTAAAACCGACCATGAAAGGATGTAGTCCACGCGAACGAAGTCGCGGGCACAGCTAGTATTATATAAATCTTACTTAGATTTATATTTTAAATCATTTGTGTATGTGTATGCATCATTGTTTATTTAATAGATACCATAGTGTTATTTTTAATGCTTAATTTAATATTGTTTATTAAATTTCTTTTTTTATCAGAACACTAGTTATTATATCTTTTCACTAGTTATTTATGCACTTTCTTCAGTATTACCGCATCCATACAAACTATCTGCATGACCCAAGAGTTGACTGGTAGCTATCTACCAGTAACGCCTATGCGTTTCTAGAAGGTGCTCACTCAATCCACACGCACAAAAACGCTGCTGGATTGAACGGCTCATGTGCTTTTACAGTCGACAACACGTCAAGGTAAGCAATTGCAGTTCGATATTCGTTCTTATGCGCACGACATAAGGGTGGTATGCAGTGGCGGCTGGTGGGTTATCGAACTGGTGGTGCACTACACTAAAATATTAAAAATTAGAAAATGAATAACCAATTGATATATAATATGTTTATTTTTTATACATTAAATCAATGCGAGCTGTCAATCATGGCTGCCATCGCCCCGTGCCCATTCCGGCCGGCCAATTCATCAAACATCGGGTGCTCTCGGTAATCTTCGGTTCGCTCGTGAGGCGCTCGAAAACCGACTCATTACTCGGTACATTTCTATGAACTATCTTTTGTTTCACGCATCTGGCGTATTAATTCGTATCTCATACAAGTTGTATTAGCAGTCCTCGTGCACTCGCCGAAGCGCACGAGAATTTGTCTTTACAGGAAAATAAGTCTCAATAGGTAAGTAAAGCGCTCAAACTGTTTCACAAATGGAAATTAATTTTTTTATACGTTTTTGTATGTTTAAAAAATAAATATTAAAATGAATGAAATAAAGATGAAGTAATATTTTGAAATTTTTAAATCTTTTGAATTGGTGGTTCAGCGCACGAGCGCACTTAAGGTACAGCCGCCACTGGTGGTATGGAGTCCAAAGTTTGTAGTCTGAAGCGCTTTTGTCTGTACCACGCACTCTGCCAGCCGCAATATCATCAAGTGTTAGGGCAACAATTTTGCAGTCAAGCAAATTCGGAACTTAGTTTATTTATATAAATTTCTTCACGCATCAAAACCAGTTGCGAACGGTTTAAAGCGGACCCCGATGGGACTTCATAAATATGTGATACAATCCATATGTAACTGCAGTCCAGGAACTAAGAAAGAATGACATATAAGGAGCTTAATATGTATTATGGACCATATGAGAGCTATAGAAGAACTAATACACACATCATCTTACGGTGTCATAGACATTTTTGAAGAATTTTTTAAGAGAGGTATGGCATAGCGATTTATCGCTCGAACTGGAGCAGCCCGACTGGTGAAATACCTCCACCTTACAGAAGACCGCAGCCAAATAACAATCACTTCGGTGTTGTTGTGTTCCTGCGTGTGAGTAAGGTTTCCAGAGCTCCTGGGGGGTGCTACATTAGTAGCAGGGGTCAAGCCTTCAAGGTAAGGGTGACAAGTCCAGTAACAGATTTATTATGCTGTACTTGTCACCCTTAAGCTAGGACCTCTTTACCACTTAACATCAGGTGGGATGAGGTCAATCTTGAAGTGCAATATAAAAAAAAAAAGAAGTCTTGTTGATTCTGTAGAGGGGTATGGAGAGGTTTGTTCGTGTTGACTACAAGATTTTGAATTTATTTTATCTCAAATAAAAAAAAATCTTAAAACAGCGGTTTGTTCGACAATACAGACACTCCAATTTTATTTATATGACGTAAAGGTTTAGTGAGTTTTAGCGTATAAATAAATATTAGACCACATCACATATAGTATGGCGATGCTAACGGATATGATATTACGGTATCAAATCCGTTGTCAGTCATCGTGATATGAGTTCGTCTCCTGCTTACCATCAGACTGGGAGGAGCAAATATACTGTGCTCCTATAAAAAAACCTTCCGGACTGGTCATATTCATATTCTTTCCTAGTGTTCAGGCTGGTTGCAGCCGCGTGATTTCCCAGCGGCTCCTAAGTTCGCCGATTGCCTCGTGTCTGGGCGACCTTCGATGGCCAAGTTCATGAACTCTTAGGGAACGTGTGAATACTGTCTGCCTCTCGGTTGTAAGCCTGAAAGGGAAAATGGAAGCCTTTCAATCAATAAAGTAACTTTTTTCCGAACATTGTACGAGAAGTATGTTGGAAACATCCTTGCGTGGTTTGGTAAAACTATTATAGCCCAACTATAGCTTAGAATAATTCATCTCCTTCAATAACTGGCAAAGTCAAAGTCAAAGTCAAAGTCAATCTTTTTTATTCACATAGATTACATTAGTAATACTTATGAATAGTCTCTATATAAAGCAAATGAAGCTACCTCCGGTTCGGAACATATAACTAAAGAGAAGATACCGGCAAGAAACTCAGCAGTTTTTTTTTACAAATGAAAGCTACACTTATTATTAATTTTGCACTAAGACACACGCGGTTAGCTCAATTGGAAAAGCAGCACGCAAGATACGTGAAGGTCGTGGGTTCGAGCCCTACGAGCGAGTGTGACGCTACACACATAGAAAAATTGTAAAAATCTTAAACAGTATTTTTCAACATACGACATTTTTTTTTCTTTAGGTGCCTATAGTTATAATATAATAAAATGAATTTTCACTAAGCTATAGTAAAAAAAAATCTATTTCTTTATAATAATTAAAGTTTGCTAGTGCGGCTTGTAGCGTTATGAAATTTTACAAAATCGATTAATGAAGTGTACATATAAAAATGTATCTAAAACAAAACTCCCTATTTAAAAGATGAACCTAAGGCCCGGCGCACACGTACCAGCTCGGTGACAGCTGACAGCCGCACACGTTCGCGCAATCAAAGGGGACGCGCCGCGCGACGTGACCGAAGAACTGCGCTGAAACAAAATGTCAGATAAACTGTTTAATGTACTTTTAAGTACGTATTTTTATATTAAGTAGGTATCTTCTAAATGTTCTATAACTTCTGCTGCATTTTATTTCCTTCTGATGCAGATGAGCAATTATTTCAAGATTGTAAAAATACCTACAAGCTTATTCTCAACCATTAATGTTGTTCACACAGTACATGAGTTTATTACATTTAAAAAAATCATTGACATCATACTAGTAACATCGGGACAGGTGAAACTAAATAAAAGCTCGTAAAAATTGTATTGACTAAACTTTTAAATTTAGTTTGTTATCTAAGTTAAGTAACGAGTTTCATTACAGTCTCTTTCCAAATTAAATTATGTACAATACAGTACTATTTTTTTCGTGGTTTCCAAATTATAGAAGGGCAGCACTCGCGATACGTGAATATCGTAGGTTTAGATACCACGTCGCAAAGGAAGATAAAATGTTTCTGTTTCTTAAAAATATTTATAGTTAGCTAGTGCGGCGTGAATCCCTATGAAATGTTGTGAAAATCTAAACAGTCGAAGTATTTTTCAACTTATGACAGTTTTTTTCCCTGTAGGTTTAAAAAAAATAATGTTTACAAAGGTACAGTCAAAGCTCACGTTAGGCGTCTACTATTTGGATTTTGTACCGAGCCTATGTCGTTGGCATAAGAACTAATATCGACCTGCAAGTGCTTACGTTGATGTGCTGTTGACAGAATAAAGGACCGAGTGACAGATTGTCTGGGTGATGTCGCGATAGCATATATGACAATGTGTGATTTATTGCTCTCACGATAACAGAACTGTTATCATAAACAGATCATTCATTTTTGAGTTTGATAAAACTGTGTTATTATCTCTCATTTTACATTTTGTTAAATTGACCTCATCCCATCTGATGTTAAGTGGTAATGAGCTCCTAGCTTAAGGGTGACAAGTACAGCATAATAAATCTGTTACTGGACTTGTCGCCCTTATCTTGTAGGCTTGATCCCTGCTACTAATGTAGCACCCCCCAGGAGCTCTGGAAACCATACTCACACGCAGGAACACAACAACACAGAAGTATAGGTTAAAAAATACGAAAGTTGCGACCTGCGACCGATAGTAGTAAAGAATCAGTGAAAAATGTATAAAAAGCAAGTATAAAAAACAGTATGTACTGGCGGCTAGTGTTAAATATAAAGATCTCAATCATGTAATTATCTTACAGATATTATATATAGGACAATATTAAACTTTTATATGTTTTTTTTTATCTATAAACTCAATTATATGAATTCTCTCTATATAATACATACTTCATTAAAAAACTCAGATTCAGTTTTCACTTTGTGTTTAATGTTAGCACAATGGATGTTCACAAAACAATGCTACCTTGAAAATCCCTTACACAAATCCGTCATAAAAGTGTCGTCGACCCGCCCTTAGAAAACAATAACTATCATAAATCAGAGGGAAAGTTTAATAAGGCGGCCACTTCGCAGCGAACTCGTCCGTTGGACCACAGCCTAAATATTCACAGTCTAGAAGGTGTAGGAAGAAACGACTGCAATTATGCGCTTAGACGCGAGATGTGCCTGTATCTAACAGGCTATGACACAATACTAAATAACTTGATATATTATCTGGCAACCTCCGCTCCGTTCTGCATTAGGTACTTGCTACAGAATTGGAGTAACGTATATGATATTGTCCAATATCTATGTCTCAAGAAATGTCTCTCCTAAATATGGAAATAAATTAAAACTTTATAAAATTTTAGTTGTGTAATAGATACATAGTACTAAATTGATTAGTTTGATTAAAAATGGCCTATTTTAAGCAGCAAATGCTTAATAAATTGAGATAATTTATAATGCGTGGCAAAGTTGAAATAGGTTAAAAAACCTTAAAATGGCGGATTTAAAGGCAGCCAGACGAAAAAAAAAAAAGTTTTAAGTCCTTTAATTTTAGCTTTAGCTGAGAACGTAAAGAGAACACGTTTCTGTTTCTATTAAGTAGAAAAAAGAGCAGTATGAAAATCCAGTTTACTTATAAGGCTTTTTTAAAGAGGAATAAAACGGCATTTAAAAAAACCCTCGAAATTATCTTGCTATTAACACATTTTTAGGTTGGTTAACCACATGCCTAAGGGCACCTTAAAACAATGATTCATGGTGTGTGGTGCCAAAGTTTTTATTTTAACTCTTGGACTTTGCTAATTTTTAGACTGTGGCTGACCGAGTTGTAGTTCAACGTTTACATTTGAAGAATCTGGAGTTTTGTTGTTTGTGCAGATTTGATGTTACAGAGTGGGAGATGGCAGCTGGTTTAAGTTTTGTGATGTATTTTAAGAAGTTTAAATTTGTACTGAGATTTGTGGCAAAGATAACAAGGACAGACAACTTATTTTTTTTTATCAATTGTTTGGCATGCTTCACACAATAGATAGATAGATAGATAGATAGACAATACTTGACTTCAACGTATTTTTTTTTTGTTTTTTATAGTAGCGCAATATATTGGCTCCTCCCAGCCTGATGGTAAGCAAGAGAGGAACCCACATCTACCCCTTAGCATCGCTATACTGCCCGCAAGATGTTTCTTCACGCTCTTTTTGCTCCATGTCAAAAAATTAACACTTTAGATTTATGTATACAAGTGATTCCTGAATCAATTAAAACTAAAATGTTTTTACACTATCTAACAAGATCCTAAATAATCGGGTAAGCCTTAAAACAGATCCATACTGTACATATGCCAGGATAGACGATAGGGGGATTATCATGATAATATGTTGGCGTTACGGATTACAGCTTTCTTGTACGAATAAACTCCGAGCTAGGCTGTAGACGAACGTTACTTTTAGCAGGAACTATCGATATTTTTTGACATTCATAGAACCAACTGAATTAACCTGCTTTATAAAAACTTTGTACATAAAAACGTTTATGTATCATGCATAAAGACAACAAATCAAAACCACTGGTCACATACATGACACTGGAAGAATACTATCCCTCTGCCCTAAAAATTCAGGTTGAACATCTTCCGAGAAACCTCGTTCTGTAATAAATATCATCTTGATTTTGTGTCTAAATTTAAGTCAAGGGCAGCCCATATAAAAAAATCCATACTTATATTATATTATAAATGCGAAAGTAACTCTATCTGTTTGTTTGTTTGTCCGGCTTTTATGCCGAAACCACTGAACCGATTTTGAAAAAAAAATGGTAGAGGATACTTTAACTCTTCAACCACATTAAAAGGGGATGGCGGTTATACTGCCCTAAAAAGTTTATATGAGAAAATGTTAATTTTTTAAGTAAAATATATAATATTTGGCACAAATATAGTTCGAAACTTGGAGACAGTACGAAAACGGAAGAAACCAAAATCTCGCTCTCACAGCAACCCGTCTACTTTACAGTTCCCTTCTTCCCTCTTGCCTTAAGCGGGTTAAAAAAATAAACCGCCCAGTCGCTTTGCCTTAGACAAATTTTTAATTCAGAGAAATAAGGAATCTCGCGCAAGCTGTCTCGAGATCTCTCCAGAGGCTCTTCTGAGGACGTCGGGCAACCGTACGTTTTCTTTAGCGAATTAGCTCAGGAATGCCTTAAGTGGAGGTAAGAAATTGCTGTAACGTGCTTGCTTGCGTTACTAAAGTGAGGTTAGTTTTTTGTTGCTGGTTTTGGTGGCTTAAGTTGAGTGGCTGGAGTTTTTTTTTTTATATTTAATGGTGACTAGGCTTCGTTAGCGAAGTTTATTTATGCCAATGTTGCGTGAGGGTTGACATTATTTCATGATAGAGGACGGGCGTTCGGTGGTTTATTGTTTCACAAAGAGCTAGTGTAGGTCAATAATCTGTTTTAAGCTCTTTTAGAAGCACAAAGGTAACAGATATGGTCTAATAAGTTATCCACGAAGGCAGTAATGAAGAAAGAAATAATTTGAGTATGCAAACAACAGCGCTGTTTGAAATTACTGAAAATATTTCTTTCAGCAACATTCCTAGGAAATGTATTGCTATCAAAAAGTAGAAGTGTCAGTCAAATGACTTCTGTAATACAAGTGCTTTAGCTCCTCAACCTTTAAGAGTGGTAGGGCATAGCGATTTATCGCTCGAACTGGAGCAGCCCGACTGGTGAAATACCTCCACCTTACAGAAAACCGCAGCCAAATAACAAACTTCTGTGTTGTTGTGGAGCTGCGCGTGAGTACGGTTTCCAGAGCTCCTGGGGGTGCTACATTAGTAGCAGGGGTCAAGCCTTCAAGGTAAGGGCGACAAGTCCAGTAACAGATTTATTATGCTGTACTTGTCAGCTTTAAACTAGGACCTCATTACCACTTAACATCAGATGGGATGAGGTCAATCTTAATAGATAAAAAAAATAGCTTACGGATTTTATCAATATTTTTTATAGAAGTCTCATTGTACTGAAGTTGCTTAATATCTTGTTACAGGGTTTTGTTTACGCAATTGTATGTTTAGGTTTTTTATAAATCAAAATACTCGAGACTTGTTGTTTGGAGTTTTTATAACGCTGTTGTGGCAAGTTTAGTGGCGTTAGATGTAGATCAATGGTAACAGTATATCAACTAATGGTACAGATATAATTTTGTTCGACTCTTTTATTTGTTCTGGTACATTAAAATAAAATCTTGAAATGGAACTGCTTTAGTCAGTAATTTTGTTTAGTTCCGTATATGTTTACAGGTCAGATTACATCTTCAAAATAATATGATGATGCTTTATAAGTATCACCGGTGACTTAAATGATTAAGTAAAGCCGTTTATCCTGGTATTGTAATAGGATGAGAAAGGGCTATACTCTTGTGATTACAAGAATTATGTAAATTTATGTTTGTGAGCGGTTTGGAAGGAAGAACAGGAAGTCCAAGAAAGATATGGATGGATAATGTGAAATATTAAAAAAATGAAGAGGATATGAATAGTTCTGAGACGGTTAATAGAGACGCATTGAAAAAGCACACATAGTATGATAATCCTTAATAATTTGAGAACAGTACAGGATAATGATGATGATGATGATCAACTAAGCAATCATATCCAATATCTACTCACAGACCCAAACGTACTGTAACTTGAAACAAAGTTATTACTTGAAGGTGCATTTGTAGGTACATCTATCTTTAAATAAGGTGAAGCGGAAAGCTTATTCCCATTTGCGTCTTCAAAAGCAACCAACATCGATACTTATCGAACACCGTTCAGAAATGCAAAAAAAAAAATACTCACAAAATCGTAAAAACCACATTCGCGTTTCTGAGTCCCCATAAAATATTCAATGGATCACATTATGCATTGGGACTCTAAGTCGAAAAATCAATATCGCTTTTGTAGTAGGAAAGATTTTCTTAGCGCCTTGTCATAAATATTTAAAGAGACCGAGTTTTGCCGTATTTCTGTGAGCATACAGAATGTACTGTGTTATTTTTTCATTATAGGATTACAGGCGGTCAGTCGGTTTTGCTGTTTACTTAACATGAGAAAACTACGAGGGTGCTGTTTCTGGGAAATGATTGTATGGCATCAATACATAATTACTTACAAAGCTAATGACTATTGTAAGCTCATTGTCGACGTTAGGCCGATTTTAATGTAACCTTATTTTGTCACTTATTTATTTGAAGAAATAAAATTCTATGTTAATTTCGAAAAGAACATGTTCTTTTGTATTTTCACTTGTTTTTTTTTCTGGCACTTCATGTGGCAGGTTTTTTTTATTTTTTCGGTCTTCATTTTATGTGTTGCTATTTTTTATTATTATAATATATTTTATTCATTTAAGAAAATATTTTTTATACAATCCACACCTTTTTATATATTTTTTTCTAATTCTTATCTAAGGTTAGTAAAATAATTTAAGGTTGATTAATTAATTTTTACTGTTTCAATGGTATAGTTAAAGAGTAAGGCTTAAACCCCGGAGGTCGTGGGTTCCAATCCCGCTGGGTACACTGCCACTTTGTTACATTTCCGCAGTTAGCGTTTTTTATAAACTGACTAGCGGTCTCGGCGAACTTCGTTTCGCCTTAAAGGATTTTCCCGTTTTTCTGTGGAAATTTTTCCTGAAATTTCTTTGCTATAAACCTCACGGAGCCCGAGACCTTTCCAATGAATGCAAAACCGTGGAAATTGGTTCGTGCGTTCAGGAAGGAAAACCCGACTTATTTTTATATAGTAGATTGTCCGAAAGTTATGATCTTTGGAAGGAAGGCACGTCAGGCCGGTAGTCCTCGGCGATGATCCATACCTATAGGTCTGGTTCTCTTTGTGTAGGTAAAGTAAATAAATAATATGTTAGAATAACAGGATATCATCATCATCATCATCATCAGCCTGTTGCAGTCCACTGCTGGACGTAGGCCTTTCCAAATGTTCGCCACTTCGCTCGATTTTCGGCGACTCTCATCCAGCTCCTGCCAGCCGTCCTGCGCAAATCGTCACTCCACCTGGCCTGAGGGCGTCCTACACTACGTTTACCGAGGCGTGGTCTCCACTCCAGAATATCAAAGAATGTTTATCCCGAGAGAACGCAAAAAAGTCGCGAGAAAGAGCTAAATAAAAAAAGTTATTTGAAACTAAACTATATTAGCTTACTGAGCTAATGCCGCAGCTTGGCACAGAAACCGTTGCGAATGGATTGGCCAACGTTCGCGCACCGTTTGCGTTACGTTTGCGTTTCGTTTGCGTTCAGTTTGCGTTGCCAAAACTTTGGCGGCGGAGTCGAGAGCGTTTTCAACTTTTTAATTAAGTTGCGCAAGTTTCCGTCAACATTTGGAGATGTTGATTAATGGATACATGCACTTGGTTTTTGTTGGGATAGTTTATGTGGTGCCGGAGACGAAAATATTTTTTTTTTATTAAGTTAAGATGACTTCTTTTTTTTTCATTTAAAGGTTGTTAGATTCAGAAAATCAGACCATATTCGAATCCACGACTTTCAGATCTACTACCTACTCTAGCCAACTGACTTAACTGCACGTTGTTGTGGGAGTCGATTTTTAGGCAAAAAAAAGTTGAAATTTAACTGTGTCTCGAAAATATGTGAAATTCGTTAGTGCAAGGTTACGCACTGACAAAAACTTTAAAATCTATTCTCAAACGAAATCTATTTCTGTACAATGTACATGCCGCATAAATTAGGTTATTTTAGGAGAGAACACGTTCCGATCATGTTACAGTTTTTCAAAGATTCCGTGGAGTTGGTCAATGTCACTGAGATCAACCAATTGGCGGTTTGTACTGAAAAAGTAACGAAAACCTATACAAACATTATATTAAGTAGGGCTTTTTGTAGACCTTAGGCCTTAGATTTTCTTTGATGTAGGTTTTTATCTTATGCAACCTTATTTCTTAAAACTTAAACCTTTACTTTTTGACTAAAAAACCTGTCAGTTGTACATACGTCACATTATCATAAATTATTCTCAAAGCTATCGCAGAATATTTTAAGTTCAATAACCTGTCTACAGTCTTTTTTCCTAAAAGTATTATATTGTATGTATTAAGTAAAAAAAAATTACTCATAAATCTCATAATTTATGATAGATTCATCACCCACACACATCCCTACAGACCAATTCTAGGCATTAGTCGTTCCTATAGCCCGCAACTGAGCGCAAACTTCAGCTTTTCTCATCCAATATCTGCCCACTGATTTGTGAATAACGTAACTCCACCTAACAGTATGTCTTGCTCGTCAAGCTACGCTAACTAGTCAAAAAATTTAAGAAACAAAAAAAGCTCCAGAACTGTGTATCTAATTAGGCTGCTGGAAAAGCGGTACTGCCCAACGTTTTCATCAAAACTTAAAAAGCAAAGTCCATACGCGTAAACAAGAAGTACAAAAACTTAAAAGAAGCGTAAGTAGGTGAGTAGCGGAGTTTGTGGACGGGAGCCTCCTACATGAACAGTTTAAATGTGCGGTATTAAAAAGAAATCCGAGCTGTAAGGAAGTGCCGAGTCTTGCTTCAGAGTAAGGATGGTATGTTATCGATGATTGTTTTAATTTTTTTTAGCTCAGCCATTGCAGAATGAACTATAACACTGTGTCTTTGTTGTTCTATAAAATTGCTCACAAAATGGAAAACATCCTTAAATTTTAAATCAGCCACAAGCGCTTCCTTTGTAAGCTAGAGATGTATTAATTATTTACTGCCAAAACGCATTTTGTTTTGTTTCCTCTACTTTTATAGTTAATAGTTTTGTATCCAAAAAAAACCTCGAAACTTGCGCGATTAAAACGTAACTGGGCTTGACCATTAAGACCAATTAATTTTTAATACTAACTAGCTGTCCCGGCGAACTTCGTAACGCCTATTTTTTTAGTTTCTAACCTTTTAAACCTTCCCCGGACCTCCACAATTATTTCAGAACCAAGATTAGCCAAATCGGTCTAGCTGCTCTCGAGTTTTAGCGAGACTAACGAACAGCGATTCATTTTTATATACAAGACTAGCGGACCCGACAGACTTCGTCCTGTCAATTAGATTTGACTCTAAATTTTAGTTAGAAAACGTTGGTACTGGAAAAACAAAAGGGCTGTCTTTACAGTTTTCCCGGCAATTATTCGAATTTGTCTCGCCGTAAAAACCATCCTTGGACTTCAGCGAACATTTAAAAAAAAATTGTCAAAATCGGTCCAAGCGTTGTCGAGTTATGCGCTTACCAACACATTTTGCGATTCATTTTTAAATAATAGATTATTATTTTATGCAATGGACTACTACTTTAGTTTGAGACCAGCTCACTAGTGTGATAGTCTAGTATTTTTTTATTATTTTGTTAATCAATCTGATCTGTAAAACAGCTGGTAAGATTATATTTATTATGATTAGAGTATATGTAAGTAGGTATACAGTTTTTCTACATGCTCTAAAGCATGCAACATATTCAGAAACATGCATAATGCAAAAAATCAAACGTGCAATCTGATCATCTTCTTTAATGCAGCGGAAATAGCAGATCGCTTACGTCTATACTAATATTATAAAGAGGAAAGATTTGTACCTATTTTTGTATGTTTGTATGTTTGTGATGAATAGGCTCAAAAAGTACTGGGCCGATTAAAAAAATTCTTTCACCAATAGAATGCTACATTCTTCCAATTTGATATAGGCTACAAAATTAGGGATCCTTGGTAAAATTTTAAAAATTTCAACAGAAAAGCGGGAAGAATTCTCTAAGGCGAAACGAAGTTGGCCGGGACCGCTAGTTTGTTAAAAATCAAGAACAGAAAATTCATCGATATACCCCCATCCTTACTTGTCTCCGAAGACGATAAAGAGGGACGGATATAATGTAGTGCTTTCAAACACTGAGACGAAGTTTGCCTACGAACAGCAGACAAATGACAACGGGCCTGAGGCGGCTGCGATATTAGAAGCCTTTAACATGGGAAAAATAGCAACTTTTACTAGAGGTACTTTGTGATGTTCAAGTCACGGGATTAGAGGGGTTTTAGAAACGTACAGAGGGCTTACGTAAGATATTTATATCATTTCAGTGACCTGCTTTCTTAAGTACTTAACTTGAGTTCATTGGATTGTGAAGTTACTATTTTTGAAGCGACGACCTCCGTGGCCGAGAGGCGAGCGGCCCGGACTTTGGCGTCGCGCTATTTCTAAGGTCCCGGTCGGGTCAACATGGGAAACGAACTTTACCATATTGTCTTGGGTCTGGGTGTTGAGGTACCGTCATTGTTTTTGATTTCTGTATCACAAGCTAATTACTTCAGAATCAGAGCAACGTATGTGATGTTGTCCGATATTTATATTTGTTTATATATTTGAAACTTCTCTTCCATACGATTGGTATTGCTTTTAGATCAACTCATTCTACTTTCTGACGTTTTATGATCAGCTACTAAGCTTTCTTGAGATTACAGATAATGCCTCGATGGTGTTATGGTTTCAGTACTTAGATATGAACTCGGGGTCTTGGGTTCGCTTTTCGCATAGATAAAAAAAAATTTATGAAGATACAGAAAAAAGTCATCTCCCCTTGTAGTGTGGGATGGTGAAGAAAGGAAATGTTTTTTTCTTTAAAAATATTAACATTTTGCTGATACTGTGTGATACACTATAAAAATTGTAAACTTCTTATCAAGCAAAGTATGTTTTTGGATTTATGAAACAATATAGCTTGAGTTTGTGATAAATATTATATTTAACTTAACCATCACAGAGCCTGTATGTGTGTATTGGTGCAAAAAAGTTTTAAGTTCAGCTTTTTTTGTTTTGAAGTCTTCGTTGTGGTAGCTTCATTTGTTCTATGTTAAAGTTTCATTAACATGACTGATATATTTTATATGAACAAAAAGATTTCTCAGTCTCATTAATTCATTCTCATTCTCTGATCAGAATAGATCTGCAATATGAATTCAACAGTCATCTGTGTTGTGTTAACACAATTTTCAGGGATTTTTTCTATAACCTACTTCAAGATTGACCTCGTCCCACCTGATGTAAGTAGTAATGAGTTCCTAGCTTAAGGACGAAAAGTAAAGCATAGTAAAACTGTAACTAGACTTGTCGCCCTTACCTTGAAGGCTTGACTCCTGCTACTAATGTAGCACCCCCCAAGAGCTCTGAAAACCTTACTCACATGAAAGAACACCACAACACCGGAGTTATTGTTATTTGGCTACGGTCTTTGTAAGATGGAGGTATTTCACCAGTCGGGATGCTCCAGTTCAAGCAATAAATCGCTTTGCCCTGCCTCTCTTAAATAAACTATTATTTTAAATAGACGCTCAAACTTTACACTTAAACCAAACTCCATGCATAAGACTGTGATGGTGCACACTGGAAGCTGTGAGAAAGAATTGTCGACGACATTTGTCGCGACCGTTTGAGATCCGCGAGCACTACCGTTCCGGAACTTACCGAAATGACGGAGGAATCTTCTTCGAGGTTGAGTAAGGATCAGAAGTCGTGTCTATTTGTTTTGTATCAGTATGTCGTTCAGGCCTAGCATGCCACTAGCCACGCGACTAAATTTTATCGCGCTCTTAACAAACGTCAAAATCGATTGAACTCTGTGCGTCAGCTGCCGATTGGCTTAAAACACGAGTGCGGTGTGCTATTAACCAATCAACAATATCGAAACTTTTGTCGTCTCGTGCGAAAAATTTGACGTATTGAGCAATACTAAGGAGATTTAAAATACATGTTTTAAATCAAACATTTACAAACAGTTAGAACAATCAAAAACTATTCGATACAATGTAAATACTTAGGAGTGTTGGCTCTTAGATTATATGTTGCATATAAAAACGTTCACACTATATAATCAATAAAACTGCATCAAAATCCGTTGCATAGTTTTAAAGATCTAAGCATATATACGGATAAACATAAAAAGCGACATTGTTTTTATACTATGTAGTGATGACAGCTTTTAAGTGACAAGCTCTGCTAAGTCAACCATAAAGTATAGAAATACTTGGAGTACGCGTATATAACAGATAGATAGATAGATATAATAAATATTCTTTCTGATAGTGACTTGGACGACACAGTCAAATCAAACACAACTGAGTTTCTCTGTAATAAAAGATATGTTTTCGTTATTTTACAAATAAGCCTATAAGTACATACAATAAATGGTGAACAAAACATTAACAAAACAAACTTTACCTGTAATAAAAGAAACGACATTTAATGTTATTAATAACAATGTCGTATCTCAAATCACTATTTTATATAAACTTAAATGAATTATGCAACAAATAAAATTATTAAATTATCATAACGTTAATTGACGTTTCATTTTATATTTCTTATTTTACCACAAATTGTAGAACGAATCCGTGAAGGTTTATTGCGATGAGGCGTGAGCTATAATTGTAAGAAAATCATATTTTCGTTACATCTCCCCCCCCAGGGATGATATAACAATAACGCCACTCACTCAATATCTTCATAGCTTTCAAACGCAGGTGCTGGAGTTAGTTTCGAGATATGGAAGAAGTTCGACTCAGATTTTCTGTGTTTAGTATTTATCTTAAAAATTGAATTTGATATTTTTTCTATTATTTGAAAAGGTCCGACTCTCAATTCGTCGAGCTTTTTCCTATTAAGTTTGTTCCCATTATCCACAAAAACGGTATCCCCAACTTTGAAGTCCAAATGACTTCGGTGTCTATCGTATCTCATTTTGTTATAATTATGTGATCTTAATGTATTTTCCATAGCTTTTGCTCTATCTTTAATCAAATCATGATATGTCTTTTCAAGTTTCAGCTCATTTGGCAATATTGTAGCATCTGTGCCATTTAGAAGATACTCTGGAGCATAACCAGTGACAGTATGCTCCGTTTTGTTGTAGTTTTTTATACAATTTTGTGCTATAGTTGTCCACGCCATTTTAGTTTGACTTTCGTTTATCTTGCATCTAATTTTATTCACTATCGTTTGATTTAGCCTTTCGTTTAATCCGTTTGAGAAGGGCGAGTCCACAGCAGTAAAAATTATTGTAATATTTCTTTCGTCCAAATAATTCTTAAATTCCCTTGAATTAATCCCCGGATATTGGTCTGAGAGTACCATGTCAATATTGTTGTTTTCCGCACAGTTTCTCACTAATTTAATAAAATCGTTTGCATTTTGTGTACTCGACGTCAAAACATAAGCGTACCTTGTGAAATGATCCGTTAACAGGTGCAAGTATCTTTTTGTGGACCTTGAGCCACCAAATCCCCCGATTGTGTCAATTGAACAGATCTCAAAGGGTCTTGTGGCAGGACCTAAATGGGACAATAATCCATATTTGTTTCGTCCTCTTGATTTGTTCTTTATACATATTATACAATTTTCACAGATTTTTTTTATATTTTTTGTTATATTTTCTGCTGTGTACCATGAACTGATCATTCTTTGCATTTGTGCTACTCCTATGTGTCCTAGGTCTGCATGCACATCTTTCATTAATTGTATACTAAATTTTTCCGTCAAAATTATCTTTTCTCTTTTCTTGTCTTTCTTGTAATAAACGTTGTTTTTTGTTATTAACTTGTCTTTTTTGTTCTGTATTTTTTCATTATTTTCTTGATCTTTTAAAATATCATTTAGTGTTATTATATTTACTATTTTCAATTGTTCATCTAGGTTTTCATTTTCTTCTAGGACTGGATTTCTGCTTAGGCAGTCAGCTTCTATATTGTATTTTCCTGGAGAATATTTAATTTGGAAATCATATTGTGATAAGTAGTATGTTAGGTCTCCCAACTCTTCATCGGTTCTTGACTTTATATTCATATTCTCCAAGGGCTTATGATCTGAAAAGATAGTGAATTTCTTACCTATTAACAGATGCTGCCAATACTTTACACATTCCTTTATAGCCAAACATTCTAAGTAAATAGCTTTTTTTCTTTTTTGGACTTCATTCAATTTTTTTGAGAAGTATGCTACTGGTTTTTCTTCATTATTTCTCTGTGGTTGTTTTAAGACTGCTCCAACCCCTAGAATACTGGCATCTGTGTATATGTGGATAGGTAAGTTTGGATCAAAAATGGTCAATATTGGATGAGAACATAAGATTTCTTTCATTTCATCAAATGACTCTTGGCATGCTTGAGTCCAGTTAAAGTTTTGTCCTTTTCTTAGAAGGTTATGTAATGGTTCCAATTTTATTGCTATTCGGGGCACATACTTATGATAAAAGTTTATTTTTCCTAAAAACTGTCTCACATTTTTCCTCGTCTTTGGGGTAGGGAAATTTTTTATTGATATTAAGTTGTCTTTTAGAGGTCTGACTGAATTATTCTGTATTATGTGTCCCAAGTACTTGACTGAATCGGCTGCGAACGTGCATTTAGAAAATTTTAATCTAAAACCTTCACTTTTTATAGCTTGGAATAGCTGTTCTAGATGTTTGACATGATCTGAAAAGGATTTTGAGAATAATAATAAGTCATCAATGTAGCATACTGTGAAATCTTGAAGTTTGTGTTTCCGTATTATATTACACATAATCCTCTGAAATATAGCTGGTGATGTTTTTAAGCCAAATGGTAAGCACGTCCATTGATAATGGCCCTCTTGGGTAACGAACGCAGTTTTGTGTCTGTCTGTGACACGCAAAGGTATTGACCAAAATGCTGAATTTAAATCCAGTGTGGAAAAAACCTTGCAATCTCTTGTTTTTACTATTAGGTCCTCAATGAGTGGGAACGGTTGTGATTGCGGAACGACTATTTTGTTAAGGTCTCGAAAATCAATGCACAATCTTGACTTTCTATTTTCATCTCTTTTATAAGCTAATGTAACTGGAGCTGCAAATGGACTATATGATTCTTCTATAAGTTTTTTTTCCAATAATTTTCCAATCTGAGTTTCAATTTCCTTTTTATCTTCAATTGTACAACGATATGGCCTTTTACTGCAATATTTGTCTATCGACAGATCAATATGCGCTTCATAATCCGTTACCATTCCAATGTCATATTTGTCCTTCGCAAATACAGATTGATTGTTCAATATTAAGTCATCAATAACTGCTTGCTGTTGATAGTCTAGATGATTAACCCAAATTTTGAAGTTGTCTTTGGTAAAGTTTTCATTAAAGTTTATTAAATTATCAGATCTAATTTCCTTAGAAATTTCACTGTCTGACTTATTTGTTTCCTTAGAAAATATTTCATATCTTTTTTTAGGGACATTTTGAATAATTTCTAATTTTTCATTCTGAGTTAAGAAGAATTCTTTTATACAATCAAGTCCGATTAAAAAATCGTAATCAAAATGTTCATTATCTATAACGAAAACATTCATACTTTTTTCCACATTAAACATTTTTATGTTTAGTGCTACCATGCCCTTTGCCTTTTTAACGCCATTAATCGTTTTTAAATTAGTACTGCCAAGATATTTGGATTCATTATTATTTATCTTTAATAACTTTGAATTTATCAATGACACATTAGAGCCAGAGTCATAAATTCCAAACACTTCAATATTTCTATTTAGTACTAATTTTACTTTAATTAACGGCGGCACTATTAGTTTTTTGGGTCCTCAGACTGTAGTTCACATTCCAATTCTGAATTATTAATATGTTTTATTTGTTTATTACTTCTTTCATTCCCAGTATCCGTTTTTGTTTTGAACCAACAGGAAGCTTCTGAATGATAGCGTGTCCCTTTTTCTAAACTTTCACAAATACTGCATTTTTTCTTTATTTGTTTAGTGTTTTCTTCTTCTTTTTTTGTACTTTTTTTCAATGTATTTTTCACTGTAGTGAAAGCTTTACAAGTTTGGATTTGTTTATGATACTGTGATACGGCTTGATATTCCTCAGGAATCAAGAATACTTTGTCTTTTTGTGTAGTAATTGAGGTTATGGCAATAAAGTTAGACTTTCCGTCTATAGTTGGTTTTACTTGAAACGTAAATTTTAACTTTTCCATTTTAAGACAAAAAATGTCGTTTTATAATAAATATTCTTTCTGATAGTGACTTGGACGACACAGTCAAATCAAACACAACTGAGTTTCTCTGTAATAAAAGATATATTTTCGTTATTTTACAAATAAGCCTATAAGTACATACAATAAATGGTGAACAAAACATTAACAAAACAAACTTTACCTGTAATAAAAGAAACGACATTTAATGTTATTAATAACAATGTCGTATCTCAAATCACTATTTTATATAAACTTAAATGAATTATGCAACAAATAAAATTATTAAATTATCATAACGTTAATTGACGTTTCATTTTATATTTCTTATTTTACCACAAATTGTAGAACGAATCCGTGAAGGTTTATTGCGATGAGGCGTGAGCTATAATTGTAAGAAAATCATATTTTCGTTACATAGATATACTTTATTGCTCAAATATTAAAAAGCTACTAACAAAATATTTTACTAGTAAACTCAAACTCAAACTCAAATATTTCTTTATTCAAGTAGGTTACATATAACACTTTTGAATCGTCATTGAATACAATACAAAGTGATTCTACTTCCGGTTCGGAACCTATATCTACCGAGAAGACACCGGTAAGAAACTCAGCAGATCATTTACAGTATTAGTATCTAACTTATTGCTATGTGTGCACTTTGGACTAACTTTGGAGTAAAAATCAATAAACACTCTACCAAGACCCTACCTTTTAAGATTTGTTTTGCGGCTTAAAAAGCTTATAGTATTATTTGTCATCATTATATCTACCTATCTAAAATATTTTACAAGGGCTTTAAGTATAGAGTATACGGACCTGTGCAATTGAATCGAAATAACTGAAAATTAAGGTCACATTAAACTGCCAAAAATGCTTTCAAATTTCACGTAAAATCACATATGATTTGAATTAGATTGAAAAAAGTCTGCATTGTATATTCAAATATTTTATTTATTATTGTAAAGAACCTGGTGAGTGAACTACTAATTTTTTTATACTTTAGCTCAGTACCAAAGTCTACAAGTTAAAATACAAACTACAAAAGGAATAAAACGCGGAAACCTCACAAGCGTTTGACACGAGTAATGACGAGGATTCAAACAATTGTATAGCTGAATGTTGGTATAAACTACATTCTTGCTGGAAGAGACTTGGAATAAAATTGCAAAAAAAAAAACAAAGTTAAAAGTTTTGATAGGAAATTTGATTTGTCTGTCAAATAAAATGCTATTCTTAACATGATTGGTAAGTTATGTAATGTGTTTGTCTCTTTTGGTGTTTTACTACATCTCTTAAGAGAGTTTAACTAGAAAAACACAGTTGAGAAAAACACAAACAGCTTCTTTCACGGGTTGTAAAATGAAGCTTACTTTCATTTAAAGGTTTAATAAATTGGCTAAACAAATTCCTTGAACAAAGTGTTTTGTAAATCTTACAGTGATTATTATAATACAAAAGGAAATTAACCCTCCGATCAGAACAATAACTTATCACATTTTTACTCTGACGCTATTTAAATTATATTCATTGTTCCAGTAACTACGTTCGTTTTGTTTTGTTTGTTAAAATAGTAATGTTTGCTGGCCACTGTCTTATATTTAGATCCAGTTTTAAGTAGTTTACTCATGGTTTTAAGTTAATGTAACATAATGAGTTAATTACTGGTATCATCTCTGTTCAAAATATAATTCATAACTATTATATTTTAAGTTACTTTTGTATAAAGTATTTTAGTCATTGGCTTTGTAAAAGCATTTTCTTTTAGAGCAAAAACATTTACACTAAAAAAACAATTAACTATTTATTTAAAAATCAAATGCTCAAGTAAACAGTTTATTTTATGTCTCTATATCCCACCCATAAGATCTTCTGGCATGTAAAATAATTTTAATTGGTATTTTGACTGACACTGTCTTCGTCAAAAGAATATTCTTTTATTACAAAACGATTCCATAACACTTATATTCGAAATTAAATATAAAAGTTAAAAGTCTATTTAAAGGCTCCAGGTCCCACAACATTTCCATCATCAAGGCCCACAAGATCTCTGCTGATAAAAAACTGCAAATTGAATCATAGAAAGATTGGAAAGAAAGAGCCCGTATAGATAATCTCATTAATGTTATACATTGCGATTCAGGGGAATTTGTAGTATCGTCGGTTGTTAGCAAAGCCGTCACTTCCAGGAATTCTACGGCCCTCGTTATAGATAGAGACGAAATAAAAGTGTCTGCGGAGGCGTCTGGCTCCGGCTTACACTTGACGGGCTTCGGCGAGACGCGGCTAGTCGCCGGCCATTGTGACTGCTGCGCGTGTGTGCTCGGGATTACGACTGTTCTGATGTTAGGATTATGAAGGTTCGTGCGTGAGACAGTTTTTGGGATATTAAGGATATGACGCTTGCAATACAACGTGGTGGGTGACTAAGATGTGTGTTTGGTCCGACAGTTTGATTGCCAAATAATAGACACGTATTGCTTTTTTTGCTATGTGAACAAAAGTTGATTAAGGTAAATTGGCGAACTCCATAGCCATGAGGAGAGTAGGCCGGACTTTGGCGTCGCACCGTCTCAGAGGTCCAGGGTTCGATCCTCAGTCGTGGCAGTATGGGAAACGAAATTTTCTTTAATGGGTCTGAGTGTTGTGGTATCGTCGTTGTTTCTAATTCGTGTAACAGAAGTGCTTAATCTACTTAATACAGAAGCAGTGCAATGTATGTGGTGTTAATTGCGTTCCAATTTTGAGCGATAGCACTTCTTTGTACAGTTCTACGAATTAATGACGTTAATACGCCCACTGAATTTGCGTTGTATCATCATCAATTTTTATTTTTTGTTGAAGCAAATTCTATTTTTTTGTACATAATAAATAAATTATAATGTTTATTTTTCCTCACATACAATATTTGCCAGAAACCACAATTATTGTGAACACTGGCGCTGAAGTACATATTTTGAAAAACTTTTAGTACAAGTTACCTGTTGTCTACCTATCACTACCTATCAAATGTCTAAGCCTTATTTCAATAGTTCCACAATTTCTCTTCTAACTGGTAATTGCCGAATCGCAATGCACGCAGCAGAGACATAACGAAATTCAGCGGGTCCTTGGGGTGTGATCGGGGTGATGGATCATCGCGTCTGTGTTGGGGGGGGGGGGGGAATACTTTTGACTAATAACGCCACTAACTGTGTTACTAAACATAGCAGGCGTCGGCAATATTATTGCTGAAATTCATTCGTTAATTCAATTGTCTGATACATTTTTGGTATGTTTAATTATATTTTTATTACTGTTTAGATAAGTACAAATATTTTAGTTTATATTTGCACCAGATGTTGCCCGTGACTTTGTTTGCGTTATTTTGTTTGAAAAGCATCCTTTATTTTTAGTAAGTATCTTTTCTATCTTTCCATCAAATTTTATCCAAACCCATATGAAAGAGTAGCAAACATTAATAAGTTGAAGATTTCAAATACTAGCAATGTATAAAGATACGAGATTTCCAGTACCGTGAAAGGGATTTATGCAGTACATTTAGGCGAATATACCTACCTAATAAACTTAAACACGTAAATTTATTTTCAAAAAAAGACATACATAAAGCAACCCATTGAAAATCATTTGCCTAAGCTACTACTTGGTCTACGGAAGATAAGCCCCTGATCTCAAGTAACCGTAAAGTAAACCCTTAAAGTACAAAGCCGTCAATCACCAGTCAAGCCGTTTACTTTATCTAGACCGTCATTACACCCGGCCACTTAGGCTAGACTTTATTTTGCGTCTAGGATGACACTCACACCAAAACGTTCTAAGGTCTAGGCAATATTTTTTTTCTTACAAGTGCGAAGATCATTTTACATCCAATGGCGCTGTGGCCGTAATAGTTTAATTATATTACTCATGGTGCCATTAAGAGTGGTGACCACTGAGAGGTGCGGAAGATTAGTGGGTTAGAGTTCGGGCAGTCGCTCTTTTCAGAAGGTAGTCCCATACACGCCATTGCCTTTTTTTGGCAGCGGTACGGTACGTCAATGCATTTCCCTTTCTTAATAAAACAATGGTATGGTACGAAGATCAAAGCTCTGATAGGAAAATACCACATAACAATTTTCCGTAATTGTGTCTCTGACAGCTGCCCAATGTAAAATCAAACATAGATATTTTTGTTGTTTACATTTGAGCTATTTATTTTTGAAATGTTGATAAATTAGAAATTTGTACGAATTTTTTTGGGTGTTGGGTCTTGCTTTATCTACATCTATACTAATATTATAAAGAGGAAAGATTTGTTTGTTTGTAATGAATAGGCTCCGAAACTATTGTACCGATTTCAAAAATTATTTCACCGTTGTTTTAGTAAGGACTAAAACTCCAATAATGTAACCCAAGATGACCTTAAAAATTCCTTACATTGCGTGCGCTGCGAAAACTATTGATGATAGAACAAAATCATGTACTACGACTTTGCAGAACTCATTATTATCTACAAAAAGTGTCGCGGCAGCATATTTATAAATATTTTAGTTATGTCACAGTAAGCGGTTTTTTAATCTAAAAATTTAATTAATATGCCGCCGCTTGAAAAGGCCCTTTATTTGTACCTTGGTATTAATCCTTATCGAAATAAATTACTATATATTCAAAACGGCTTCCATACCTTTATATAACTTTTTGAATTATTCAATTCGGACATTTCATTCGGAAGATAGCATGAGTTTAATAATGCAAGTAAAAGCTAGCCAGCATGCGATATGTAGGCTCAGTGTAAGCGTCACTGAGGTACGGCAGGAGTCAATGTAATAAAATAATGTGCAAATACCTATTGCAAGCCGGGGCGGGTCGCTTGTTAACGTGAAAGTTCTAACAATACTTTATATATGGATGTTGAACACGCCTTCATGCAAAATTATTATATGATTGAGTTGAAATTTGACTTCACTAGGACGCCTAGTGATAGTCTAAATTTAAGAGCTGTATGACTGTAATATAAAGCAAAAATTTGCTCGCATCGGTGTGACAGTCGTCCATGCATTATTTCGAGGGTATGCAAGCATGCACTTTGAAGGCCGATGTTTGCGTGCCACCGTCATTGTGATCGCTGGAGCGCATGCTTCCACCGTATCAGCGAGTGTTTGCGAAGACATGACTCCTTTATAAGAGCCTTTTGAAATACCGAGCTATCATGCCCTGATCGCAATTACTTAATTTCAGGAGTCGTGGAAGATGAATTACGTTGGGAAGTACTAAAATGCCTTTAAAAGTATTTTTAAACTATGGATTCCAGAAATGCACCAAATTTCTTCTTCGGCGTCGGGCACTGATGCAAAAGTAGTCGTCATCAGGTCTAGTTCTGGTCTTTTGCTACAACTTTCTTGTGATACGTTTGATACTTGTAGAAGTAAGAGTTCACGTATACCATACAGATTTGACGTCTATTTATTGAGTTAAATATTTTTTGTCGCGTCCCTTACCTGGTATCTAACTTATGTCAGCAATACGTGAAGCAGCACGCGCAATACGTGTAGGTCGTGGGTTCGTTTCTCGCACCGCAAGGTGGGATAAAATATTTCTGTTTCTTTAAAATATCATTCTGAAGTTATTTTTCAACTTAGAAGACATCATGCTCATATACCCACATGGTTGTATTGCTTTTGACTAGCAAAATGTCCTGCCAAAAACAAAGTATATATACATAGATTTTGAGCAATAAAACCTTCTAATATTATTACATATTTTATGTTGTACTTGATTTTCCTTTGTGATTTTTCATGAAAAATAATTTATCCTCAAAAGCCCTTAAGCCCTTAAGTCCACGAAGTCTGGATTTGGAAACAAGGCAACCTCGGTATACATCAGCTCACTTCCAATTCTCAAGGAGACGATTTAATTTAACTTGTCCTCAGTCAGGCAGACTCGGCAAAAATTCATTATTAATACAACCTACTACTTTTCATGTGGTCCTGGTATTAGCGATTATTGTTTCTTGTTTCTGTATTATTTTTTATGTGCATCTTATTTATTTCACAGGCTAGGTTGCATTTTTTCCAATGACATTTGTCCCAACAGTCAAACTTCATGTTAAAAGTAATTTCTTCATATTGAGAAATATCATTTTTTAAATAAATTACTACAAAATATGATCGATTAGCCCATGCATAGGTTTCAAAATCAAATTATAACATGTCTTACGGGGAAGGCTTAAACCATACAACAGTTTTTAATACATTAAAAATGACGAAAAAAATAAGTGCCTATCTGTATCTATTTTGTATTTATTGTTCATTTGTATGCTATGTTGCTGCATATGTAATTAATTTTTAAAACTTAATATCTGTTGTGTTTGTTGCGGCGCTTTTTTTTAAACAGGATCAATGTTGAGGTATGTAAGGAAATAAAATTGACGTACAAAAGAGTTTTTTGTAAATCTATTTGTACAAATTAATAATTTCATTTCATTATTTTTTTAAGCGACAGATTCCCTCGTTGTTTGTTAATTGCACGCTGTAAGTGTGACCCCACCTTTTGCGTTACAAGCGAAGCGGGCATCGCGCGACGTTCAAGTAATCACATTATGAAATACTGACTGCTACACATAATTATCTTACGGGTAGTTATAAAAACGATGTTTTGTGTTAAATTAACTTGTTGACTTCATGATAAATAATAAAAAACAAGTTTTATCCATGGTTTTCTAATCAGGTCGAATAATATAAATCTAATATACTTAAAATAAAATCTTGTTCCTACATCGATATTGTGAAAATATTTATGTTTCAGTTTTGATCATTGTCTAATTTCTAAAAGAACTCGTTTCACAAATATTTCACATATTAAGGGTTTTCTTTTACTTCGAGTGGCATTCGTTATACCAGTGCGTAAATTGTATGTAACCTAGTACACTGTGTGCATATTTGAAATTAAAAATTTAGCACTGTTTCCTTTTTAAACAGTATATTTGAAAAAAACAGAAAAACATCTTCATCTTCTTTAAGTGTGGGATTCAAATCCACGGTCTTCACGTATTGCGCTTGCTGTTCTTCCAACTGAGCTAAGCAAATTACTATAATAGGTGACGAATTTAAATATGTTAAAATAACTATTAAAAAAATCTTCTTAAAATCTCTTGTTTGATGTTCTAATTCTAAATAAATGTATGTACCTAGTCCTTTTTAATAATTATTAGTCATCGTAAAAGTAAAGGGTTTGACTTCTTAATATAATGAGGCGTGAAGCGCTTTAAATCCAATCCAAAACGTTTTTCGCAGTTTAATTGACATCAAATAACCATTTAAAACGGTATACTGTCTTTCATTGTCTATCCAATAAACATGCTAAGCAAAAAACAACCAACACACAAGGCCAAAGCCCAGCAAATCACTGTAACGACGGCACTTAAAAGCGCTCTGTATTCAGAACCGATCCGTGTATCGATTAACGATACAAAACGCATACTATGCACACCATGCCTGTCATGGTGTCATTATTGCAAAACCAAACTTGATGCGGGCTTAGCAAACACGTACAAATAACACTCAACTCTAAAACCGAGCCGTTTAAGTCCGAAATTGAACGGCCGCCGCTGCGGTTAAGACTCTTCTCTAGTGATGTTTGTAACAGTCAATAAAAGCGGCTTAGCAACATCGATAACTTTGTGTTTTGCTATATTTACGCGCTCCACTTGGCTCCAGAACACCTGTTTGTGTGTGTGCGAGCCAAGCTTACTTTAAACTCGGGAATGTGTCTTGTCAAATTGTTGTTTTGAGCCAAACGGCTGGAATGCGGAAAAAAGAGGTCGTGGATTTATTGTATGCAAAGTTGGGAAAACGTGGGTCAGTTTGTAAATTGCAACAGGAGTGGTGTTTATTTTGAGGCAGTGCTTTAATGTTATCGAAGGTTCATTTTGTTTTAATTTATTTTATTTTATTATGCCAAACTGTTGTTTAAGTTCATGACATGGACACGAGATATATTTAATGAGGCATATGCAATTATTGAGACATTTTTTTCCGCCTGGAGTTTTATATGAATTTTAACCATTTTCTATAAAACTCTTTTGCCCTTATAATAGTTTAAACTAATAAAAGTAACGATTGCCAGTTAAATAATAATTTTCATAATTAATTGCTTTTTTTTAATATTTCGGCTTTATCAATGTCTGGTTTTATCAAAATCGCTAAAATGAATACCTAGTATAAAGCTTTCATAAAATACTCGCTTTCGTAAAATAATCAGAATAAACACGTAAACGCTTTAAATTAAATCAAAATTATATTGATAGCAGGCAAAATAAAAACTTCATAATATAATGAAGGTTCCTTAGTATATAAATATATCGATAACAACGAAACCGCCGTCCCATCCTTATGTTTTCGAAGCGCAACATCAACAAACCGAAGCTTAGCAAGTAATGACCATTCTGACCTAATATTTTGCCCAGAAACCACCCGGCTCTGCAACGATTGCATAAGGTTTAATGTAACTTTAAATTGTTTACGTAAATTCGCGCCACTTGTTTTCTGAAAAAGCGTAGCGATACCAAAAGGATTCGTTAAGTAAATACTAGTCCGACAGAGATAAGCAAAGTTAATGTTGTTATATTTTGGTGAAGAAATGTGTATGTACCTTTCATAGTTGTCCAGCAAATAAAGGTATGATAAAAAGGGCAGTGACGGCGTAACATCTATTTTCTAGGGCAGGACTACCCATTAAAGACCCCGGTTGGACCTCATCGTCGTGAGTGGTGGTGTTATCTCACCAACCACAATACCACCGGAGGATGATCGCGTCCACAGCCCCCTTTACTTACGTGGCCCCCTTTTGGTAAAGGGGGGGTTTGACGGGGCATGTCCCCATTACTTTGTTATACCGGTTTGTTATGTCGGCCTATTGCTAAAACCAACCTTAAAAAAATTTCTGCGATTTCTAGATTATCATCTACTTATAACAATATCAGTCAGGATGTAGACATTTTTAGTGACAGTTTACCCAGCTTTAAAAGAGCTGCATTGATGTTGTTTGAGAGTTGAAATGTTGAGTCTCTTGTTTTTTTTTTCTCTTCCTTTAAAATATTTATTTTTGTATAAAACTGTTTTATATTATTAAGAATACATTAAATGTTATTTTTTTTTGAATGATGTGACACCTTAAAAGGTTGTGCATTTATACTATGTAATAGACCATATTTTTATAAGGAACAATGTAACAACCACTGGATGTCCAAATAAATAAATAAATAAATTACTTTGGTGTGATGGTTGGGAATCGCCGAAGGTGCGAAACCGTTTCCGCACACCTGAGACCCTTACAAAGCCAGTTGGAATATCGGTATAAGTGTCTTCGGAAAGGTGAAGCGAGTAGATAATCCTCGCGCTCCCTCTTCTCTACTTCTTTCTTTGACATTGCTATCTGACTTCTGCTTTAGAGAAAACCAGGCATATCAGGTTCATTAGTCAGGACTATGACTAACCTCTTGAAATAAATATAAATATTTGAATAAATATAGATAAATAAATATTTGACAACATCTCATACATTGCTCTGATTCTGTGGTAAGTAGCTTAAGCACTTGTGTTACAGAAATCAAAAACAACGACGGTACCATAGCACCTAGACCCGCCAATGAAATGCCAATCGAAGTACGGAATATTTTTGTGTGTTTCTGTGTTGACTTGTTCGTTTAGTCATGGTCTCTGCAAGTTCTACTTTATTTATTGCAAAGAGAATAACATAGATGGGTTGCAATGACCAAACCACCTAAGTATGATAGAGATTTGGCTTACATCTAAAATTATTGACCAGCCAACCACCACCGACCCAAACTAAAAAACAATATTTCGACCTAAATATTACTTTGGAAAATAATGAATGTATTTTAAACATCGAAAACAATAACAAACAGAAAGAGAATAATTAACATATTAATATATGTTTTGTTTGTTTCAGGTTAGTGATGTCTTGGTTGTGATTGGCAGTGGAAAATTCATGGAGACCAGAGATTAATATTATGCACTATACTCAAGGTAAGAAATAAATATATATTTAACATTCGCGTGTACCTTTGCATAGCCATTGGGTAAAAGTAATAAGATACCATCACTTAATGTCAAAGGGATGGTCACCCATCCAACAGTGGACAGCGGTATGCGTTGCTTGATTTTGGTGGCGGTTCTTAACCATAGTCGCCACCGCATCTCAAGCTTCTCCATGTAAGCTGTACATTATACAATTATACAATATATACCTTGTGTGTTATTGTGCGTAATATGCCATGTTTCAACACAGTATCTCTATGTATGTATATCTGCAGTAAGACTAATCGGTGCTATCGCGCGGACTGGCCGGCCAGACGAGCGGCGCTCTGGTTGATTTCACACAATTCACGCCGATATATTGTCACAATTAGGGGGTGGTGTTAGGCCAGGGTATACTGAACGATATAATATTATGTTCCCACTGTAAGCACACTGGAATTTGGTGTCTCTGTTTTTGTAACACAGAGGTTTACACTCTTCCCGCACTCTAACGTTATATATCTAAAGAGCTACTCACCACTCGAAAGCATATACGGAAGACCAGCGTTGGGTTGTCACTCCGATACTTTGACTAATATTGAGTATTTGCCTTATTGGGGACATAATTTTATTTGTCAAATAAATGTAAGTTAAATTGTTATAAACTCAAAAAATGTCACTAAATAAACATTTCCTTATTTCCTTAGTTATATTTAGGGTGAGAGCCTTCTCTTTATCCCTCATAATTTAGGTAAACATGATAAAGCTTACAGCCATCATCTATTCACGTACACAACATAAAATGTATGTCACATTGCACATTTCTGTGGTAAGTAATTTAAGCTGTTGAGTTATAGACAATAGAAAAGTTTGCATTCCAAATTATCATGTATATTACTGAGATAATATAATTTAAATAAAAAAAAAAGCAAAGAGGTTTAGTGTAGATAAAAAAAGAATAAAAAGAAAGTCTAGATAGAGCCAGTCTAGTTCTTTTTAACTACTAATATGTTGCTTTAGTCGTCCAACGGTTTCTGGACATCGAAAAATTAGGCATACACGTCCACGGTAGGGCATAGGTTTCACTAAATATGGGCCTGTAATGAGTAGCTTTCATATCGCTCGTCATCTGCTCGCTTCATCTACACCTCACCCTAACCATGAATGCGAACTGCAAACTGGATATTTAAGGGAGCGTCTGCCAGGTGTGGGGAGCCTAGAAGGGAGGAAGAGGGGGGGGGGGGGGGTGCAATCAGCGGCTGATCACGTCCTAACAACCCTAAGCGAAGGGTAAGCGGACGGAAGCTGTCCTTTGTGAACTGTACCTAGTTTCCGGATTATAGTACTGATTTAATGCCTGAGAAATAAATTGGCAATTGATTTGTACAGAACATTCGTACGTGGGTTCACAAAGATTATCTATGCCCAAGTGTATTGCTTCGTCAAATTGTGGTAATGCCACTGAAATTCGGTTTATGGTGACTTTGATTCTTAAAGGGAAGTTTATTAAATAATCATTGTTTTTTTTGTGCGTTCTTAAAATGGGGTGCGGGGTTCATGACAGGGTTGATTTAGTGCCTATTCTTTCCACCAGAATTCCTAATTCATAAATACCATTAAAAGCAAGACGCAAACTGAAAACTAAATTAAGAAAAAATATATTGTTCGGAACTATCATGTGAATGTACCGAATGTTTATGGCCTATAGATATAGCCAGGAACTTATTAAAACAAACAAAGATGGTCTTCAATAAATATTCATGGCATACGAACCTCAGTTATTTGTGTCAAGATGGCAGATAGAATGACTGTAATGGGGCCGAAATGACCATAAATAATAATTTCCCATTGTTTCGCGCAACAATGGAGGTACATACATTTCTATTAACTAATAGAGAAATAAGACGTGGAATACATGTGAATAGGGCGTAATAATAAATACAAACTAATCAACATAGGTAGTTTGTGTACAGCAGAAGCTGTAGCCAAACTACAGCTGTATTGGCTACAGCTTCTAATTTTAGAATAGGCATATGAGCTTTGATTTGTTTTACGTCATAATAACGTCACGCACCAATGAATACGTAGTTTCATTTGGACCTATAAGCCTATGGACTTTGTACTGTCCTTGTTAAAATTAAAGTTCACAACTTTATTACATATATTAGAAACTATCCTTTATATGCTACTATGGCGTAAAGTTTTATAAAAATAAAAAATCGATTAAGATGCCAGGGTTTCTTCGATTCCGTGGTCTTCAAACATTTCTGCAACGAATGTGCATACCGTACTCGTTTGTAGTTCTAAACATATTCGGCAGAGGGCACTTAACGAAGGCGAACGAGTTGATACAGCAGAAAAATTGTATCGCCTACGATAACTTGCTAACCTCAGTTGGAAGAGCAGCACGCGCGATACGTGAAGGTCGTTGGTTCGATTCCGGCACCGCAAGGGGAGATAAAAAAAATATGTTTCTAATATTTAAAGTTCGCTGGTACGGCTTAAAGTACTATAAAAAAAATCGGCTTATTACATATTATAAAAGACGTTTATATCTCAATGTTCTTGCAGATAAATCGATTGCAATAATGATGGTGTAGACCCTATTCTTGTATCAATTTAATTGATTGTATTGTCAATTTAATCCAACTAGCGGTTCACCGCGTCTTAGCATGTGTACTTTACACGTTTTTCCACTGTTTCTTCGCTATTTTAATCGTAGAGTATTGTTTTATAGTTAAAGCCTTTCTAGGTTAATTTTTAGGGTTCCGTACCTCAAAAGGAAAAAACGGAACCCTTATAGGATCACTCGCGTGCCTGTCTGTCCGTACGTCTGTCACAGCCGATTATTTTGAAACCACTGGACCAATTGAGATGAAATTTGGTACACATATGTATGTTAAAGACCCAAAGGTGCATGTGTAACGTAAATAAATAAATTATGAATTTGGGGGTCACTTTTGAAGGGGTAAATCACAACATTAAAAAAAAAAGATTCGCTAACCATTGCTGTAAGGATTGCAAATATGTATCATTTATAATCTTGAAATAAATAGTTTTTAAGTTATTTAAGAAAATAGGCGAAAATTGACCATTCCTCTCCCCCCCCCCCCCCCTTTATCTCCGAAACTACTAGGCTGAAAATTTTTAAATTAATGCGGAATATAGCTCTTTACTTAGTAGGTTCCAGAAGTATTTAATTATCTTATAACCTTTTACCATGAACACGTTTCAAAGCAAAGTAAATTAGCTAAAGAATAAGAAGAATTAATTACTTTAAAAATCGACTTCAACAACTGTAACTTATTTACCTATATTTGATAAATAATTGTTTAGTTTATTGTGACTTATGAGCCCAACGTACGGAACCCTCTCCACGCGAGTCCTACTCGCACTTGACCGGTTTTAATTCGAACCAGCAGCTTTATAATATTAGTAAAGATTATTATAGTGCCCGTAAATTAATATCATTAGCATTCATCTAATCGATATTATCGATAGTCGTTTTGATTTTTAGATTATAAAAATGATCGATTGATTGATAATAGATTAACCGGCAACACGAAAAAACCACAAACTTCTATTAGGATAAACCAGAAACTTCTATTCCGTTTTTGGAAACGTAAACCAACGACGCGCCTGCATTAGCGGTTACTCCGCCAATACACTTGCAGTGCAAAACTGTGTATTAATTCGTAGTTTCAGCGGAATCCTTTCGGATCCGCAGATAGTCTGCGAGCTACGTGCGGCTGCCGTCTGCGGGGTGTCGGCTACTTACTCCGGAGGCTCGTTCACTTTACTTGCTTACTTGTACTATTATAGGGGTGAGCCAGCTGTGCTCTCCCAAAAGTTCCGTGAAGATGTTAAGGCTTCGCATCTATCATCGATAGTTAGATAGAAAAAAAACGTGTACTATTGACGACCTTCGTAGCCGAGAGGCAAGCGTGCCGGACTTTGGCGTCGCGCCATCTCTGAGGTTCCGGGTTCGATCCCCGGTCGGGTCAATATGGGAAACGAACTTTTCTATATTATCTCGGGTCTGAGTGTTGTGGTACCTTCGTTGTTTTTGATTTCTGTAACACAAGTGCTTTAGCTACTTACCACAGAATCAGAGCAATGTATGTGATGTTGTCGAGTATTTATTTATTTATTTATCAAACGGAAGTCACACTATTCACATTGGACTTTGCACCGCGCTTATGCCTTACGAATTAGAGAATGCTTTACGAGTAAACTAATGTTTAGTCGTATTGATCTAATGATAAATAGGATTGTCTGTTTGTTTTTTATGGTATTTTATTAGCTGAATTTTACCGAGTATGTATAGGTAAACTGTTTGAATTAAGGAAATCATTGAGTTATTTTGTTCCGGAATATTATAATACATTTCAAATATTAAGTCATTTTATTACGTAATATTATGATAAATATTTCAAATATATAATAGTTTTAGTATTTAGGCAAAACTTGCTGGGCAAACGGGTGCGAGATTCAATAAGCTATGACAACAGATCTAATAAGTTTAAACTTTAACAATTTTTGTAACTTTAATGAAAAGTTGCCTGTTATTATTCTTTTTAACACGCTTTTATTAGCTCGGGTTGTATGTATCTATGTATGTAACGGAATCTTTGAATCTTAATTTGACCCACTTCCCGGTCTTTGATTAAGAGGAAATTTTGCACACGCTCTGAGGTCTGATGACAATACATGACTAGCTAAGAAACGTCATTACAAATCCAATATGGCGGCCTCCCCAAGATGGCGAACTGACTGTTTGAAATGCACTTCCATGATATGGGTATCAAAAGAAAGGGTTTGCTGTCAGGAATACGAAAAAAATAGTCACGTGATTCAAATCCAATATGGCGGGCGTCCAAGATAACGGACAGGCTATTTGAAATGCACCCCTATGATATGGGTATTAAATGAAAGGGTTTGCTGAATGGGATACGAAAAAGAATTATATAATTATTGATACATGAGAAAACTAAAAAGTAGAAAATAAAAATAATAGTTTAAAAAACTAAAAAACACGCTTTTAGCTCGCACTAAAAATTACAAAATAATTCAGACATTTAAGAAAGAAAGCGTGGAGCGTTTTGTCCAAAAAGAGTAAAGATAACATAAACGCTCCACGCTTTCTTTCTTAAATGTCTGAATTATTTTGTAATTTTTAGTGCGAGCTAAAAGCGTGTTTTTTAGTTTTTTAAACTATTATTTTTATAATAAAATAAAATAAAACGCTTATAAATCTAATAACAAAGGTAAGTATTTAGTTCTAGTGAACGCGGCACGGCCTCGTCTCGTCACTCAGCGACGTTCAATAATGCACGCGCTGCACCGCGCTGCTCCCGGCGTGATGCACGGGCCGCGCCACGAGAGGTGCTCGGTGATTGGACTAGTCCAGTTCGATGTTTGAATTAGCGTACCTGACGGAATTCGTCAACGGTTCACTTTGACAGGTACAAGAAAAATGCTTGATTTTGTTTTTAGAATGATTTCAAAAGAGGCGTTTCTAAATTCGAAAAAATGCTGATTAAAAAAAGCAGGTTTCTTAATATTTTTTTTATGTATGTTCGCCGGTAATTTGGTCGTTTTCACGACCGAACTTAATGTTTTTTTTCTGTTGAAAAGCGAGATCCTGTTCTCCGTATCATGGCACTAACGTTGAGATATCTGTTTTCCAACAAAAAAATATACAAACTCTGTTCATACACGACAAAGCTATAATAAAAGTAAAATACGGTCTAACTGCAAAATCTTTTTTTAGAGTCGGTTAAAAATATAATGTCAGTGTTATATTGTTAATAATAAATGTGAAAGCAAATGTAAATAATCCAAGAATATCAACCAAATGGAATAAAATAATTCCTATGTCTTCCATATTTTTAGGATATTCATACAGTCTTACTACGTTTGGATCCAACCACTACCCCACACTTATATATTTTGAAAACCATTAGACATTTATCACAAGTTGAGATCTAAGATAAAAATTATTAAAAATCCAAAGATGTAAATTTCTAATAAAGTTTTATCTTAAATATTTATCTTATCCTGTAAAACCTGTAAGTAGAACCCGAACTGTATGCATCAGTACTGTATGATCAGAGATCGCTTTCTAGCGATAAGACCGCCTAAATTGTACTATAATCATTCTGTAAAACCTATTTCTGTAAAGATTTTGTGCAATAAAGTATATCTATCTACCTATCAGTACTGATTTTCCAAAAGTTTCTCTGTGGTCGGTCCCTCATATCTGAGGATCTTGGCCAGCATGTTGGATGCATCTGGAGCAGATGATCTGCCTCCACCAGTTTCCATCCAACGCGTCCAAAAGTACCGGAACTCTATTTCCCGTTGTTCTCAAACTAATACTGGGATATAATAAATCGACGCGTCAGTCAAAATGGATAATTAAATTACGTTGCCTGATAGTAGCGCGTCAGCATTTTATGCGCGAGGTAGTGAAACTTTCCTGGAATAAATAGCTTTGTTTCATCGTCTAAACTAAAATTTAACTCGGAATAGTGAGTTGGGTAATGCTGGTTAAATTATTTCATATGTTAGTGCTGACTTCTTCATGACCTCATGGTTTGTTTGAGTATACAGGAAATAATCAGCACTCACTTGCTTTACCTTCGATTTTTCTGTAATTATGGAATAGGATGAGATGTGGAGGATTCTGATTATCAGATCCTGGTTTTAAAATATTCAAAGATTCAAGATATCTTCTTCCTAAACACATTATTAAATAATATATTGAATTATTATATTTGCAGTGATAAATAAAAACTTAAAACGTTCAACATTAACTTGGTTATATTCTTACAATAAGTATTTTACATTTTTACAACATTTTATTTTTCTTATGAATTTTGACATTTAATCGTATTTTTTTTCTTTTTTACTTTATGGCGGCAAATTGCCAGTATCAGCAAAGAGGTAGACGTATTTTTAAAGATAGCCTTTTCTAGCGTGAACAAAAAGACTTTTCCAAAATCTTAATTCGTAGAATTCTACGTACACTGAAGAAATGTAATTAATAAAGTGAATAACTAAAATAAATGTAACAAACTGTAAGGAACGTATGTTCTTTACTAAAAGTGGAAGTACTTCCGCCGAGCTAGGTGTTATCTGCTCGGGGACCAAGGCCCAACTACCAATCTTGGTTTGTCGTATATATGTCGCAGTCATCTGGTTGAAACAGCTATTTGATTGAATCACTAGCGTGTTTATTAAATGACGACGTTTAATTGAATGACTAGGCCGAACGTTGAATGAATAAGACTCACTGAACGTCCAACAAGTTAGCGGATTGTAACATAGCCCTTTGAACATAGCGGACGTAATCAGTCAGGTGATTGTAATTTAGTTCATTTTTTTTCCACTGCGGCGTTAGTGCTCGTCAAAACAAAGATGGCTTCAAACAGCTGGTACAGATATAATTGAATAGCACTGTGTTCATAATTTTTATAGTGAAATTGAGATATAAAGTGACTTATTCGTAAAAAAATATTTTTTTTTTCCCTAATTGTCTTAAGACTTAAAATTGTTAAAACATATTAAAAATCTTATTAAGGTGTGTTATGTCATGTCTGTCAGCTATATCCCATTCAACGACTATGCTAAATGACGTTCAGTCAAGAAGTTGAACGTTATATTAAACAATTTGACGAGTTGTCCTTTAGTCATTCAATTAAACGTCGTCATTCAATGAACGCGCTAGTGATCCAATCAAATAGCTGATTAAACCAGATGACTGCGACATATATACTTAGTGGCGACGAAAACTCTGATATCGCGATGTAGGATATCGATGTCACACATTACGTATGGAGCGTTGTTTACTACGCCAATTCTGCTGACGCTGTATTTTATCTTAAATTTTTAATAAAGCAATTATCGTAAATTTAGAATTCAAAGCTACTTTTGACTTATAATAATTGACTCTGCTATGGTTTATTTTACGCCAATTTCTAGATAACCCCATCATGGTTACATTTATCACACTCACCGTTACTTACTTCCAAAGCTCGGAACACATCCCTATCCACATATAGCGGTACAACCTTGAACCTCTCGGGGTACTTTTAACACCCACCCGTCTCAAGTGGTCTGAGGCTCGAAGACCCGCCCGTAGTTAGGGTTAACGCAGACAGCTCGAGAAGGGTTACCAAGTTTTAGATTGGAAATAATTAATAAGTTAGATGGTGCGTCTAGAATGTGGTTTCAAATTTAACGTATTACTTAAATTTGGTACTAAACTATTTTAAAATAGAGTGTTTGTTGAGTTTTCTTAAATAATTCAGGTATTTGCAACTGGTAGTCATGACGTATTGTTGCTGAATTGATTGCAGACACGTGTAGCCGCACACAGCACTTCTCGATCGTTTAAAGTTTGGTTATAACTTTAACTTTCTTAATTAAGTCATTCGAGCAACCAAATACTTCTAAAATGTTGAAAATGGCAATCGTTTTTAAATTATATTTTACTAGCTGTGCCCGCAACTTTGTTCGCGTGGACTACATCCTTTTATGGTCGGTTTTACCCCTTTCTAAAGCTGGTTTGACGTTTACTTTTTACTTTTTGTTTCGAATATTAGGGGACTAATATCGAAACAAAAAGGAGTCTATATTTTAATCCAAGTTTCGAGCTATAACTGTGCCAAATTTCATATCTCTAACTTCAAAAATAAACATTTTCCCATATAAACTTCCAAAGGTGGTATTACCCCCCTCCCCCCATTATTTTCTAATAAAAAATAGCCTATGTCCATTCTTGAGATTCAACGTATGTATACCAAATTTTATCAAAATCGGTTGAGAGGTTTAAACAGGAAAGTGTAACAGACACACGGACAGACAGATAGACAGACAGAGTTACTTTCGCATTTATAATATTAGTAGGGATTTTAACTATTAGTATATTAGAGTTGAATAAATATATTACAATGAAGTACTAGTAAGTCGGTTTGTAGTTCACTGAGTTATTTTATTGTATTTAGATATAAGTTGAAATCCAAATTATGTTATATGTCAGTATAAGTTAAATCATTTAAAACTTCATTTAAGAAAAAGGTGTTTCAACAGCACATTGGAACCTCCGAAATGATTTGGGTTTCTCTACTTAGTTATGCATGTACTATACATACACCTTTCATATAAACTCTAAATCACGCATAAAAAAATTGAACAAAAACACATCTAAAACCATATAAATAGGGACAAAAAAGAAGCGGGAAGCGACTTTGTTTTATACTATCTGGTGAAATTATTTTGACAGCTGTAACGCAACAACTTTCATGAAATCAAAAGTTGATAAGAGTCAAAAAATTTAAATTTTCTAATCGCGAGAAATACCAATAACAATTAAGTTTCATTTCTCATGTTTATTTCTGGTCACCCTTTCATAAGGGATACATACAACGCGTGGCAATTTATTTTTGAGTCAAATTAAACAGTAATTATGTTTCGAAATTTGAGTAGAGTTTACGTAATTATGTGCCTTTAAACAAAGAGTAGGTGATGTTAAAGGGTTGAAGGGCGTGTGTATATTGCCAGACTATTACAAAATGGTTTAAGTACATTGACTCCAACCCTTTTTCAATAAAAGCCTTATATTTAATTAAGTTATGTTACTTACTATTTGTACATATCTTAATATTAGGTTTAGTTCAGTTCAGTGGTAAAGGTAATTTTAAGATTCAAGTGAAGTAATATACTAGTTAGGGTACGACTTATGATAACTCTTTAAAGCGCAGCACACTGAAGCTAAAGTACTTACGCCGTGGTTTAATATTTGATGGGTGATCACTAACACGTTATTTAGTTTAATTTATTAGAAGTAGATATACTTAATATATCAGCTTTCATCAGCAATTGGTGTGAATACTTGTATATTTTATGGCGTGTTAGTGTGTTTTACTTTAAGCCATTCTGTAAAAAAATCTCATGTTGCAAATGATAAGTTTTGCTTTAAAATTATTTAGGTATAAATTAACGAGTTTTTTCTATTGGCTTAGTATATTATGGGTCCAATTATTTCATAGTCTGCCCCTATCCTATCAAAGTAATTTTTGTTTTTTGTACAAAACGTATTTAAATGTAAGTTAAAGTATTAAGTAGTACCATTTACGTAATAATGATTTTTTGTAGAAACTTTCGGACAAAAAATGCTTGCTCCTTTACAAATCAGCAAGTCATCAAAAATCTTTGCAAAGATTGAAACAAATTTCTAAACCCAAGTTCAAAACGAATAAAAGTTATCAAATTTTTGTTAAAAACTACCTCTACCAAAATCAAAACGAAGATTATCCCAACAACGGCCGCGTACACACATTAGCGGTTATCTGCAGCCGTCATGCGCACAAAACATTCTCCGCTCGGAATTGGGCTATCGCGCTCGGCGCCGTCCGGCTGATCTGATAGGCCGGTGCCAGCGAGACTTGGCCGCACCAAATATGACTGGGACACTGTTAGGCTTTATAGAAGCCATATAGTATGGTAGTTTAAGCAAGATACTCGAATGTAGCTTCTAAGCTACAATCTTATATTACAGGTTTCCAAAAATCATAAAGATTTATCATTTACATAGATTTCCGTATGGCTTTAGACAGACATAAAAACGGCAAGTGATCATTGTATGCGTAAGTGGAAATCAAAATGCCTTTTCCTGTTTTTTAAGGGCATATTTTCAGTTAAAAACTAGACGTCGAACCAGCTTTAGAAAGTTTTTATTGATCACAAGCTAAAAATAAAAAGTTGTTCCACAAGGTACTGTATTTAGACCTCTTTTTATATTCCAGGCTAAAGTTCTTTTAAAAGCAATTATTTGGGCTAAAATGCATATGAACACTATCTGAACAACGACCGCATACACACATTAGCAGTTATCTGCTGCCGTCATGCGCACAAAACATTCTCCGCTCGGAATTGGGCTATCGCGCTCGGCGCCGTCCGGCTGATCTGATAGGCCGGTGCCAGCGAGACTTGGCCGCACCAAATATGACTGGGACACTGTTAAGTTTTATAGAAGCCATTTAAACAGGATATGCAGCTTAGATTCTGATCTCTTTAAATATTTTTCAAATACATTATAAGTATAAACAATGTACACATGAAATGAGCTAAGGTGACTTTTTTAGTAGATCTAAATTTATTACAGATTAACCATCAGCAAATAGGTTTTTAAAAATATTAATACTTGTATAATTATTTATTTAGAAGTGCTATTTAAATACCAGGACAGTTTAAAAAAAATACTCTTTAGAAGACAACTTTAAGATTTGATTACTTTTTTATCTTAAAACTTGTTTTATTCAATCGATATACGAACCGGGTACATTTAAACACCTAAAAACTACACAATTGAAAAGTGTTCTTAATTTTATTTTATTTTTACTAACGTATCATAAATTTAAGCAAAAATGGCGTTCATCCACGCAGATACAGTAACAATAAAATGATACTGACGACTATTTCAAGTGGAACTTATGAATTAAAATACAGTAAAGACTATTAATTCTCACGTCATGAATTCATGAATTTTTAATTGTTTTACTGCGCATGATTCAATTTACCTATGTACTGCGATTTATATCTATATAATTGCTATGTTCAGTTTTTACTTCCACCATTAAGTACACAGTAAGAGGCTGCCAAATTGGATCATAGCGTCGGCTGCGGTTTCAATCTCGCACTCTGTTCGCTGTTAATTTCATTTTATTAACCGCGATTGTTTTATATATACTTCCTTCGCGATTTTAAGTGTGTTCTAAACTTTGTTTATTTTGAAATTGACTTTTTTGTTTCTAGAAATTTTATTTTAATGTAAGGAGTTTTCAAGATTTGAAATTTTGGAACAATTTGTCTTCGACATAAGTAACTTGAATGTTTTATATTTCCAGAGGTTGTTAACGCATCTCTTTTATTTATTTAGTATTTTTCTGTAAAATTTACTTTTGACATAATATAATTTTAGATGGAAAAACAGAACTCCATCGCAAGAGTGATGTGCTGAACTCTTTGCAATTGAAATATTGTTTTTGGTTATTGCTGTCAAATTTGAAATTTTCTCTGTGTGTCAATTTTCAACTTTACAATGATTTACGACAAATTTAGTTTTATTTTATAATTTTAAAACTGCTTGAAACAAGTAAATTGCGGGTTTTGTAATTTTATTCCATTTTTAATATACTTTTTTTTATTTAGAACCAGCTTTTACATAATATCCCCACTTTAATTAAGTAAATTCATTTATGGTAAAATAAAAATAAAAATAAACTATTCTTAAATACTTAATAGAGTATTTTCAAACTAGCTATTCAGTAAATGCTTGAATTTTCTTTAAAAAAATGGAAATAATGCTTAAAAAAACAATATCTAAATTATCACCTTCATAATGCTTTCTGTATGATACAACGCTAACAAGCTAAATCTTGTACCATACCAAAAATAAGTAAAAGAAACAATAAACCCAGTAACGTAACACCTATAAAAAAACTCCATGAGTTATTAGCCCAAACCAAAAACTAGATATCCGGGCCAAAGATCGAATCAATCCAAGACAAATTGTTCAACAAACAACACCCGATAACGGAAACTCCCTACATAAATCAACTCTAAGTATCCTGGAAGCAAATTTTTCCAGCAAATAAAATACATAATTCATATACAGTTCCCTGATAATCAGCTACCGTTCGCTGCGATCGCCTCAGGGTCTAGATAGGGAGGCTGGTAGAAATAATAGTTCAACTTTTATCTAAGGACAGAACCGAATGAGAGTTTATCGCGAAACTCTCTTTCAAATTACAGAGGTAGTGCAAGTTTTTATCTTTGTCCCGGGGGCTATAGACCCTCATAATCAATAAGAACGGGTCTCGGTATCTAACGGCAATGGAAGGGTGAAAGTCAAAAAGTTTAATAAATTGTTCGGCGCGCATCGAGATTGAGCCTGCTTTGTTTTCTAGTTGGAAAGAAAACCTTTTTGGGGGTATTGAATTAGTTTGTTTTACACTAATATTCCATCAAGCCTGTCTTCGTTGTGATTGGTGGATTTTGCTCAGTGCTACAAGAGGTCGTGAGATCAATCGTTGTAGCAATTCTCACGTGATTATTGGAAGTGGCAAACTTTGTTAAAGAAGCTTAGTTGTATAAAAAAGTAGACCATACTAATATTCTAACTATGAAAGTAACTCTGTCTGTCTAAACGCCTAAGCCACTTAACCGATTTGAATGAAATTTAGTATAAATATACGTTAAATCTCTAGAATGGACATAGGCAACCTTTTGTTTTAAAAATAAGGATGAGGGTAATACCACCTTTAAAAGTTTATATGAGAAAATGTTTATTTTTTAACTTGAAGATACGAAAATTGGCACAAATATAGCTTCAAACTTGGATTAAAATACAGACTACTTTTTTTTCGAATATTGGTAGAGATAGGGGTAAAACTGACAATGAAAGAAAGCATACTTGTAAAACAAACTGCTGAGTTTCTTGCCGGTTTTTTTTTCGGTAGTTATAGGTTCCGAACCGGAGGTAGCTTCATTTGTTTTATATTAGAGATAGAGACTATTCATGAGTATTACTAATGTAATCTATATGAATAAAAAAATATCGACTTTAACTTTGAGCACACGCAAACAAATAGCGGGCACAGCTGGTGGCCATTAAAAACTAAAGTCAAAAGGGCTGTGGAGGTTGAACCACAGTAGTAGCTAACAATTAGCTTCCCTGAAGAACTCCAGTTGATACAAAAAAAGTAACAAGCAAAAGTGATCACCTAGTGTCGCGTGTCCTACAGCAATACCGACTGTCCAATTACAATCCGTTAACGTAACTCGATGTTAAACTGTTAAACGGTTAATGACTGTTTTTACATTGATTTGCGGCTTTATTTAACGAGGTGCGTTCAGGCGTGTTTCAGTCAATGGCAGTGAGGAATGTTTACTGTTGTTGCTTTTGAGTTTTGTTTGACATTTACCAAACGATACGAATTATTTCGTTCAAATTAAATTGCAATGGCTTTTTTAAAATTCTTTGTATGCATATTTACCAAAAAATACAAACCTTTTATTAATTAAAGGATAGGTGACATAGCTTAAAAGAATTCCATCTTGACAGTGCAAACTTACCGTATTTGCATCGTCATTTAAAACATGGAAAATAAATAACTTTAGATATTAAAATAATTTTTGGCAGTCATTATTCATATACTGTCAAGCCATTTGTCACCGTGAATAGGTTTTGACTTGCTACAAATCCGATTGTGTCATAAAATGAACTTTAACTGAATATTGGCCTTTATTGAATCCTCGGGAAGACACACCCGTGTGCTATATGATGAGGATGTACTCGTATTAATCTCACGTGATACTGGCTAAAGTAAACATCATACAAAAGAAGCGTTGTTACTTTTTAAAAAGAAGAATAAAAAAACGACTATTCCATTTCAATATTTGAAAAACGATCCGTTCTATGTACGAGTAGTAATAAATCATAAAAGGCGTAACCAAAAAACTACTGACGGAAGACTGATGACAGTTGATATGGGAAGTAAATTATAAAACGGGGTTTACTTGTAATCGGTTGGAGAAAAAAGGATACTAATTTTTGATACATTACGAATCGTAAAAAAATGGAACCTAGCTAAATGGATTTAAATATAATATCTTGGCTATATTTTCGTAAACAGATCAGCTAAATCTAACTAAAATAATCTATACAACTTGTTTCCTTACTGTTATCTTTGTTATACTATGCATCCAGTTGTCGCCCGGTACTAATGTATCAGTAATTACATCCTTTGATTTTGTAAATGTTGTCGTGTTAGTTGACAGCTAAGGTTGGTTTTTGATTGCATTCGCGGCTTCGATTGTTGTTAACGATTTGTAGGACATGTGTATTGTCGTTTTATTAAGTAATTAAGTTATCTATGTTGTGGAGTGAACATTCATACGTAATTAAAAGAGATATTCACGGGTATGTTTATGTCACTATTTCCTAAAAACTTTAAAATATTAATAATATTAAATTTAAGGTTTAATGGAAATCTAATTACCTCAAATAATTTTAGACGCATATTTCAATGCTGCTATTTTTATTAATAGCACAGTATATTGGCTCCGCCCAGTCTGATGATCAGCAAGGAGGTAATATTTCATCTGTTAGCATAGCTATACTGGCCCGTAAGATGTTTCTTCTTTTAAAGGAATCCGTCAGGCCTAGCACGGGCCACGCGACTATTTTTTTTTTTTATATTGCACTTCAAGATTGACCTCATCCCACCTGATGTTAAGTGGTAATGAGGTCCTAGCTTAAAGGTGACAAGTACAGCATAAGAAATATGTTACTGGACTTGTCGCCCTTACCTTGAAGGCTTAACCCCTGCTACTAATGTAGCACCCCCCAGGAGCTCTGGAAACCTTACTCACACGCAGGAACACAACAACACAGAAGTGATTGTTATTTGGGTGCGGTGTTCTGTAAGGTGGAGGTATTTCACCAGTCGGGCTGCTTCAGTTCAAGCGATAAATCGCAATGCCCTACTTCTCTTACTTTTGTTATCGCGCTCTTAACAAACGTTAAAGTCGATTGAAGTCATTGCGTTAACTACTGATAGTGCGGTGTGTTATTAGCCAATCAACAATATCGAAACTTTTGTCGTCTCATGCGATAAATTTGACTTATTTGCGCCCGCTAGGCCGACATGTCAAAGGAAGGAGAACACATGAGCCGACAACGAGTTCCACTTTTTAATGGTACTGCAAAGATATTATTTTACCGCTTTTGTGTCTTCCAATACACCTCAGTTGTAATTTAGCAGCAAAGGCAGTATCTCAAGTCGCAGAAGTCAAGTGGACAGTGAGTCACAAAGTCGCCGGCGTGGGAGCACGAGTGGTAGCGCGACTCTGCGGCCGCCGCCCGCGGCAGATGCCTCGCCGCTTGGACCGCTACCGATAGCAAAATAAATATTTTCAAAATTTCTAAATCAATTTAAAGCTGGCGTATATCTCGCTCAGCTATTCAGCGAGGAAATGCTGCCAGGGTCTTGAGATCAATTCCACAAGGCCCAATTTTCTAAGATTTTTTTTTTTTGTTATTTATTTATATTTGTTAATACATGGTAGAATTTAAGTTTGTGCTTAAAAAAATTAACGTTTTGTATTCAATAAATTTGTACTAAGTTTAAATGCAAAAAAAAAAAACATATTTCATATGCTTCTTACCAATACAATTAACGTGAAACATTGTAAAAGCGTATGTATGTATGTTTGTTATCACGTCAAGTAAGGCAGCAACCAGCAATTCAGAACCTGTAACAAAACAATTAAATATAAAATTAAAAATTATTTTAAAAAAGTATTGGTGCCATACAAGATTCCAAGGTAAATTCATTTTAATACGTTCATCCTGACAAAACTGTACACAAATTTATTTCATTAAAAAACATATGGTATGGTTATCGAATCTTGAATTCATATGATAGCATGAAATTATTAGCAGTCGCATTAAAAAAAAAGGTAAGAAATATGTTATTCATAAAATTATTATTTGCCTTACACCTCTGTTTGATTTGGCAAATTCCATACCGTTTAGAAGTTTAGACAAAGGTATAAGGCAAATTTTTAATTATTTTTTTGTATCATCTACCTTCTTAATGACTAAAATCCTGCCAGCACTTATATTAATCTATTTTGTTTTTTTATTAAAAATGGGATTTCTTATTAAGTCTTTTTGCGGACGGTAGTTACAATGTGACAACTGCGTGCCGGACGTCCGGCGCCGCTCTCGGCCGAACTTATTAATTGCCCGGGGCTAAGGCCGGAGTCGCTGCCACAAAGTCTGCCACTTTTGCTGACGCTCCGGAATCTGTTAGAGGCAACTGACTGAGAAATTTGGTGGCTTTAGTTTCTGAATGGGTATCGTTTGAGTTTTAATTAGGTTCTGTTTATTATAATTAGAGAAAATAAAATGTGGACAAGAAATCTTAATTTATTTATTATTATCTTATCAAGCCCTTATTGCTGAAGTAAGTACCGACTTTCGTTATTTTCTAGTAATAATCAAACAAAGAGTAGCGATAGGAACCTTCCTATCGCCTAACCCTTTAAACCACCAAATTAAAATAAATAAACAAATAAATGCGCCAGACAATCACACCAATCACCTGGTCTCAAACTAAGATTTTCCCTTGTATTATGAGTACCAGACAACGGATACTAACTGGGGGCGTCATCCCAGCACGTTCAGACCTAAGTCAATTTAGAAAACTTCGTTTCCAAGTTTACCTGACCGGGAATCGAACCCGGGACCTTTCGCGCATTGGTCGCGTACCTTAGCCACTGCGCCACCGAGGTCGTTGACACTGAACGAACTGTCAGGTCTAAAATTTAAAGTTTGCATTGAGGCCAAAGTTTGATATTGATTACATTATTGTATTTATTTCATCTCGTACTTAATCAGCACTGAAGATAGGTCCTCAAAGAGTTAGTTAATTATAAGCTTTTCATTCTTTACATTCCAATTTGGATCAAATGTAAGGTATCTTGTCATATAGACAATTTCCTTAAACCCAACCCCGTCTTGAAAAAGCGTAACACCACACATAGCCATAACACTCTTGCTCTATTACGAAATTAATAAGCAATAAACGCTTATACCTACTCCGTTCTGTCGTGGGTAAAAATGGACATGACTGAAAAATTTATAGCACATGAAAACAGCTTTTAAAATATGTCTTCCGTTCTTTTAGCCAATACAAAACTTTTTGTCAAAGAAAAAACAAATCCAGCACTAAAGAATCGGAAGCAACTCGACCATCAATTAGGTTGAGACACACAGGTTAAAAATTGCCCTCCGCCGTGATATACGCGCGTTTCCTACGCTTTGGTTCTTATTTTGTGTCGTGATTCGTGCGCAAGCGCAGCGAAAGTGACAGCTCGTGTGGCGGGTCATTATGAACTGAGATATTACGTTTTTTTGTTCAGGTATATTTAACTTGAAGTAGTAAAATGAAAAGCATGACTGCCCGGCTGATCCAATTCATTGGATTTTATATAAATAATAGATTTAGGTTCTTTTTTTGACAAAGATGTTCGATGTCCATTTTGAGTAATAAAATACAACTAAATAAGACTTTTTTATATCCAGAGTTATGCATCTAAGCTGAATATTAAGTGATGAAGACGACGTGGATTTTATATATATTTATGTTGAAAAGTATTCGACGTTGCATAGTACAATTTTGCAATTTTTGAATTAATGCATCCAATGAAGATATATTTTTTTAATATTGAAATGAAATGATTTATGAAATGAAATGATTTATTTCTGCAAGTGGATTTACAATAAATTCTTTTGCACGTCAATTATTTTTTCCTACCAGCGCCTCGACGTTGGTTCTATTGAGAAGAAGCGCCGCAACAAACTCAACAGATATCCTCTTTTAAAATAAATTTGAAACATCACAATATGGCAATAAAATATTTGAATTAATAATATGGATTATCTAGGTGCAGATAGACATTTTAACTATTCCATATATTTTTATCATTAAAAAGTTTTCATAAGTTTTGATTTGAGTCTTAAATCTATGCATGGGCAATTCAATAATGCGTTGCGGTAACTTATTAAATATTTTGATACTTATCCCCATGAAGGAATTACTACTTTTATGTAGTCTGAGTTTTGGGACGGCAAGCTTTTGTTCGGGGTTATGTCATCTTAGTTGAAAATTAAGTGCTGAAGAAGACATTGAAATACGAGTAGTTTGCTTTGGTAGTTAACATGCAAATTTTAACTTTCTTTTGTAGAAAATCATCTATGCCTTAAGATATTTTTTTGTAAAAATACGCAGGCTTTGTCGACTTCTTATCAGGCGTAACATCCGCTTTGCGTATTCAACATAAAAACCTAAACAGATCTCGCCATCTTGATAACAGAATGACAAATGTTCCCTGAAAAAGGGTGAACGCACCGGCATTCTTCGCGGCACCTATTCTCGCGAATCTTGCTTTAAAATTCGCTGAGCGCCCTCCGTGAACCAGTGGTAGGATCCGCGTAGAATGTTAACTAGTACGTGGAAAAAATGTGCGTAAAGCATGCTTGATGCTGGAGCTTGGAAAAGGTTTTGTTACGTTTCGGCAAACAAATATTCTAAAAATCAGTGGGTCCTTTTTAGGGTTCCGTAGTCAACTAGGAACCCTTATAGTTTCGCCATGTCTGTCTGTCTGTCCGTCCGAGGATAATCTCAGAAACCGTTTGCACAAATATGTATATTAATCACGTCAACAAAGTGCAAAAATAAAAAAAATCTCAATCCCAACATGTGTTGTATCGTTGCATAGGTATTTAAAAATGAACAGGAGTTTACTAAGATAATTTTTTGATAATTTTAATATTTTGGGAAATAACACTCCAAAAGAAAATAAAATTGTGTGCCGTCCCCTCTAACTTTTGAACCATTAGTTCAAAAGTATGAAAAAAATCTAGAATATAGAACTGCATAAAGGCTTCCTAGGAAAATTATTTTGATCCTGATGGGTTTAATAGTTTTTGAAATATTTAAAAAAATATTTTTGTAACTAAAGTTGTAATTTAAGCGTATATGCTAGCATTTTTTTCTTACTTTACATATTTTTTGTATTTTCAATGTATCTGCTTTCAAATAAAAAAAGAATATAGCCTATTTTTGTAACTTGTAGTGGGGATACTTAAGTATTGTGATGCACTGAAAACTACGGAACCTTACACTGAGCGTGGCCCGACACGTTTTTGGCCGGTTTTTTTTAAAGATATTTCAAAAAGACTTGTCAACGCTACTGGGGACCCTGAAGCTGTCTACTATGTCGCCCAGCGTCTCAATCGCCATTCAGCGAGTTCAAGCGAGCATTTAGGATACCATACCAAAGGGACCTTTGTTAATTATTCTTATTATAATTCTAATAACTGATTTGTGCCATACAGTATAGTAGATAAAATATAGTAGATCATGATATAAAAATTAACAAGCCGACAACTTATACTCCGTAAGTTGTAAAAGAGATCAAAATCGTAAAACATATACGTTATTAAACTTATATATTTTTACGTCGTTCGTTTTCCGTTTAGTTTTTGCATTGGGGGCTAAGTAAAACAACCATATCAGACAACTCTAGCAAACGCATCACAATCGATTTGAACCTTTTAGTGCTTAAAGCAAAATTACCTAAATCGATCTGACCGCGATGTCAAATCCACGTTGAATGCGTGTTCGTGGTCACAACCGCACCGGCCAGGGTTCGAATTCTGCCGATTAACTGCCGCCAGATTGCAGTTAGATAACCGTGTATAAATAGATTTATATTTTTGGCAAAATTCGCAAGCGTTTTATTAATTTTATACTGGCAAACTGTAATGGAGAATTATTTATGAGCGGTGACGAATATTCGTAAATTCAAAATTTTGTTAGGCCGCTGGCCAATATTCAATCGAGGTCAATTTTTATTTTATGTTTATTTTTCAGTTTTACTTTTACGTCCATACATCCTTGTAAAAGTTTATAAGTAAGGTAAAGTGAATTAGACACGTTATGTTTCAACATGTTTTATATGAAGACATTTAAGTCAGAATAAAGGAAATATATGATACGAGATTGAAAGCTGAGAGGCGAGCTTGCTGAGAGCTGAGAGGACTGTGCTGTCGCGCTATCTCAGAGGCCCCGGGTTCGATTTCTGGTCGGACTAATATCGAAAACCAAATTGCCTATGTTATCTAAGTACTGTAATAGATAGACATCGAAGTTTCTGATATCTGGTATTGTGGAAAATAGCTAAAAAACTTGCTTTAGTTACTTGCCACAGAAAATATATATGATATTGTTTAACCTTTTAATCTTAGAAATGCGAAAGTTTATAAAAATATATGGATGTTTGTTATGCTAAAACTACTGGATGGGTATGGCTAAAATTTGGTAGAAAGATTGATTAATATTAGAACCCCTATATAAATTAGAAAATATTTTTATTGCGGCATTGGATCCAATGTCGTAGCAGCTCATACTGAGGCTGGGACCTTATTAGCTGCGCAATCATTATGTATTTGTTTTTTAAATATATTCTTTACTTTATCTTTTGTTCGTGTCACTTTAATGTCTCTGTACTGGATATTGTTTGTGTGCTAATAAATCAATTCTTATTCTTATTCATGTAATCTTTACAAAAGCTCATATGAATCGTCAGTACAAGTTTCGTATTCTACCGCCGTGTTCGGAATGTTGGTGATGTCGAGAAGAAACAGCAAGAAAATTGACACTAAGTCTTTTCAAAGTAACATTGATTCACTATACAAGGTACTTAAATAAAATCTACAATGTTAGATTTGTATGAGAATTGAAGTTAGATATTCTAGACCTATATTATTATCTATAGGAAGGTACTAGAGTGAGTCTGGTCTAATCTTAATTTATCTGCTTTGTCGTGCTTGTGTCATTACAAATTAGTCGGGCGGTTCCTAACCGATAACTTGGAGGCTGTCTTACCCTATGCAGAGAGTATGGTCGGCAAATTAAGTGACTATATTGTAATTAATATATAAAGGAATATTATAAGTAGTCGTTTAATGACCACAGTTACAGTTTGAATAGTAAAAACGAATAACTAAAACCTTAGAATTGTTTTTCGACTGTGTCAATATCCCAATAGAGAAAGAAGAAAGAAAGAAAACATATATGACAATTATTACAAAAAAGATACGAAAAACAAAAAAGTGTAGGTACAAACAATTACAAAATTAAATACAAAACTCAACAATAAAAAAAGTTTACAACAATTAAATTAAAGGACAAAGTGGAAATGAACGGAGATTCAATAGGTGTTTAAGTTCGCCATCAAGCAATAATGGCAGTTGAAAGACAATGTCACAAGTTTATGTTTTAGTGTCAACAGATGGCGTTAGTCCAAATTAATAATTTTGAAAGCTGAATCGCGGTAACACTGTTTTCCTCCAGCCGTATATATATACTGTGGATAAGTATACGTTTAGGTTCTAGCTTGGCGTCAGTAAATCGCTTTACATTGCTTAAAGCTTCTTTCCTTTTCCTCCATATCACATCACATCACCTCATAGCGGGTTTAACAATAGGTAATTTTTTTTGGCTGAAAATGATAGAATAAAGAACAATGATTCAATTCAATGTTTAGAATGCAATGAACATTTATTTCATGCTTCAATAAATCAATAAAAAAATATTATGAAACAGCGCATCAACCTTTATCTACACATAATAGTAATCAAGAAACCGAATAAAATATTTGAGTAACATATTGTGCAGTATCTAATACACATAATCAATGTTTTGAATATAAAAATAAATTAAATGTTAATAAAAAAATTCATTTCATTTATACTTATATTTAATTTATTTTATTGTTCGATAACTACATTGGACTTGAAAGAAGAGTTATTTTCAAAAATTATAATTAGTGCGATAGAATTTAATTAAATAACCACGTTTCCGAACAAACGAGGCTATTATAAATTAATATTTTTCAATCTTTCTGAGAAATTTTCTTAATATTTTTTTTTAGTATTAGAAAACTACAAAAAAAAATCAGCCAAATCGGTCAAGCCGTTTTCATGTTATGGCGTGACAACGGGAAACGGGTTTCATTTTTATATATATAGATTAATGTTTTTTTTAACAGTTTGATAGGATAGGATACCTACAGTATCCGTTTATTAAGTTGCTAAAACTTAGGTCCTATCAAAATTAACACTTAGTATAATAATTTTAAATTACATGCTATTAGCAACTTAACGCCGTATTTAAATCACGAAATACTTTGATTTATTATACGCGACTTAGTATAGTATTTAAAACACAAATAACATTGAGTTACTATAATTACGTCTAACATCATCATGCCGGGTCATTTTGACCCAGCCTCCACGACGCCGGGTTAAAAAACAAACTTTTTCTCAAATAACTGTCAAAATTTCACGAATCCATCCTTAATCTCTAACCCTTTCTCTTCTATCACTACTCCGTAGCAATAACCCTTCAGTGTGCACACCAATCTCGATCAAACCCGGGGTCTAAAGCACCGCACACCCTTGCCATGCATTATTACTTACGTTTAACCGATGTATAACTCAATATGGGGCCCTTCTAACCGATTTAAGATCACTCGGCGCCGTTAGGGTTAAAGTTGGGGCTCTATCTGCAGTTGAGGGTTAAGGGAAATTTTGTACTGTTTTAATCAAGAGGTATATGTGAGATTAACTGTTAGGTAATGTAAACATTTAAATAAAATTGGAGTGTCTGTTAATAATTGAAATAACAGCTTTTACTCCATGTTTATGTAAATATATACGGCACATACACCAAAATGTTGTAATCGTCTATATGGCTGAACTTTTTTTTATTTTTTATATTGCACTTCAAGATTGACCTCATCCCACCTGATGTTAAGTGGTAATGAGGTCATAGCTTAAGGGTGACAAGTACAGCATAAAAAACTGTTACTGAACCTGTCGCCCTTACCTTGAAGGCCTGACCCCTGCTACTAACGTAGCACCCCCCAGGAGCTCTGGAAACCTTACTCACACGCAGGAACACAACAACACAGAAGTGATTGTTATTTGGCTGCGGTCTTCTGTAAGGTAACAACTAACATCATTCAACGTCAACTAAGATCATTGCACGGGTTGTGCTTAAATAAAATTGCTCTCATGCTGTGGTAAATATCTAAAGTAGTTGAGTTACAGATATAAAAAACATCGACAGAATAGAAAAGTTCGTTTCCGGCATTGACCTGACCGGTAATTGAATCCAACACCTCAAGAGATAGGGCGCCAAAAAGATCTTGCCCTGCACGCCTTCCGGTTACCGAAGTCGCTTTTTTCTATCTGAGTGTAGAAACATTCAAATAAATAGATATTAAAACATTAGTAATAATAAACTTTTGTGGCATACTAAATAACAGATTATTTCACTTTAATATATTAGTGTAGACGTTTAATTGTAGAAGAAGATACAATATTTAGTTATGTATTTTTCATGCAAACTCAACCAAAGTGACATGTCAAGGAAAAAATTTGTCGATCGATATTCGTTTTTAAGCCAACGATATAAGGGCACACTTTTTGTTAGAAGGTAAGGGGGGAGAGGGGGGTTATACCACTATACCAGCTTTAAAAGTTTATACGGGAAAATGTTTATTTTTTAAGCTAAAGATTTTGGCACAAATATAGCTCGAAACTTGTATTAAAATATAAACTACTTTTTGTTTCGAAGTTAAGGGTACATAGGGGTAAAACCGACCATGATTGGATGTAGTCCACGCGAACGAAGTCGCGGGCTCAGCTAGTACAATAATAAATGTACTGAGAACCAATAGTTTATAAATTTTACTTTTGACCTGTATAAGACCACGAAATTGCATTCATATCTTTTACTTTTTTATGTTATATTATGACAGATGTGTTACCTTAGCAACGGTGCTTTGTTAGTAACAGGAATGTTGTAATTATTTTAAGATATAACAACTTAAAGTTTATTTTTCTTAATTTAATGGCTTTTAAAACAATTCCCTCAGCAAACGAAGTGGTTTACAATTGTAGGAAGCGTATGGCTCTTTTTTGCAGTGTCAATTACACCTAGCTACAGCCGCACAACCTCATAGTAATGGATTATCGTACTCACGGGTAACCGCCCCTTAGACAATACCATCAAACGCCTAGACGCCGGTATACTCATATCAGCATATAGGTAAATAAGTTGCATACTCATGCATATTGCATGAGGGATCATCGCGGTGAACGGCCGGTGTTAGGGTGATTGCAGGCCGGGTGAGTAGCCGAATACAGCTAAGCCGATTTGTGCAGATGATACTCTGGAAATGGTGACGGTGGTGTGATGGAATTTGTGGGAGTGCGTTTGAAGTTTGCGCTTGTAACATACGTATATGTAGATGAATGCTTTTGTTGACGGTGGATAATTTTTGAAAGCATTTGTGGCGTTAAATGCTTTGTAAGAGGGTTATCTTAGGAAAAATCCGTAAAATACATTATATAAATATATTGGACAACATCACATACATTGGTCTAATTCTGTGGTAAGTACCTTAAGCACTTGTGTCACAGAAATCAGAAACAATGGCGATACCACAACGTCCATACCAGAGACAGCAAAAATAGGCCGACGCCAAATAGCTATATTTTTTTTTAAGTCAACGTTAAACTAATGATGTATTTTAAATAATTTTGTTAAATATAGTAGGTATGTCTATGTATTATTAATATTTTTACTCTAATAAAGGATAAGTAGGTAATGTTAAAATGTTTACTTAAATATGTTGTTGCATATTAAATGACACCTTTTTACGCAAAATCTCTTTTCTAAACTATTCTACATAAGCAAATTAATTTTGAGAAAATCAACTTAAATACTATATATATATATATATATATATATATATATATATATATAGTATTTAAAAAATATACTTTGTCTTGTACTTAACTAAAAGTACTTTACCGGTCTATGAAGACAGTTATCCACTTCGGTTGTAAGCTGTTTTGTATTACAACTATTGTGTATAATTTTTTAGAATTCTACTAGGCATGGAATCCACCTTTGTACTTTTTCAATTGACTTTAAATTAATAAATGCTTTTATTTCCGTGCAAACCTGTGGCGTTGACTGGTAAAATAACACTATGCATTACATCCACCTTTGAGCTACTACTTTTAAAAATACATGCAATTATAGGGCTTAACTACAAAGTATAAAACAAAGTCGCTATCCGCCGTCTGTCTGTCCCTATATAAAAATATATAAATTTTGGACAACATCACATACATTGCTCTGATTCTGTGGAAAGTAGATTAAAGACTTGTGTTACAGAAATCAGAAACAACGACGGTACCACAACGCCCAGACTCGAGACAATATAGAAAATATCGTTTCCCATATTGACCCGACCGGGGATGGAACCCGGGACCTCAGAGATGGCGCTCGCCAAAGTGAGGCCCGCTCGCCTCTTGGCTACGAAGGTCGTCAATATATGCTTAGATCTTTAAAATTACGCAAAGGATTTTGATGCGGCTTTTTTTGATAGATAGAGTGATTCTTAAGGAAGGTTTATATGTATAATCTATGCATATTAATGTACAGAGAAGCCGAAAACTTTATTTGTAATTACTTTCACCCGTGCGAAGCCGGGACAGGTAGCTAGTTGATAAATAAATGAACCTGTTATTATCTAAAAGCGCATGTGCAAGGCCCCTTAACAGTAATATGCGTTAGGATGGAGCGTCGCATCCGGTCATATTTGGACCGGCATTAAGAGTTATGGCGCATTTTTATTCATGGAACAATTTTCCAAATCCTTTCTTGGACTTTTTATTTTGCCCTGACCACCCTCGCTTAACCGTAATGTACGATCATTCTGTGCGTACAAGCTTGTTACCTGCATGAATAGTGGGGGGTGGAAGTCCAGATGTGGATGGATAGCGCCCCCTTTTAACACTTTTATCCCGTTTTTATGGGGTTGGTTGATTATCTAGATACATCCCTGTGATTTCAATGGAGTAATTGACATCGGGACTTCGTTATGCAATATGGGAACCAAATAAGATTATTAGGGTAGGAAAGTTTTGTCATTGTTTTTATGTCATTCAATACAAGGAGTTTATTTGAACGCATTTATTAAATCTCAAGAACAATTGGTACCAAATGAAAAAAAAATTGTGTTGAATATAATATAATGTCGCTGTGGTACCGTCATTTCATTTCATCATTTCTGATTTCTGTAACACAAGTACTTAAGCTACTTACCACAGAATCAGAGCAATGTTAGTGATGTTGTCCTATATTTATTTATTTATTTCTTAATTAAGAAAGGCTTTTGGCTATATAACATCATGCTACGACCAATAAGTGCGAAAAATCAGGGAAAAATAAGAATAAAATTGGGATAGTGTGCTCAAAGCCGCAGCCAGTCGCTATTTATAATAATTGATAGATTAAGAATAAGATGGCATTAAATCTCCAAAGATAAATAAATAGTGTGTAGTATTATATTGTGTACTAAACAATGTGATTAATTGCAATAATACAACTTATCTTCTTACATATAAAAATGAATCGCTGTTCGTTAGTCTCGCTAAAACTCGAGAACAGCTAGACCGATTTGGCTAATCTTGGTTCTGAAATAATTGTGGAGGTCCAGGGAAGGTTTAAAAGGTTAGAAACTAAAAAAATAGGCGTTACGAAGTTCGCCGGGACAGCTAGTCTTATATATAAATACGACGGAGAATGGCATTAATCACTTTGTACATAGGTATTTTAAGTAATTACATTTATTGATGTCATCTAAACTATTATTTAAGGTTACTGAATACGTGACTTTTGTTGTATAGTCTATTTTCCTTATTGACAATGAAGCATAGTTGGCGTTACTTAGAAATATATTGTAAATGAGATGATAATATAAACACTGTAATCTTTTAGCGTTAGTTTGCGGTTAGAAATGGTGAGGTAAATTTGATGTCAAAAATTAGCAGTTTTGTTGACTCACTACATGTGACGCATTTTGTGATTTTTTTATATATTCGTTAAGGCTGCTCTTGACATGAATCTAGATGCAAGGTTCAGAAGACGTCGACGTTAGGAAATACTTCCCCAAATGTTTTTTTTATATGATGTGGTTCCTGTAGGTTCAGATGTGGGTTCCTCTCTTGCTTACCATCAGGCTCCTCCCAGCCTGATGGTAAGCAAGATAGGAACCCACATCGCGATGACAACGATTTTTAATCAAAATATCCTATCCGTTAGCATCGCCATACTGGCCCGCAAGATGTTTTTTCACGCTCCTTTTGAAGGAATCCATGTCAAAGGAAGGAGGAAACACATGAGCCGGCAACGAGTTCCACTTCTTTATGGTCCGGCAAAGATAAGAGTTACCGAATGTCTGTTCAATCTAACTTTATCCCTTAATAGGGCACACAGAAAATAGTTATTGAATTGGCTTGCTCGTAAGCATGCTAGATACCTATACATCAATAAATTAGCATGCTAAAGTGAACAAGAACAATGACTAACCTCTCGCTGTCTGACTAACTGTCTGCGGTGAGCGACAGCGAGGCGATTGTTCGACAATTAGATCCGCGTTTACTGACTCTGAGTGAATCATGCTCGCTGGGTGAATAGTTCTGCTTACAATTGATAATGGTTGTACTTTTCCTCCTAATACTATATGCGTGAAACCTTATACGTATCTATATGTGGTGTTTGACGACCTCCGTAGCCGAGAGGCAAGCGGGCCGGACTTTGACGCCGCGCCATCTCTGAGGTCCCGGGTTTGATCCCCGGTCGGGTCAATATGGGAAACAAACTTTTCTATATTGTCTCGGGTCTGGGTGTTGTGGTACCGTGGTTGTTTCTGATTTCTGTAACACAAGTGCTTTAGCTACTTACCACAGAATCAGAGCAATGTATGTGATGTTGTCGAATATTTCTTTATTTATTTATTTATGTACATACAAGCGGCCTCTTGTGACGTTCGTTCGTGTGGAGTTTGTACAGACACATAAGAAAGATAAAATAATAAATATCCAGACGATAATTTAGATTTTTTTAAATTAAATTGAAATAAGATAACTTACGTACTTAACTTCACTCCCACTTTCAATCCCGCAAGGGAGGATTTTCGAAAACAATTAAATAAAATTACATGTGTTTTATAACTTAAGGTGTAGAAGTTTAATATTTTATTTTTTTATAACTAAACATACCAATCTTGTAATCCCGTTTTACCCCCCTAGGGGGTAAATTTAAAAAAATATTTTCTTAGTGCCTACTATACTATAAAAGGAACCACTTTGCAAAATTTCAATTTCTTACCCTAATAGTTGAGGCCATGCGTTGATCAGATAAACGTAAAACTGACTATGTACGAGTACGTAATTATAAAAAAGCCAATTAAAATAAAATATAACAAAGTACATATAAAAACTGACAAGTATAATACTTTTTTTACTTAACACTCTCATACTCAAACCTGCTTATGAAATAGATTAATTATATATCTTGTGCAACGCGCAAAACTTTCTAACTTTAATTATCAAATATATAATTTCGCTTACTTATTTAATTGGGTAAACCCATTGTGGGAGCATCATTTCATGTATTTTATCATCAAGCTGTTTATCGTTCGATATTTAGCATCAATCTCAACTATATTTAAGGTATAATTTCGCGAAGGTCGCGTTTAATGTTACTCAGTCATAAATAGCTTCAGCTCTGACATTTAATAAATTAATCGGCGCGTATATCTTGACTTGAGGGAGTGCCCCATCCAATTTGATGGGAGTCGAACTCCGATCCGATCATTAGCGAGAATTATTCGCTCCGGATCGGCTTGGGGAATGAGGTCACAAGTTCAATGTCGTCTTATACTAGCCGCTATTTTGGATTTTGGGTCTCGTGCTTGGTAATTGGTGGGAAATTGTTATAAATTTTATGTAACAAAATTGGATGGTTTTCAAATGACAAGGAATGTATTTAAATGGTTGTTTTTATTTGACAAGGTATGAAATCGAAATCGAATGTTTCGTTTTTAAGCATCAAATCAAATGGGATGTCAGCTATCCAATGCATCACGTCACTGTAAGTCTGATGTAGTTTTAAAAACTGAGATAAAAAGAGGGGACAGAAATATATTAAAAATCGCCATAGTCTGAACATTATGATTTTTACTTAAACTGTATGCCAAATGTATGCCAGAGCATGCCTTATTACTGGAAAACAAAAACCACTCAATATTTAAAAGAGATATAATTTGTGGTGTAGATGAAATTTTTGTATTTCGTTAAAAACATTGAATGTTTGCTAGTCATTAAATTCTCAACAAAATCAATTAAGATACGCATTAATTTATATGTAACTTTTTCGTACAAAAATCAACCAAATATTTTCAGAAGTTTTTGCGGACACCTGTGTAGGAGCATTTTTATAGTTTTTATATTACTTTTAATCTGTCATTTCTAAATGATGCCTTTTTGGCTTTATGAATTTTACTGTCAAAGTAAAAGACAGAAAGTCTTGTCATTAACCTTGTCTTTTGACGACCTCCGTAGCCGAGAGGTTAGCGTGCCGGACTTAGGCGTCGCGCCATCTCTGAGGTCCCGGGTTCGATCCCCGGTCGGGTCAATATAGGAAACGAACTTTTCTATATTGTCTCCGGGCTGGGTGTTGTAGTACCGTCGTTGTTTCTGATTTCTGTAACACAAGTGCTTAAGCTACTTACCACAAAATCAGAGCAATGTATGTTGTCCTATATATATATATATATATATTATCATACGTTTCGACCAAAAGCGACCTTTTCTTTACAGTCCACGTAAATAATATTTTAATTTTTAAAAGTAGTTATGGCAGGAAAGAGGAACAAACACGTATTTAGACGTCCTTACATCTGAAGGATATTTTCTAAGCACTAATTATACTGATTCGTTCTAATAATGCTTGCAAAATTATCTTAACCCAAAACCGTACAGTATCAAAACAATAACCCTAACGAAGCGACTATGTAAATAAGTCCGGGTCAGTTGGACCCGGGCCGATTGAGAAATTAATTATGTGCCGAATGTGCTGCCATCTGCCGCATCAATATTCAATCCGATCGGGCCAGGCCGGTGGTCGACGACCAATTAATTGTGACCCCATTTGGGTCATTATGTACCCTGGAGTGGGAGTAGGGTTGGCTTAATCCGGGCGCTGTATCGATATTCCGGATTGCAACTGTGATGTGGGTGGATGTTATTATAGAGTCCATTGATTGCGATACACTTTTTATGTTACGTAGATCGAAACTAACTTTTTATTCAAAATGAGAAATTAACTAACGAAATATTTTAAAAGTTCTAGATATTTAAAAAAAACGTGCATGTCGATGTATTTGACAAATAAAATGCTAGTTTTTATTTTTTTAATAATACTGTAAGCAGGATTTTTAATTTTGGATACCTTTTTACTGATTGGCTTATTATTTTTTTTAGTTTTTAGGTATTTTGATGAACTTTTAGATTTTAGTTAAAGCATTATTGAACAGATGGTATACGCAGTAAGACATGGATTTGCCATTTTTGAATTCATTTTTATTATTTTAAGCAAAAAGGCTTAAAGTTTAAAATTTAATTTTGATCCAGATTGTAGTCATGCAGACTATCAGATTAAACATCATGTAAATACTTACATTACATAAAAGTATACACTTATGGATTTGTTTACAGAATATACTGAATCGTATTCCACAGTATCGATTGACATAAACATCGGATTGGATCGACACATCCCTTTCGTGTAGCAGTTCGGTGCGGAGGGAGCGAAGGGTTAAGTTCGATTGGTCGGCGATTTAGTGAACATTTTGTGTTATTAGGACGCTACTCTATTATAGCAATATGATAGATAATGTGGTGTTGACAGGTGGGATGTGTAATGTGCTATAATTCTGTAATAGGGTTTAAGATAATATCAAACGATTATACCGGATGTAAGTGGTAAGAAGCTAAACCACCTGTGTTACATAAATCAGGAACAACGACGGTTCCACAACACCCAGATTTAAGATAACATAGAAAAAAAAGTTTTCCATTTTCATCTGACCGGGATTCGAACCCGGGACCTTAAAGATGTCGTAACTCCAAAGTCCGGTCCGCTCTTGCCTCGGTCTTGGAAATCGGTATTATGTTATAAAAAACGTTTTTTACTTGAGTTGTTTGACCGAGTTTTTGAAAGACTCTATTTTATATTTTTCTTTATTATTTTATATTTGAGCTATATCATATTTTCGCAACCAATTCTTAAACGCTGTTAAATTGAAATTTAATTTAAAAAGTGACTGGAATTAGAATTCAAAGGCTTTGATTTAGACGGGACTATTCAAATTTATATTTTCTGATATAATTTTATCTCGCAGCAGAATTGTAAACTGTCAGTTGTCACTGTCAAGGCGTCTATCTTCATGTCGATTGACACTCCGTGTATCTTAATAAGTAAATGAACTCATAAAAGCGCAGAACTGTCTTATTCTTCGCCCAAGTCATCCGCCAAAGATTTACGCAACAGATACCTTCGTACCCGAACCCTTTCCAGCCATTTTATGACCCTAATTCTGTTATAGCTGGGGTAAGGCTGCTTCACACGTATTCGGGGGGAGGTTTACGTTGTATCAAATACGAGACGATGTTTAGATACTTACTTAGTTACTTACTCCCATGTATCAGTGACCCAAAGTGTGTCTTGGCCTGCGGTATGAAATCACGCTGTCTTTATTTATTTATTTAAAAAATGTAACAGAAAGAAGTGCAAAAGGCGGACTGAATTCTAAGAGCATTCTCTACCAGTCAACCACTAAGCCTTTCATGATCCTTAGACGTTGAGATGGAGATACATTTTTTATAATCAACAAATGCCGAATTGCATATTATGGTACAGGTTTAAGCGATAAAGTAAAATAAAAATATATTCTAATCTTCTAGCTGTTTATTATAAAACCCACATCAAAATATTTGGAGTATGCTTTTGACCCACCTACTTGTGAAGAGAAGATGAGAGACCAATAAGCAGATCATGAAAACCGACAAAGCTTTTAAATTTATTTCTTTTAAGATAATATATTTCTGAAAAGTACATATATATTTCTTGCATCCCATTTAATCGTTTTAGAAGAATATGACACTTTCCACAAATATTCCATAGTCAGTTGGCTGCATTGATGTTAAGATATACCTACATCGTAGAATGTTCACTGAAATGAAATCCTGAACTGTTTAGTATTCCAATTGATTTGAATCATACAACCATATTTGTGTGTCAACTTTGGTTTGATTTAATTAAGCTTAAATTGTCAACAAAACCTCCGATGTCCGGCATATAAACAATGACAAAAACAAATCGTAAATACCCACTGTAAACCATAGATATTCAAATGTTAGAAATGATCTTCTTGCTTTAAAACATAAGATGTTTGTGAATAGTTTTTTTCCAAAACTGGATGTAGAAACGAATCAGTGTGAAGGCGCCTTACTTCAGCAACATCGCCGGAGCTACTCGATCTGAAAGACCTCTCTATATCAAATACCAATCGGGATCTAGGAAACTTTCATATTCCCCCTACCTCCCCCTTCCCGACCGTACCGCCTTCATCTTAAAGTCCAAATTCCGTTCCCCCGTTTCGGTATCACAAATAGTTTGTAGATGCGTTCAAAAGTTTGATGGTTCGCTCGACCATTTTTCCTCCCTAGTATGTATGAGAGCGCCGAAACATTCCCTTGAATATACAAGTTGCAACAATATGAATAATGCATACAAACTGTTTGTATGTGGGCTATGTTGGGCTTCAACTTCGCTGACCTAAAAAGTGGTAATGCAGACAGTATTACCAGTTAGACCTTTTTAGTTGGGAAGTCATTGACTTGATTTTGAAGAGTCAGAACTTAAAGGAGGATTATCCTTTAAGAGTTACATTAGAGTTTGTTTTTTAGCGAGGAGGATTCTGGTGGTGAGCTCATGTCTGACCGTTATTTAAATGCATTTATGGCATATTGTTGACTGGCAAGGTTGTTCCAAGGTTAGCACTCTTGTCTGTTGAAGGAAGGGTAGGGTTTTAATACCACCCAAGGTTTGTTTGATGAAAAATATGATTGTAAACTGACTTATAACTGTTTATTCTGGCCTATTAAAGAGATAACACATTTTATTATCATAATCGTTACCCAAGTCGTTAAGGCTTATTTTTTTTTGAAGCTTCAAAGACATTACATTACAAAATACAAGCTGGAAGTTCAATTTTTGATAATTCATCAATTGATTGACTGACGAGTCGATCCACATTGACTCTGGATACGACACACGCCATCACCTTGTCCTGAAAAGGGCAAGAATACCAACTAAGCCCCTGGTGGACCTCATTGCTTTATTTGTGATGCCATGGGAATAGAAGGTTTACCACAGCATCACCCAGTACTCGTTGCCTGACGCGCGTTTTAGAACCTTAAAATTAATTCATTTAAGAGCCAATGTTAAATACTTATTAATATATTAACTCTGAAACGAAAATAGCAATAGCTTTGTATATATTAACATCTGAACCGTAACAGCCACACACTGCTTCTCCAAACTCTCTAATTAAAAAAATGATACAGGAATCCAAGCCTTCTTCGTACAGCACATAGATGCTTAAATTGCATGATCGGTCTGCTATAAAAACTCAACGCATCTCTGAGAGTACTTAACGCTTATGCATCCCTCAGCTGAAAATGGCGAGCGACAACAATGATCAATTGAATGCAATTGGTCTGGCGCATCGCTCGAAATGCAGTAATTGACGTAGGGAATTGACAAGTTCGGTCGGTTGGAAAAGTGACGGTAGGTAGGTATTTGCGTTGTACTTTTTTGGCGTACCGTGAACTTGCCTCAAAAAATTAAAAAAAATTGACTTAGTGGTGCAGTGGCTACGGTAGCGCGAAAGGTCACGGTTTTGATTCTTGGTTGGGTCCATTCTGTAAACAAACTTTCGATATTGGCTAGAGTCTGGGTGTTGCTGGGTTGACGTCCTTGATCAGTACACTTATACCCGTTTCCAATATTTGAAAAACGGTCCGTTCGAGTAATACGGACGATAATATGGAGTCGGATAGTAATAAATTATACAGTGAAACCTGGTTAAGTGAGACATCAAGGGACCTGCAATGTCGTTTCACTTATAGAGGTATTCCACTTACCCAGTGTCTCAGATATACAGGTATAAATAAATATCTGTTTCATTTACAGAGGGTTCCATTAATAGAGGTGAGAATACAGGTTATTTCAGTTATACAGGTGCGATCATTAAATAAAATAACGTGCTATGTATGTAACTGAGTTTTAATAAAAAAAATATATATGTAGTATGTACTTAAAGGTAATCATACAAATGTAATCAACAAAAATATTCAAGCACGTTTTTACACGTAATATGTACGAATATGGAAACAGAATGTATCAATTATAAAAATCTGTCATTTTAGTTTGTCGTTTGGAAGTATCAGCCATCAGATGTTTTTCGATATTATAAATTTCATCAAATATGCTTTGGTCACCAATTGATGACATTTCAAAATAACTGTGCAAAGTAGTAAGAATGAGTAAACAAACAATGATAACTCAGTTACAGAGGTTTATGCATATAAAATTTACTCGCTGTCTCAGTTATAGAGGTAACTATGATGATAAATCGAAAGAACAAATCCCAGATATAGAGGTTTACCTCGTCCCACTAACAGAGGTAATTCAGTGCCAAAGTGTTGGGACCTCAGCATGAGTTCCAGTTATGGAGGTTTCTCACTTATCCAGGTCCCACTTAACCAAGTTTCACTGTACTAGGCATAAGCCAAAAACGACCGACGGACGACTGATGACAGCTGGTATGGAAAGTAAATTATGGAAGGGTATTAACGACTCGTAGTCAGTTGGAGGAAACGGATAGTCATTGTTGACATTCCAAATCGTAAAATATAGGAACTGGGCATGACCGTGTACTTTTATTACGCAAAACCTTAGTACTACGTATTGCATAAATTACTAATAGTGTGGTACATTTATCTCTTATTCGTATTATGTGAAGGAATAATGTAATCGTTTATTTGGTTGCATTTAATAGGAGCCGGAAATACTAATAATTTAAATAAATAGTGCGTAAGCGGCTAAAACTCCGAATTGCAACGACGAAACGGACACAAGCAAAAAGAGTACCGTAACGCCCAGGCCCCATATAGAAAAAAAAAACATGTTGAGTAGATAAAACCGTAGCCGGGACCTCAATAGGGAGTATGCGTGTGATTTAAATAGGGGTAAATATATATTTTTTATAAACTTTGTTGCTGTAGAATCACGCTTACATAATTTTTTTTCCGCTTTTTGTTATGTGTTTTTGTTATTTAATTAAGATTATTGTGATTTAAAGACATATTTCAAAGTTATATTACATTGTGTTGTAAGAAAAAACTCGAAGGAAAATGACTGTAGCGGTTTTGTTAAGGAACAATCAGATAATCTCCCCAAAATTGATGTGTTCATGATGTCAACATCTTTCGCGTCTAATCCCGATTTTACGTCTGCTGAAATAAAAGGAGTGAAAGCTGCAAGGTAAATATATGTATATTTGATTTATTTAATGTTTATTCGATCTTGTAAGTACGCCTTTTCTGTAACAATTTATACTTTTACCGAAAACATAACCTAAAATGCAAATAAGGGAACATATCGCAAGTTTATATACTACATTGAAATTGAATGCAGTCAAGCTGCGAGCAATCTAAACATTGATCATATTCGCGAATAACTTTATAGGATATAAACCGTGACAACCGTGAAATAATCTCTAATAATCCTTTCCCACTGTATTAACATTTATGTTTTTTTTTTGTAGATCTGGACGAGAATCATATGGTGATTCAGCAGTTGGATATGTTCAAGTTCAACGAGAGGGCGATATATGTATTGTGAAAGCTCGAGTAACCCCTGAACACAACGTCCGCCAGATGTGTTACCTGTAATGAGGCCGAAGAAACTGTCTTGTCTGTGCTATGTGAAGACGGTACAGCTCATAAAGGTAAATAGTTTTTACTCTCAATTTTTAAGATTAGGAAAATTTTATTAGTCTTATCGTTTATTTTTATTTGACTGTGATGATTTATTGACAGTATTTTTATTTTTCAGGATGTACATATGGTACGAGTTGCGCTATGCACGGATCACTGCATCAAAAGCATATGAGGCTGCGCACTGCAAGGTAATGGGTGGAGCTTTAACCGAAGCCATCACGAGAGCATCAAAACTAAAAGACACAGATGCCATGAAAAGAGGAAGACTGTTAAGTGAAGTCAAATCAGAGTTGGAAAAATATAAAGATATACAAATGTGGAATTACATTGGATCCACTACATTCCATTCTACACTACATTATGATTGTTAAATGTTCTTCATCAGAGAAATCTATGAGACAGTACATTGGAAAATAACACAATAGCAGCAAAATTCATGGCACAGGTTCAGTTACAGATGCATTTTTCCCATAAAACGAAAGCATTATTTTGTGTAGCACCAAGTGATTTTGAAGAATCGAAGAAAGTTTATATAATAGAAGTAGACTATGACAAGGAGCTTTGTAAAAACATATAGAAAAATGTACTTTATTTTGGTGTGAGGCAATTTTTCCTGTCTTATTTAAATAGGACAAACTGAAATAAAAACCAAAATTAAATAAATCTATTTTTTTATTAAAACATCCTTCTCTCATGTGAAATTCTCTTAATCGATTAATAACTCATTCTTTTAATAAATCCTTAATGCTGCTATTCTTTTTGACTGTTTTACATCATCTTTCGTACTGGAGGTAGACTTGGAAACAGAAGGAGGTTGTTTTCTCTTCAAGAAACCTTTTCTCTCTGGTGGTGACAGAAACTTAGTGAGCTTTTGATACTGAAATTTGTGAGGAATAATACCTTTCTTTAATCGTAATATAGTTTTCTGATTTTTTTGTAAAGTCATGATTTTGTACTCCATTTAGTTATCTGTATCCTCTTCTACATGCAAAAAAAAACATAATAAATTAAAACATGAAATAAAATGTGGATTAAAAATAAATGTAGATTATTTGATGGGTCAGTGCGAGTAACTGGTTTATTTTCATTCAGGGGTAACTTCTCATCTCACAAAACTTTAACCACTTAATAAGGAGGTTAGGTTAACAAATGTTAAATGCATCACAGAAACAAAATACTAGTTAATGTTGTTTATAAGCGTCATATATACTTACGTTAAAGTGATCTTCACAACAATATAAATAAGTTGATGGAGATACCATGTCTCTTTACATGATTTTACACCACTTTTTTCTTACCTCTCGAGTCAAGAAAAAACACTTAATCGGGTGCATTCTTTGTTGTATTTTTGCATTTTGGTACAATACAATACTTGTACGTCGGTTTCTTTTGTTGATCCATACTAAAATACTCGTAAAAACAAAAATAATACAAATTACAGAGCACAGTTCTTCTATTTACTATCACTTAATGTTTGACAAATGTGGACTATGACGTCACGCCAAAGGACGCCCAGATAGCGGGCGTTTTAAAGTGCCAACATTTGTTCATTATTTTAATTATTTTTTTCCCCCTTTTATTTTACTTTTTTTAGCACTTTATATTTTTTTACAATAATGTATCGATGTAAGTAATATTATAAAAATATAAAAAAAATACACGCATACTCCCTATTATGACGTTGCCAAAATCCGGCCCGTTCTGCTCTCGGCTACGGAAGCCGTCAAATTATGGTCAGTATTAATACATTTTGAAGATGAAAACTAACACAATATAGTCGAATAACAACAGCTGAATCAAAATAAGCGTCCGCAACCGAATCACCGCGTAAGCGACACGCATTCGGATTACACTTGCCAATGACAGATGTCTGGTGCCCCGCGTGAGAGATTGCGCCAATTAGCGGCGCGGCCCTGCGCCGTGATTGGCTCCGACGTGTCGCGATTGATGCGCCCGAGACAGCGGGATTAGCGCCCTAAGGCCCTGAGAAAAATGGAGTGCTTTTGTATTGCATTTCTTGGAATCGCATGCCTCATGTTACTTAACGATCGCTTTGTTAGAGAGCCTAGTCTCTCCTTACCTCACAATATGCCAATGATGCTGCAAAAATGACTAGATTTAACTTATCTGAGACCTCTTAACAAACAGCTTAACTTAACTTATTTTGACGACCTCCGTAGCCGAGAGGTGAGCGTGCCGGACTTTGGTGTCGCTCCATCTCTGAGTTTTCAAATTGAGAGTTGTTCGATCCCCGGTCGGGTCAATATGAGAAATGAACTTTTCTATATTGCCTCGGGTCTGTTGTTTCTATTTATTTATTTATTTCTTTATTTGCATTCATGTATATACGAGTACAATAAATAAATAAATAATTATTCTAATTTCTGTAACATAAGTGATTTAGTTACTTACCTAAAATTAGAGCAATGTATGTAATTTTGTCTTAAGGCCGTTAATACCTTGTTTACCACAGAACATTATATTCTCATACTTTCATAGATACATTTCTTGTGCTGACTTTGACTTTGACTTGCACGGAGCGAAATACTTTTAACTGTAAAACCCACCAAGAATAGTGATATGCGGTATTGTGATAAATTTTAAGTTGATTCGTTACATACAAAGGTACAAATATTTCTTCTGTAAAATATTAGTATGGAAAAACTGCCGCAGTATCTACCTACTTAACCCTTGGGGTGCCTGGTGGGTCTGACAGACCCATCACTTCAAGGAATCGACAATATTTTAGAAAATTTATAACTACCGCCGCTGTGCGCCTGAGTAGCTTCGTGATATAGACTGGCGGCTAGATTGCCATAGATCCCACAGTCCGCAACGCACACGCGTTCGAGTAACACATGTTTTATGTGCCCTCGGGTCTGAGAAACCCGACCAGGCATGCGGCGTAACTTTTAACTGGTAAGTCATTATTTTTGTTTTGCTTTATTTATTTTGCATATGCAAGTGCATTTTGCATATACCAATGTAACTAGAAGAGATTTTATAAAGAAATTGGGTATGGCATTGACCGCTCCATATTAAGCTGAACGTCAAAACAATTTGTGTCTTCCGATTGACCTAAGGAAGAGAATTAGCTCTCATATAGGAGAACCCTTAGAGCCACCAGCTAAAAGACAAGATTCTGGTATAAAAAGACGTTGTTATTTATGCCCTGCTAAGAAGGATCGTAAGTCTAGTACACTTGTATTTCTTGCACGAGTCACATTTGCTTAGAACACGCAAATTTATATGCGAAAATTGACGCACAAATACTGAGTAGTTATTAATCAATATTCTTATTTTAGTTACCAAAGTTAATAACATTTGAGTTGATTCATCTGTGCTTTATATAAATGTCTGAAGTCTGATTTTAATCTCTATTAAAAAGAGTTTAATATTGTTGATTTAAAGATAAGTGTTACTTATGTATGAGAGTTTTTTTAATTGCTCAATAAAACTTTATAAAAATAATTTATCTTATTTTTTACCCTTTTTTCATTCTGAAACAATATTGAATATAAATTAAAACTTGTTATTTCGGTTTGTAACACATCAAAATAAATAAAAATATCCAATTATGTTTACGGGTCTGTCAGACCCACCAGGCATGCCATGTGATTTTTACTTACCAGGCTCCCCAAGGGTTAAGTTATACTCCTCTCGATGCCAAATTAGATACATTCCTAAGCTAAGAGTGTACAGAATAAACGTATTACTTGAGCACACTAGGTCCATTCAGTCCAGTAATAATCCAGTTCAAAGAACCATCAAGCACTACACTTGAAAGTACTAGGCTTGTTCCATTTTGGACCCTATACTTACCAGCGATAAGGGTGCAGGTAGGGTGTTGTGTGTGTGTGGTTCTGTGAAGTACCCAAGAGCCCTATTTTGGGCGACTTAAAAATTTATCAAATGCGGCGGCAAAGAAAATATCGAGTGTAGAGGCTTAGAGACTGGGTGGGTTTAATTTACAATTCGGTTTCTTCAGATGCAAGTACATAAAACATCGCGAAATAGTGTCACGATTTTTAAAATTGTCAACAACAACAACATAATGGGGGCTACCGCGCGTGATAAATTCGCTAGATGACACTACGGGGGCGTGAGGTCCAACTGCTTTGTGATTGGTGATTAACATGTCATGGTGACACATCTGTCAATGACATGCTTTCTTCTTTTGACTTGCAAAAGTAACCAATCGTGTAGCAGTTGGACCTCACACACACGTAGTGACATCTAGCGGATTTTTCACGCGCAGTAGTCCCCATTGTAGTTTCTAATTTTCCAATGACAAAATTTTGTGAGTTTACGCAATTGGCTTTTGTTACCCATTTATTAAGATTTAATCTAAATTTTTCTTTGGTACTACATTCAATAAATTGAGTAAAATTTGAGTTTAACTGGCGCAATAATGTCAGACAAAAATTAATCTTTTTATCTGCAATAATCCAATTAAATTGAATAAAATTTGATCAAATTACCGGTGAACGTGCGCTCAAAACTGTTATTTAAGACACCTAATTAAACTGACGAACGTTTTGTCCGAATTGAATGAACCGCGGTCATAAATTTGAATTTTTAGTTTTAATTTGTAATCGCTTGAATAATATGTATATTGGGTAGCTTTATTATTGTTAAAATTATGCGATGTCTTTTACTAAGGTTATTCCAGTATGCCTCTTATATTTTTTGTTTATTTTATGGAATCGACTGAGAATGCGCAGAGTGAAAGAATATATCTAACTTTTAAACACGATTCAACTAGTTTAACGATAAATGCAGGTATGACACTTAAAAAATGTGAGTCAACTAAGATACCTTTTCTCTTATTTGGCATAAAATGTTTTGCAACAGTCTTGTTTTATTTGTTTTAACAATATTTCATACAAAACAAGTGGCTCGCTGCAGCTTCGCGCGTGTTTTTTCCCGGTTTTCTCGTCATTTTCCAGAAATCCTTTGAACATTTTGTTTGTTGGATGTTTTTATATAGCTTTTCTCAACAAATGGACTGTCAAACAAAATATAAAATAAAATATTTTTCAATTACAATCAGTAGCTCCTAAAATTAGTGCGTTCAAATAAACAAACTCTTCAGCTTTATAATATTAGTAAAGGTATAACCTAGATCACCTGTAACGCACCCATAAACTAACAATATGCATGACCTAAGGGTTGACTGGTAAATAATGCTCCTATCATTAAGCCAACGTTTTATACTTTTTTGTGCAATATTTTAAATAAATCAAATAACTAAATGATAACTCAATTTAGTTGATAACAAACTAACTGTGTGTCTTAGTGCAAAATTAGTAATAAGTGTAGCTTTCATTTGTAAAAAAAAAAACTACTGAGTTTCTTGCCGGTATCTTCTCTTTAGTTATAGGTTCCGAACCGGAGGTAGCTTCATTTGCTTTATATAGAGACTATTCATAAGTATTACTAATGTAATCTATGTGAATAAAAAAGATTGACTTTGACTTTGAGTTCTTATCTACAAAATGACAAAAAAACATCTTGACGTCTATCCCTCTGCCTAAAACTGGCTCTAAACATAGGTACACCCGGCTGTAAAAACACTCCTGTTTCGGCTCGGCCAAGATTTAGAGCGTTTCAAGCACCCGCCTAATAGACGTATATTGCATCGCGGTCCGATTTATCGACTATATTTCTTTTGTTTTCGCCAATTTATCGCTCTCAGGTATTCAGTAGATCGGCTTTTAGTGCTTTTAAGGTGCGATTAGGATATTTTTTATGGGCGCAGTGGCTTGTTAGTTCTCGTTTACGCGGCGGGTTTTCGTGTTAAAAGTTAACGCATCGGTTTTTTTTAGTTCAAGCTCAAAAAGGTCAATGAACTTTTGATTTCAATGAGTTTAATGCATTTGAGGCGTACCTATGTAGCGCAATGACCACAGCAATTTGGAAACGATTTCGAAAGTTAAGCTATGCATACGACTGTCGGAGATGGGATAGGAGACCATGTGGACAGAAAAGTTATTTTATTATAAGTATCTTCGTATGATAAAAAAACAGGGTCTACTTCCAAAAACGATACATGTTGGATCCAATAACAGATTACAATTTTATTTCTCTTAATCGTAACTAACTCATTTCGAACGCGAATTAAGCGTTTTGAAAAAAAAAACATTATTTATGCAAATTTAAAACCACGTTTTAATTCATTTCTATAGTCGTTTACTCCGCACAAACGTACTTTAAATATAAGTATATAGTTCTAAACATATTCGGCAGAGGACACTTACCGTAGGCTGACGGGTTGATGAAGGAGAAAAATTTCATCGCCTACAATAATTTGCGGTCAGCTCAGTTGGAAGAGCGACACGCGCGATGCATGAACGGGTTCGATTACCGCAACGCAAGGGGAGACGAAATGTTTCTGTTTCTTTAAAACACGTTTTAATTCTCCAACTTTTGATTTATCTTCAAAAACGAAACCTTTCGTTTATGGGAGTACACACCAAGGTCTTAATTGAAACACTTTCCATGCATCTCACCCAACACTTAACTGACATACCATTTTTAGAACTTAATTCCAAAAACAAACATCATTATGACAATCAAACCACTTCTGTCAACACATTTCTTAATCTCGCCGCTCTTACACAAATAGATAAAATGTCTGTTACAAGTATTATAAAGCATAACAGTTCTCATGGCCCGAAAGATCTAAATACAACCTGGAAGAGAGATTAAAGCTTAAATAAATATTTATGCAGCTACAGTCAGATTAAACGGTTGAGTGGGAAAGAGTGCAACTGAATAATTTTAGGTTTGGTTTTTCAAATCATTTAAGGGTAAAAACACTTCAGTTTGACGTTTTTTTTTACATTAAGTATATTTGATTTCTACTTAAATTGAATAAATAAATGCTTTAATAGAAATAAACGATTTTAAGTCAGTACAATTATAGAAATCGAGTAAAATGGAATACATAGGAAACAAGTATGAGTAAAAAAGATACGTATATAATTAATCAGAAGTTAAAGAATAAGAGATGTGACTACCCTTGTCTACGAAAAATGTAAAAAAAAATAAGTCGTTTGCTAAATTTTATAAATTTCGGACAACTACACACGTAAAATCGACGTGGAAAGGATGTATTTTTGTTAACGTAATTGTTATAATTATATTATAGAAAAAGTTTCTTGTATTTAAATGTTTGTAATAAATAAATCTGAATATAGGACAATAACTAATCTGATGTAAAATAGTCGAAAGTCATACATATCTTTGATAAAAAAATAATTATTTTACTATCAAATTGTCTCTGTATGTGTCTAATATCGATTTGAATTCAAAGGATATTAAATAAATCATTTTACGAGTAACGCAGATTAGCATAAGGGAACATAATGTTTCATTAGTATTCTAAAGGCCATTTTAAATATATCGGCATGACGATGTCGCCGTCATGCCGTCATGCCGATAAATATAACAAACGCCCATTTTGTTCATGGTTATAAACAGTCTGTAGAATGTAATTTCTTACGTTCAAATTAATCTATATTATCGCATATTATTCTTAACGATTATTATTACTGTTCATATCATTTATGCAAAAGCATTTCCTGATTGTTGTCTACCAATACTATTGACCACTCTTTCGATAGGACCATCTTCTTCAGATAAAAATTACCAATAATATACAAATAGAAAAATAATTCTCCATTTAATATTTTTCTAACTTACACTCTTTCACGCACCTACCAGTAAAGTTAACACGCAGATGTGACGCCTGCGACAAATCTCAAGACAAATTACACACACACAACTCGCTCGAATCTCTAAATCACTTTTTAATGAAAAAAATACTTGTATCCTTTTCTAAACGAACGGTTACGCGCGAGTTGTTATTTTAATGTCTTTATAAGTGCACTGCGGTGGGTGATCGTGTTTTGTTATTATGTTTTGCCTCTAAGAGTTGTCTGTTTGTTTGTTTGTTTGTTTGGTTGCTAGAATTACGCCTAATTTGATGAGAAAAAAAATAATCACTCGAATTAGTAATGTTCTCTTTACTGTAGCATGCTGCATTTTCAACCGCTTTAGCTTTTTCGATAGTAAGATGCCCTATGGTACTTAAAGATAATGTAGATTTTTATAGGCTTAGTTAGAAAACATATCGTGGGTTACAGTTCTGTGGGGATTTACCCATTTCTATACAATTACTTGTTCGGTATGTAAATAAATCCGATGTGAATTTAAACTCAAATGATAGTACTTCTTCTAATATTATTAGTAAGTACGTTCAGGTTATATTTGGTAAAGATATTATAAAGAGAAGAAAAAAAAACATTCTAATTTGTCGAGACTGTGCAAGTATGTTTATCTTTTATACGAATTTACTTTGAACATATTATATTGAGAGTTAATTCTTTACGTGATCTGTGGAAAACATACGTAGGTCAGAAAGTACCTACTTACGGAAAGCTAAGATGTTAATATAACATAAAAATTCATCGCCTAAGATAATTTGCGGTAAGCTCAGTTGGAAAATTAACTAAAATTTCTGTTTCTTTAAAATATTTATGTACAGACAAATATGGTGTATTTGATAATTAATGTCAGGTGAATTGTTGTTTTATAATAACAGATGGCGCTATCCCTTTTTACATCGCGGTGATGAGATTTTCCGCCGCTTGTAGATGTTCCGGCTAACAATGATCATAATACAAATCAAGCCCGGTGAAGATGAAAAGGCCATCTGCGGCCATCATCAATTGTCAGTTAGAAAAAAAATTAAATCAATATACAAGCTCTTTTATAATTGAAAATATCAGTGTTTGGTTTATTCTGTAACCAATACTATCCTAAGGGTGCACATGAGCAAGGTGCAATCTCGTTCAATTTAAATAAATTCTGTAGGAATTTTAATTTACAGAATACTTTAAAATAAATTATCAGGCCAAAACAAATTTTTAGTACTTTATACGACCTTTTTTTAGTAGATATTAAGAGAGGTATGGCATAGCGATTTATCGCACGAACTAGACCATCCCGACTGGTGAAATACCTCCACCTCACAGAAGACCGCAGCCAAATAACAATCACTTCTGTGTTGTTGTGTTCCTGCGTGTGAGTAAGGTTTCCAGAGATCTTGTGGGGTGCTATATTAGTAGCAGCGGTCAAGCCTTCAAGGCAACGGCGACTAGTCTAGTAACAGTTTTACTATGCTATACTTTTCGCCCTTAAGCTAGGACCTCATTACTACTAAACATCGGGTGGGATGAGGTCAATCTTGAAGTGTAATACAAAACAAAAACTACTTACTGCTCGACGTACTACATAATAGTGTTTAACAGATCTCAACTGTCAGAGTTCAACTGCGTGCGTCGATGAAATTGTTGTCCATGTTGTGCAAACTTGGAGATATCGAAATATATTTTAGGAGCTTCTCTACACTAAGATACAAAGTGATCCCATCGGATGGAGGCTGTCTCTCCAGCTGGTTTCTGCATCAGCGCGGCCGCAGGCAGATTTATGCGTTATGTACGGCAACAGCACTTCGAGGTAAACACATGCTGTTCGATATTAGATTTTAAATACACGTCATAAGGGTGTAAAGTCAAGAGCATGTAGTCTGCCGTCTGTATCAATGTCTGACCTATGTGTAGACACCTTGGTGCTGTGAGTAGAGGAGGCATTTAAAGGAAAAATTAGGTACCATATAGTCATAAGGAAATGTAACTAATATGTCTCATGAAACAGAATCAAACAAATAAAAAATAAATCAATTATCGAGCAAATAAAATGGTGAAGCCTTTGTGTGTTGTGACGTAGTGATAGGATTAAGTATAACTGTATTTGTTAAAGAACACTATAACTTCGTGTTAAGATCCAACAACATCTTTCATTTACCTCGTCCCGGCCTAACAGTGTGTATTTAAAGTGATTAAATTTTTAACAAAATGTGATTTAGGCTAGACAAATGGTAGGTGTGGAATTTGGAAATCCTTTCGTGAAGTTTAAAATATATGGGATTATATTTTAGGATCACCAGAAATTTTAATGTCAAAATCTTTATCTGGATTCAATGTCGAAGATAAATAACTATTTATCGGCTAGGCCTATAATAGGTCTTTTAAAGATTTTTAAACATGTGAATATAAGTGTACCTTCATATATTAAATAAATATTTATTTTATTTATTTTTTGTATATTATTATTTTTAGTTAGATTATTTAAGCACTTTTTCACTTTTAACGCACCGCATATACAAAATCTGTTAGAACCAAAGTACCCAAATTAAGTCCACCTGTTTTACTTTTTACTGCAATAAAGTTTTAAATCAATTAAACCTCCTCCGTAGCCGAGAGGCGAGCGGGCCTGACTTTAGCGAGCGCCATCTCTGAGGTTCCGGGTTCGATCCCCGGTTGGGTCAATATGGGAAACGAACTTTTCCATATTGTCTCGGGTCTGGGTGTTGTGGTACCGTCGTTGTTTCTGATTTCTGTGACACAAGTGCTTAAAGCTACTTACCACAGAATCAGAGCAATGTATGTGATGTTGTCCAAATAAATAAATATCAGAGAGACACTTGTTGTTTAGTCCCTGAGAACATCCGTCTTTGAAGGAATCCTAGCTCAAGACGCCCATAGGCTATCCGTCAGATAGTCAGTTCACGGGTGTCTGGCGTAATTCATGGCGCGTCCGCGACCCTGCAAATAATATTGTTCCAATGCTAGTTGGATTATGGTGGAGCAGATTGAAATATTACGTTGTTCTATTGTGAAGATTATTATTTGTTAGTATTTGTTTGTATTAAGATAACCGGGGCTATGAGAGTGGCTTAAAACCAAAGCTGAAGATTTTATGGTATAATGGTTCCGGGTCGTGATTTCGGGTCCTGAGTTTAGCAAAACTTTTTTTTTTTTTTACAAAAAATAGGCTGCCAATTTATACTCGAATGATGAAAAATAACTTCAAAATAATGGCACCAGCAAAGCAAGGCATAAAAAATTATTATGCTTTGTTTTGCTCTTACTCGAAATCGGTGTAAAATTATTAAAAAAAAATGTATATTTATTATTTCAATTTATTACTAGTAGTTCTCAAATAAAGTAATCCTCTCTCTTGGGAACTGGAGGAAACGGTATGACACTTTACGCCTAATTTTCGAATTCTGACTCGGTAACAATAATTATACGGCAACAAAATTGTATGTTTTGCATAGTGCTTTAAAAAAAGAAGTTCTAATAGTAATTAGGCACACCTAGACCAAAATAAATACAGAAATATAAGTCTCAATCTCTTGACCAGGTCGTGAATCGAACCATTAATCTATTTATAAATGTAAAAAAATATACAAAACAAGTAAACTTGATCATAAACTATGTTCCCTTGTGATGAATAAGACGATCTGAATGTTATTCATTAGCTACCTAATCACGCGTCTAGGGGCGGGCGGTTTGATTGATGACGTCACCGGTACAGTCGGCCGCCCCCCATCAATGAATACATGTACGATCAACATCTCATCTCATCAAGGTGAACAATTGCAGTTCAATATTAGTTCCTACGTCGATTACATAAGGTGCACCTATATTGTTTATTGAAAACCCAAAATGCGAGTTTTAGTTTCGCTCGTGATAGCTGTCAAAATTAATGATGCTTTGAGGATAGGTACCTAGCTGTTAAAAAAAATGACCAAGTATTAATTCGATATTATCGCATCGTTGATTTGAAATTGGTTTTATATTATAGTAGATACAGTCAGTAGCTTTAGTTCATGAACAACTCTGTACCTTGTCACATTAAGTCATTATCTGACTTGCTTAGTTACGCGGAAATTTGATATGATAAGGTACTGAGGTTTATACGAACTAATGATGCTGGCTTTTATTGACATTGGCCATTTTATTTGACACCAATTGTTAGGGAGAAGTGTCAAAATTATGTAATCCGGCATTTTTTATCGGCCGCCATCTTGGATCAATTTCCATCAAATAAAGCTAAGAACACTTCCGACTGCTTCACCTTTCGAACAAAAAACAACATCAAAATTAGTTTATTCGTTCGGGAGATACGGTTCCATAGACAGACATACAGACAGAGAGACACGTAAAAATTATAACACCCTATAGCTTTTACGGCGCGTCGTCAGATTCACTGTAGCGATCTTTTTGCTAACATTGATTGACTTTTGGAAGCAATACCTATTTTTTAATCGTTAACATAGACTATGTCCACTATATGAGCATCATAATTTCAATCTTCCTACCTTGAATTAAGGTCTAAAAGCAATTAAAAAGTGTAACATGCTGTGCCATATAAAGGGTTGAATAATCTGATAACATCTTGCAACCATGTTAAGACACAAATTGTTCGCTCAAAGCGCATCGACATACCACTTGCAGTTCAAAAATAGTTTTTATGCCAACGATATAAGGATGGTACGCACTCCAAAGTGTCTGTCGTTTTTTGACTGCAACATAAATATTCATTTAGTGTTTCATAAAAACACCAAAATTTCAATGAAGCTTCTGATTTTGTCATCAAAGCTATTATAAACCACTTACAAGACGTTTGGTGGCTCGTAATGACAGCTAAAATGCGATGCGGAGAAGCATCCCATACTGCAATTAGGTGCATTCAAAGTATGCATTTTAATTTAACTGTAACCACCAAATTGTGGTGCTGGACAAAGATTTGACGGACAATTTTTACGGTAGTCGGTGATGGTAAACCTTAAAAATTATAACCTTTTGATACTGTTGATAGATACCGTTGTATCTCGAACGGAACTCGAAAGTAATTTACAAAAACCAACCATTAAATCGTGAGGTTTACTTTATTGTCCAGCTAGTAGGTTTTGTGAAACGTCTCTATAGTAACAACGTCTTTATATGCCAACTGAAGCATATAACAGCTGATATTGCAAAACCTTTTCTATATTTTTGAGTCCGTAAAAATATATTTGTCACTTAGGTCGATCATAAGATGCATAAATCCAGTAATAATAAATATTAATAAATATAATAAATATTGGACAACATCACATACATTGCTCTGATTCTGTGGTAAGTAGCTTAAGCACTTGTGTTACAGAAATCAGAAACAACGACGGTAGCACAACACCCAGACCCGAGACAATATGGAAAAGTTCGTTTCCCATATTGACCCGACCGGGGATCGTACCCGGACCTCAGAGATGGCGCTCGCGAAAGTCAGGCCCGCTCGCCTCTCGGCTACGGAGGTCATCAAATCGTAATAAGACAAATTTTATCTGAATAAATATTTTTGTTAGAGATTTGTTTGTTTCTACTATCAGATTTTACTTTTGTATACAAAGATTACATAAACCCTTAATTAGAATTGAATCTAATGAACATGATCTACGTTGAAACAAATCAATAAAAATTTATATATTTGTTATTTTTAGACCCATCACTAGTGATAGGAAACTTTTAATATTGAAGGGCACAATGTGAGAGTAGATATTTTTCTTAAAATCGAATAACAAACTAATTAGACTTATTTATTTTACATAAAACATTATTACGAAATAAAATACAACAGGAGGATTTAATGGCTGTAGCAGTATCTGCCAGCTAAATTTTGTATGCTTAGAGTTGGTTTCTAGGTGCGGTTATAGTAAAAATATGTGGAAAGATCACATTTAGCTCTATTTAATAACATGAGAAGTAATTTAATACTAATATATGTATATTAACCAAAATTGTATTCCAAAATATTTATGTATATTTGAAAATGATATAAAATAAGTAGATGTTATATTATAGACTAAGTAGATGGCACTTCTGTGTAAAGCAAAATATCATCAAGATAAGAGTTTTTATTCGGTCGAGTTATAGTGGTACCAACCGAAAATTTATTCAAAGCAAATCGAACGTTAATTTACGTTATTACGAACCCTTCCGCCATGCTGCGCGGCTGCGCCGGCGCAACCGTTACGGTCCACCTGTCGTTCAGCTAATTGTGGGCGTTCATTGTCTTGTGAGGGTACTGTCAATCGCTTCCTTGATATTAACCAGATGATTACTAGGGTGGAGAAGGAATATAAATTGCGATGCAAAATGCTCTAGCCAAAACAGCTAATTGGTAGGGGTGTGTAATGGCAAGCGACTTACTAACTGCCAGATGTTTAGAACGAAATTACTTCTTGTTGCTATAAGATTCAAAAGATCAACCGTTTTTTAATTATGCGAATTTTTAAAAAGTGGAACTCTGCTGTTACTTTTTCCGGAACGTTATAATCTAGACTTCTTTTAGGGTAAAACGAAGTGAAGTCTTTTTAGGCAAACGTATTAGTACACTAATACACTTAAGCCTCATCAAGCGAGATTGAGGCCGAGTGTAAGCCAAAAATGTTCCTGCTAGCAATAATATTTGGTACAAGAACTGCTGCTTCTTAACAATAAAAAAATACTTATTGCCATCTTAAGATCAATGGTATATGATTTTTGGTGTTAAAAGGTATTCTTAAAATATCATAACAATATCATTTAGTCGAAAAACATGACCTACTGAATTATTAAATATAGGTAGCACCCCCCCCCCCTCGTTTTCGAAGATCTAAAACGGTTTTTGTGTAACTCTGTAATTGTGACTACATACATACATAAATGCTTTAATGTTGGTAAGTAGCTATTTGCTTCTTGTACGTAATTTTTCAATTAAAAGCTCTCCTCATTATTTCTTGCTTCCCGACCGGTCTTTCCGTAATTATGATCGGGCTGAGATATGTTTATAATACTACCATAATGACTATAATTGGTATTGGCAAAATAAGGCATTCGAAAATGTAATAAAACTACCTACAATCCTTGACTCAATGTTACACCATTAATTAATCATCTCATGATATCCAACGCAAAAAAAACTAAAGCTGATGCGAAATTTAAAATTGTGGTTTGATTATTCATGTGGTCCAAAATGATTCACAGCTCTTAATGAAAGTGACGTCATCCTTATATGTACTTGAGGAATGAAAGACAACGTGGATTGATATTTTTTCACATTTAATATAGTTGGTTACAATTGGCTACTTGACAGTTTTTGAAAAAGTATTGTAAAATGTGCGCCCGTTCATTTTATATCCCAAGCAATTCGATTTATCTGGAAATAATCTAAATAACCAGAGAAAAATAAGATTTTGTGTAACACATTTAAAAAGCGCGCGAAAACGCCTAGTCGCGTCGCTGTTACAATTATGACGTCAACGTCGTTGACAACGAACCGATACGCATAGGAACGACTTAATTAAGATAAACGGAAAATGTTTCAATAAATTCTTTATACGATTAGAGACACAATAATTCAATTTAATCGGTAAAATAATCATTGTTTCGCCACATTAAAATAAATAATTTTCGCCGACAGCTGTCATTTCCGTATTGCAATGGTGGTTTTCGTTTCGGTTCTTTTGTTCCACAGATAAAAAAACTAAAATTTATTTTGCAAAAATAAAATACTACCTATGCTTTTAATTAAAAAGTAAAAATGTAAAATGATTACTTAACTAATAAGCTAACATATCTAACACTTTTCATATTTTATTGTTAACACTGTCAAGTAGCCAATTGTATCGGAAATCGTTTGTAAGCTTAAGGTTTTAAATAAAAAGGTACAAAATATGATAAATATTTTACAAGATAAGTATTGTATTCGTGGTATTATAATTGTCATACCACTCGCTCAAATTTCCGCAGTAACTTTTAATGCAAGCATGATGGTACACGCTAGAAATGGTCCTAATTTGACTAACCTACTCACTTTAGTGCAATACAAGTATGTTTTTTAACTTTTCAATGAAAGAGTTTTGTATTTGTATCAAATTAATTGAATTAACTTGACTTTGAGAATGCAATGTACCGTAACGTTTAAAAACATGAAATCCAACATTAGCCAGTTTGCAGTATGTCGCCTTAGGAAAGTAGGTAAGAACATTTTAAGTTGTAAATCAATAAAACTGTTCCCCTGTTTACATGTTTTCCCATACAAATGGGTAAAGTGGTACCAAAAATAAATGTTTACCTCTAGCCCACGTATAAAGCAGCGCAATTTCATCTACATCAGTAAACACTGTACGCTCACCTACGTTTACTCGTTGCACACCTATTCAAACAAAATTAATAAAATAAAGCGTTAAAAATACACCCCATCACCTAGCAAAGAAATGTTCCGCTTGAACACCTAAAAGGGAAACAAAATGCGAGCTAGCCAACACAGCCGGCGCGCCTTACACCCTGGCAAAAGTATCCACAAAATGTAAAATCCAAATATTAGCTTAGATGCATAAAAGCACTAAAGCACGGCCCGGCAAAAAGCCGTGCACTAAAAGTAAAAAAATATAAGATCAGTTCCGAACGAAAATTTGAATTTGAATTTTAAACCTTGTGCCTATTGCAAGAGGGAGTCGCGCAGGGCACGATTCTAGCGCCGCCATATTTCGTCCAAGCGATTTCTAAATTTGAACACCACTCCCGGGCATTCCGATTCGGTTTTGAAAAGGCAAGTGGCTCTCCAAATTTACGGCCGGTTCGAGCGCTGAATTGCGCGCCGTAATCGATCCTATTATGTGAGTGATACGGTGCATTATTCGTTGCATTGGATCCGGTATTAGTAACTACGTATTGTGGGCTTACAGTGGTCCGTTTATGGATCTAATTTGATGGTTGACGGCAATGGTTTAAGCTAATGTTAGATGGTGCTAAATTTAGACCTGTGTGTTAAATTGCGCTGATTTGGCAAATTTTGTATTAGAAATATATATTTTTTCATGAATAAAAGTTCAACTTAAAGGAAGTCGAGAATATATATATACACTTTTATAAGAGATGCGAAAAAGCCATAACTCGTGATTTCTTCGCAACAAAAATCTGTTTTAACTATTGAAGTGCAAAGTTTCGAAATTTACTAACATGTTTATCGTCGTCTACTTGATAGTTATCTAAGATTTTACCGAAACTTATGGATCTCAATTTCATCAGACGTGTCGTATGCATACCTATTGTTGATTCTCTAAAACTTGACAACTAAATTTTTTATAACGATAGTTAATTTGAAAGGATTTTTGCCAATTTATTTATAGGAAACTAGTCAACGATTGACTGTTATCACAATACTGTATGTATTAGACATATTAATACTCTACTCACTATTGTCTTGATAGTCAGATTTATCCAAAAAGAAAAATGTTGGTAGCAAATTCCTCTCTATAACAGTGTAAATAAAGAATGACGAATGAAAAGTTTTAAGAACTTAAAAGAAATGCTTTCAAACGCCATCCAAAGTTGCGCAACGTAATCCCATCTCATTCTTCAGTTATTTATCCGTTCTATTCTAGCATCAAAACAAAAGAACTCCAAAAGGGTTATAAAACGTGGAAATAGTGCAGTCACAATCTATTTCAATCGTTCTAAAGCAGAACATGAGTGAATGGCTGAATGGTACGAGCGAATGAATGAAAGAGCGGCTCGCACGCGGCCATTAGTCAACTACAGCCGCTATTATCCTAATGGGATCTCGACCGCCCGTTTGATGAGAGATCACAGTTGCTAATGCGGGGCATGTTTTAAATAGGGACAATTCATTTCGGCTGATGTTGAAGTTGTGCTGTGCGGTTTGTGTTGTCCAAATGCATGCGTTCGTGCGTCTGTTATGTTACGTGGACAGTTTTATTCCAATGTTTCTGCTTTCCTCTTTATTACACGGATGATGTTATTTTTTATTCCGCTTTTGTTTAGGGACATCTGCTTCGACTTTGTTTGTTTCTAGAATTTATCAATTAATTGACCTTAAGTTAACTTGTCTAGTTTTTTGTAGAATACTTTTAGTTTATAGTTGAAGAGATTTAGTCTTCATCTTATTAATATGATATTGTCTTAATTCGTCTCGAGTATCATCATAATACAGTGATATATACACTGTTTTTAAAAATCCTAAAGAGCTTTCTTCTATATGTAGAAAATAATCTCACATAATTTTGAGCACACCATTTTTTACAGTGTCATTCTGATATTATTAGATATTGATGTCACTGAAGTTTTGACGGTGTACTTGTTATTTTTATTCATTTTGTGAAGTATTTATTAATATTCAGTTTGTTGTTCGACACTACGGCTGGAGTGCTGGTAGGGCGACCCCATGGAGGGGTTGCACTGCTTTGGAGAAAAAGTGTTTTCCCTTGCGTATCGATAATATCGTGCGAAAGTGCTCGTATATGTGCCATTAAAATAGATCTTAATAATCTAAAGTTAATTGTGTGTAGTGTATACATGCCTGTTGATTGTAGTGAAAGCTTGGCAGAGTTTACGGACTGTTTAGGTTATTTAAATGTCATGTGACTACAATGCACACCCAGGTCGGCCATTTTATAATGAATTAAAAATATTTTGCTCGGAACAGAACTGGATTTGTGATGACGTGAGTAAGTTAGACTCTAATTCATTTACGTATGTGAGTGATGCGCACGGGACGGGGGGGTGGTTAGATCACTGTATAGTTACTGAAACAGCGCAAAAATTAATAAGTAGCACAAGAATTTTATACGATGTATATTGGTCTGATCACTTCCCACTCCTTATTGATTGTAGGCTTAACTGTGTTGTACCTAAGGTTAGTCTAAAGAATGTTCTTTGTAATGAGGTAAAATGGGGCAATAGAACTGATGAGCAAATAAAAAAAATATACAGAATTATGCAATGAAAACTTAAAATTTGTAGATTTTCCATCAGACTTTATAAAATGTAGTCGTAATAGCTTCTGTTATGACATGTGTCACAGAAGGGTAATTGATAATTTATATAAGGATCTAGTGTCTATTTTATCATCTGCAGCAATCCATAGTAACAGAAGAAATGTTTATAAACAAAAAAAATCTACCATAATGGGGTGGAATAAACATATAAGTGCAGCACACAGGGAGGCCAGGTCCAAGTTTATGATGTGGATTTTGTATGGTCGACCAAAGCAGGGTTTTGTATATGATGAGATGGTAAACAGCCGGCGTGTTTTCAAAAGTAGATTAAAGTGGTGCCAAAATCATAACAACCAAATAAAATTTGATATTTTGGCCCATCATCATTCGAAAAACGACTTCAAGAAATTCTGGAAGTCTACAAATCGACTTAATGCTGGACCTGGTCTCCCTGAGTCTGTGGGAGGGCTGTGTGACGTAAAGCAAATTGCTAACCTTTTTAGAGAGCAATTTATGATCTCATCACCGCTAGGACCGTCGTCAGTTCACGAGCACAGTACTGAGACCAGAAGCGCACCAAATGTTGTCAGTGGTAAAACAATCGCACGTATCCTGAGAACTATGACAACAGGTAAATCACCGGGGCATGATGGTCTCAGTATTGAGCATTTAAAGCATGCAGGTGTACATCTGCCCAGAGTGCTAGCGCTTTTGTTTAATATCTGTATAGTACATTCATACCTGCCTGAGGACTTGATGAAAACAATGGTAGTTCCTATTGTAAAGAACCGTACGGGGGACCTGTCAGACAGATCTAATTATAGGCCAATATCCCTGGCAACGACAATAGCCAAGATATTTGACAGTGTGCTTGATTCTGCACTGGAAGACCACTGTACGCTTCATTATGGCCAGCATGGCTTTATGCGGGGTCTGTCAACAGAAACTGCAATAATGAGCTTAAAGCACACTGTCAGGTATTATACGGACAGGCGTACACCGGTGTATGCCTGTTTTCTGGACCTCAGTAAGGCGTTCGATCTGGTCTCGTATGATACCCTGTGGCGCAAGTTAAAAGACGCAGGTGTACATAATGGCTACACTAACTTGCTGAAATTTTGGTATTCGCACCAGGTGAACTATGTGAGATGGGCGAACGAATTTTCGGAGCCGTACAGGATGGAGTGCGGTGTGAGGCAGGGGGGCTTGGCCTCTCCGAGGCTCTTCAACCTGTACGTGGACGCACTGATCCGGGAGCTCAGCGGCATGCGTGTCGGTTGCCACATTGGCAACGTGTGCGTCAATAATATCAGTTACGCAGACGATATGGTCTTGCTGGCACCATCGGTCGGTGCGTTAAGAGCGCTTCTCAAATTTCCAATCCCACTTCTCCCAACCATTTTCGACCCATATCAATTCTGCCTTTTCTTTCGAAAGTAATCGAAGCCTGTGTTTTGAAGCAACTTTCTACACACTTAAATATTAACAATCTGCTCAACTCACAACAGTCCGGCTTTAGGCCCGCACATAGCACCACTACTGCACTCATCAAAGTAACTGATGACATTAGAGAGGCTATGGATAATACTAAGCTCACTATTCTCGTCCTGATCGACTTCTCTAATGCTTTTAATACGGTTGATCATGATCTCCTACTTGCTACCTTATCATCACTAAATTTATCCCTTCCTGTTTTAAACTGGATGTCCTCCTATTTACGCGGTCGCCAACAATCAGTTGCTACAAAGTCTGCCTCTTCTAACTGGGTTTACTTATCAACTGGTGTCCCACAGGGCGGTATCCTTTCCCCGATCCTCTTCTCCGTTTTTATCAATTTAATTTCCAGTATTCTTGATTGCTCGTATCACCTGTACGCCGATGATCTGCAATTGTATACTAGTGCAACTGTGGTGGAGTTATCCTCGGCTATCGATAGGTTGAATATCAATCTGGATCGTGTTCGTGCCTGGTCACATGATTTTGGGGTTTCTGTCAATCCCACTAAGTGCCAAGCGATGTTAGTTGGAAGCTCCAGACTTCTGTCTAAGCTTCGTATTTCTGACCTGGGACCGATACAATTTGATGGAACAATTATTCCCTATTGTGAGTCTGTGAAAAATCTTGGTCTTCATATGGACTCGAACCTAAGTTGGTCTATTCATGTTAGTGAGATTAGCCGCAAGGTAGTTGCTTGTCTGAGGAGTCTTTATCGTTTCAAATTTTTTCTTCCTTTTTCCACAAAACTCATGCTTGTGTATACTCTAATTTTACCCATTATTGACTACGCTGACGCATGTTATCCAGATATCTCAGAAATCCTGGTTACAAAACTTGATCGTCTTCTTAACAACTGTATCAGATTCATCTTTGGGCTTCGTAAGTACGATCACATTTCTAGTTTTCGCAGTCAACTTAAATGGCTCCCGATACGTGAACGGAGAAACACTAGAATTCTAGGCCTGTTATTCATTATTCTTAACAATCCATTGTCCCCGTCCTATCTTAAGAAACAATTTCAATACCTCTGTCTTTCTCACGACCGTTCTCTTCGCTCCTCAGACAATCTCAGCTTAAGCATTCCAAGACATCATACTGAGTTCTTCTCCAAGTCTTTTACTGTGCAAGCCATCCGGCTTTGGAACACTCTGCCCACCGAAACTCGACAATCCCTCACTAAGGGAATTTTTAAATTAAAAGTTCGTGAATTGTTTTATTCCTCCCCCTCTACATAAAATTTCGTTTGCTCAATTGTTTGCTTTAATTATTCACTTGTTTGCATATATTTATATATATTATTTTATTTATATACATATATTATATTGCTTAATTATTATATTTATTTATCATGAACCTATGTATGAATATTCTATTCTCGTGTGTAATTTTCTGCTATTTATGATTATTAATTTTGTTGTTATCCATACTCACATTTTTACTGTTACCGCACCCATAAACGTACTATCTGCATGACCCAACGGTTGACTGGTAGAGAATGCTCCTAGCATTAAGTCCACCTTTTGTACTTTTTTTTTTTGTGCAATAAAGTTTTTAAAAAAAAAAAAAAAAAAAGTTTGTGAGGGTTTCGCTGTCTCACATGGCTTACTGTACAATACAAACAAGTCTCATTTTATGGTCTTTAAGGCTGGGAGTAAATGTCCTAATATAGTACCCCCTATAAAACTTTATAATGAACCCTTAGAAAGAGTTTATAAATTTAAATACCTGGGACATATTCTTACTGATGGCCTTAAAGACGATGAAGATATCGATAGGGAACGTAGGGCGCTGTCGGTGAGGGCAAATATGTTGGTACATAGGTTTGGTAGCTGCACGGAAACTGTTAAAATTACGCTTTTTAAAGCGTACTGTACGTCATTTTATACGTGCAGCTTATGGACCAACTATACCAAGAAAGCCTACAGTGCCCTGCGTGTCCAATATAATAACGCCTTCAGGGCGCTGTTGCGGCTGCCGCGCTTTTGTAGTGCTTCCACGATGTTCGCGTTAGCGGGCGTAGATAGCTTTGAAGCTATCATGCGAAAAAAGAGCGCGTCTGTATTGCACAGAGTACGTGGCAGCTGCCACAGCGTACTGAAGGAGATAGCTGACAGTGGGGATTGTCCACTGATCGGACATATGTTAAACAGGACGAGGTCCGTTTTAAAAATAATATACTAACATACATATTAAGCTTTTACTAACAACTTATGGATCTTAGTTATCTGAATTAAATACATTTTATTTTATTTTTTTTTTTTTTTTTTTTATTTGTTGTAATCCATACTCACATAGAGAATGCTCCTAGCATTAAGTCCACCTTTTGTACTTTTTTTTGTGCAATATAGTTTTTTTTTTAGACTTAATAAATAAAAATAAGTGTTGCATTTTCATTTTCGATTTACTTTATCACAATTTCAGTGGAAAAACGTAAGTTACTGAATAAATTCATATCTGCAAGACTTACATATTTCTCGACTTAGTGTCATTTACATCCATTGCCTACTTGTTACCGTGCTATGGGCCTTTGTACGTGTCTTGTATAGAGACGCTCTACCCTACACTGTCCGGTATGTTTTTACATTGTTCTGGTTTAGTAAGTAGGTAGTGTTAAAGTCTTTGTGTTACAGAAATCAGAAAAAACAACGGTACTATAACACTGATAGCCAAAACAATGGCAAAAAGTTCGGTTTTCAAATTGACCTGATCGGAAATCGGCTTTACGCGGGTCCTCATGAGGTCCTCAAATAAAAGGGTACATTATCAGTCTGAAAACTTAGTTCAAAAGTTTTTTTTTGTTAATGTCGCTCTGTGATTAAATATTCGAATAAAAACCCAAAAATGTGAATGACTAGGATAAGGTGCATTTTCAAATTTCCGTAACATTCATTCTATAGAACCATTCATTCTGCTTAAACCAATACCACAAATTCATTGTTTCAACAGAAAACCGCGTCCTTCAAAACAAAGCACATTCACTCTTCCACTCGTCCCGAACATCATTCACTCAGAACGGGACATATCTGGCACAATCAGATAGACAGCTCATTCGAATAATCGATTCAGAGCGTTCCATTCGCGTCACTATTCAAACTGCCGTGTTGTCGCACTCTGTTGTCCGTTGCGAATTCGAAATTTGAATGTGAAAAGAAGCAGAATGTGGGACTGTTTCAATGCTCGTTCGATGAAATGCGCAAAAAAGCGGGAGCGACGCTGTGATGGTTACATGACAAGTTAGATTTCGATAGAACACCTGCAGGCCTAGCATGCGCCGCGAGAGTAAATTAAATCGCGCTCTTACGTCAAAATCAATGCGTCAACTGCTGATTGGCTGAAAATACGAGTACGGTGTACTATCGCCTAATCAACGGTATAGAAAACTATTGTCGTCTCATGCGACAAATTTAACATATTGCGCATGCTAGGTCTGCTGGACTAGCAACATTACCGGCCTATTAAAACCTCTCTATACTACATGTTAACCTTTTTTTTATCACACTAGTACATTGCAAGCGTTTGAGTTGTTAAGATGATCCCAGAGGTAGACACATTTTTTTAATATTGGGTTACATTATTGGAGTTTAGTACACCAATAGCAAGAGTTTTAGTGCCCTTGGACTATGTCCAAGGGCACCAAAGATATCTACTATGGTAGATATCTGCCAATCCACTATGTATAACAGTGTAACATCGCAGCAGTGAAATAATTTTTCATATCATTTAAGTAGTTTCAGGCCCTATTAAATGTAAATGAACATTTAAATCTTGGCTCTTTAATCCTCCATAAGGGCAAGAGCATTTTGAAAAGGTTTGTAATCTACAAGTATAGTTTATTTCTTTTTATACGTTTTTTTTCTAATTCTGTATTAATTCTTGTTTGTATGTAGGTATGAAGACACAATTGGGCTGACACGTCCCTGTGAATAAAAACTAAATAAATAATAAAAACATAGTAAAGGTATAAGGCAATGATACAATATTTAACCATTTTAAGCTCTCAGGGCTAAATTTTATGAATTTATTTTCTTTTGTCTTGTCTGTGGCATGAACTTAGTATACCTAATAAATAATATTATTATATTGAGTCCACGTATATGTAATATCTGTGAACTGTTATAATTATATATGTAATATCTGTGAACTGTTATATATATTTGTTTCGATAAGTATAATGTATAATATAACCTAATGTTTCTCTCTCTCCTTTTTCTCTTTGTTGTGTCATTCTTATACTACTCTCTTCCGTTGTTTCTGTTTGTTTCTTTTTGTCACCGCGCCACTCTCGTAAGGTACCGCCAGAATACCAGCGCAACTACGGCATTGGAGCGGCACTGTCGTGGCAGCTCATGCTGAGGCTGGGACCTAATTAGCCGCGCAATCTTAATATTTTTTGTTTATTATTATATATGTATTTTTTTGTTATTTTACTTTATCTTTTGTTCGTGTTGCTTTAATATCCGTGTAATGTATATATTGATTGTGTGTGCTAATAAATAACTTCTTATTCTTTCTAACTAACATACTACGTATTAATTGATTAGAAACATATTATTATTCTAAATCATTTAATCATTACTCCATAATCTGTTTTAAATCATAACACAAATTAAACAAAAACCTGTAACAGATTGAACTTCGCTCACTACAGATATGTGTTTCTGTTCAGAAACATTTTTAGTCATTTAATTGTATCACTATAAACTGTATTAAATCGTAACGCAAAGTAAAATAAGAACGAACGCTAAATAGAACTTCGTGCTTTTGCGCTTAAATTTCCTTTAACGTACTAAGAACTATTAAAACACAGAGACCATAACCCTTATTTATCCGTATAACTAAAGCCTTGATGCATTACTATAAAACCTCTTTCGTCAAGCAAACGCTTATAACCACCCTATATAGGTTAAGAGGTACAATATGCCGCATAAATGGCACTGTTTTGTGCTAATATGCCCCGTATTATGTTGGCACAGAGCATACAATGGCGCACATTGATTTGTGTACAATGCAACTACGCTTACAGTATGAAAACGCATAAAAGCAGCGTTGGTAGGCCGTCACGCGAGTGGAGCACGCGAAAGGCGTGCCGGTTTGCTACGTCGAATCTACTAACAAAGATTAAAGAGTGGAATTGTTAAAAATGTATTTGTGTTTTTAATGTTGGTGCTACGTCATTTAAACAAGAAAATTTATGCTGGGCGTCATACATAGGGATTTTGTTTTTGCCATTGTACGTTGTATATTGAGGGAAACTTACAGGTCTGAATCCGAACATAGCGCAGTAGATAGAAAATAGAAAGATAGTAATAATAGAAAATATGTCTATATTATAAGTACCGAGAAGTATATAAATAAAATCGACATCGATGATAGAAAATAACTAAATTGCTTATGCAGTAGCTGTATCTTTCCAATACTTATTTCAACAAAAGTACTTTTATTTACCAAATAAATACTGGACATTATGGTGGCCCAGTTGCAGCAATCAATCAACCTTTACCATTCTAGAGTGTGTTTCTATAAAAATAAAAATGTGAGCCCTTTAGTGTGCCGGTTCTACCGTATTAGGCAATATGGCCGTATAAATCAATCAATTAGAGCATACATAGTTGGATTTAAGAACACAATTGGCGACCAACAAAGCTTCTTTTTAAAAATACTTTTTATGGCCATTTTATTTGTAAATATTTTTCAAATAAGAAAGCCAAAACTTACTTTTGCCACCAATACGGTGACTACATCTTTTCAGAACACCAACATGCATAATGTACATAAAAATATGTACATAATAAAAATTAAACGATACGATGTGGATTTCGAATGTTCTCATGTCGTAAAAATAAGAACTAATATCGGGATTTATCAACATTTTAAGTTCGACTAATTTTGTTGTATTCGTCGCAGTCAGCTCGTACACCGAACAGCAGACATAATGAAAGCTCGGCTGCACATATTTTCCGTGCAATTATGACTCGCTGCACACAAGACACTCGGCGTTCCCCGAATAAGTTAAATTAATTATTATTCTCGTAAGGCTGTTGTTGTTGTTTACATGTTTTTGTAAAAGGTTTGGAAAAGTAGTCTAAACTTTTCATGTTTCATAACTTAGGTTGGATTAAAGAAAAACAATGTTTTCGCCAATGAACTTTTTCATCTTCAGCAATCCGCCCTGCTACGATTAGCTAGGGTTATGTTATTTTGGTGATAGTAAGAAGAAAGAATTCTGTTTTTTTTAACATATCACATATCTTATATCATCCGGGCTGTGTAATTCCCAAGAGCGTAAGAAGTTTTCAAATCGATTTAGTAGTTTCGGAACGTATCCGATCGGAAGAAATAAATAACCAGGATATAGGTACATTTCACGACAAGCTGTTATAATAATTAAATTGTGTGATAGGTGCATAGTAACAAATTAATTAGTTTAAATAAATTACAAATTTACTGTCATCTTTTTAGGTCACTTGTCAACTTGCTTCATTTTTTTTAATTTATTTTTTCGTTCTTTAATACCCGTATTTTTTTTTAATAATGGACTCGCGTCTCTAGATAACGCGATGATTCCGCCAATGTCAAGTGTTTAGAGAGACACGTTATTTTATGTAGAACTCGCGGTGGTGAGAGCTAATTCATTTCTGAAATGAGATCTTCATTCTCTCACAACACCTAAAACAAAGAAGTACGACACAATATAGACAATACAACATTAGTAGTAATACCCATATTGTGGTAGTGCCAAAAATATTATCCGCCATCTTGGATAATACGCCAAGGAATTTAAAATGACATAACGTAGCTAACCATTCATGGTCATCATAAAAAGCGTGTTAACCACTTTTCAGCTCCATCGATCGAAGATAACAACTTCAAAATTAATTCCACTTGGATTTTATTTACTTCAAAATAAACAGATGTTTGGTTTGGACAAAATTTCAAAGGCAAACAATTGGATTTTTTTTTGTTTGAATGCTTAAACAATAAATGTCCATTTAGCATAAAAATACAGCCTCAATTATAAAGTATATATAATGACAACATACTGTCATTGTAGTAATGTAACGATTCCCACTTGTGAACAGAACACATTGGCAGATATACCGGAAACATCAAAATCTAGTTTTAATTACGCATTTAACCCCAACCGCATACACATCTCCGTTCCACATTGTTATCGTTATGAGTAATTCCATCTCGCTCTGTTGTTACGACTGCCATAATTTCCGCCTGAGCTTCGCCACATTTTATTATACAAGTAATGTCTTTATTAAGTCCAAAGCATTTGTCTTATATGATATCTTATCGTTTACTCCCGCTTTCTTACTCTGGAGCGACTTAATCTTTCCCACCTCTACTATTTACAGCAGATGTTCGTTTATTTCTAAAAACACCACTTCCATTGCTGCTTCAACTTTGACGCGAGCTGAGGAGATTTGAAGAAGGAAGGCATGGGATTGCGTTTTTTGAGATTGTGAAGCAAGAAAAGGTTTTCCCGTTGGCAAACATTATTACCGCTCTGCGTCGCACTGTTTTAACTTAACACATCGTTGAGAAATCGTTTAATGTTAGTTTTGTTGGGCGAGATAGTCCTTTTTCTGGTGTTTGTTTTTTCTTCTGGAGTAAAAGATGAAAGTAAAAAACTTTGTGAAGGAACTTTTAGTACAGAAAATGGATGATGATTTTCAAACCCGTTAAAAGAAGTTTAAGAAGTCTGCCCAGATTTTAGTCGTCAATGTCGTCGTCTCAATCTGAAAACATACAATTTAACAGTTGTATACTAACCATCTTGATGCCTCAGACAAAGCAATATCTTTAAAGAGAAATTTATTAAAAATAAATGATTCTTAACTATATTTATACGAGTTGCCATTGTGTAGCTCCACTGCTAGGCAACAAGCAAGGGAGGGACATTAGTAAAATGAAATACTACTTAACACAACAATAATAGAAGTATATGTGATTTTAACATTGTTATTGATGAATGATGTATATTTGCAAAGAAGAGAAAAGTCTTCATTTTTTATAGAAGCACAGCTTTTGGCTCCCCCCGACCTAATGGTAAGCAAGAGAGGAACCCACATCGCGGTGACAACGGGTTTGATAGCCTAATATATTATCCGTTAGCATCGCCATGCTGACCCGCAAGATGTTTCTTCACGTTCCTTTTGAGAAACTTCAGGAGTTTCTCAGCTCTTGCAGATAAACTCGATTCTTAAAAGAAATAAACAAAACTGATTAAAGTAATTAAAATGATCATGACGTGATTTATAGAGTCCAATGAATACAAAAAATTAAGACGACGCATCAAAATAAGATTGAAATTTTAATTTCAAAAGTTTTTCAATCAGTTTCACAAAAACATTTTAACTTTATTGCGAATCCCATGATTCACAACGTATCTACTATCCATTAGCGGTTGTCAAGTTACACATCCATCAAACTGACATACAGACAGATCTTGGTACCGCCATTTTGAATATTAATTAGCACTGATTCACATTAAAACATAATTATATATTTCGCAGAATTTAGCCGGTTAAACGAATGATGATATTGGTAGTAACAATGTAAATGGATATTTATTTCAAATAGTTTTTTTTGTTCTTTATTGATGATATGTTAGGTCTTGGACAGTTCATTTCGAAAATGAGAGTTAGTCCGTTTTTTAGTCAAAGTCAATCTTTTTTATTCACATAGATTACATTAGTAATACTTATGAATAGTCTCTATATAAAGCAAATGAAGCTACCTCCGGTTCGGAACCTATAACTAAAGAGAAGATACCGGCAAGAAACTCTGTAGTTTTTTTTTAGAAATGCAAGGTAAACTTATTACTAATTTTACACTAAGACACACAGTTAGTTTGTCAATTGTAAAATAAAAATAAAAATTTCAATTATTGAAAAAAATAAAAATAAAACAAAAGTATCTATTTGTAAAATAAATGAAATTAACTGTAGGACTTACATGTCATGCGTAAGTGCAATAGGAATTACATTTTGAGCAATGGCTGTTTTTGGCAAGGTCGCGTGAGAATCAATACCATTCCATGATAGAACACATGTGTTCGGTAATATATACCGTCCTTAGAATTCTATGGAAGCCAAAGATCCAGTTTAAGCTCGTTTCAAAACACATTTGGGTCTAAAATTAGTTATTCACGTGACACTCTCCACCCTTTTGTTGTATAAGAACTAACATCAAAGTACACGTGTTTACCGTGATTTTCTATTAATTTACGAAGATCACAGTGATATAGAAAATATCGTATTGAAATCGTATCGTACAAGTGAAAAGTTTGGTTTCAATTTGAGTCTGATAATCAACCTAACTATGTTGACTGTTTTTACAATTACCCGTAAATCCTGGTAGAAACTAGGATCACAGAAACATCGTAGAAGTCACACTTTGTTCCAAACACCTAATACAAGTTTTGTCTAACAAACTAGCACGTTAGTCCAAGCACAGTTACTTAATGCAGCAAGTGTGTAAATCCACAGAAAATAATAGCAGACTGTCATACAAATACCTACCTATTTAAACACGTTGTACTTTAATCTCAATTTAAAATGTACTAAGATCACAGCGACGACGAAGAGGTCTTACTATAAAGTTCTGATTAAGATTATCAACCCATCATCAAGTCAGTTTGAATCTCGTTAACGAAATGACTGATCGACAAGCAAAAAGTTTCTTAATAAAATTGCGCTATCTAAATCATTGTACCAGGATCGCAGAAGAATAAAAGAGTCACACTTTGTCCTCATCACTAGCACATTCGTCCAAGCATAGTCACTTAGGGCAGTGTTTGCATAGAGAAGCAGACTAAGTAATACAAATAATTTATGTACATGTTTTACTTGAATAAAACTTCAAATAGGTATACTAGGATCACTGCGACGTCGAAGAGGTCGTATGTAATAAGTTCTTCTATTAAAAGAGGAGCATTGGGTTTTAAAATTTTAAAGTAACCGAAAATTGTCATCTCTTCCTTTCCACATGGCAGGAGGATATTATTTTTCTGTTCCTTTAAAATATTAAAAGTTTGCTCGAATAGCGAGAAGCACCACAAAATTAAAAGAAAAGATGGTGGTTTCAGTTCTTACAAACCAACTGATCGCCAGCGCCAGATCAGTGTACCAGGATTACAGAAGCATCAAAGAGGTCACACTTTGTTCCCAACACCTAATACAAGTTTCGCCCAACAAACTAGCACGTTAGTCCAAGCGCAGTTCCTGAGTGCACCGGACTCGGTGCACAATTTATTATTACGCAGCTTCCCGAACTTGGGATCGCTTCAGCTGCGCCTTGACCCAGATGTCTCGCTGAGAGTTGTTTATTCATCGCTCTGCTACTTGCCGACTAGGAAATGTGGGGCTGCGAAGTGCAAAATACTCGTGATACGTTCAGAAGGGTTGGTTTCTTGAAGGAAAATCTTTTATGAACCTGTTTACCATTAGAAAAAATGCACAAGATGTGTATTTTCATTTATCTTAATAGGTTAATACCTACCTACCAATAGGTTACTCGTAACCGTTTTGATATGGTCTGAAAATTCTTACACTTTATGACTATTTCAGGCGTATATACACAATATTAAAGACAGATAGATAGAATTAGAATTTGCAAGAATAATAAAATGATAACACACACACAAAAACAATCATGATATATACATTATATAACAATAAATACTATAGAATATAGATACTACAGAAGATAGATAGAAGAACTGAAAAAATTGGCCTTCATTCATAATTTACCTAATCAACACCAACGTTCCGTCACAAGAGGACAACTAAATTACCTTTTTATCAATAAAGCTTTTTTTATACATAATGCATAGGAGTTGCAATAAAAATGATTGATGTCGACTTAATACACTAACGACAGTGCAGTTACGGAAAATATTAGTCTGGTTTATTCTGCCTAATTCATATTCCGACCACGGCGATAATTTAACTTAATTTGACAATTCATAAATGATTTTGTAAAAGTTCTCTGAAATAAATTCTATTTTATTATATTTTATATTCTAAACTCAACATTTGCGTCAATGCGTCGCTCCATTTTGCCGTTAAAGACGGGCATACCGCACACTTTCCCATTTACATTAAATGTGAATGGAGTTAAAAATTAAAAACCTCATCAGAGAGACGTTTTTTTTTCATCACTGGCTTAAAAAAAAGAATTACGCTCATCCCAGTGCATTTTGCAAGTGGATGCGTTGTTACTCAGAGGGCACACGTCGGTAATGCCGCGTACACATGTACTCGTGTTTGACGCGTCGAGATTGTTAATGAGATAACGCCCATGTCATAACGTACTGATGTGCACGCCGCTTTAGCGTGTACCGATAGCAAGTTCCTCTTTCTTTTTTTTTACTTAACACTTCAAGATTGACCTAATCCCACCTGATGTCAAGTGGCAATGAGGTTCAAGCTTAAGGGCGACTAGTACAGCAAAATAAATCTGTTTCTGGAATGGTCGCCCTTACCTTGAAGGCTTGACCCCTGCTTCTAATGTAGCACCCCTCCAAAAGCTCCGGAGGTTCCTGGGGGGTGCTACCTTAGTAGGAGGGGTCAAGCCTTCAAGGTAAGTGCGACATATCCAGTAACAGATTTATTATATTGAACTTGTCGCCCTTAAGTTAGGACCTCATTACTACTTAACATCAGGTGGGATGAGGTCAATCTTGAAGTGTAATAAAAAAAAATCATTGATGAATAGCTAACCTTTTCTGCTAACCATACCGCAGGTCATCACTTGTCTTTCTCCGTATTTTTATTTCGCTCCGGCCATTAGTTTCTTAATTAATATCCAGCGCTCCGGACCCAGATCAATCATAATCATCTGTTACGAAATGTTTCAATTTTAAAAGGTTCTCTACCCCTGCTCGGTTGTAGTCAACCTTTTGTCTCTAATGCGATTAAGTTCTAACCAATCGTTTTACACTTTGTCAGAGACAGAGGTGGATATTTTGATTTCTGTAATGTGTAAGTGTTGTGTCCTCCTAAATTTAAAAAAAGTGTTAACTTATAGAAGTTACGAACTTCTCGAGGTATTTCTTGAGATACAGTCTAATGAAAACTACCACCACGATAACTTTTTGACAGTTGAAATTACAACAAATTATTTGTTGATGTTTTTTTTTATAATTTGTTGAAACGTTCACAAATATATGACTGAAGATTGTTATTTGTCTTCTGTAAGGTGGAGGTATTTCACCAGTCGGTAGTTGCTCTAGTTCGAGCGATAAACCGCTATGCCCTACCTCTCTTGAAATTGGTATGAAGTTCTACTTCGAAAATATGGTTTTTAATTTTCATATTATCAATATATGTAGATAAACAGATATACTTTATTGCACAAAAACTTTTCAGAAATAGGTTTAACAGATTAATAAAAATTTAACTTAGGCAATCTTATCGCTAGGAAGCGATCTCTTCCAGACAACCTTAAGGTAGAGCAAATAGCAGACGGCGAGAAATGGGTACGGCCGTGCAATATAAATAGAGTTTTTATTTTAGAATTATATTTATTGTAAAACATGATAAACTTATATAAACTCAACAATATATAATGAAACATTATTTACACTACTTTATTTGATTTAACATTTGATGAACATGTTTATTTGCATAAATATTATTTTATTATATATTTTTGAGTTTATGTAAGTTTATCATGTTATACAATAAATATAAAAAAAAGGAATTATGTTAATAAGTAGGATATGTGTTTGAAACTTAATGACAACCAACATGCCCAGCTGAGATTATGGATACAGGACATAAATTGACATAAATTAACATTAATCAAGTTAACATTTGCTTTTTGAAAGGGCTTTATGTATATAAAGCCCTCATAAACGACTTCACTTCAAATGTATATTTGAAGTGCTTCGTTTCTGAGGACAAAAAATCATTTTTGATAATATTTCTTTTTGGCTTGACTTCCAGGCGATATTTAAAACCAGAAACCTTAAATGCAGCACTTTAAGCAGCGAGCCGCGAGATTCATCACTACTGCTGCAGCGACTGTTGAGACGCGATTATGCGCCGTGATGAGTCCATTATCATTGAACTAGTGCGTTTTGCGCTGTTCGCTTTAAGCCGTTGAAATATGGAGCGGTAGTTAGTGGGAAATTGCAGGAGCTAACTGAAAGCCTAAAAATGGTGATTGTTTTTTATTCCGTTCGGTGAATTGGTAAGATTGCGTGGTTTTAATTAGTAGTAAAAAAAGTCTAGTCTATAACTTAGCCGGACGTTGTTCGGCATATGTCAGACCTCATTCTCATTCCACTACATCTTTTTAGCGTCCCACAACCACAGGTTAAAAACGGGAGCCTATTACTTTATATAGATATGGATTATATACTATAGACTTTGCTGCTGTCTGTCTTTTCGTCCGTCCGTCGCTTGGATGTTCAAATTTTCACGAACTATAACATCAAAATTAAATACAATTTTTAGAAACGCTCTTTTACCAACAATGCCATTTGTTGCTCAATATTCTAGTTGACGGCGTTGAACACTTTAAGCGCGAGTCCGACTCGTACTTGGCCGATTTTCTTTCTTTTTTCGTAACAAAATCTTTAATCTGTGAATGTGTTTTTATAATCTTTAAGTTCTTTTCAATATCTTGTTAGTTTGTTTTATCTATTATGGGTAGCAAATAAGCCTTCTCTTGCCAAATTTACTTAATAATTGATATTTTTTACTTATTTATTGAATTACCAAAATAAGATCTCAGCATGTGAAATTATAGTTACCTACACATAAGTATGTGTAAGTTACGTGTATAAGTAGGTTGATGTCATTGTGGTAAAATGATTAAAAATGATCAAAACTTGTAAAATAACTAATTCACTTTCCTCTAATAACTAGCCTTTTAACATAAACAATCGGACTGAGACAAAAAAAATACTTTCAGAATCTGAATCGTTTCTGACGTCAAACCTCTCTATCTTGAATCAACACTTTGCCCATGAAGTAGACGGGCATTTTGCCCATAACATCAACGGGCATTTCCCTAAAGTGGAGTACGGAACCGTTGCACGGCAATTGTTGCAGTAATACGGCCAAAGTGGCCGGAATTACAGCCGATGCTGACTTATTGCCAGATGAACCGGCCCGGGTCACATATAAACGGGTTAACAGGCGCACTGTGAATTGTATGGATGTGGCATCTATACTCATTCAAATTTAAGTTAACGTGCCAAAAAGTGATTAAAAACTACTGAGTTTCTTGCCGGTATCTTCTCTTTAGTTATAAGTTCCGAACCGGAGGTAGCTTCATTTGCTTTATATAGAGACTATTCATAAGTTTTACTAATGTTATCTATGTGAATAAAAAAAATTGACTTTTACTTTGATTAAAATTTAAAGTGAATGATATTTTGCTTTTCATAATGATGTATCTAAGTATGGCAAATAGGTTATTTAGATCAAAATAGTTTACAGACAGGGATTCTTACATATTTATTCATAATAAAGTGTTTTCATTTGAAATGTACTAACGAGTTTTTTTTATGTATATCGCGTTATCCAATTTTTTTGACCTGAAGGTTGTCTAGAAAAGATCAATTTCTTATTTTTTTTTTAACAATGATGTGTATTTATCTAAAAGTAATCAGGCTATATTAAGTTATGATTCGCGGAACACTGAAGCTAGGCTAACGGGGCTTCGAATGATGACTATTCTCCCCTTTAAAAAAGTCTATTTTTTTGTTTTTGAAGCAGCAATAAAACGCATCTTTTGTGAATATTTTGACTATAAATCATGGTTTTTGAAATATAGCCTGCTGACAGATAGATAGTTAGATGGTCAGCCGGGCGGCGGAGTTCAAGCAATAGAGTCTAGGATGAAAGGATATTGAATGAAATGCCTGTGGAAACTGGAGGTACAATATATTTAGAGGTGGCAGAGACAGAGTTTAGAATAGACAGATGTCGACAGAATATACGAATAAACGATTATTCGTTATAAAAGTTTACACTTAAATATAGAATAGCTAGCTTGCCAGTTTTGTGGTTAACTAAAATGGTACCTTAAAGGTCTTACTCAGCCCTCGTGTAACCTCCAAAAATTGAACACAAAAGCTACATTACCGCATCCATACCTTGTTTCATCCATGGCATCCGTCAGTGAAAGCCGGCGATGACGAAGTTAGGATAATGATGGGAAAGTCTAGTTCTCTAGGTTTAGTGCATTCTCGACCAAGTACTATTGTTTCTAAATAAGAACCTAAGTTCTTTGGAACTTTGCCCTCAGTCGTGCTCTTGAGCGAGGCGAGGGTAATGTGTACGGGCCGACCTTTTTGTACTTTTGACACTAATATCGTGATAGCGCAAACGATTAGCAGGGAGGCGATGGATTTATTGTAGTTCAGAAATTGTGAACTGGTTCGGACGGTTCGTGGGAATGGAACACAGGGTAGCGTGTTTTGAAAATCTGAATGTAGGGTCTAGATTTCTTGAAATAAAAGTAAAGCCTTGAAGTAAGTTCAGTTGAAAGAGTACGTCAACTGAACTTTTTCCGTTGTATTGACCTCTCAGCCTCCAGTTTAATTCGGTAATGTTTTTAAAATATTTCATTACCTAGTTAGCACGTGCGATACGTAGTGGGTTCGAGCCTGACACCGCAAAGAGAGATATTTTTTTTCTGTTTCTATAAAATATTTAAAGTTCACTAGTGCGGCGTATATCATATAAAAAGTGTATTTTTAAACTAGTTGACCCATTTAAATAACAACTGAAATGACTGTATTCCAATCGAGTTTCTGGCACTAATTCGAACCGCGACCCCTGGTCACAAATCAGCCTCCTAAGCCACCGTTCTAAAGGTTTTAATTAGGGATTATGTCCTTCGGGATACTCAGATCGGGGTCCAACTAGTAGACCGACTGGTTGGCCGATTGCAGTGTTAAGTCAAGAGAACACTGAATGCATAGCGGTGAGATTTATTATTTAAACGCTTACTGCACAATATGTTGATATAACAACATAAAAATGGCAGTCGCTGCTTACATAATGTCAATTTATTTAACTTACTCCTTTATTTAAAAAAAATAAAATAAATGTTCTAATTAAGAAGTTGATTTTTTGAAGTCGGGTAATGAGTACTACGTATTGACATAACTATCACTGCTAAAAAAAGAAAAAAACATGATTTAAGCCTACCGTAGTTTAGAGTCAAAGTCGGTGCTAAAAGCATTTATGTCCATCATCATAGTAGCTAGATTATCAACTAAAAATTGTATGTTTTGACAGAATTCGAACCTACTGCTGCGGTAAGAAAACAAAAGAAAAAGAAAACAAAACATTTATTGGCACACACAATATAATACAATTACAAACATTTGAGAAAGTTTGAACAGTGACATTGCAGCCAATAAGGTCCCAGCCTCAGCATGAGCTGTTGCGACAAAGTCAAAGTCAATTCATTTATTCATGTAGGTTACAAGTAACACTTATGTATCGTCAAAATGAACACAAACCAAAATTGAAGCTACAGCCGGTTGAGAACCTATTCCTACTGAGAACAATCCATCAATGGAATCAATGCGGCAGCAGCGCTAGTATTATGGTGGGACCGTAGTTACTCGGCAGTTTTGGTTGAGCTGACTTTTCCACAATACTATCACTTTAGACAATGATGTCCAAACGGGGACTTTAAGTGGGTAGTCACTGCTCTCTTTAGGTCAAGAGAGTTCTACACACGCCGTCATTTTTTTTCAGGTGGCGGCAAGTTTTTTCTTAGAATTTCCTCCTGTCAAAAAATAGATAGATAGATACACTTCTATGCATAGAAAAATTTACAGAAATTAATTTGGAATGTTTGAACTACGACCCCTCATTTTTTTAGCCTTACACATTATTTACTACAACACTAAAAACACTTAAATTAGTTTTCACCTTTACATATCTTTGAATATTTTATCTTTCTCTGGAATACTAATGGCTGACACTTCCCTCCCGTAATTTTTGGCGTAATTTACGGTCTCAGCGATCGTGACTCGGTACTTTAGCGTCGAATTTTTTAATTTTCTCCAAGAGCCCTTGCTCCGGGCGTGTGCGAAATCACATTTACCTGATGACGTCACACGTGACGTAAGACATGTTAAAATTGGATGCCATCAATTCTGGCTGAACGAGAAACGGTCGCGTGCCGCTCATTTTAAAGTTTTTTTTATTTCATTTCAAGATTGACCTCATCCCACCTGATGTTAAGTGGTAATGAGGTTAGAACTTAACCCTTTTACCGGTTGTAGACCTTGTAGATCTTAAGCTAGGGCTTAAGGGCGACAAGTATATTAGATATATCTGTTATTGCACTTGTCGCAGGAACACAACAACACAAAAGTGATTGTTATTTGGCTGCGGTCTTCTGTAAGGTGGAGGTATTTCATCAGCTGTGCAGTTCTAGTGAACTGTGGTCACTGCGACCTGTCAAATCTATTGTGACTCGTCACCAGTTGAGAGTAACTCCTTCAGCCGGGTCGATTCTAGGAAGTCTAGTATTTTCCTGGCTTTCAGATCAACCAATTACACAGGCCTTGGATTATAATGCCCAAAAGTATATACCAATACATCGATTTAGGGGAATACATCTGGGTACCTCAGGGTAGCTTTCTACCGCCCGTTCAAGCACCCTGGGCTGTTGCCCAACCGCGCGCCACCCTAACGCCGGCCCTGGCTCGCGCAACATACAAGTACACTCTCTCTTCCATTTCTGTCATAATCTTTTGGAACGGCAGACTAAGATGGACAGAAAAAAGAAAAAGATTTAGTGCAGGACTGACTATAAAAATGACCTTCCAACAAGGCATAATAATTTGTTCTTTATCAGACATTTGATGAATAATCTGAAAATAACTGAACTGGAGATAATACAACGTTATTGCGGGAATAGAACCCACGACCTCTGGAACAATCACGAAACCAAACTCGTTACTAAAAGCAGTTAACAGTATATAATAACCTCTTAGTTAACATTAATATACATATGGAATAGTATTAACAAAACGAGCAAACTAAACAAACAGGTACACATAAAATCAGACCAAATCACTATCATCTTTTTCTTTGCTAAAGTTGGGTAACATAAAGACTACGAGATTAAGATTCAATCTCTTAACCCGCTGATAATAGACATCAAAATATGTGTTCTTGTACTAAATTAACATACTGTTACGAGCTTCGGGTTCGTGACAATAAAAACAGCCGATAAAAATTACCAAAAGTCACACTTTAATTGAACGCCACTAATTACAACCTTAAAACGCACTAATTAAAACAATAATCGCTTCCAAGTCGCACTTCAAAATCGCTTTCGAAGTAATCACTTGTATCGCTAATTCAATACTGTCCCGGTCGCGGTGAATCCCGGCCTTTTATATTGCCGCGGCCGTTCCCGAACCTTCCAACACAGAAACATCCGGAACATTCGCGCGCAGTGCGGCCTTGAACGGCCGTACGCTCGGTCAAGGTCATTGTTCTAGTAAATTCTGGCGTACGCGTCTCGACTCTCTGTAGTCCCGCCTTTCCACACTAGATGGCGCTGGTTACATCGATCGTGGCGCGTAACACTGCCCCCTCCTAAGACATGCTCGTCCCGAGCATTATCGGCTCCATAATAACGCGCCAATCTCTCCGCATGAACCATCTTAGGAGTGCCTCTTGCACCTTTCTGTTTCATTGCCCCCAGTCCCAATCTGGTATGGTCCCTCCCATCTAGACTGAAGCCCAGGAGATCTCCCTCTGCTGTGGACTGGATTGCGCAACCTCATCTGTGGACCCTCGTCGAACACTCTACTGTTCACTTTGCGGTCACCAAGGGGTTTCATTTTTCCCGACATTTTCTGGCCCGATTGTCTGACGTGCTCACAAATGTCATTTATTTTGTACCGCCAGTTATTCGCATAATCGATTATACTGCCTGGAGCATCAGGTGGTATTCTGATGATCAGGTCTGCAGGTAGCCGTAGTTCTCTTTCTGCAGTTCGCTTAGGGCAACTGGATCGAAGGTGGCCCTTTTCCCCACAGCCGTAGCATCTAGGGCGGTATCCTTTATTGCAGTGCCGAACTGTAGCCGCTACAACCTCCCTGACGCGATGGGATCGATGATCCTGTCGCGCAGCTTCCACTTCCAGGGCATGGGCCAAGGCATCCTTTAGCGTCTCGTGGTGCCCGAGCCTCACAGCAGCCCTAACTTCAATGTCGTGGATGCCGTCGATGAATGCCTGCACCAGGTTCCCATTAATAAGCGCAGGTACGGACTGGTATGCTTTACGCACCAGCTTCTCCACTTCAAGAGCCCATTGCTGCAGGTTTTCGTTACTGCGTTGCACACGATCCTTGAGCTGCGCTCGAAACACGTGTTCCAGGTGAGCGTCGCCATATCGAGCCTCCAATGCCTCAAGGAGCTGCTCGTAAGTCACTTCCTTACCGAGAGCTTCCAAAACTGCTAAGGCCTGGTCACGAAGGCCTAGGGTGAGGGCAGTCATGGCCTGATTTTTATTCCAGCCATTCGCTTTCATGACTGCCTCAAACTGGATTTTGTAGGCCGACCAGGAAGAAGTTCCGTCGAACGGTGGCACTTTGAATCCACGTAGCGAAGGTGTTGTAGCTACGGGAGCTGCGATTCCTTGTCCAAATTTAAGGCAATCCAGCTTTTTCTTTACGTCCTCTACCACGTCGTCAACCCGATTCTTCACTTGGTCGATCCTGATTTCAGCTTTCGACAGGCGGTTGTCATGTTGAGCAACCTTATCCTTCACCTCCTTTATGTCTTTCCCGAAGGTAGCGTGAAGGTCCTTCAAAAGGCACATCTGCTCTTCATGGCGGCGAGCCTGTTCCTCCTTGTCCTGCTGCCTCTGGTCTTCCAACCGACGAGCCTGTTCCTCCTGGCGGCGAGCCTGTTCCTCCTGGCGGCGAGCCTGTTCCTCCTTGTCCCGCTTAAGCTGTTCTTCCAACCGACGAGCCTGTTCCTCCTGTCGGCGAGCCTGTTCCTCCTGTCGGCGAGCCTGTTCCTCCTGTCGGCGAGCCTGTTCCTCTTTGTCCCGTTTAAGCTGTTCTTCCAGCCGACGAGACTGCTCCTGCAGCATCATCATCAGGGCAGCAAGGTCTGGTGCTGCCGATGCTGCTGGTGTTTCTGTGGACGGGCCAGCCTCCGTGGTTAATAACTGGCTCTCCGACTCCTGTGGCAAAGCTCCACCAAAACGTCTCTGGTCCGTCTCCAGTTGGCGTTGACTCCGGGTACGGATACCCTCCGTGTCGTCTTTAGGTAAAATCGGCATAATTTAAATCCCACTTCTGACACCAATTGTTACGAGCTTCGGGTTCGTGACAATAAAAACAGCCGATAAAAATTACCAAAAGTCACACTTTAATTGAACGCCACTAATTACAACCTTAAAACGCACTAATTAAAACAATAATCGCTTCCAAGTCGCACTTCAAAATCGCTTTCGAAGTAATCACTTGTATCGCTAATTCAATACTGTCCCGGTCGCGGTGAATCCCGGCCTTTTATATTGCCGCGGCCGTTCCCGAACCTTCCAACACAGAAACATCCGGAACATTCGCGCGCAGTGCGGCCTTGAACGGCCGTACGCTCGGTCAAGGTCATTGTTCTAGTAAATTCTGGCGTACGCGTCTCGACTCTCTGTAGTCCCGCCTTTCCACACTAGATGGCGCTGGTTACATCGATCGTGGCGCGTAACAATACGTTATCGCGAAATACAGCAATAAACTCGTTAATATCACAAAGATACATTTTTATGCCTCAATTTTCTTACTACAATCTGACCCTAGCCGAGTGTTTATCAAACATAAAATTAATATCAGCCCACAGAGATATTACGAGAAATATTAAGAGGTCATGCCGCAGTAAAACTAAAATTGAAACAAGATTTTACAACCGAATTACTTGAAATAATCCCGTCGAAATTTTCAAAGATCATGTTAATTCAGAGATCTCATTGCTTTTAGCGAGCACTTAATGCCTATTTTTTTTTTACATTTTAGTAAATTTAGTAAAACGTAGTTGTATGATAACACAAACAAGTAAAAAAAGCTTTTTAAAATCTTTCTGTAAACTAATTGGTAAAATTTCTAGCGAAAACAATTAAAGAAAGTATAATTTTAGAACATAACGAAATAAGTATAACCAGTGAAAAGACCCACCTAAAGGTTATCTGGAAGAGATTGCTTTCTAGCAATAAGACCAAATTGTACTTAAATGGTATAACTGTAAAACCAATTTCTGTATATTTTTTTCTGTGTAGTAAAATGTATAAACGTATTTATCTAAAATAATCTTAACTCTGAAAATAATGTAAAAAAATATTTATTGGCACAGTGAACGAAGATGCATCAAAATTGTTTTTGATATACTGACTAATAGGACTCTATTAATTAGTTAACATGGATAAATTAATCTCGTTCGTATCAAATTACATTTAATTGTAATCATAATCATAATCAATTCATTTATCCATGTTGGTTACAAGTAACACTTATGCATCGTCAAAATGAATATAAACCAAAATTGAAGCTACAGGCGGTTCGGAACCTAATCCTACCGAGTAGAACCCGGCAAGAAACTCAGTAGTTATCCTAATCTTTACAATATTTTGGACTAGAGAACTTAAACATATGATGTGCGAGCGAGCAAATAATCATGTCGATATATGTAGACTTAAAAACATGTAAGTGTTTACCGCAACAGTAAAACGTCTACTTTTACGATTATTTAAATAAAGAAAGTATAGTAAAAACATGACTGATTTAAAAAGATACCAATGAATAAAAAAGTACAAAATATGTATTAATCGGACTGCGGTATACCGTGAAAATTACCATACACAATGATATTATGCCAAATTGCTAATACAATTTAATGGAGTGTCCATAAATGGTTGTAGGCAATTCATCAACAGATAAAACATCGGACCATCTGTACTGTCCATGCTTGGTAACTGACTTGAAGATTTAGTCATTGATAAAGATGCATTAAACTTTTAATATCTTATCGGAAGGTCGACGTATGACGGTTCCATGGGATCCATTAAAACTTAGCCTGTGTTTCAATATCGAGTGCCACAGTGTAAAAATTTAAAAACAAAATAATAAAAAAACTTGGGGCTCAGTCAGTATTTCTATCGCACAAATTAAAAAAAACTGGTGTCTGTGAATGTATTTATCTTTGAAAAGTAATAATGGCACCACGCTCTTAACGAAATAAGGTAATAAGAACTCGTTCTTTATCCAAACTACGAGTAATATTATAAATGCGAAAGTAACTCTATCAGTCTGTTTGTCTGACCGGCTTTCATGCCTAAACAATTGAACTGATTTTGATGAAATTAGGTATAGGTATACGTTGAACCTGTAGAATGGACATAGGCTACGTTTGGTTTTGAAAATATGGGTAAATAGGGGTAATATCACCCTTGAAAGTTTATATGGGAAAATGTATATTTCTTAAGTTAGTGATATGAAATTTAGCATAAATATGGCTAGAAACTTGCATCAAAATATGGACTATTTTTTGTTTCCAATAAAGCGGAGAGAGGGGTAAAAAAATCTATATTTATTGCTGTAAAAGACTTTGTCTACGCGTACGAAGTCGGAGGCGGCCGCTAGGTTAGGTATATTTTTCAGAACTAATGTTTCCTATTATAGGTATCATAAAGTATTAAAAATATGATGTTTACTCCATATCAGGACGTCACTGAAATATTTCTCACGTGAATCATTATAGTAGTCCGTTTTTTCATAGTCTTGTTTGTTTTACCACACGGCTTTGGCTTACAGGACGGCCACATTAAAATTATGATTCATAATAACACATTTTCAATATTGCAAAAACAAAATAAACTACACGCTTTTTATAATTTTGCTTTAAGCTCACGTCCTTGTTATTTAAGCATCAAGACAATAAATAGCATAAGTTAAAATATGAGGTTAAGTTTAAATATTTAAGTTTGTGCGCAGAAAGATTATATTACGGGCAAACAGTACAAAAAACTATATTTTTATTAACCCTGAAAGATAGAATAGAAAAAAATACTACAAAGATATCCATTACATATAATGTGTATTTATAAAAGAGTCTTTACATATTTTTATTTGAGCATAAAGTTTTCTAAAAATTGAAAACTATATAAATCTTATTTACAAATACAATTAGTTTAACTCTTATTGGATGAAATATAAAAGGAAAAATACTTTGTATACATTAATTTAAATAAAAGGATGTAATACAGAGGCGGACACATTTATACACAATACATTCAAATGCATTTCTACGAATAAAATAATTAAATAAAGGCGCTAGACAATGGAACCGATCAACTGTTCTCAAATAGGGTTTACTATTATGCTCTTTCAATAAATAGCGACAAATTTTAACTAGAAACAACGAACTAGCTCATCCAAACTAGAGAAAGCTTATATCCTGAATTGACTTGACTATAAGTCGAACTCGGAACTTAGCTTACTAAACCACTTAGGTAGTTCCAATTAAAGTAATCTTTAATAAGAAAAATCAATCGTGGTTTTTTAGTCTCGCTAGAACTCAAAAACGGTCAAACCGATTTAACTAATTTTGATATCATCTTGGAGGTCAATTTATGAAAAAATACGTTCTACGTTCGCTAGGACCGCTAATAAAGTATTTTATTAAACGCGTAGTTTTTGTAAATAAAATACTGATTGTTACAGTGACAGTGACATCCGAACATGTTCTTCTGGACTTTCTTATACTGTGTTTAGTATAGTTCAACAAATAGCTGGAACTGTTCATATCGCGACCGTAAGTCATTTGTAATGCAATATATAAGTCATTTAACTTTTACAACCAGAAGATTATGTTTTTTAATCAGTGTTTGTTGAAAATAACTTCATCATTGTTTTTGGGATTAAGAACAAGGATAACAAGCAATTTAAAAACAAATATTTATGCATTTTTTTTAAAATGGCTCTGTTGTAAAATTGCTAAAACTGCAATTTGTGCCCTTGTTCCACAAAAGGTGCGACATAAGATACTTTTTATCTCAAAGTAACACGGTTAATTTGTTGGCAACAGCAAATATTAATTAGGTAATTACCTAATTGTACCAGCGCCGCAACGGTGATAAATGGAACTAAATTGCCTTACAAAACTCTAAGTAATAACACTTGTTTATAGTTATTTTTGATACTAAATGATTCAATTGACTTCAACGGAGCTTAGCTCTTTTGATTGTTGAACTAAGGGTCGTGGGTTCGATTACAACTCAGAACAAACGTGTGATGAGCATTCGTGCTTTTTAAATATATTTTATATATATATATATATATATATATATATATATATATAAAATATGGACATGATTATTTGCTCGCTCGCACACCATATTTTAAAATTATCTAGCCCAAAACATTGTAAAGATTAGGATAACTACTGAGTTTCTTGCCGGGTTCTTCTCGGTAGGATTAGGTTCCGAACCGGCTGTAGCTTAAATTTTGGTTTATATTCATTTTGACGATGCATAAGTGTTACGTGTAACCAACATTTATTTATTTATTTATTGATTCACCAACATTTGTTTACACTATTACTAGTACAATATTAAATGCAACTAAAACAAAAGCCAGGTGCAACAATCACTTAAAGGCGAATACATCATGCAACCAATACGTGAAAATATAACTTAGATCCTAAAATTACTACATAATAATGCTTAAAATATATATATATATATATATATAAATAACAAACAAATAATGTGTTACTCTTAATTTAACAGATTTTTGAGTGCAGCGCGGAGCTTGTTGGGACATGAATAAATGAATTGATTATGATTATGATTAGCAGTATCACAATCGCTTCTGATATCAATAACACAAGTGCTTTTATTAACTTTGAGATCAAGCCGTTTTGTATGCGCAACGTGAGTAAATCTTATCACGCTCTCAACAACTGCCAAAATCTACGAAATATTATGCGTTTGTTGTTGTGTGGATGAAAATTTGATTGCGGTGTGCTATCAAACCAATCAACAGTATTGAAACTTTTGTCGTCTTGTTCGAAAAATGTACTTACTTAACTCATTTACTGCGCATGCTAATAGGAATAGTCAGTATGGCATATTGGCTGATATCTATATATTTTTCTCAGTCGTCAAGTTTTTAATTAACGAATCTCCTTGGCCAGTGAAAAAAGCACGTATCATTGGAAGAAATTTAACAAATCTTCAGCGTTCGTCGTCAGCTCAGCAATTACCGGGCGTGGGTCGGCAAAAACGTGGTGAGTCTGGAAATTCCAGTCGAGATCGAACAGCAGATGTGAGGTATGGATAGCAGAATATGAACAGCTTTTTGAACTGAGTTCCAATTTAAAAAAAAAGAAAAGAAATGTTGGTTTCAAAAAATAATGTTGGATTTTTTTTTTAAATATTAACAGACGATTACTTATCAGGGTTACCGATATTGCCGGCAGTGTTGTGGATGGAAAGGCTTAGTTGATTTCCCTCAACACCACCACTAAGGCGATGAGGTCCGCCGGGGAGTTTTAGTGGGTAGTCCCGCACCCACCGTCACTCTCCCTCGGGCGGCGGTACGGTGCGTCACGCATTTCTCCCCAGTAAAAAAAAATAAATTAAAAGAAAGGGTTGCCGATATTAAGGTTGTAAATTCCCTAAAAGCATGGTCACAAAATTTGGCACAAATATAACTCAAAAGTTGGATTACAAAAAAAATACTACTTTTTGTTTCGAATATTAGGGGAGATAGGAGTAATACTGATAATGAAAGTATGAAGTCCACGCGAAGTCACAGGCACAGCTAGTTCTAAATAATCATAAATTGTACCTGTATCGCAGTACACGCTTTTATTAATATGAAAGCATAATATATGTTTGAAATCAGTTAAATTGAATCTTTTCTGCGCGCAGTACCGAAGTGTTTTCATTTAAAATATCATTAGCGTGTCAGACTAATACAGGGTTAATTGGGGGCGCCACTCACAGCTCGCAAAAAGAACCGAAGATATATCGCGCGCTAATGCATCCTTACTCGCACTTTGGACACCCATCCAGGTTTTTCTGGGGTAAGCAGTGCGTTGGAAGCTGATGTGTGACAAGCGCCCTTATTTCAACAGAACTTTTTTCATTACATTTACGATACTTGCTTTTTTGATCAAAATTATATATAAGAGAATGAAACTAGGTTAATTTTATAAATATAATTAATTACTCACTATAACTCTACACGAATAAAAACTCCTATCGGAAAGGTAATAAGTCAAACTGTTTGAAATTGGGGATGCTTTTAGCATACTTTCTGTATGGGCCAAGGGTCAACTGGTAGAAAATGGCTTTGAGCAAGTTAAGTTTAGTTGCTGTACTTAAGTTTTTAAACATGTAAATGTGGAATTCTGTCTGTGGAACATACGAAATGTTACAAAAGCTTCATAAAAATTTTTGTCCTGATATCCGATTGGCTTCGAGGTCCATAATTCTTTGCTTTCAATAACATTAGTCTAATCAAAACAGACCGGAAAAAGAAATCAAAACGTTTGCGTTAGCAAAAAATGGAGCACGATAATAATATTGCACAACTTTCAAATACAATAGGTTTTTTGCATTGAATAGCTCTTTTTTAGACATTTTTACCCTCGGTATTAAAAAAAATAAATAAATTGACAACCCTAATCTACCGGGAGCAAGTGGTGCACGAAATCTTCACAATACAGAAGGCGATTTGTAAGGATCACTGATCCAGGTTGTCGATGAATGCCGGTGAGAGGAAATAGGGTTGACAGTTCCTGATAAACGTAAAAACATGTTTAAAACAATTTCAAAAGAAAGAAATGTAAACGTACGTATGAATTCAATTGTTTCTTTTGATTTTCTGTGACTAGTCTGATAGAACGATCTTTAGTGCTTCGAGCTACCCAAGAATTGTGATTTCGATCTACATTCAGGATAAAAATACCTACAGTTAACATATTTTGTTATCTGTATGGGTGTAAAAATATATTTTTTATTTTTAAGGGTGTATTTTGTTACCACCACTGATTCTGCTTTTCATTACCAAAGCGTATGATACTAACTTAAGGATTAGAACAATGTTTTTGGTATGGTCTAAATTGTATTTATATATTTATCTTCTGAATCTAAATATTTTTATGTTTCAACGGTGGAATGTTATAAGTACCGAGTAATTACTAAGACGGCAAAATAAAGCTGGAGACTTCTCGTACATAGCTGTAAGCTTGATTATTTACCTAGCAGTAAATTATTAAGCTGATGATTTGATATTGTCTCGGGTCTGGGTGTTGTGGTATCATCGTTGTTTCTGATTTCTGTAAGTGCTTAAGCTACTTACCACAGAATCAGAGGCATGTATGTGATATTGTTTTATATTGTTTAATCTAAGAAGTATTGTTTTTTTTTCCTGCAGGGAAAAATAAGCAACAAGGGTGAAATTTTCATTTCTAATACTTGAAATATTTTGATTTTTTATTTCTTAATTTTTTTTAACGTCATTTATCTTTTCCTTTTTTTTTTGGTTCTATTCATGTGCTTTTAAAAGCTAGGCAAGTTTTTTTGTTGTTTCTTATTTTGAAAGCATTTCATTTCGTTTAATTGGAAGGAAAAAATTTGGCAACCCTGCAAAAATGATTATTGACTGAGAGCGTTTTGTCAAGGGATTTTTAAGGTTTCTAACTTGTCCTTACTGTATTGTCCCTTTATTAATGAAGTTTAAGGCGGTTTCATTTTGTCAACCCGGCTTATGACAAACCACAACAAAAATCCGTTAAAACTCCATAACTTATTCGATTTTCAACTTTATCGTCTTGTTAATAAAGTAAGTGACTTTTTGTAAGAGGTGTAAATATAGCTTTGTTAATAAGGGATGACTGATCCGATTATGTTAGATTGTGTTTAAATTCTCAAGGACATGTTTTATTTATTGTTTTTTTTCCTTAAGAGGGCATTGTTTGTAGACGAATGGATGTATATGGTTATTATTTCATCGACATCAATATTCTTGTGAGGGGAACTTTGTATGAGATATCTACTTGGCTGTTTAAATGGCTTTTGAATATTGATGACCTCTGAGTTAAGATCTATGTGTAAGATAAAACAACAAATGAGTTGTCATGTGGAATTTCATATATAATGGTCTCGTTTGAAATATGAATGGAGTTTTTTTTAATCCATTTCATGGTTATGTTAATTGAAAAGAAACCTGTATACCCATCAAACTTCTGTTTTATTTAGTTCAATTTAATTTATTAAATTATTTGTTTTAATTAAGAGGTCCGGTAAAGCCTGGTTTAAAAGACAACGCTAACAAATTAAAATTCTGACGTTGTAGGTTATTAATGTAACATAATAAAGCACTATTTAAATTGATTCGTTTATATGAAGGTTGATATTAAGTTTTTATAATGATACAAACTAAGATTACTATGAATATGTAATTGTATCATTAGTAATTACATTTTGAAAATTTAAAATAATAAAACACTTGGTTGGGAACCTACTAATATATTACTCGTACTCATATGCCTGTCTGTATTAACTTGATGTTTTAGCAATAATTCGTTGCTGTTTTCCATAACACGAATGTTTCAACTTAAAAAATTGCAAAGTTGATGTAAAAAGTATGTTTGTAGTAATAAAATTTAAAATCCGTATGAGAAAAATGTGATAACACTAAAAACTAATTTCAATAAATATTTAGCGAGTTTTAGGATGAAAATATATTTTTCCAATTTATTTATTTTTTGTTTAAATATATTGTATATAAAAAAACATTAACTTGGATTTAATTCCAAGGTACTGATATTATCCACCACAGATTTGAGCAGATTTTTTTTTCAATTGAAAGATAAACCAAAAAACGACGTTTGCTTCTTCAATTTTTTTCTTTTGACCTTATAATAATCCAGCTGTAAAAACTTTCAAAAGTATCGCAGTAAGTGTATTCATAACTTAGCCAGTATCTCACGCAGCCTGCTAACTTTGTTCCACCTTTTCTGCACTAAACAATCCCGTGACGTAATTTGCATTACATCCTCTTTCCCATACCTCCGGCGTCATTTGTCATAATAATCCAGTATATTAGACAATAACTTACGTTAAAGTGGGGAAAGAGTTTTTCTTATGTCCTCCGCGAAAAATACTGTATTACGCTCGTGAAATTGCGTCCAGATGGTATGAATCTTTAGTTTTATGGTTTCGGGTAGGTGTTCATATTTTAACAGTTAAAATATACTGTATATTCGTTTGTGCACACCTAAGAACCTTGTCATATCACATTTTTGGGTCACTAACTACGTCAGCTATACAATTAACTTAATGTGACAAAGTACTGAGTTGTTCAGAAACTAATCATGTTGACTATATGCTTGCCAGGTAAGTAAAATAACGTAGCATCGAAAATCTAAGTTTTGAGAAATAAATAATACTTTATTCTATATTTCATGGTGTCAATAGTTGTGTCCGCAATAATGAAATGTATTTTGTTATGATGTCTTAAAATAATCATTCTAAAAATACGTATCAAACTCTGAACTTCGAAAATTACGATCATTTACAGACCTTTTTACTTAATGAAAAGAAGTCCCTATAATCTTTCTTAGGTTCAATGCTATCTTGTGTAGTCAAATTCATTAACATCGGTTTCGTAGTTTAGGCGTGAAAGTCAAACAGACAAACAAACATATACAGAAATAGAACTATTGTTGCATAATGCTAGTAAGGATTCAGTAATGTAGCAAGACTTATAAACCTAAACGAACAAATAAGTGTATGAGTTGACGAAAGCCATAACTTCAGCAATATTGGACTAAATTTGATAATTATTTTATTAGCTATGTTTGTAATAAGGATATGGTTTGTAAAAAAACGTTTCATTCGTTTACCGGAATCTTATGCGCGGAAAACGCTAGTTTATAAGAAATGAAACATGCTTAATATTAAAGTGTCTAAGGTTTACCAGGTATCTGTATTTGATTAAGTACTTATATTTGGTACTAGAGTGAAAGAAGATTATCTCTGCAATTTCATCAAAAACGGTCTATAATGAAAAAAAAGAAATAATCGATTAATTTATTTAGTTTGGACCAGCTTTTAGAACGTTTCATAACTAGAAAAAACCTGCCAAGTGCGAATCGGATTCGGTCTATTAAAAGGAAAGAAATATTATTGTTGTATAGGTAATCCTGTCAATACAAAGTATTTTTTATTTGTAGTTTTTGTTGATATATCGGAAACGGAATATATGTCATTTATGAAAATTTTGATGTCTAACTATCATGGTTCCTGAGATACAGTCTGGTTACAGACGGTATGGGAGTTGCTGTAAATATAAAACTATTTTCTATTTTTTTGTAGTAGGTATTATAGTTCCTTTATTGGAAACCTAAAATACATCATCTGTGAACATTTTAGTGGCTTACAGACAGACGGACGGATCTTAATAATTGGGTACTGTTTTATCCTTTGGATACGGAACTCTTAAAACGAATATCGAAACCGAAAACACTTTCTCTTCAAGAAATTTCAAAAGTCTTGCAATAAATCCTCAGCTAAAATTTCCAACGAGCTGTCACCTGCAGCCCGTAACGTAATCACGATAAAAATACGTCAAGAAAATATTCTCCGCCTCCTTTATAACTCACCTCTAGATACATAAAACGCAAGCCCATTGTTAAAAGCAACAACTTTATTTCAAAATGACGTGAACAAGATTCCCTCCTTGCCGAAATTTATGGTGCCCTTTCGCCCCCTTCGCCCATTTATCCGTTTTTCGCCGGTGAAAAGCGGACACCCTTACGGCTTTCATATTGTTGAATTTACACATTGGGAGCTCTGATGATGCGTACAGTTGATAAAGTTATGCATTAGATAAACCACGTGGTTAGTGCACAATTAATGGCCGTTTATTAAAATACACATCGAAAAACTATAAAACATGATTAAAATATTTCAAAGAAACAAAAAAAAATCTTCCATTGCGGTCTGAGATTCAAACCTACGACCTTCACTTTTTTTTTTATATTGCACTTCAAGATTGAGAACTTGGGATGAGTCCCACCTGATGTTAAGTTGTAATGAGGTCCTAGATTAAGGGTGACAAGTACAGCATAATAAGTCTGTTACTGGACTTGTCGCCCTTACCTTGAAGGCTAACCCTGCTACTAGATAATGTAGTACCCCCCAGGAGCTCTGGAAACCTTACTCATTCGCAGGAACACAACAGTGTTGTTGTGTTCCTGCGAATGAGAACAATCACCTCAGTGTTGAGGTGATTGTTATTTGGCTGCGGTCTTCTGTAAGGTGGAGGTATTTCACCAGTCGGGCTGTTTCAGTTCAAGCGATAAATCGCTATACCCTACCTTCCCACGTATCTCGCGTGCTGCTGCTCTTTCAACTGAGCTACCAGCAAATTATCGAAGGCAATGTTTTTTTTTGATGTCTTAGCCCTCTGCTGTATCATATGAGTTTTGCATATTAAAATAACTATAAAATATGATATATAAAATGTGTATGTATATTTATTGTATAAGAGCAGTCCGGGACGTCGTCGCACGCATATTATCCCCGGTTTTTCAATGTTTTCCACTGATACTCGCTATTGGTCGTAGCGTGATGTTATATAGCCTAAAGCCTTTCTCGATAAATGGACTATTCAACGCATAAATGATTTTTCAATTGGAATTGATAATTAATGAGATTAGCTCTTTCAAACTTAAACTGACGATTTGCTGTGCTTCTTATATTTTCAAATGTGCCTGTAGTTAGGTGAGATTAAATTAACTCAATCTTTAACTAAGTATGTACTACCCAAACTAAATTCAACTCAAAAATCATATTTTGTGTGTGATAGTGTTATCGAAATTATTATTTTGTAATAAAAATTTAAGGACTCACAAAAATTATTAACCGAGTAATCGATGACAAACCCCAATACACTTATTACTTAAAAAGTTAAATCAGAACCCATCAAATTACCCACTCCACAGTAAACAATGGAAATGAACACGAAATAAGAAACAGGACGGCCCCCAAAAGCGGAATCTTTAGAATTAAAAAGCCAATCTAAGTTATCCCATACAATTACTAGCCACTTACCAAGCCCCACACCGGGGCTGGCTGTGATAATAAAAACCTAACAAGTGCATTTCTTACGCTGCACCACGAACGTTCCGTATAGTTGGGAAATATACATGTCGAAGTCTTTGAAGTTTTGTTATCTCGTATTCTGTTTCAACAAGTAGCATTTAATACGCTTTTTCACGCTAGCATGTAAGTTCCTTTATTTATTGTGACGTAATTATTTAAAAACGAGATTGTGAACTGTTGGCTGTAAGCTGTTTAATTAAAAAATTAAGTTTGCTCGTACTTAATAACAGCAGTTTGGGCGCTAGTTTAATTGAATATCGAGTAACTTAGTTTTGATGCTTGTATTCATACTTATTAACAAGATTTCAGCTATAAACTTTAAGACTTTCGCGTTCCATTTTAAACATTTAAAATAACTTAACGGGTCAAAACGCGAGACCATTTTTATTTAGTAGTAGTTAATATGAACTATCAGCTCAGAATCAGAGTCAGCTCGTGACCACGGTTGGTGCAACCTAACCGAAACGTCAGATAGCAAGTAGTTCGTATTAACTACTAAATAAAAATTGTGTCGCGTTTTGACCAGTTAAATTATTTCAAAAGATTTTGAGCTAATTTAAAGTTTTAAATGCGAAAGGAATTGTTTAAAAAGAAAAGGTTCTTTCTAATCGAGCATTAGAAAAATACTAACCCAACATAATTTAAATAAAAGGTTGGCTAAAAATATAATAAGTGAGCCACTCGGACTTGGGTGGCTCAGTGAGTATTTCTGCCGCCGTCAAATCAATAAAAAGCAAGGGCATGTGATTTTTTTTTTATTATTGTGGAATTAAAATTGTACATGGTATGTGGTATTTTACTGCTCCAGATCTTTATTTGCCACCGTTATACAAAAAAATATGTAAAAATACGTAATCTTAAAAAAATCTGCATATAAGCCATCACAAGGTGGAAGCAGTTTTCTGCAGAGCACAAATCTATTAAGTATGTACTATTTTTAAACATACATATTTTCACCTTCATGATGTAAGTAGTTCTAATTACATTATAATAGTTAAAAGCAACTTTAGTAACCCCATACAGGTGAGTTCCGTTTTTCGATTTCGACAACGGATCCCCATCAAAATGGAGGTGAAGACATCACGTATCGTTGGAAGTGGCCGTTCCTCAGGGATTAGTCTAAGGAGAGGGGATGTGCAAGGTGCATTCTGCGGCCACACCCTACTCTTTAATGGGACTTTTCTGGGGTAAATTAAGCTCGGATGTGGGAGCCAATGATCTGGGGTAATCTCTGGAGTATAAGTGGGAAGGAAGGCGTAAATTTGTAATGTTATTATCTTTAGGACGTTCGCTTAAGGCTTTTAATATGGTAGCTTAGATTTTAAGAAAGATGTTATTATTTTTATTGTTAAGGATTTATTTTCCCGTTTAACCCCTAAAATTTTATCTTCACGGGTATTTGACCGAGCAAAAACGTAGTAAAAGTTGGTTATGAATTATAAACAGATACCTGAATCAAATTCTAGACGTAAATTTTATAGAACAATTCTACATTTGATAAAGATGGCTGCTTTCTGTAAAGTAACATACGTATATTTGTGTAAAAAGTAGCAATATGTAAAATACTCATTTGTTTTTGTCGGTAACTCAAGGTCATAAGGTGAAATTGTAAGTGGTAACTATTTTCCTATTGCCCGATTGAAGGTGAAGGTTATGGGTAAGTTGTTTTGAGATAACTCTAGACGTAGACACAACAACAGGTACCTACAATAGTAACTTGGCCCATGTTCCATATTCTTTTCGTTTGATTTTGTAATTCTGTGTATTTATATCTTTTTATTATTATCCTCATTATTTTCTCAGCCTTTATATAAGTTCAGTTCCGGGAATTTCACATTGCAACTGAACTAAGAGTTTGCGGTATGTGGGCTTAGAGTAACTAAGTGGGTGAGGTATGGTTTCCTTGCAGAAAAATATTACTCTTTGGCAGCCATTGCGTATTGAGGATTATTTCTTAATAATACTTTATATAACAATAATTGACTAAGATGCATTGCGTTAAAATTAGGCATGGCATCACAAATTTGCGAATGCAACCAGTATTTACGAATTAGTAAAATATACACAACCTTCCACTGAACTTAGATGCATCATCAATTTTATCCCCAGTCGGGTCAATATGGGAAACGATCTTTTCTATATTATCTCGGGTCTGGGTGTTGTGGTACCGTCGTTGTTTCTGATTTCTGTAACACAAGGGCTTAAGCTACTTACCACAGAATCAAAGCAATGCATGTGATGTTGTCCAATATTTATTTACTTATTAAAGCAGAAAATATTTATTGTATTTTGAAAACCTAATTGACGGACCTGATAGACTCATTTCTTTTTTACCCCATTGGTCGAAGTGAGCTTATTTATTTTACATACAGACAGACATAGTTTAACTCTCACGTTTACGATTAGTACGATAACTCGTTTACCCCAGCAATATGCTCTTTCCTTGCAATAAACAAAGGCTCAAATGACTGGAGTCCATTTCTGAGCGGGCCGTAAGACAATATAGCGAACTTAGCAATAATGTTAACTAAGGTCAGGGGTCATGAAGCCGCAGGCAACACACTCCGGCGCATTGATAACGCTGTCTAGTAACGACAGCAGAATAGCAAATTAAATAATATTTTTATTTATTTAAATAACATCAGTAATAATGTCAAAGTCAAAGCCAAAGTCAACGTCAATTCATTTATTCATGTAGGTTACAAGTAACACTTATGCATCGTCAAAATGAACACAAACCAAAACTGAAGCTACAGCTACAGCCACCACTACAATATTTATTAATCATATATTTATTTATTTATTAAAACTTAATTTTACGTATTTGAAAAGTACAACAGTCGAACTTGTTGGTTAGTGGTATTTTCTATCAGTCAATACCACAGTTGAACCGAAAACATCGTAAACTAATGAAAATATGAAAACCAAATGATAAAATACTGGCAAGAAACTTTGAAAATGAAGCTGAGCTAGTTTTGCACCACAACGTATATGGTAGTTTGTCAATTATAATAAATTAATAATCAATCTAAAGGAATCATGAAAATTCAAAAGGACATATATGATAAATCAATGAACTGTAAGTCATATGTGATGTGCTTAAATAATAGCATGGGTATAAAAATAATAATAATAGGATAGGTAGGGCATTGCGATTTATTGCTTGAACTGGAGCAGCCCAACTGGTGAAATACCTCCACCTTAAAGAAGATCGCAGTCAAATAATAATTACTTCGGTTTCGTGTTACTGCGTGTGAGTAAGGTTTCTAGAGCTCTTGGGGGGTTGGACAAGTCTAGCAACAGTTTTATTATGCTTTACTTGTCGCTCTTAAGCTGGGACCTGATTAGCACTTAACCCCACCCATCTGATGGGATGAGGTCAATCTTAAAGTGTACAATAAAAAAAAGCAATCTATATTTAACGACAACATTTTTTATTTTTACCGGGTTCACAGAAAAATTAATAAATCAAATTTCTTAGCTTTCTTCGTTGTCGCTACATTAAATCGGCGCATACGAGCTGCACTCGCGTGTTATTGCAACAAGTTAATTTATGCGGGGACTGGGTATCGATCCATCGGCGGTCTGCGTTCATTGCTAGCTTATGGTGCACTCATCTTTAAGCATTATGTTGCACTATTTTAATTTTAATGCATTCTTGAAGCAATAGCCGGCACGAGGTACCAGCCCTTTAAGTTTGTTAACAACTAAGTCACATTAAGCGAACTGTCTATCTGACATTTAGTTTCGCAGATGTGTTTTTTTTCTATTGAGTAATTTTTCTAGTGGGAACATAAAAACTTTGTTAGCACTGATATAGGAAAAACGAAGGTCATATTTTTAATAAAAATAAAATGTTTTTTTAAGTAAGTAATCTCATTGAGTAATTGTTCATAGAAAAAAAAACCGTGTCATGTCACATCAACCTTTTTGGCCACGATGTTTTATGTTCAATAAACAAATTTAGAGAGCAATAATACTATTTAGTAATTATATTGCATGTAAATAAATATAAGAAAACCGAAAATACAATATTCAGGTCTGTGATAAGTAGCTAAAGTACTTGTGTTACAGAATTTAGAAACAATGACGGTAACACTAGTGACAAGATCCAGACCCGATACAATATAGAAAAGTTCGTTTCCCATACTATCTCCATCGGGTATCGAACCCGGGAATTCAGAGATAGGCGAGAAATCCAGTAACAGCTTTATTATGCTGTACTTGTCGCCCTTAAGCAAGGACCTCATTGCCACTCATCATCAGGTGGGATAAGGTCAATCTTGAATTGCAATATACAAAAATACCTAGTATCTTGTCTTAGAGAGCCAAAGATTTTAAATCAGCTTCACAGTCTCAGATTCTAGCATCTCTTAAAGATCCTCAAAGTGTCCACAGGATACCCCGAGCGGCACTTTCCTTCGCGAGCGGGTTGTGTTAACGTTTCAATTTTACTTATTCAGGGGCAAATGCTTACTTTGTAGTGTGTTTTACATAAGTGTTTAGTTTTAACCACTTAAGTATTAGAGAGAGCAGTTGTTTAATTATTTATACTCATTTTATACAGCTGAAGACTTTCTTTGTTTGTTTAAACGCGCTTACTGTAACTTACTGGTTCGAATTTAAAAATATTTTTGTATGGACTTTCAACGTTAATCGATGAAGGTTTTAGGCTATATGGCATCTCGCTGCAATCTGTGAGGTCGAAGAATTAGTAGAAAATATAGAAATACGGGGATACTAGGCATTAATAGTTATTAATAAAAATTAATATTGGACAACATCAAATACGTTGTCTTGATTCTGTGTCTGTCAAATACGTTGTCTGATCGTGATCGACTGGTTGGCCACCCCTGATATATATACGAATAATCTGGTAGACCCAGTGTTTCTATAGTTAAGTGCAAGGTAGTATTCGAAGACCTACAAAAACAGTTTCAACAAAATATTATTCTCTTGTTCCAGGTAAGACGACAGGCGACCGATCAAAGATCGCCCGAGATCCTCCCAGAGTCCCGTGAACACAAACGCTTTCGGCGAATCAGCCTATCAGAGTAAGCCTCAAACAAATTAACAGTCCCCCTTTGAACAACAGAAATCTCTCAAGACGTCGCCGGTTGAAAGATCAACAAACAGACGGATGGGCAGAAGGATTTGCAATCAACAAACGCGAATTGCGTGCAAAATTTGATTTTATAGATGCTTATTGAGAACTGGACAAATTTCTGTCAGGACAAATAAAAAGAACTCGAGTGCATCAAATTTGACATCCTTAAAAAATATTAACCGATTGTAACTTATTTAATTTTTTTTGGAAAAAATAGCTAACTGCTTATTTTTTGCAGAAATCCCTCACTGGCATTAAATGTATACTTTAGCCGATTTGAAGAATAAAATCTTAGTTAGTTCATTCAAAAAATACACTTATTTATTAAAAATATCGCAATACACTACACTCAGAAGAAATCGAAAACTGTTCACTTTTTTCTTTCGCAAATAGGAATGGCAAATATATAAGTATAATGTGAGCTCTTCTCGACGGTAATTTGTTGGGTTTCTAGTAGTTTCTGCATGAAAACCTACAACTAGTTTAAACGGCTTTGTCAATTCATTATAAATATTGAATAATAGTATATTACAATTTACATTTTTATGATTCCAAGGACATTTCTGCGTCTATCTGTGTCAAAGTTACTATTACTCTTTTTTTTTGACAAAAGCCATATAATAAAAAAAAATATGTAATCATATGCAAAGGCATGGCTAAATTTTTTTGGTCAGAAGTGTTTGGTGCATGTTTTTATTACCGTTTCCGTCAATCTGCAATTCTTCAGACCTTTATATCGGTCTTCAAAAAAATTGCATCTGACTCAGCAAATTTTACCCCGCCCTTAATAAAAACATTTAACTTCCACTAACGAATCAACCTGTAATTCCACGCAACGAAATTATTCGATGTACGCTTATTTATGGTCGATTTTTAATCCTACCCACCCGCTTAAATTCCGCGGCGCATTACCTGAGCAGCCATGATAGCAAATAATTTGGCTGCCATTGGTCCAAGTCAAAAGCACTTTTACCTTCGTAGTAATATTTATTTACTAACTAGCGACCCGGCGAACTTTGTACCGCCTTAGCAAGTGAAAAACTATTCCGTGGCGAGTTATTTTCAAAAATTATAATTAGTTTACTAATTACGATTATACCTACATTCAGTACGTAATTCAGAGATTACATAGGTCACTCTGCCTGAAAAATAGGATTCAAATTTAAATATGAACTTTTGGGTAATAAATTCAAAATATGTTTGTGGACGAGACACGCGCTTGAATTGAATAAGATGATAACCTCGATGCAGCTACCCCAGTATATATTAACGGTTACAACTAGTAGGAAATTAGGCTAAGATAAGTAAGTGCGAAAGGATGAGATCAGTTCTTGAGATGGGCTAAAAGCCCAACTGTGTTTGAGTTTTTATTCTGAGAACAGTTTTATGTCAGCATTCAATGGAGGATTTCTAGAATTTAAAATCTTCTTTAGTAGTTTACTTTATTTATTTCAAAATATGCTAATACAAAACTATAATTTTGACATGACGTTGAAGTTTCAATGGATAGTTGCACGTGTCTATGCCTAAAATCAATATTAGACTTTACTTATTAGAAACAGAAAATCACTGAGGTAATCTTGAAACTTAGCTTGTGCAGAAATTATAATGATAATGAGAATGGAAGCATTAGTATCAATAAACGCTTCAGCTTGTGCCTTGGGCGGTTCGCAAAGGCCACTTATAATAGGGTTTCGGTCAATTGAGAGTACGACACTCGCGTTGCCGCATTGTTTTCGAATTTAATGTTATTGCTAGGCACTAGCAGTAGCTGTGCGCCCGTTTAATGTTACAGAGTTTAGCATTACACTGCACTGTTTGTATGGAAGTCGGAAATGTGATCGCTCATTTCAAAATCACACTGTAATTGTGAAGTGAACTATGCGCTGAAACTTAGCCATTTCATATTTGACAACCTCTGTAGACGAGAGGCCAGTGGTGGCGGATTAGTGTCCCGCTATCTCTGAGGTCACAAGTTTAGTTTCCGGTCAGGTCTATTTTTATGTTATACCAAGTTTGGGTGTGCAAGTTTGAGTGTAAATTAGTATTTCCATGTTTTGACGATCTCTGTAGCCAAAAGTGAGAGAGGGCGGACTTTGACGTCCCGCTAACTCTGATGTCCAGAGTTCGTTCCTCTGTCATGTATATCTACATGTACATATGAAAGAACTTTTAACAACTGAACTGTTTCAAATCTAAGTGTTGTGGCACTGTCATTGGTTCTATTTTTATACCATTAATGATTTCACTACAGAATCAGAGGAATGTATGTGATATTGTCCAATTTCTATAAATTAAATTAATCACCTTTTCACTAAGTTTATCTTTTATATCAGCTGTGACGTAAAATGTAGTAGATATACTTTTTAAATCTAAAACCTTATTAATGGCCGACTTTTACACCAAAACCTTTAAAATGTTAAGGAATAAATGTTGACCACAAAATAAGAGCATTAGTTGCAGTAAAATGTAAGAAATTAATTCGTCGCGTGCTAACAAGCGCTTTTAACGAATAAAGCTTAATTTGATTAATTTTAAGATGGAACTGTAAATTTTAGACAGGGTACATACAGCAACAAATGGGTTAACATTGAACAAAAAAAATATTTACACCTTGAAACTTGTTTAGTTCATTCAAAGCGTGACTTAAGCATTTTTAAACTTTTTATATCGTTTTAATTTTAGACAATTATGAATAGTATGATCTCAATAACTCTTACCTACCATAACAACACTCTGATATATGCAGATAAAGCTAGTTTAAATTACAAATATTAGTGTTATAATACCTACTTACTTTATTTTGATACGAAACCATACGATAACATAAAATAACTTCAATAAATATATTTAACTTTTAAACAGGAAAAAGCCTAAAAGACATACTACATATATAGTCGAGCACGCAAATAGTAAGCAGATTACCTAAACAATTTTAAAATGCATTGTTATCGATTTTTTTCTTGAATAAATATTGTTAAATAATATTTATTTTGGTTAATCCAATGTTAGCCCAAACAGTTTTTTTTTTAAATAATATAATTTAGTGCACTTATTAATTATTAAGAAAGGTTCATAAATGTTGCTGATTGAAATAACATATATGAATAAAAACAGTACAAATACTAATCTCGAGTATTCCTTTTCGTAACAACTGTACATTTCAAATTTACAACACCACCAATATTAACATCTTACATCTTCAAAGTCAGTAAGCCCCCCTATTAGAGTTAAACGTCTTTATGGCCGGCCGTATAACTAATTGATGTGTTACACTCGTCCGAGCGTTGTCATTTTTATGGTTTGAGCCCCTTGAGGAGCCTATCTTTATGGGTTCGACTGTATTTTCTGTTCTTGATAACTCTTTTTGAGTCAACTATAAAAAATCGACTAAAGGAATGCGTTAAGTATATGCCTGTACTTTGACAAAACAAAGGAATTTGTTTGCCCATAATATGTGCTGGGAACATTATCTTATCTGAGACATGAAAAGGAATGAACTAGGCTCAATAACTTGTAGAGGTATAATTTTAGGTTAAACAAGCAAACCGTCAAATGTTCTTAAGCCACTGAATGGCTTCTGACTTGGCTTAACAATTAACGCAACGAATTGGTATGTTGACTGGCTTGTCAACTGAAATACTTTTAATTTTCAACAACGTTGTTCCGATTCTGTAATTAGTAGCTGCAAAACTTGTGATATAGTCCACAGAAATAACGGCTGCAACATCCAGACCATATTGACTCGACCTGGAATCGAACCCGGGAGCTATTACGAGACGGTTAAGTCCGACCCGCTCGCCTCTCGGCTACGGAGGATCCAATCGATCTTAACTATGTTATCTCAGGTCTGGGTGTTCTGGTACCATCATTGTTTCTAATATCACAAGTGCTTTAGCTACTAAGCACAGCATCAGAGCGATTTATTTCCTCTGATATCCATACATATTAGCTTATATTCAATTTAAACTTCCTTAAGTAATAATAACATATAAAAACATACAATGACTAAGCTAGTTACTTTATAATCAGGTAAATCAAAAAGTATATAATTTTATCTGATTTTACTGAAGATCGAAATTGGGTCTAATTTTCTCGACGTAGAACAGTGGAAATTCAAAAATGTGTATTCGAACACCTTTGTGTCTGTACTATTATTTTCTATATAACGTTGAATAACACCACTAATAAACAAAACGGAAATTCAAGACTCCAAACTCCCGATTTTAATCCAACCAGTTTTCAAGAAAATTATTTCTCGTCGAGGGAAAAAACGTGGCGTCAAAAGTCGCTCTCGAAACTCGCTCTAATCCAATTTTGTACTACTACAAACACAATACAATTTCGACGGTACTTTCTTATTAGTCAAACAAACAAAATTAATTCAGTAAAGGTGACCCCGTACTTATATAAACTAATTACGAGCCAACGTAAATGTATTTCGTTCTACGGAGCGGAGAATTCGGCAAGGACTTGCTTTTTTTTAATTTGACGCTTTATAAAATTTGTCAAGGAAAGTAGCGTAAACTTAGAGTAGGCGTAAAGAATTCCGTACATTTTGATGGAATCACATTGATATTATTGGACAACACACTATCTGCATGACCCAAGGGTTGACTGGTAGAGAATGCTCCTAGCATTAAGTCCACCTTTTGTACTTTTTTTGTGCAATAAAGTTTTTAAATAAATAAATAAATAAACACACACATTGCAATAATACTTCATGCTTTTGTCACTCATCAAAATAAAACTATATGTCTTGGTCCAAAGTGTTCTACACATAGCTATAAGTTAGATACTGCTACTGTAACTTATCTGCTGAGTTTCTTACCGGTGTCTTCTCGGTAGATATAGGTTCCGAACCGGAAGTAGAATCACTTTGCATTGTATTCAATGACGATTCAAAAGTGTTACATGTAACCTACTTGAATAAAGAAATATTTGAGTTTGAGTTTGAGAATTGTGTGGTAAGTAGTTTAATCATGTGTGTTACAGAAATCAGATATTCCACAACACCTAAACCCGAGCCAGTATATAAAAGTTCGTTTACCCATATTGGCTCGATCGGCGATCGAACTTGGGACCTCAGACACGGCTACAAAGGTCGTCGTTATGGTAATTTCACTTACAATTAGAGGTTGACAAACTAACTTATGGCTCAGTTGTAAGAGCAGTACGCGCGTTAGGTGATGGTCGTGAGTGCACACCCCATAGTGCAAGGTGAGAATATTATATGCAAATTTGTAGTGGATGGAAAATAAAAGAAGCAAATTGTAAATAATCGAAATACATTTATTGCCAAATGAAATTAAATATATCACACACCTCTTCCACATCGTGGTCGTTCGTCGTTCAAATCTAAAGTATCATTATCTTCATTCGGATATTCATACGTACAGGCATCGCTCATACACTACGTTCGGATACACATTATATGTCTGTTTTTTTTTCAATATTCAATGCAGCGTAATATACTTGGAACTTTTAAAATCACATCTTCAATTCTTATTATTTATGTCAACTTAAATTATGAAAAATCCTTAAATATTTTATGTGCTTTTAAGTTTACTTGCATTTACGCAATGTATAGGTACTGTGCCGATTTCAAAAAATCTTTGATCATTGGAAAGCTACACTCACCCTGAGTACCATGGCTTTATTTATGGATATAATAGACTAAATCCACGCATACAAAACCTCAAGCAGCTGCAAGTAATGAAATAGATATTTTAAAGAAACAGAAAAATGGCATCTTCCCTCATAGTGTTGGAAATGAAATGTTTTTGTTTCTTTAAAATATTCAAAGTTTGCTAGTGAAACACTATATAATTTTGTAAAAAAACTACGAAATAAATATATTACTACACGCGCAGGACACGAGCATAGCGCCAGCTTTGATGAATTTAGTTTAGATAATAAATACAAGTTATGGAGAGATGGAGTAGTCATGCTCATTAAAATGTGGCAAAAGGTGGCGCTATCTGGCGGGTCGTTACATTCCCTTCAATATGGTTGAGTGAAGCGATGGCTGGCACATACGTCATGCTTGCAAACAGGTGCCACCTTTGGGGACTGGTCTGCTCCAGCCGCTCGAAAGTTAATACTTACTTGAGCACTTAATTGTTTCATCACTCATCAAAACAAAACTATATGACTTGGTTTAAAGTGAGCTACACATAGCAATAAGTAAAATACTGTTATTGTAACTGATCTGCTGAATTTATTACCGGTGTCTTCTCGGTAGATATAGGTTCCGAACCGGAAGTAAAATCACTTTGCATTGTATTCAATGATGCTTCAAAAGAGTTATATGTAACCTACTTGAATCAAGGTACTTCATAATAATTATAATTAATTAAAATTGGAAAATTATAAGAAACCTTTAAACTAACTTATTAATAAAAATAATCAAAAGAAAATGTACAGAATATTTACAAAAGGTTGTCCGCTTCGGTATCAAGGGTGCCCAGGATGCTGGCAACGTTACCTCTTTGGATAGCCAGACCAATGCGTTGGTCGAGGTAGTTAAGGAATAAAAGAATTAAGGAATATTTGAATTTGAAGCTACGTCATTGCTTCATCTGAACGGACCAAACACATCTGACGTCACAATCTTCGTTCCTGCTTTTGAAGTGAAGAACTCCGAAAAATCTTAAATAGGTACCGCTTTAATGAATCCGTCATAAAAAGCAACGGCCGAGTCTAATGAGGGTGTGCCATTAAAAGGACGTAATCAATCCAATGACAAAGGCTCTGAGAAAAAAAAACTTAATTCGCTATTTCTCTCAAGTGTAATGAGTAAGGTTGTTGCTTTTTAGGGTTTCGTGCGAAACAAGAAGATCTATTCGAGACTTTGTGCCGACTGTACTAAAAAAATTAACAACAATTTTACGAGCTCCGTAGCCGAGCGAGCGGGCCAGATTTTGACGTCGCGCCATCTCTGAGGTCCCGGGTTCGATCCCCGGTCGGGTTGATATGGGAAACGAACTTTTCTATATTGTCTCGGGTCTGGGTGTTAAGCAACTTACCACAGTATCAGAACTGTTGTCCAATACTTACCTTTTTATAGATATTTTATATGTTGTACAATATTATCTTCCTTTTACCATCAGAAGTTATTATATAACTTTATCAATGCCCTATTTCAGCAACCTCATGTATTTTCTCAACAATGCATCATATTTTTTTTTTGCCTAGATCCTTCATATCGTCTATGATATAGTCCAGGGGTTCCCTAAGTGTGCGCCGCGGCGCCGTGGTGCGCCGTAGAAAGTAAAGAGGGGCGCCGTGAGTCGATCCTCTTATTATTGGACACCAAAAATATTGGCGGGTACCATTTTGAGTGTTCGCATAGGAAACGAACATAGCGTCGTAGAATTTTTTTTCGTCGTCGCGTTGCGTTCGTTCGCTCGCTAAAGTGCCTACTCGCTTGAAAGCTTGAAACCGTTGATGCCATACCCCTCCCACGTCTTCACCCGCCCGCGCTCACTCGCTCGCATCGCAACGCAATGCCCGTTTATTTACCTACAAGTGTGCCGCGCGACGGACGTTTTGTTTGTTGTTGTTTTGTTTTCCTTTCTTTTTCTTCAAATATCTCACGCAAAATGAACAGATTTTTGTTAAGTAAACAAGTTGGTAGTTCTAATGGTAGTGATAAAGCATCTACTAGTGGCGGTGGGGAAGCAAAGAAGCGGAAATATCGTAAATACGATGATAGTTATTTGGACTTTGGTTTTACTTCAATAGAAGTAAACAATGAAGAAAAACCCCAGTGTGTGCTTTGTTTGAAAATACTATCATCCGAATGTATGCTTCCAAGTAAGTTAAAGCGACATCTCGAGACAATTCATCCGACTATGGCTGATAAATCGCGCGATTTTTTTCACCGGAAATTACAAAATTTAAATAAGACAAAAAACGTATTCACTCAGCAGACCTCAGTACCCAAAAACGCACTGTTAGCATCATTCAAGGTGGCATACAGGGTGGCAAAATGCAAAAAACCTCATACTATTGCAGAAGAGCTTATTTTACCGGCTGCTCGCGACATGGTGAATATTATGATGGGAGAATCAGCTGAAAAATTAATTTCCAAGATACCCTTATCTAACAATACCATCAGTCGAAGAATCCATGACATTGCCGAGGATCTCAATCACCAATTAATAGAAAAAATTAAAAGCAGGGATTTTGGTTTGCAACTTGACGAGGCCACTGACAGTAATGATGATGCACATCTTATTTGCTACGTACGCTTTCTGGCTGACAATATCATCGTCGAAGACCTTTTATTCTGCAAAAGCATTACGGGAAGTGCGAAAGCCCAAGACTTGTATGAAATTTTAGACAAGTTTTTTAGAGAAAATTGTTTGGATTGGAAAAAGTGTATCGGTGTATGTACTGATGGTGCTCGATCGATGTCTGGCAAGTATGGGGGATTACAAGCGCTTATTCGTAAAAAAGCACCGAATGCTATGTGGACCCATTGCATCATCCATAGGGAAGCTCTTGCATCAAAAGCCATGAGCTCTGAACTGAACCAAGTACTGGAATGTGTAATTAGTTCGGTAAACTACATAAAAACTAGGCCTCTAAAAGCCAGACTTTTTAAAAAACTATGCATAAATATGGGAGCTGAACATACAGCTCTGCTGTACTACTGTAATTCACGATGGCTTTCACGTGGAAATGTTTTATTTCGTGTGTTTGAATTACGCGAAGAAATTTGCACTTTTTTACAGCAAGAACGTCAAGAAAATGCCAAATATTTTACTGAACCTGATTTTTTGCTAAAGCTAGCATATTTATGCGATGTGTTTGAGAAATTAAACAATTTAAATCTGTCTTTGCAAGGCAACAACACACACATTCTGAAGCTTTCGGAGAAGATTGCGGCGTTTAGAAAGAAATTGCAGTTGTGGATAACAAAGTTGAAGGAAGGCGGCGGTCAAGATTGCTTCCCGCAATTGTATAATTATGCGGCATCCAATGAACTGGTTGTTTCACAAGACCTGATTACCCTTTTCACGGAACACCTAGCGAAGCTCACCGAATACTTTTCGAAGTACTTTGCAGATGATGATGTTGAAAAATTTGCGTGGATCCAAGACCCTTTCCATGCACAAAGTCCACAAGGATTTACATCACAAGATGAAGAGAGTCTCATTGAACTCTCTTGCGACAGCAGCCTAAAAACTAGATTCGCGAGTGTCGATTTGGTGGAGTTTTGGTTATCAATTCAAAATGAGTATCCAAATTTGACTTGCAAAACACTAAACATTTTCATTCCATTTGCAACATCTTACCTATGTGAAGCTGGATTTTCAGCTGTAGCTGCGATAAAGAATAAATATCGCTCAAAGATCAATGTGGAGCAAGAAATGAGAGTAGCAGTGTCAAGTCTTATTCCCCGCTTTGAAAAACTGTGCGGAGATCACCAAGCTCACCCTTCACATTGATTTGACTGAGTAAATGTCGTACTTAATTTTTGTTTTTTCTTAAGTCTTTCTTGTTGTTTTCCGTTTAAATTCCTTTATAATAAAAAAGTCTATTTTATATTGTGGTGTTTTGATTTTCGCTACGATCAACCTAACCTAACTACTATTATTGTAGGTACCTATTTCTTTCGACAATTTTCCTCAAATAGATAACTAGGACAGGGCGCCGTGAAAAAATATTAAACTTGTAACTGCGCCGCGGGATACAAAAGATTGGGAACCCCTGATATAGTCTATGAATATAATATGACCTAGTCCCATGATTACAGCTTCGAATCCTTAAAAATTCTGTTCTTTTTAAACGTCTGTACATAAAATGATTAATTTTAAGTACAGACGTTAACCCAGTTGTCAGAAGAGATAGGTTTTGTACCGCATCGCCTTCGGAGGTTCTACTTTCACTGTCCCAAAACGATATTTCAAAATGAAACATCAACAAAAGTGTAATAATCCCTTTAATTAAGTAATTACAAACCGAAACACGGCTTTTTAACCTAAAGGCTCTCCCACACTGTTCCGCGACACTAAATAAATCAACCCACTTTTTGTTCGGGCTCTTTTTGTTATTTAATTATCTGTGACTCGAGCGATTCTCGTAAATTTTGAGTGCCCGTAACACTGCCGGAATTAAAAATGTAAACTCTTATTTAAATAGTGGTAAAGCTTATTTTCGGACGGGTGTTGGGTTTTTGTTTTTAATTCGAAAGTGGAGCGTGATGAAATCCTTTGTTTGTTGTTTTTTGAGCGAATTGAAGATTGTTGCAATAACGTTGGTTCCGCAAATATCTCTTTGATCGTTCTTTTGTACTCGTATAAGTGATAATATAATCATAGTAAAGTGCGATCAATGGCCCAAGGCACATATCGATTAGTTCTCCTGTCAGGTAAATATGGAACACGAAAGGTTCTATATTGTCTCGGGTCTGGGTACAAGGTCGTTGTAACTGATTTCCGTAACACAAGTGCTTAAGCTACTTACCATAGAATAAAAGCAATCTATGTTATGTTGTCCAGTATTTATTTATTCATTATTTTGTTTACATAGCTTACTACAATCACATGCTAAATGTCTTTGAGTTGTTGGATGAGCCCACGGTCAGACACGATGCTGCTAACATATTTAAAGTTTAAGTATGAAGTACTAAATGAAAAGGGTGTCGCGTTTTAAACCGTTAATATATTGAATCTGCCAACATTTGTTTTACTGGTAATAAGCACTGGTTAAATACTTTCGTTTTGTAAAGCTAAGGTATTTTGGATGCAAATATGTGGCACAATTGTTGCATTACTACTCGTCCGGCCGAACAGAATTCTTCAATAGCAAAAAGGACTGGGTAATACAACAAAAAAAAATACGTAGATAGAACGAAATCAAGTTGCGTTACGTCATATTATTTGGGTAAAAAATATGGGTTATACCTAATAGAAATGAAGTCATGCGACAATTCAATTCGATGTGTCACCGTTATCTTTTGATTACGCGAAAAATGCAAAAAATACGTACCCCAATAGATAATTTGACAGACGGACTAAAAATTAATTTTAGCGTATTTATCTTTTTCTCTAAGTTGGACTTAAATAAATGTAAAAAATGACACATGTATGATAAACAGCGTTTATTATTAAATTAAGTACTATTACCATAACTGATCTATTCATGTATCTAGATCTCATAAAATATTTACTAGTAGATTTAATGACTTGTTCTACGGTCTTAAAATAAGTCATTAAGATTTAATGATTAGCGACATTACAAATTTATTTCTCAAATTACGGCTTTTTTTTAATAGTCATGGCCACTAATCTGATGATAACATGATTTTCGAATACAAAGCGTTTTAAAATAGTTTAAACATTTAATCATCATAATTATAAATTAAACGAATAAAATTGGTAATTTTACAAGAAATTCGACCCATTAAAAACGCCATATAAATTGCTCGCTCGTCCTTTAGGCATTTAAAAACAATCAATTATGGCCAATTACCAGAAAGGCTGGGCAGTGTTAATGCAATCTAACATCTCCCAGATCCGAGCGATAGTGGCGACATGTGGCCGCAATTAAAACGATTTTAGGGGAAAAAACGAAAGCGTATCGGTTTAACGATGGGCAGGGAGGCGCACTCGTGTGAAGCGGCCTTTTGTTAAGACGAAGTTTCTAACTACCGACCACGGTAAAATGCAATGAGTTTTCTACACTAATATTATAAAGGTGAAAGTTTGTGATACACGCACAAACTGTCGCCTTTGTGATGTCGCATAGATAGATAGATAGATATACTTTTTTGCACAAAAACTTTACAGAAATAGGTTTTACAGATTGATTATAGTACAATTTAGGCGGTCTTATCGCTAGAAAGCGATCTCTTCCAGATATCATCATCATCAGTCGCATGTTTGTTATTTCTTCGCGCAAAAACGAATAAATTTTGTACAATTTTTTAGCATTTTTTTTAATAAAAAAAATACTTAATTAACATATATACTACATTTTATTCCGAAACAATCGGACAGAAATCGCGAGAAACAGCTAGTTTAAAAATGAATAAATAATTATTAAATAATAAATCATGTTAAAGAGAAGCAAAGCATGGTTTCCGTACTTGAATATATTTGTAACGTTTAGTTAATCTAAGAGCATTTTAGTGCCAAACCAAGCAAAATATTATGTGGCATAGGTATATTGTTATTTTATTTCACAGATTTTTTATTAGATTAGCAATAAGTATTGAGCAAAATAAAATAAATTGCTCCAATTATGTTGTAAGTAGCTATAGCGCTTTGTTGATTCTGAAATCAGAAACAACAATGCGATCATAGGCCCCCCAACCTGGGTTAAAATAGAAAGGTTATTTTCTATACAAACCTGCCCGGGAACTGAGCCCGGAACCTCAAAAATGGTGCGGTGCAAATATCCGGCCTATGTTCAAATAAAAAGGAACCAATTATACTGTTACATATTTTTTTCTAAAGTTACATGGACAAAAAAATTACTTTCGTAATATAAAAAGTTACTTTTATTACGACAACTTCAGCAAATTTCTTTTTAAATAACAATAAAGGGTAATTTACCCTATGGCTACCCCTTAATCTTAACTGACGCTAATTAACTATGACACCACATTACTTAACATTGCACCCATCTCTCTTGCTTACCAAGGAGTGACAGAGTAAAAAATAAATGTATAATAAATCGCTTCCTATTTCTGTATCAAGCCTTGTTAAGAAAGCGTTCAATTATGACATGTACTTTTTTAATTTACAACAACAATCCCTATGTATTTATTTTTAACTGATTTAGAAAATAATCGTTCTGTTGAAAGTATTCACTTTATGTATCTGAGAAATAGTTCAACTTTACAGACGGTTAAACCCAATGTGATCATCAATCATTTTGTATTACATAGCTTAAATGGTAGTCTTAATAACAGCATCTTATAAAAGGCTCTTAAAAACATTTAAGAAACTGCTTAAACTGTAACATGGCCTTATAAAACACCATAGGGTTTGCTCAACGTTCCAAATGATGTCCTGATTAAAATTCCTTCTATGTTCCTTTGTGTTGGTGATATTCGAATATTCTGTGCATTTAATATTATGTATGTATATTTTCAGTAATATTTGAATAGTTATGTTAGAGTATTATGTGTACATGTTAAGTTATTTTTAGCATTTTCAAAATAAATATGATCGCAATTATACTAACAATTAAACTCAGAATAAACGAGAGGTAAGAGAGGTAGGGCATAGCGATTTATCGCTCTAACTGGAGCAGCCCGACTGGTGAAATACCTCCACCTTACAGAAGACCGCAGCCAAATAGCAATCACTTCTGTGTTGTTGTGTTCCTGCGTGTGAGTAAGGTTTCCAGAGCTCCTGGGAGGTGCTACATTAGTAGCAGGGGACAAGCCTTCAAAATAACGGCGACAAGTCCAGTAACAGATTTATTATGCTGTACTTGTCGCCCTTAAGCTAGAACCTCATTACCACTTAACATCAGGTGGGATAAGGTCAATCTTGAAGTGTAATATAAAAAAAAAACGAATAAAGGAGTAACAATATATAACTCAACTATGTTGCGTATTTTTGATAGAATAATACATTTTGTTTTTAATATAACTATGGTTTAAACTAGCGAGCTATTCATAATAAGAAGCAAGCAGTTGTAATAATTTTAAGAGAGGCAGGGCATTGCGATTTGTCGCTCGAACTGGAGTAGCCCGACTGGTGAAATACCTCCACCATACAGAAGACCGCAGCCAAATAACAATCACTTCTGTGTTGTTGTGTTCCTGCATGTGAGTAAGGTTTCCAGAGCTCTTGGGGGTGCTACATTAGTAGCAGGGGTCAAGCCTTCAAGGTAAGGGCAATAAGTCCACTAATAGCGGTATTTAAAGTGTATAATCTGACGTGCTTTTGTTTATTTTAAAAATAAAAGAGATAAATATACTATAGCTACATACTTTTATATTTTATGAACCTACAGATATACATAGTAGAATATCTCTACGAAATCAAAAATTATATCCTTGTTTATTTGTTCGATACAAACCTTTTGAAACAAAAATACAATGGTTGAATTCTGCCACATTGTCAAAATAATTAATAACTCATCTAATTAATGGTTTCATGTGCTGATGTCAGAAATAATGGGAGCTTAATGACTTAATATGAATATTTGCACTGGATGTTAGGATTAAATTCGGGTAAAACGCAATTGTTAAATTGTTATCAATAACATGCTGTTTTATGCAACTTTTATTAAATACTAGTGAAATTGTGTATGTATTTTGTGAAATGAAATGATAAATTTGTGCAATTCACTTGAATGCTATGATGTTTAGAGTCACTTTGAAAAATTCAAGTGTTATGTGAATATCGGCCAACATCATGTGATGTTGTCACAGAATCAAAGATATATATGTATATATCTTTGATTCTGTGGTAAGAAGCTTAAGCACTTGTGGTACAAAAATCAGAAACAACGACGGTGCCACAATACCCAGACCCGAGATAATATAGAAAAGTCTGTTTCGTATAATTAGTGACTCGACCGGGGACCGAACCAGGAACCTCAGATGGCGCGACCCTTAGTCCGGGCCGCTCTCAACTATTAAGGTTGGCAAAAATGGCGGACTAATTCCTTCACTTTTGTTTTACAGCCGTGCATTATTGATTAATATAAATTATTGAACCTAATTTGACGTCTGCTTTTTTTTGCTATTATAATTTACAGTTTCTCAGGCTTTTTTTGCACGTCACAAACAAACTAAGGTTTACTATTAATCAGACAATGGGAAAGTAATTCCCACCTCAAATTGAACCTTACATCCTTGAATTAACGGTGAAAACAGTTTTTTGATATGTTCTGGCCGTTTAAAGATTAACAACAGTAAATTTCCTCTTTCGGAGCAAATTCCTAACAGCACGGATTATACGAGGCAAATTGCGCACACATATTGTACGGAACAGTGCTAAGTTTTCGTAGTGTTGTAGGCAGAATACAAGTAAAACTTTTTTTGTAACTAAACCTTTATTATTTAACAGTTTTTAAAGACCTTAGTTTATTGGTCCTATTTGTATTATAAAACAGCTTTTTTTTCTATACATTTTAAGATTTTCGCGTACCATTTTAAACATTTAAAATAATTTAACAAGTCAAAACGCGACACCATTTTTATTTAGAAGATAAAGCAAACTATTTACTTTTTTCTCTATTTTAATTTTCAGAATTTTTTATGTAACTTTTTAAAAGTGCTTACTGTGCAAATAAGGTCATGTCTTTTTACTGTGCAAATAAGGTCATGCAACTAACTTTTTACTCCAAAATATACATCTTACCTTATAAAATAAAATATCAGATGCATATTATTGTAAGAGTTATCCAAAAAACACGAACACAGAAAAAAAACTAAGTACTATTTATTGAAAAAAATCTCCTACAAAAAATGAACATTCAAATGAAAGAACAAACTCGTACACCCTTTCTCAACATTGCGCTTTTTTCGCACCACAAACTTTTTTTAACTAACTATAGTTTACAGCGGCAACTTCGCTCTTTCCCGGCAAGTTCCCAACAACGGGTTATAAATATCGCGAATACCGCACACAAGTTGAACGGGACTGCGCTAAGTATACTCAATACGCGCTTACAGTTTTCTCTGTGGATTGTATGCAAAAATGGTTACTTTTGGCCTTTTGTAAGGATAAATGGCGTTTACATGCACGTTTTAACACGTAATTTTAGTTTTTTTACAAATTTAGATGAAACAACATCAGTTTATATGTATGCTGCAATTTTCATACTAATCAAAATGTTATCTTTCATAGTTTAATAGGTTGATGATTCACTTCAATAGATGACTAAATATTTCTGTTAGGTTCAATTCCAACAAGTCGATTGCCAAAAAAATATAAAAAACATATTTTTTTTACCGTGTAAGCAAAAATAACTTATATGCGCATTTCTTTTTAATTTAATGCTACGTCACTTTTTCGCACAATTTTTATGAATTAGTGACATGAGGGTGTGTATGTAAACTTTGATGTGCAGTATTATATAATTTTTATTTATTTGTGTAAGCAAAAAATAATTTATTGTATTTTGACCTACCCGGGGAACTAAATAGGATCATTGTTTTTTTTACCCAATTACCAACTCTATTTAGAGAATCAGCATCACTCTACTAAGTGTGGGTAACACCATTGAAATTAATAACTAGTACCATGTAATACGATAAATAGTTTAAGCAAGCACTGGTTGTTTTAAATTCAGTAAATTTTTATTTTATGATAAAAAAATATTATATCTTTAGTTTTTTACGAACCCTGATTTAGTATATATTCTGATTTCTGTATCACTAGTGCTTAAGCTACTTACTTAACTATCACTTGACTACCACAAAATCGGAGCCATGTATGTGATGTTGGCCAACATTTTTTTTTTTGGTAATATAACCAAGGGTCCAAATAGAAACGTTTACTCGTCTACCTTATACTTCTCCCACCAAAACTCGCGAATGAAGTAAGACATCAAAAAACACTTAAAATTCATCCGAGTATAAAATTTAGACGCGGCATAAATCTCGTTTTATAGTTCGGTCATGTTTTACGGCAGTATTGGTCGCTTGCTAATTTTGAAATGCGGCGGAATGAGCCTCCTCCGTCCTGCCGATATAATTTATGGGTCGGCGTTTCTCTTTTACTAGCTTTCGATGTTTTATTGAATTTTGAGGGCGGTAGGTACCGATAAATAAATATGGTGCGTTGACGTGAAAATGATTTTTCGAACATTGCACTGTAAAGTACTCGAGCATTATATACGGGGGTAAATGCACGAATAAAGAAATAATATTGATTGTATATTTTTTATTAAGAAAAATAATTAAGTCATTTATATACACAAACGATTTCAAGAGTTATTTTTTCATTCGAAGAAAGTTTTCGTAACTATAAACAGTCGTACGTAGTTGTTTAATCTCAATAAAAATCGACATTCTTATTACCTACAATGTGGACTATAATTTTAAAACAATTAAAACTTTTTATTCTATACTCGTACATGGTATACTGGTAAGGAACTATTTTATTTATTTATTTAAAATTATATTGCACAAGAAAAAAACAAAAGGTAGACTTAATATCTACTAGTCATACAGACATACCTACTAGTCATACAAACAAAATACATATCTACTAGTCATACAAACAAAATAAAGAAAACTAAAACATATTGAAGTTGCCAAAAGGGCTGTGATAGTCGAATGACAGCAGTCGAGTTACTTTTACAAAGTAGCTAAATTTGTTAAAGTAAGATACGGGCTCTATTAATTTCGCTTCGATTACTCTACTTTTAATCTCAAACCTGACCACAAATTCGGATCGTTCAAACCTTTTCATGTCACTGTCAAACCGCGAAACCAGACATCAATGCACACCTGTCGCCTCGTCCCCGAAAGGACACACGTTTCCTGGCAGTCGGATAAACAAATCGCGCGGCCGCAAACATTGACAGAATTATTTTTAGGGTTCCGTACTCGTGTGTCTCTCTAAACACTTGACATTGGCAGAATCATTGCGGTGTCTTAAGATGCGAGATTGAGTCCATAAAAAAATAATTGGCGGTGTTATGGTAGTTTGAAGATTACCACAGCATCACCATTAAGGCGATGAGGTTCCTGGCAGGTTTTAATGGGTTAGCCTGGATTGGTAGAAGAGTCCCACACATGTCTTCACCAATGGATGGTACGGTGCGTTAGTAATTTCTTTCTGAATAAAAGGGTTCTTAAAGTTATTAAAAAATATATAAGATTTTTGAAGCATTTATAAGTAACTGTTGATCGTAACATCTCCCACGTCAATTCGGGATAAAAAAATCTTTATGTTAATCTATAATCTAATTTCTTTATCCAATAGTTTTCATCAAAATCCGTTTATTTAATTTTGCGTGAAGGAGTAACTAATATTCATCCATTCATCAATGTTATAAAATTTAAAGGAAACGCAAAGAAAATTATCGTAAAATCGTACTAAAACGCGAGCAGAACCATTGGTATATAAAAAAAGCTCGAACTCGTCCAAATTTTGAATAACATTCAACGCTCGCTAGCAGTGTGTATTAGCCCACATATTTTTTGTCCGAAAATAAATCGTAAACGATATGTTTGTATGTACCGGGTTGATATGTTGACGGTGCGCCGTTGTAATTGGTCGGTGTAGACTTACAATGATTTATATGCTGCCAGTGTTGGTGTCCGATTACCACCTGTTCGATTTGAGCAATCGTAAATCTAATTCGTAGGAGAAAGTGATGACAAAAACCTTTGTTAAAACAAATCATTGGGATCTATGAGATGTGTGAGGTGAAAGAATATGTTTTTTAAAGATAATCAACATAGCGTCTTTGTAATCGGGTTCTTAACAGGGTTACTTTAAATTATTGTTCGATTTGTAATGTGTCAAAATTTACTATTCGTTTTTCTACGAGTCGTTTATTCTAATTTCACATTTTACTTTCCATATCAGCTGTCATCAGTCGTCTGTCGGTCGTTTTAGCTTACGCCTCGTAGAACAGATCGTTTTTCAAATATTGGAACCGGGCATAAGTCAGCATTGCACTTACGGTCTCACAGCGAGGTGGGGGCAGTCCAGTCCATCGGCCTCAACGACCCCCCCGATCATCCTGGGGGGAAGAGAGGGCCTTTCCGCTGGTGGTGTTGTGGCCTGTTCAGAATGAACCGATTTCTCATAACACCATCACTTAATGCGTTGAGGTCCAATCGGGATTTTAGTGGGTATTCCTGCCTTTTGCAGGGCAGGGAGTCCCACACACGCCGTCACCTCCCTCGGTTTACGGTACGGTCCGCCAAAGTATTACCCCCTTCTACAAAAAAGGGTTACTTTAAAGTTTGTAAGTATTGTAACTTTGCTTTATTAGGTAACGTTTCATTTTTAAACCAAAAAAAAAAAGTTCGAACCTTCGATCATATTGGCACCCCAATAATAAGTGGATTCCTTCTCTTCATCGGGGCTTTCTTTCTCTTTAGAAGATTTATTGGGGCTACCTTTAGCTTCTTTTTCACAGGATTTAATGGAGCTACCTCTAACTTCCTCTAGCTTCCGCTTCAGAAGATTTATTCGAGCTATCAGAGCTGGTGGAAGATGATGAGAAGGATCCTGTTCTTGGGTTTCGAGTGAAACTTTTGTTTTTTCTTGTGGCTTCTTCAACACGCTTGGCCATTTCAATCTTGTATACTTTTTAGGCTGTTCCGTCGGCCCGTTTGTCCGTGGCGGCCACCACTGTGTAGCGGAGAGGGGTAAAAGTTAAAAAGCATTTTTCATAGAACTGTGTATCCTTACTAATATTATAAATCGGAAAGTGAGTTTGTTTGTTTGTTTGTCTGCTTTCACGATGTAACTACTGAACCGATAGCTTTGAAACGTAAACGTTAGAAGTCCGGATTAAATAATAGGATACTTTTTCCCAGGAAAAATTGACATTCCCCAGGGGAAACAAAAATAAAGTTTGCTTGATGGATGGATTGGAGATGGCGCTGTTTTATTTTAACGTCTTGAGGTATGCGATAGATGGCGCTAGATGGTGATGTGTTTTTTTAAATACGTAAGGTGAAATAATAGCTTATAGCTATTATAGCTATTTAGTTACTTATTCGGTGCACTTTTCGACTCATTTACTTACTTGCTGTTGTATTTTTATTCACAGTTTTTCGCTTTTTTTGGTTCCTACCATTTTACATTGAATTGTGCATGTTGTGCTTTATACCACAATATAAACAAATTCCACGCGGGCGAAGCCGCGGGCGGAAAGCTAGTCTGGAATAAATGATCAATAGTTCTGTCTGAAGATATGGAGGAAGAAAATTCATTATTTTTTCTACAACATTATTAGGTTTCGACTTTATTGTTTCTATCTTTAAACTGTGTGCTAACAGTCAAATTTGTAAATATAATTTCAAAAGCATCTGCGAATACGATAAGACAAAATTTCAACAAGCTCATTTATTTCATTTTGCCTAAAAATAAACACCAAGAATGTGATGCGCTTTAAATTCGCTGGACGTCCAAGATCAAAGCACAAAGTCTCAGATTTCGACCTAAAGAGACACTAATAAGACTTGAAATCCTGTTGTCCCTTTTTGGCTTAAGGTGGCGTCACACATTTGAGCCAACATTGACCCAATATTGGTCCGTTCGTTGGGCCTAACATTCTGTCATATGTATGTTGAAGATTGTTATGAGTTTAATTAAGTCAAGGTTATTACTCCCGAGAACTGGGTACCAAGAATTAATTACAAATGTTTTGTACATAAAGTATATTTATTTTTTATTCAAAAACTTTACGTTAACGTAACGTTGGACCCTCTAGCATTAAGCTCGGGGCTTTTTCTACCAGTCAACCCTTGGATCATGCAGAGAGTTTGTATATGGGTGCGGTATTAGGTAATAGTATAACTATCTTTCTAAATGCATATAGATATATAGATATCATATACCTAAATTGCTAAACTAATTGTGACGGACTACTACTATTAGATAGCTGATGTAATTACGAGTGCTTAAGGCTACTTTAAAAAAAAGATATTAATGAAAATAATAAATACATAGCTCTTCTGTGGAAACAGTTGTGGGCAAAGTTTAAAACTGAAAATGTTATCGCATTTCGAACCATTTATCTATTTTAATATTTGAAAAAACCAAGTAGGTACATCTCGCTACCTGCCAACATTGGCACAAACATTGGCTCCAGCTAATTGGTCGGTCCATCCCAATAATCCTCAAAGTGTGAAGCCGGTGTTACACTTGTCTCACTCTAAATGTCAAGTATCGCTTACTGACGTGTCTTGGTGAATAGTAACGAGTGAAATGCGATAGTGTGAGTTTTTTGTTAAGTTCTTTGGACTGTTTTTGTTGATATTGATACATATATATGACTAGCTGTGCCCGCGACTTTGTTCGCGTTAACTACATCCTTTCATGGTCGGTTTTACCCCTATCTTTCCTAATATTCGAAACAAAAAGTAGTCTATATTTGTGCCAACTTTCATATCTCTAACTTAAAAAATAAAAATTTTCCCATATAAACTTTCAAAGGTGGCATTACCCCCCCCCCCCTTACTTTCTAACAAAAAGTATGTCCGTTCTTGATGTTCAACGTATACCTATGCCAAATTTCATCAAAATCGGTTGAGAGGTTTAAGCGAGAAAGCGTAACAGACAGACAGACAGAGTTACTTTCGCATTTATAATATTAGTAGGGATACTGGTACAGGTACATACCTGTGATACTGTGGTTTTTGATAATTGTGCTAGCTTCTGTATAATAGATATGATCACTAGGTGTATAAACAATGATTTTATTTAGTACAGTTAATTTTGAAAATATTCACTTACATTTTTGGAAGAAAAACTCAAATAAAAAATGATGATAATACAGCGCATCAAAGTAGTGTGCATATGTTCATTTCTGTGTTTAACTTGAGGTAGACCTGAAACAGGTGAACTGTTTAAGATGCAGTTTTAAATTCAAAAAGTTTTTAATGCAAAATCGACATTGTCACAAAAATATATTTTTTTTAATTAGTTATACGATTTTCTAATTTTAATAACTACCTATAAATCATTATGAAATCTCCTGACCACATCATTAATTTTTTTATTGTGTGACCATAACCAAATCAGGTCACGCCACATTTCAGAACTCCTCGTCCACAACGCGCCGCTCTGTGGCGAGTGGCCGCGTTAAAGCCAAGTGCTCGTAAATTTGGATTCTGTTTGGCTTTGTTCAATCCGGCGACCTTGGCTCCCTGACTCACTAGCAGGTACGCTTAGAGCTAGCGTGAGAATCCACCTCTAATTATTATTATTTATTCAAGTAACTACTCATCTTAGTTAGTTATGAAAGACTTAACCTATGTTAGAACATTTACTTTTAAAATATAATTATTAATGCACAATGCCAGCAGAAGTAGTGCTAAAATATCTCATATATCGACAGTCCAGCCTGCTCGCTATCATAGCTAGGATGCTGTTGGGGCTGCCCCGCACGCGGCGCACCAGAGAGGCGCATTGCTGCCGCATGGTCGCGAAGAAGCAGTCTACCCTTGCTTCTGCAAACATCCCCGATGCACTGCAGATTATGATTTTGTGATTCCATCTTGACGATCTTCGTTAGAAGTGCGAAAGGTCTTGGGTTCAACTTGTCAGTCTATAAAAACCAAATGGCTAATGCCAGTACTGATAAAAGTAGCCTATATCCTTTCACAGGCTCTATAATATATGTGTACCTAATTTCATTTAAATCGGTTCAGTAGTTTTGGCGTGAAAGCCGGACAGACAGACAGACAGAATTTATTATATAGCCTAAAGCCTTTCTCGATAAATGGTCTATTCCACACAAAAATAATTTTTCAATTCGAACCAGTCGTTCCTGAGATTAGCGCGTTCAAACAAACAAACAAACTCTTCAGCTTTATAATATTAGTATAGATTACCTAATGAATCGTCAGATTTAGTTCAATAACAGAACCACTGATCCGTAAGGTTATAAAATTTTAAAGCAAGCGATGGCCAAGCCTATAAGGATTCCTTCTCTTGGACTATAAGCATGTGGTATCCAAGGTTCAAGTAAACAAACAAGATTCCCGAGCTGGTGTCTGGCGAAGCAAAAACATCGTTCTTTGATTACCTCTGAGCACTGCTATAAACTACTGAATATTCTCTTCATCAAGGTAATGATTCAAAGTCAAAGTCAATCCATTTATTGATGTAGGTAACAATTAACACTTATGCATCGTCAAAATGAACAAAAATTAAAATTGAAGCTACAGCCGAATCGGAACCTAATTCTACCGAGAAGAATCCGGCAAGAAACTCAGTAGTTATCCTAATCTTTACAATATTTAGAGCTAGAGAATTTAAAACTATGGTGTATGAGCGAGCAGAGAGAGAAAGATTCAATTCTATCAACCCCTTTTAGAAATAGAAAAAGTGTTTAAACTTTACAAAAGCATGTTTTGATAAAAAAATATAAGGAAACATCCTATACATTGCTCTGATTCTGTGGTGAGTAGCAAAAGCACTTGTGTTACAAAACAAGCCTGACTTTGGCGAGCGCCATCTCTGAGGTTCCGGGTTCGATCCCTGGTCGGGTCAATATGGGAAACGAACTTTTCCATATTGTCTCGGGTCTGGGTGTTGTGGTACCGTCGTTGTTTCTGATTTCTGTAGTACAAGTGCTTAAGCTACTTGCCACAGAATCAGAGCAATGTATATGATGCTGTCCAATATTCATTATTAAAAAAAAATACTTAAGTGTAATAAAGTTTTGAATTTTAATTAAATTTCAAGGACCACTCGGAATAATAATAATGTATAGAATGACCTTTCGAGAAAAATATTTTTTTTCCAAATCGGTCCAGAAATCTTTGAGCAATCAGTGAATGGTAATGTAACAAAATGTCTCTGACGTACATAATTATCATTTTCCTTTTTTTTTAAAGTTCGGCAAAAACCGGTAATTTCATAGAACGAGAAAAGTCTGTCTTAGCCAATTCGATCAAAAAATACCTGACCGCTTCGGTTGAAATTGAATTGGCAGATGTATGTCAATTAATTATGAAAATATAGGTACATAAATACCGTTGTATTCAACATAATTATACAAAATTTAAGTATAATATTTATAAAACTCAAAATATTTTTTACATTTTACAAATAAACATTTTCTATCAGTATTATGTTCTTTCGCTGCCCTGACTTACACAATCACGAACAAAAATGTCTAGATTTTACAAAAGCGTCCGCAATTCAAAATTAAAGTGACTCTTACAATTGTTGAAAATAATAGAAAAAAATAAATAAGTTTCCTAAGAGCAGACTTAGTCTTAACTGGCGAAGTTTCTTCGTACAAATGGGACCGTTGACATTCATATAGCTAGAAAGAGACATCTGAGTTGCTCTTTCGCACAGTCTGGATCCGAGCTTTACACAGCGAAGTGAATAACAGTGACAAATCTTCGACTTGCATTGTGATAATCAATCAAACGCATTGAAACGAAGCTAAAAAATAAAACAACGAGTACATAATCAACGTTTGAAGTTTTATTTTTATTAAAGGAAAATACTGTCTATTTTGAATGCAAATGATAAGCAAATAAAACGCATTGAAGTAAAAATTTAATGAAAGTTTTTGTTGATAATTTTATTGATCTGCTGAAATAGTATCTCAATTCATATATGTGATTGATATGCTAGTCTCTAGTCTCTACGCGAAAATCGGTAGAGTGTGGACAAGGCACGAGACCAATCTTATTGTCAGCTGTGCTAAAGGCACTTAAAGAAATAGTCTGACTAGGTTTGACGACTGACATACTATTTAGTTGACACCAGTGGCCTAACTTACGTATCACAAATATACTTGTGATGGGATAATAACAAAATAGTCAACAGAAATACTTTTAAATACAAATTGAAAAACGATTTCTGCATATAATTTCTATGAACATAATATATCCACTGTGACGTCACAATTAAACTTATGAACACACTGACTATTAAATAGTTTAGAAATTTTTAAAATCATATTAGCAGATCTGACATTAAGTTCTCTTTCACGGCATTGATACCTTAAAATTATTGGTAATGGCAACATTTTTCCTGTAGCTAAACTCGATCGAGTTATTACTAAACCAATAGAAAATTGATAATTGTGGCAAATCCACACTAATATTATCGAGAGGAAAGACTTGAATTTTTATTTTGTATATTTTAAATGATATTTTAGTAGTTTTCAAAATCTGTAACACATACTTTTTTACTGGAATTAATTGAATTTTATTCTAAAATAAATGGTTATTATTATTTACACAAGCCTTACGGATACTAGTTACACTGTGTCACCTTATTTGCTTTATACATCTGTTTTCTGTCAAGTGGAATCGTAAAAACTTTAAAAGGGGATGCGGATAATGCACCCTTTGTAAGTATATGAAAATAAACACACAATTAATGGACAGTTGTAGTTTTTGTCTGCAAAGTTCAAGCTAAGACGAGGAGGTCGGATATTTTTAAGTTAAGCTTTTGAGATACTAATAATATCGCCCCCATCATGTTTGACCAAGGCATACACCTATAAATTAAACGCCTTCGCTGGATAAAAGTCATCATTATTAAATTAAAGTCGATTTCCGCTGTCTATTTATAAGCTATATCTTTAAAACTACGCAATGGATTTGATACACGCCACTGCCTTTTACCCAAACAGTACGGTACGCCCATGCAATTTTTTCGATATTTCACTTCAATTTTTTCATTAAAAACCATATAGTCACTTACATGAGAAATTTACAATAAGTGGGTAGATATAATCTGTCCGGTAGGGCAAATATTAAGTTAAGTTGGGAACAGTCCAAAACTTCGATGTACTCACGTAGTGCATACAAATGTTTAAAGAATTTATGTTCATAAAGACTTACATAAGTCACTTACATGAAAATAAAATTTCTAACAAAATCATTTCAGTTAGTATATATATCTAAAATATCTATATAATAATACAAAATATAAGGTATAAAGCTAGTAATTTTCTACAATATAATGAGAAAGTTTGGACTTAAAGCTATTATACACTTTTAAATCTTTTATGTGCGTAGGAAGATTAATTATTATAAACATACAAGAATACAAGCATAGCATACAATAACTTACATTGTAGAATAATGTTTAGGTGATATAACTAAGTTCCCTTCATTAATACACATTCGCACATTAATATTTCGTTAAGAAATTGTTTATTGGCCGCTGCGAGACAAGCCAGTTGCTTAGTGCAGTGACCGCCTGTTAATTGTACAAAATGTAACCAATGTTTCAGAAAATAAAGATTTATTATTATTATTATTATTATTATTATTAAAAGAAAGACGTTTAAATCAGGAACCGAAACTCGTAACCACTAAGCCAAAGAGGAATTTCCATTTGCTCGCTAGATATTTCGTGGGTGGAAAGTATTTTCTAAATATACTAAATGAACTTTTTGTCAGATACTTCAACACAAAGTTTTATTTGAGTCGGCTTTCTTTAGTTTAAAGATAGAATACACATTTTTAAACACCTAGCTTTTAAATGATGGCTAAATGATGGCTGTCTCCGTGTGCTGCAAAGTTCCTCAAAAAATCATAAAAGTCTTCTTAGATTTTTGACTGTAGCTACACATTATTTTATCTAGAAATGAAATGGAATTACCCATATTCACTTACAAATGCAAATGGTATCAATTCAAAGTTACAACACACCCTTGAAAATCATTTTTCATAATCTCGGTTTCGATTCCCGGTCGGGTCTATGGGAAAATCGAACTTTACTATATTGCCTCAAGTCTGGGTGTTGTGGTATTTTTGTTGTGTTTGCATCAATCAATCAAATATTTATTTATTCGAGTAGGTTACATGTAACATTTTTGAATCGTCATTAAATGTAAATGAAAGTGATTCTACTGCTGGAACCTATATAAAAAAATCAGCAGATTAGTTACAGTAGCAGTATCTAAGTTATAGCTATGTGAGTGTAAATTACTTACACACAAGTGCTCAAGCTACAAACCGTAAAATCAGAGCAATGTATGTGATGTCCAATATTAATTATAATTATTTATTTCCAAAACACATAGTGACAAAGAGTTTTGGTATACATTATTGAGTTTTTTTAAGGTACGATATTTCAAATAGGTATGAAGACTGATTAAGAAATAAGCCTGCCATATTTAATTTCGCTCCATTCACTACACTGACAAATATTTTTGTAAAACGAAACCTTCCACATTAAATCACTTTTACTTTCCACGAGCGCTTAATAATTTTAATAACTTCCTTTTAAGGTCTGGCGTGTAAAAGATAAGGCTTTAGGCTGCACAAATAAACAACGATCCCTCGCCCACGCGACCACGTGTGGCCGGAGTCGCAGATTTATTGCGCAAGCGCAGCCTGCCACGATCCGTGAGGTTAGACCAAGAGATGGGTGCTGAGCAGTGTCGTTCATTTACAAAAAATATTACAATAAAATCTACTTATATAAGAACAATATTAATCTAGATTGTAGTAACCGTAGGGACATTAATATCACATTTATATGTTCTTGACGTCACAGAAATCAAGTGTCAATAAGTAGGATAAAAACTATTCTTTATATTAATCTAGTATGCTTTTTTCTTCCTACCAAATTTTATTCAAATACGTTCAGTAGTTTTTGCGTGAAACAGTAACAAACATCCAAACTCACAAACTTTGACATTTTAGTAGGATATTAAAAAGTGCAAAAAGTGGATGCCTAGTGGCATTATCTACCAGTCAACCCCACAATTTTTAGTCTAAAATATTGTGGTGCATGCACACATTTTATATATGAAATTACAAATTGCATTGGTATATTAAGGTTGATAATAATTAAAGTTACTTACCATTATTCTACCTACTCCTGGTTTTCAGGCTACTTAAGACTACAAATAATAATCAAAGATTATTTTAGTAAATATATCTATATACCACATAAAATGCTTACTAGCCCTAAGGCTAAGTGATAGAAATGCGAAAGTTGAGACGAGCTTGTGCGTAGCTTTATAATCCTCTTAAGGGCCAAGAATAATGCGCAGACCGAGAATATTGTTTTATACTTTTTACTTTTTTCAAAAAGTCGCTCTTAAAAGGGGATATTATGCATGATTATAATGTCTATTTACTTTAAAAGAGGTAGGGCATAGCGATTTATCGCTCGAACTGGAGCGGCCCGACTGGTAAAATACCTCCAGCTAACAGAAGAGCGCAGCCAAATAACAATCTCTTCAGTGTTGTTGTGTTCCTGCGTGTGAGTAAGGTTTCCAGAGCTACTGGGGGGTGCGACATTTGTAGCAGGGGTCAAACCTTCAAGGCAAGGGCGACAAACAGTAACAGCTTTATTATACTGTAATTGTCGCTCATAAGCTAGGACCACCACCACTTTACATCCGTTGGGAGGAAGTCAATTTTGAATTGCAATATAAAAAAATTATGATAAACTCATTCAATTAATCATTATTAACGGAAACATAATGGTTCTAACAAGTCAATAAATTGAACCAAAAAAATGCTCTCTAACAGTAAAATCAATTAATAAAGAAACACACATAGTCGATGCACACATACGGATCTAAATACATACATCACACTTCAAAGCCATTCAGGTTACATAATATTAATATGAAGCTAATCTATAAAGAAACATTATTATTGTTCTCCAATATTTATAAACCCAAAGCAAACGAGCAAAAGCACTACATTCATTTTCGGTTCGGTTCATTAGGTCAAAAATCGATGGAATATAAACTTTAAGACTTTCGCGTTCCATTTTAAATATCCCTACTAATATTATAAATGCGAAAGTAACTCTGTCTGTCTGTCTGTTACGCTTCCCCGCTTAAACTTCTCATCCGATTTTGATGAAATTTGGCATAGGTATACGTTGAACCTCAAGAACGGACATAGGCTACTTTTTGTTAGAAAGTAAGGGGGGGGGGGTAATGCCACCTTGGTAAAATGTTTATTTTTTAAGTTAGAGATATGAAAGTTGGCACAAATATAGCTCTATTAAAATATAGACTACTTTTTGTTTCGAATGTTAGGGGAGATAAGGTAAAACCGACCATGAAAGGATGTAGTCCACGCGAACGAAGTCGCGGGCACAGCTAGTTTAAAATAAATTAACGGGTTGTTCCAACCTAACCGAAACGTCGGGCAGGAAGTAGTTCGTATTAACTACTATATCAAAATGGTGTCGCGTTTTGACCCGTTTATTTATTTTAAATCTATGGAATATTAAAAACTGAAGAGTTTGTTTGTTTCAACGCGCTAATCTTAGGAAACACTATTTCTAATTGAAAATGTATTATTGTGTTGAATAGTCTATTTATCGAGAAATAGACTATTAATATATAATATATAATAGCCTTAACTCAGGCTATATAATATTATGCTTTGACCAATAAAAGCGAATAATCAGTGTGAAATGTAAAAAAAAATACGGAGATAATACGCGTGGGAAGCCGCGGCGGACCGCTAAGACAAATGTAAAGACTTATGCATGGTTCCAATATTTGAAAACGATCCATTATATGTTTAGCAGTAAATTATACGAGGAGTAATCTAACAATGACCGACGGAAAACTGATGGAAGCTTAATTGGCTACTTGACAGTTTTTGAAAAAGTATTGTAAAATATGCGCCCGTTCATTTTATATCCCAAGCAATTCGATTTATCAGGAAATAATCTAAATGACCTGAGATTAATAAGATTTTGTGTAACACATTTAAAAAGCGCGCGAAAACGCCTAGTCGCGTCGCTGTTCCAATTATGACGTCAACGTCGTTGACAACGAACCGATACGCATAGGAACGACTTAATTAAGATAAACGGAAAATGTTTCAATAAATTCTTTATACGATTAGAGACACAATAATTCAATTTAATCGGTAAAATAATCATTGATCCGCCACATTAAAATAAATAATTTTCGCCGACAGCTGTCATTTCCGAATTGCAATGGTGGTTTCCGTTTCGGTTCTTTTGTTCCACAGATAAAAAAACTAAAATTTATTTTGCAAAAATAAAATACTAACTACGCTTTTATTTAAAAGTAAAAATGTAATATGATTACTTTACTAATAAGCTAACATATCTAACACTTTTCATATTTTATTGTTAACACTGTCAAGTAGCCAATTGGAAAGTAAATTTGAAATTAGAATTTACGACTCGTAGTCAGTTGGAGAAAAACGGATGGTCATTTTTGACACATTACGAATCGTAAAATATTGAAACCGGGCATAAATCCTCTAGCAACGTAAGAACATGAATGCGTCCGCTATACATACTACCATTTAAAACATGACATACTTATATACAATACAATTAGCCTTTGTGCCAAGTGAGTCACATTGTCTTGTTCTGACATGTTTAAAGTAATTTATCGTTTAATGTTAAAGCTGGTATTAACTCCACTCTCTTGAATGCCCCATTATTTTGCTAAAAAGATAACGCGGAATGGAGCGAGATGTATTTTTGCATTTGTGATTTCATGGCTCCATCCCAGTATGGGCTGTAATGTAGATTACTTTTGTGTATGCTTTAAAGTTTTATTGTCATGTTTCAATTCGTTTTTTTTTCAATTTGGAATACTTCAGTTCCTCTCAAAATAACATAATTCATTGTCACAACACTTGAAGAGTATTGGGGGAAAATAAGCGAAGCAAAAAATATGAAATAACTTTTATAAATTATATATATATAAGATTTGATAATTTTGATATTAGTTTGTAATTCCGAAATAATGTTCTATTTTGTAGCGTGAGTTTCACACTCGCAGACAACCACTTAAAAGTGGTTTGCGAGGCCTATGATTTAATTTAAAGAAGTGTTATTAATTTAATAATAATAAATACATAAATTATATCAAATTTAAAAACAAAAAGTAATGTGCATGTATTACTATCATCAACATCATCATCTGTCCATCGTAACTTTAAAAAATATAATTTGATATAGTTTTAAATGTAACATTTGATGTCACTATTACATTTTCGAATTATATTCGACATAGCTTTTTTTCCCCACTACTCTTCGCTTATTATAAGCGTTATGTTTTGAAAATCGATACAACACAGATTTTATGTGTTCTTTAGTATTCCAGGGATTCCGTGGCAATCAATGAGTTTGAGCTCGTTCGTGTCAAAATATGTGATCTTACATTTTATGGCGGTCACTATCTTGACGCAATTTTCATCTAACGCATCTTTCATAGAAAAAAAATATTTTCTACATCACAAATCACATTTAAGAGAGGTAGGGCATAGCGATTTATAGCTCGAACTGGAGCAGCCCGACTGGTGAAATACCTCCACCTTACAGAATACCGCAGCCAAATAACAATCACTTCGGTGTTGTTGTGTTCCTGCGTGTGAGTAAGGTTTCCAGAGCTCCTGCGGGGTGCTACATTAGTAGCAGGGGTCAAGCCTTCAAGGTAAGGGCGACAAGTCCAGTAACATATTTATTATGCTGTACTTGTCACCCTTAAGCTAGGACCTCATTACCCCTTAACATCAGGTGAGATGAGGTCAATCTTGAAGTGCAATATAAAAAAAAAAAATCATTTAGTTGACAAATAGAGTGAAAATGTATACAATGAAAATGTATATAATATGGATTGTTTTAGGCTGATGCCTATGATGGATATGAATAGATGTCCCGTTGTACAAGTGATCTGGCTTGGGAGTCTAAGCCACCAAACTAAAAGAAGATGAAATCAAAAACGGTTTTGGTAGTTACGATGCCTTAGACAAACACACACATATAGACACAAATAATCAGACAGACATGTTATTCTTATAAACATTCGTTTTTGCGTTGGGATTATTAACTACGGAATCGGATCAACGATGGCGATTTTGCCTTCATTACCCTCCACCGTGCAAATGTTATCTTTCAGCTCACCTTTATTATTTGAAGACCTTCTTCCATCAAAACACCCCTACCAAAACCGTACTACAAATTACATTCAGCTGCGGCGTTTAAACTCAAATTGCATCTAATTCGGCTGCACTCGACAGGCGGAACTGCCGGCAAAGGACGAGTCGCGAGCACTTTTCATATGTACTGTACACAAATGCAGTTGTGTAATGTGACAACTGCAGTTGGCGTGGCACACTGTTTCATTATAATAAAGTTGCTAGTTGGTCATATGCGCACTTAACACACACTGTAGGTGTGTAATTTGACAACTGCGTTGAGCTAGGTCCCCTGTTTCGTTATAATTCAGTTGCCAGTTTGTCATATGTGCTCTTAAGATAACTGCAGTTGTGTAATGTGACAATTGCATATATGCACTCTTCACAGCTGCAGTTGTGTAATGTGATAACTGCAGTTGGCTAGGCCCCCCGTTGTTGTTATATTACAGTTGCTAGTTTGTCATATGTGCTCTTAAAACAACTTACCGTTTCGACTTATATAGGCAACATCACATCCATTGCTCTGATCCTATAGTAAGTAGTTAAAGCTTGTGTTACAAAAATCAGAAACAGTGGTGGTATATTGACTGGACGGGGAATCGAAAAGATGTGACGCCAAGTCCGGCCCGCTCGCCTCTCGGCTACGGATGTCGGCAATTATCAACTAAAACAACTGGAACAGTAATTAATTTAACAACTTTTCATCTTAAAGTTTATCTCTCACTATGCTTAGTAGCAACGTTTATCCAAGGAAAACAGTTAAGATAAAAGGTGTTTAATTTACAGGGACTTTTCGCGTTAAATAAAGACTACCTACTCACTCTTTGCAAAATTTCATGTCTTAATTCTTGTTTTATATACGAGTATATAACTAGCTGCGAATTTATTCACGTTTCCGGGATAAAATAATCCTGTATGTTAAAATAGTATCATAATTTTATTCAACAATGTTTTTTACCCAATAACAAATCTACATATAATATTGAAGCAACATAACCTTAAATACTTTTTGATAGCCCTAATACCTTCTGAAATCAAATTTCATTAATTTTATCGTTAAGTTTTCTCAATTTTCCAGTTCAGAAACACAGATGATAAATTAAAAAAACCGGCCAAGTACGAATGGAACATGCGCGCAAAGGGTTTCGCACCAGCACATTACATAATTTAAGCGTCTATCTGTGGCTGTTCTTAATATTGATCAAAAAACAGCTAAAAAATCACTATTGATGTATGGAAGCCCCACTTAAATAATTACTTTATTTTGTTTTTAGTATTTGTTGTTATATTGCAGCAACAGAAATTTCAACTCTCTAGCTTTCACAGTTCTTGAGATACACCCTGGTAATAGACGGACGGACGGACGAACTGACAGACAGCAAAGTCCCAAATCCCTACATCCCTACTAATATTATAAATGCGAAAGTAACTCTGTCTGTCTGTTACGCTTTCCCGCTTAAACCTCTCAACCGATTTTGATGAAATTTGGCATAGGTATACGTTGAACCTCAGAACGGACATGTTTATTTTTAAAGTTAAAGATATGAAAGTTGGCACAAATATAAATCTATTAAAATATAGACTACTTTTTGTTTCGAATATTAGGGGAGATAGGGGTAAAACCGACCATGAAAGGATGTAGTCCACGTGAACGAAGTCCCGGGCACAGCTAGTATAATATAGTTTGTGCAATAAAGATTTTAAATAAATAAAGTATTAGTAATAGGGTCCCGTTGTTATCCTTTGAATACAGAACCCTAAAAAGAAGGAAGAGTAATACTCGTAGCATGCCGTTGACACGACATTATTTACATAAAATTTTATCAGACCTTTTAAAAAGGTCCCGCCGAAGGCAGCCACTGCGTTGTATCTGTTTTTTAATTTCCAACTTTTTTTCGGCACAACAAAGGCCTCCCCCCTTCATTGCCACCCCCTACTTATTTCACGGTTATTAGTTAAACTTGTTACGAACGCGTGGATCTCCATTAAAATGCAAATGCATCGCTGTCGAAAATGTTTATATAAAATTTTTTCGACTATTTTTTTGTTTATAGACAACTATTGGTCGGTCTAGTTTGTTCTTTGTTCGGTGATATATTTGCATTTGTTTGTGGAGAAAGCAGCGGGAAAAGAGTTGTGTGATAAATAATGAATAGATAGATAGATACACTTTATTGTATATAACATTTACAGAGTTTGGTATTGAGTATAATTTAGCAGCGGGAAAAGAGTTGAGTGAATGGGAAAAAGATTGTGTTAAAAAATAGATACGTAGACACCCTTTATTGTATAGAAAAGGGTCTCGCCGGGTTTCCATATGAAATCTGCACTGGCGTCTTTTTTGACATTGGTGCCTTTAATATGTTGCTAGTAGTTTAAAATAATTTTTGGCCAATTATCAAACCCCTAACTCCATTTGTTTTTGGAAAATGAGGGTTGCAATCCCTAACTTCAAAATTATTTTTCTACGAAACTATGATAGATATTCGCATAAAACAAACGCGACATGAAAGCTCTTAATTAGCTTTACATTCCCTATTTTTTTATAATTTTTTAAATAACTATAGGGCTGCAAAAAAAATATTGAAAAAAATAGGGGTGGTTTTTAGTAGCTATTTCTTGAGGTACCCCGACCAAAAAAAAAAACCGTATAATCAGTACGTATCCAACTATAATATGTAATAATTACATAGATGTGAGATAGGTGGAACATATTCAAAAAAATAAAAATTTTATGTAAGTGGACACATATTGAATTCTAGCTAATTCAATAAAAGTCACTTAAATTAAAATTAAAACAGTATTTTCCATGAAATATTAATATTTTATTTTCCATATAAAAATATTGAAATAATTTAATCTTCGTCACTATTTTCTTCTATAGTTGTAGTGATATTTTAAAAAACCGTATAATCAGTACGTATCCAACTATAATATGTAATAATTACATAGATGTGAGATAGGTGGAACATATTCAAAAAAATAATAATCTCATTTTGTTACTTAAACTTGATTTAACCTGACGTCTGTTTAGATTTTTTCAATGTTGTATCATGATTAATAAACGCCTTTACAATCTTTTATAATAATTCTGATGTGGTTATTCAAATATGTTACAATATTATATAAGGGAACGTGAAACACAACAAAATACACTACAAAATCTAATTGAAGCAAAAAAATTAAATCGTTGCAAAAAACCTTTTACAACACTGTCTTCTACTTGCCTCATAGATTTTCCAGAATTAACCGAAAAAGACCTCAAAATACTCGTTACAGGAACATATCAAATGTCACAAGCGGTATGTTACCTCGCTGAGCTGCTGGATAGTGACAACAATATTAATATTGAATACTTAAAAGAAAATCATATAATAAGGATGAAAATTCGTTCTCGACACATCAATAGCAAAACATATCAATGTTTTATTGAATACGAACCAAATATGAACAACTATAATGGCATAAAGAGATACACCTGTGATTGTGCTAATGGAAATAGGACTATAGGTTGTTGCTCACATGTAGCATCAATAATTTATTATTTGTCACATGGCCGTTACAAATCGAAGATCATCAAGCCCGCTGAAATATTAACACATATATTTGATGTTACAAATATCACTACAACTATAGAAGAAAATAGTGACGAAGATTAAATTATTTCAATATTTTTATATGGAAAATAAAATATTAATATTTCATGGAAAATACTGTTTTAATTTTAATTTAAGTGACTTTTATTGAATTAGCTAGAATTCAATATGTGTCCACTTACATAAAATTTTTATTTTTTTGAATATGTTCCACCTATCTCACATCTATGTAATTATTACATATTATAGTTGGATACGTACTGATTATACGGTTTTTTTTTAGTCGGGGTACCTCAAGAAATAGCTACTAAAAACCACCCCTATTTTTTTCAATATTTTTTTTGCAGCCCTATAGTTATTTAAAAAATTATAAAAAAAATAGGGAATGTAAAGCTAATTAAGAGCTTTCATGTCATGTTTCATGTTTTATGCGAATATCTATCATAGTTTCGTAGAAAAATAATTTTGAAGTTAGGGGTTGCAACCCTCATTTTCCAAAAACGAATGGAGTTAGGGGTTTGATAATTGGCCAAAAATTATTTTAAACTACTAGCAACATATTAAAGGCACCAATGTCAAAAAAGATGCCAGTGCAGATTTCATATGGAAACCCGGCGAGACCCTTTACAGATATTGGTATATATCTTATTGTTAGAAAGAAATCTCTTTTAGACAACCTTCACATATAGGAAACAGTATATGGAAACAGTATATATCAAGGAACGGGTAAAATATTAACAGAAAAAAGACTTCAAGATAAAAAAAAACATTTTTTTTTTAAGAAAATCATATTTGTGAACTCAGTTCTGACAAGGAATAAAATAAATAAAACTTTCGCTTGAGCTACTTTAATTGTAAATACGTTTTCGCTCGAATGTTTCCCTTTAAAAAATCATAAAGCATAAATAATATTTCATTCACTTTGAATAGGTAAATGTACAGTAAGCAAATATTACGGTTTCCGTGAAATCTCGTTTCATGTTTCGCGTGAATGAGTGAGTGAATGAACGAAGGCCCATTAAAGCAACAATAAGGCTTGATTACTCGTTCAGTATGTCTTCGAGGATTATTCGGATTGAATTCTAGTACAAGAGGCTGGACGAAAAATATATTGCCCTAGTTTTTTTTTAATTTTTTTTTGTTGTCATATTTGATGAATGAAAGCTTTAAAGATTTACTAGGTACGAAAAGTAAGAAAGAAAATACATTTATTGACCACTACATACAAGATACATGTTTGCACTTGACAGCACAACACGATAAATAAAATAAAAATAAAAACAAAAAGAACTACAGGTAAAAGTAAAACAAAACCAAACGTAAAAGAAATAATTAAAAAAACAAAGAAAAACCAAATATGTAAGTGGTCAACTAGACCACGCCTCCGCTGTATGCTGCAGCGCTGGTATTATGGTGCGGCCTATTTGAGTGACACAAGATATATATAATAAGAAGGAAAAAAAAATAACGTAACTTAAGAAAAAATATATTTTTAAGTTAATCGTAGTAAAAGCGGCAATATTTTAGGACGCCTCAGAATTAGGCAATACTAGCGGCCGCTTTTAATCTAGGTTTCAAGCTATATTTCTGCCGAATTTCATATCTCTTACATAAAAAATTAAAAAAATTCCCATATATCGATATAAAACGTTAAATATAATAATAATAAATAAATAAATATTGGACAACATCACATACATTGCTCTGATTCTGTGGTTAGTAGTTTAAGCACTTGTGTTGCAGAAATCAGAAACAACGACGGTACCACAACACCCAGACCCGAGACAATATAAAAAAGTTTCCCATATTGACCCGACCGGGGATTGAACCCGAAACCTCAGAGAGCGCGACGACAAAGTCCGGCCCGCTCGCCTCTCAGCTACGGAGGTCGTCAAATATAAACTTTCCCAGGCGGTATTACCTCCATCTCCCTCTTCAAAACAAAAAGTAGCCGATATCCTTTCCAGAGGTACAACGTATATTCCAAATTTCATCAAAATCGGTTTAGTGGTTTAGGCGTGAAAGCCGTACAGACAAACAGACACACAGACAGATAGATAAGGTTACTTTCACATTTATAATATAGGTATGGATTTGAGAACACTTTTGTGCATAGATACAAACTGATACAAGTAGCTTTAAATAAACGTGAAAGCACCCAATGCAACATATTGCTCCCAAACTTTCAACAACAGCAATCCTCGCCCCCAGCCCCTGGTCTACGCCCCCCTCCCCCACCGGAAGTGTGGAATACTCGGAGCGGAAATGGAAAGCCCGTCGCAGGATGTGACGAGCACAGGTGTAGATTATTTTCGCACGGAATAAATATGGTTGACGTATGAGTTGCGAGTCAGATTAGGGAGTAACGCTTTGCAAGGGGGTGATTCGGAAGGTGTGTGTCTGGGTTAGGTTGTTGGGTGCTGTTATGCTTTGGTGACATAGAGGCTACGATTACATTTTTGTTGGTCTAGTCTTCCAAATAAGATGCAAACTAATTATTATACCCCGCGTCATTAAGACATGATACAGTCTGCTGATTTTGTCAGCAACCCAGTCAACTTCATTTTGTAAGTTGAATGTCCGACTGACGTACTTAGTTACGAGGAGGTTCAATGTGACAAGGTACTAAGGTGTAAGTAAACTAATGATGCCAACTGAACCTGGTGTCTGAAAGACTGCTGGCAGAAAAATATCCCTTCTAATATTATAAATGCGAAAGTAACTCTGTCTGTCTGTCTGTCTGTGTGTCTGTTACGCTTTCCTGCTTAAACCTCTCAACCGATTTTGATGAAATTTGGTATAGGCATACGTTGAATCTCAAGAACGGACATAGTCTACTTTTTATAAGAAAATAAGGGGGGGGAGGGGGTAATACCACCTTTGGAAGTTTATATGGAAAAATGTTTATTTTTGAAGTCAGAGATATGAAACTTTGCACAACTTGGATTAAAATATAGACTGCTTTTTGTTTCGAATATTAGGGGAGAAAGGGGTAAAACCGACCATGAAAGGATGTAGTCCACGCGAACGAAGTCGCGGGCACAGCTAGTACTACATATGTTCAAAAAGAATCTATGCTGTTTTGTTGTGGGTTTAACATTAACACACATTTTGTTTTCTCCGTATTTATTTTGTTTACGTTTTGGTCTCTTTTAATATTTTCTTATATACATTAAATATTTAAAAACCAACTTTTCTTACATTTTTTGTAGTGGCGCAGTATATTGGCACCTCCCAGCCTGATGGTAAGCATTAGAGGAACCCACAGCGCGATGACAATGGATTTGATACCGTAATATCTGATCCGTTAGCATCGCCATACTGGCCCGCAAGATATTTCTTCACGCTGCTTTTGTAGGGATTCATGTCAAAGAAATGAGGAAACACAAAAAGGAAAGCTCCACATACATTGATACGAAAATTCAATCCCTACTATAATATTATAAATGCGAAAGTAACTCTGTCTGTCTGTCTGTTACGCTTTCCCGCTTAAGCCTCTCTACCGATTTTGATGAAATTTGGCATAGGTATACGTTGAATCTCAAGAACGGACATAGGCTACTTTTTGTTAGAAAAAAAGCCCCCTTCCCCTAATAATGTAATGCCACCTTTGAAAGTTTATATGGGAAAATGTTTATTTTTTAAGTTAGAGATATGAAAGTTGCACAAATACAGCTCTATTAAAATAAATACTACTTTTTGTGTCGAATATTAGGGGAGATAGGGGTAAAACCGACCATGAAAGGATGTAGTCCACGCGAACGAAGTCGCAGGCACAGCTAGTCCAATATAAATCGATAGCATAATATCACCATTGAAATGGACATATCTACAAAGTAAAGTATTTTCGTTAAACTTTAATACAACCTTAATCCTTATTCATGTTCTCATACAAAACCACAATTCTTTCTCAAGACCTTTAGAGTCCAAAATGCAAAAAAACTTCTTCATTCAGACAGTTTTATGGTCTTTATTACGTAAATTCCGATAAATCGGCCACATATGGGATTTAACCTCCGGATCAACAATGCCGCATAATGCTAGTAACTTAATCTTTTGAATAATCTTATAAAGTGTATTTGACCTTATGGGTGAGGGTTTAAAGTGTAAAATAAATCGTTGATCCTGACAATGGCGCCTACGCATGTAAGGTCTATAGCAGTGGGGTACTTTTAGCGAGAAGTAAAGCGCTTTATATGTTTCTAGAACTTGCTTATGATTTCTCCTGAGTGCATTTTTTATTTTACAAACTATTTGAAACTTCTAGGTGTATTTTAAGATTATAATCTGGGAATATAGGTCAATATAGGAAACGAACTTTTCTGTATTGTCTCGGGTCTGGGTGTTGTGGTACCGTCGTTGCTTCTGATTTCTGTAATACAAGTGCTTAAGCTACTTACCACAGAATCAGATCAATGTATGTGATGTGGTCCAATATTAATTTATTTATTTAATCTTAAGTCCAAAAACACACATTTTTCATAATGAATTTGAAACGATGAAAAAATAAAAAAACAGTATATTTTAGAGTCAGCTCGTGAGCACGGTTGGTGTAACTTAACCAAAACGTCGGGCATTAAGTTTTGAAGTTTTGTAGTTAGGATTAACTACTATAAAATGCAACTATTTTTTTACTTGTGCGACTATTCATGACATGACTTCAGGAGTATTTTTAGCGTTGTCAAAATTAGTTTTCATTAAGATTTTAAATATGAGTATTCTAGCTTGAAGGACACCGATTAAGGGCTTATTGGTTAGTTGCAAGTATAGAAAGACGTAGCTTTTACTTATTAAATTTGCCATGAATACACAGCCCTTTTGGCTATGGTTTTTATATGTCAATATATTTATTTTTTTAGTTGGAGTATAGACATTTTTCATTGGTTTTCTTCGGTAGTCAAAGTCATAAGGTTCAATTTGGGGTGGTATTTATTATCCCTCTTCCTGTTTAAAGGTTAATGTTGCCCGTAATAAACCTGGTACAATATGATGCCTAAATCGCTTAATATAGTTAGATAAACTGGCTTAGTGCTCGCTCAGTTCAGAGCTCACCTAGCCTTCGCAACACAACCGACCCATTACTGAGACTGACAATCAGGAAGCGTTGAATAGGTGACAGCTATCCGGGAATGGAACCCAGAACCTAGATAAGATGATAAGATGAAGATAAGATGGTGCAACTCGAAACTGGCCTCGAAGCTGGCCTGGAGAATCGACATTTTTCATTAGTTTTCTCCGGTAAGTCAAGTTCATAAGGCCCATTTTGAGGTGGTAACTATTTTTCCATTGCCTGTTTAAGGATTAAAATAAACAGGCGTATTCATCTCCTTATAAATGTACTCAAAATAGTTGCAAGAAAACTAAATGAACATACCTCAGCACATTCTTTCGACCTCAAATATATATAACGTGTTTGTACACACAAAAGGCGGTGCACTCCTTTACAGCACAATACCAAGTCACTGTGTTCCCGAACGATCTAACTCGCGGATCCATAGATCGGATCTATAAGGTGCCGACTACACTCCTTTAGCCATATAAGGGGCGATAACCTTAATAGCAGCAGCTTGCATTGCGTTACAAGGAGTCAGGTATGGGAGGGTTTGCAAAAAAATTAAAGATATTAATGGTTTGTTTGCGGTGCCGATGTGGTTGTTTTACATTTTAAAGTAGGCAGAGGAGACTGTATGGAGTTGATAGTACCAGTTTAGAAGTTGCTTTTGTGGTAGGAGAACAACGTTTTTAATTGGAACTACTTAAGTTTCAGCACCTGTTGATTATCTTTGAATGTTTCGTTATTATTTATCTTCTATAATTGTGTTACCTTATCATTCTAGGCGAGCAAAGCATTTATTTTTTTCAGGAAAAAAAATTAAACTTTTAAAAATGTAAATATTTTATTCCCTCTTGCCTCTTGTTTTTTATTATTTACACAAGCTATTTTTAGTTTATATTTTTTAAAGGTTCTATATTATCATGCAAATAAACAAACATACATGGCTCTGATTCTGTGATAAGTAGCTAAAACACTTGTAGTACAGAAATCAGAAATAATGGCTATACTACAACACCCAAGCCCACGGCAGCATGGGAAAGCTCGTTTTACATATTAACACGAACTGTAATCGAACCCAGGACCTTATAGATGGCGTGACGCCAAAATCCAGTCTGGGCTTGCTTACAGAGGTATTCAAAATGTAGTTGTTAAATTAGTCAATGTTGCTTGCATTCTCAGTAATCTATTTCCTTAATCACCTCACTTTGTTATCACCTAACCCATATTATCTCCCATTAGGCGAGCGTTAAACGATAAACGTTATTACAGTCCGAATGAAGACGTCACGATTTTCTCGCGTCTCTAGCCGTTAGTGCATTCGACAAATAAACGCATTCCGTTTATAGTGCAACAAGATATGTTTATTACGATCGCGGCAGGTGGCCGGGTGAAATAGACCGGCCTGTGTGGCCGTGGAGATCAAATAGTTACCACTATTGGTTGGTCTACGAAAACATCTATGATGTTTTTTCCTCTCAATTTTATTTTCTAGGTTTGCGACACAGTGAATGTTTGTGGAGACTTACCGAAATCTCCTCATATATTCAACTATAATTATTATTAAGGTACTTGGGGCTATGCAGTTTTAGTGAACTGTGGTCACTGCGTTAGCCGGGTTTAATATTCAACTAAATTAATGTTATTTTGTGTGTTCTAGCACAATAACAGATAAAAGCACGTCAGATTTAACACTTTGGACTTTGTATTGCCTTTCTATTATACACATAAGAACTATTATAGAATGCTAGTATTTAGCTTAAGTGCTAGCCACCGTACAATAGGCAAAAAAAAATTGAGTTCGTTTTTGGCCTCGTTGGTGTTTTTTCAAACATCATACATGCATTTTAAACATTTAAAACGGAATTCGAAAGTCTTAAAGTTTATATCACATGCATTGCTTGATCTTGTAAGCAGCTAAAGCACTTGAGATAAAGAAAACATAAACAACGACAGTACCACAACACCCAGATTCGAGACAATCTACAAGAGTTTTCCACATTGACCTGACCGGGACTCGAGCCCGGGACCTCGGAGATGCCACGACGCCAAAGTCTGGCGCGCTCGCGACATAATGCTAGCAGTATTCTCTACCAGCCAACCCTTGACTGATACAGATAGCTTGATTAAGGTTGCGGTAACAACGACAGTTTATCAAAAACTAGGATTCATAACGAACACATTACACAGAAAACTGGAATTATCATCATTTCTCATTAGAACAGTAAACCTCGCTGTGCTTTAATCACTTCCATTTAGTTGTATGAAATAAATAATGCTAATAGATAAATATAAAAACAATTTCACTTACATTTTCCTTTTTACCTATGAACCTATTCACCTTCATTCCCGAATATTTAAGAGAGGTAGGGCATAGCGATTTATCGCTCGAACTGGAGCAGCCCGACTGGTGAAATACCTCCACCTTACAGAAGACCGCAGCCAAATAACAATCACTTCTGTGTTGTTGTGTTCCTGCGTGTGAGTAAGGTTTCCACAGCTCCTGCGGGGGTGCTACATTAGTAGCAGGGGTCAAGCCTTCAAGGTAAGGACGACAAGTCCAGTAACAGATTTATCATGCTGTACTTGTCACCCTTAAGCTAGGACCTCATTACCAATTAACATCAGGTGGGATGAGGTCAATCTTGAAGTGAAATATAAAAAAATATATATATTGGTTATTTCTTTAAAAACGAAACCCTTCGTTCGTTTTGTTTTTGATAGTAGAGCAACAGAAACGTTTTTCGAACGAACGAAACAAAATAACGAAACCTTTGAACCGATTTTAAAGTACCGTTACTTAATAATATTGAACCAAAAAGAAAATAAATATTTTTCACTACACAGCTGCTTCGCTTTTAAATCCCTTGAACGCCGCTAGTGTGATGTAGCTGTCATACTTCAAATGAGAGAAAAAGTAAAATAAATCGGTACTCGTGACTGGTTTAATAGCCGTAATAATGCAAAACTGGATATGAGTGAGAAAAAATGCAGTCAATACCTTTATATCTGGTACGAAATTAGCAGCAAAAGGTCATTAAAGTAATTATGGTACAAACAAGAATATTATGGGAATTCTAAGCTAGCGGCGAAATAGTTAAGCGGGTGATATAACGTAGCCGAGCGGCGTGTGAGCAGGACTTTGGCTTCGCGTCATCTCTGAGGTTCCGGGTTCGAACCCCGGTCGGGTCAATATGGGAAACGAACATTTCTGTATTGTCTCGGGTCTGGGTGTTGTGGTACTGTCGTTATTTCTGATTTCTGTAACACAAATGCTTAGCTTATCACAGAACCGGAGCAATGTATGTGATGTTGTGTAATATTTATTTATTATTTATCATTGCGCTTTCCTTGAGGTCTGGGGTTCGATTCCCGGTCGGGTCAATATGGATACCCAACTTTTCTATATTGTCTTGGGTTTGGGTGTTGTGGTACCGTCATTATTTCCTATATCTGTAACACAAGTGTTTCAGCTACTTATAACGGAATTAGAGCAATGTATGTGATGTTTTCCAATATACTACGAATATTATAAACGAAGAAATGTGAGAATGTATGAATGTCTTGAAGTGTGTTTGTTACTCTTTCACGCAAAAGCTAAGTACGAAACGGATTAGGATGAAATTGGGAAAAAATAGAGATGAGATTATAAATTAATATGTAGATAGATAGATAGATAGATATACTTTATTGCACAAAATCTTTACAGAAATAGGTTTTACAGAAAAATTATAGTACAATTTAGGCGGTCTTATCGCTAGAAAGCGATATGTAAGATACTTTTTATCTTAAAACACGGGCGATAACGGGAAACAGTATCTAAAAAATATAAAAGGAGAAACTGACTGACTGACTGACATATCAACGGACAGCCTAAACGGCTGAACGTAGCTACTTAAAATTTAGAAGGGACGCAGCTTAGGTATCGTAGAGGTACACTAAGAAAGGAATTCCCGAAATTCCTACGGGCACGGGAATTAGCGAAACATAAACGTACTATCTGCATGACCCAACGGTTGACTGGTAGAGAATGCTCCTAGCATTAAGTCCACCTTTTGTACTTTTTTTGTGCAATAAAGTTTTTAATTAAAATAAATAAATAATAAACTTTGTACGAAAAATCTAAGCCACTTAAGTTAGACGCTTGAAATTTGACATGCAGGTACTTTAGTAAACTTTAAGCTTAATTGCAACAGCATATTGCTAAAGCGGGAGTTAGCGGGAATAAAATGGTAAAACCCTGTAGTCCACGCAAACAAAGTCGCGGGCACAGCTAGTTCTATATAACTCACTAGTTTGAAACACAGTAAGAAATATCTATTCATACAAACTTCTGCGTTTGCAATGTTTGTTGGATTCAATACCATACGTAGGTATACCAAAACTCCCGAACAAGTGAAAAATTATGCAACCAGCGTATACGTTCGCATACATTTATTTTATTAGGTGCACGACCGCAATAGATCGTAAAGCCAACTTTGTTTCCCTACTATATTATCTCGCTCCGATAAGGAAGCAAAAGTCCCAAAGTTTAATGTTAAGTTAATTATTCCTCGTCGATCTGAGTATTGTAATAAGGCGTAGGCGTTGATACTCGGTGTGCGGTCTTTATACTGGTCAACCACCAAACAATCACGCAGCAATGCATCCCAAATGCAACTGTAAACGTAATCGGATAGAGATGCTTTTTAAGGAGCCGAGTCCTGTTTATCACTTCTGAATTTCTTGAGACGTCTGCCGATTCGAAATGAGCTGTAGCGGTTGGGTTTTAAAGCGGGTTTTGGAGTGTGTTCAGTGGATTTACACTATTAAAATAATGAGGGCTCCTAAGGGTATCCCCGCAATTTCTCATGTGTTTGCCTGGTTTATTTATTGTGCACCGAATAAGGCTACTGTTTCTCTTCAGATGCCGGCGCTGGGGACTCGAGTTTGTCATTCGCTATATAAACTGTGTTTTCGAGACTACTCTAATCTTGTTTGGTTAGATTTTTAAAATCTTTGTTTACATACTTGTATTCTATTTTTCTTGTCTTCTTGCAGGTCCAATTGCCATTAACTTTATTTTCACTAAAAAAGTTTTAGTAACGTATCCGTAGCCGAGATTCGAGCAGGCCAGATGTTGGCGTCACGCTATCTCTGAGGTCCTGGATTCGATTTCCGGTCAGGTCACTTGGGAAACCTAACTTGTCTATGTTTTCTACGGTTATGGTGTTGTGATACTGTCGCTGTTTCTGATTTATGTAACACAAGTACTTTAACTATGAGTACTTACCGTAGGATCAGAATGTGATGATGTTTTTAATTGATTTATTTATTGTTAATTTATTAAGTCCGGCCAATACTCTGCCTATACTTATTCGAGCTAGCTTTATTTATTTGAAAAAGCTCTCCATCATTACATTTTTTCATGGCTTCCAAAGCCGTATTTACAGACAAAAGCACGTCAGGCTACACATATTTCGGGCTTTGTACGTCCCCTTTGTCATCCGCATAAGAACTAATTTCGAACTGCAAAGAGTTTCACAAGAAAGGTAGGGCATAGCGATGTATCGCTCGAACTGGAGCAGCCCGACGGGTGAAACATCTCCACCTTACAGAAGACAGCAGCCAAATAACAATCACTTCTGTGTGTTGTTGTGTTCCTGTGTATGAGTAAGGTTTCCAGAGTTCTACATGCTACATTAGTAGCAGGGGTCAAGCCTTCAAGGTAAGGGCGACAAATCCAGTCATTTATGCTGTACTTAAGCGAGGACCTTATCACTTAACATCAAGTGGGATGAGGTCAATCTTGAAGTGAAATATAAAAAAAAAAGTTTAACCCTGTCGTGATATGATGACTATATGCTGTAGATATATTCCATTTAAAATTATGTCTCATCCAGGCAATAGGTAGACTGAATTGGATAAGGAAGAACGTTTTGTTTTTGGAACATAGTAACAATAGAAATGTGAGTTAAAAAAAAACAACTCCAAGTAGAAAAAAATGTCATACTTAGTGTAGTATTTTATGGTGTCTATCCCGCATTTGGAAACAACGCTGTTATTCCGCCAATGTCAAAACAATAGTTATTTCGGCAAGATAAATCATGTATCGAAATTATCTTGATAAAAATCCGCCGAAGATTCTTGAAGTTCAGTAAATAAGTTACCAACGGCCAAAACGTGAAATCAATACAAAACGTCTAGTTCGCTTCAGAAAAACATACCGTATTGTTCACTCACAAAAACTACTTACCTAATTAAAAGAACACAAAAGCCAGCCCAAACAAGACGAAGGCCGTGAAATCGGATTGGTCCGACGGATCCGGCGTTATCTCTGACGGATCTGACGATTTGTAACTATAACGCGACCGGCCGAAACCACAAATATTCTATACAAAAGTCGTATCAATTACTTACGGGGTTTTGACTTTTGGTTAAGGGTAAGTTCGCTGAGATTATGAAAAAAAAAGCTTTTTGAAATTATTTTTTAAGTTTACTTTTAGTGTCTCGAAGTGAATAATAAATACATTTTACAAGTTAGCAAAAACCACAAAAAATATTACATAGGTAACATCACCAATGTCGGGTGCTATCAGGAAAAACATATTGACGAGCAAAGGAATGTATTGTTAGTTCATTTGCAGTATAAAAAAATCATGACAAAATTTCATTTATAGTCTACTGCTTATCAAAACCTTTAACACGGAATCTCGTATCTTTTATAATAAACAAATTGGTATTATAACTCTATCGATGTCCTGCTGCATGGCAAAATCGTCCATCATTAAAAACGTTTTATTTTCAAACCTATATGAATAAAAAGATTTGACTATTTACTTATAATCAAGTAATCATTTCAAAAGTGGTTACCAAATCTATTAAGCAATTTTTTTATTCCAGTAATCAACCTTAGGTATTCCCAATGCAGTGATTAAACCACTTGACCAATAAAGTGCACAAAAATATTTTTTACCAAAATAATTTTATAAGTATAAAAAGACGACGACCAACACAAACTTTGTGCGCGTTATTTAGGGATTATTTATTTATTTATTTATTTATTTATTTATTCAGGAAAAAAACAGCATCATTGTATTACAGATAGAATAAATTAAGTAAATAACACATAGAAGGATCCTAAGTGTTATTATTTTATCTTTTCTAACTGAATACCAAATTTCATGCCTAACCGTTTAGTAGTACTTGCGTGAAAGAGTAACAAACACACGTCCAGATATCCAGACAGTTATGTAATTTTTTGCATTTAAATTACTAGAATAAAATACAAAAAATGTTTTGTGTTGGCATAAAAAATGAAAAAGAAACTTAAATAAAATAAACCTCCCCTTAACTCAATTCTTACGTGTAACTCAATCTATGGGCGATACAACAAAAGATTCTCACGAAACACGAAGATGCCACTGATTACTTTCTATTAACATTATATTAGGCTTATTTTATTCGTATCTGATACATTTTGTAAGCATTAATACTTTCTAATCAGTTTACGTTAAATTTTAAATGCGTTTTAAGTTATATTTTTGATAAAACTATTTGACACTAACTTATGATTTGATTGCAAGTCCTGTACATATTTAAAATCAAATACCTTCCTACCGAAACTAAACTTATATATAAATGAAATAAAAATAAGTCTTATATATAAAAATGAATCGCAGTTCGTTAGTCTTGCTATGAACTCTTTTTTTATATTACACTTCAAGATTGACCTCATCCCACCTGATGTTAAGTGGTAATGAGGTCCTAGCTTAAGGGCGACATGTACAGAATAATATATCTTTTACTGGACTTGTCGCCCTTATCTTGAAGGCTAACCCTGCTACTAATGTAGCACCCCCCAGGAGCTCTGGAAACCTTACTCCCACGCAGGAACACAACAACACAGAAGTGATTGTTATTTGGCTGCGGTCTTCTGTAAGGTGGAGGTATTTCACCAGTCGGGCTGCTCCAGTTCGAGCGATAAATCACTGTGCCCTACCTCTATTTTAGTTTTGAAGTAATTGTGGTGGTCAAAGGAAGGTTTAAATGGTTCCACATAAAAAATAGGTGTTACGAAGTTCGTCGGGACATGTAGTTTAAAAAATTTCAAAAATAAAAAATACGTCGTTAAATCATATAAAAATATGAACACACACCATTCACCTTTCGCGCTGACGTATATTTGATTACACCAACTGCTTTAATTTATTCACACATTTATTGCGCAAAAATATGGTTCTCATTCAAAAGCTACATAAAATTAAAATGCGATCTTTAAATGCGACCAATCACATTTGTACTCGAGCACAAAGTGTTCCGTAGGTACCACTTTGTGCTCGTACAGAAAAAAATGTTGTATGGGAGCCGATATACCTACATTTTTAATTTAATGGGGAATATATATAACTGAATATTTTGTGAATATTTCAAGCGTTTACCCGTTGCTATTATCGATATCAAGCAAATTTAAGCAGATAATAAATGTTTTCTTGTTCTATCGAAGATACTTTAAGAAAACAAAACTTTCCATCCGTTAAAATTTTAACTATCTACCACGGTTCATTAGATAAACTGCATACATATACACAAAACTTCGGAATCTAATTCTAAATAAGGAAAAATAAGTATTTTTGAGATAAAAAATATATCCTGTACAAAATTTTTTGGTTTAATATATAAAAAAATCCGGAAACCTAATGTATATTATAGAATTTAAAGCAAATGTTTTGGTATTGAAACGATAATTATTATGGATTCAAACACAAGGGATATACGGGTGTTTCAAAATATTGAAAATATTTACGCTCCTCGATTAGGGGCAAATGGGTGTCTTGATAGGGGGCGAAAGGATTATTTAAGGAAAAAGCGATGGATACGGGGCGAATGGCTGAGAGACCTATTAGCGTCCGATTTGCCCAACAAGTACGTAACCCTAAATGCGCAAATAAAACATGTGTTTTAATGATTGCACCTCAGTTCTTTCATTTTCGCCGGCCGACCATAAAACGTCATCATCGAATTATCAAGACATAAAACGGGTCAATTCGCGCGAATTCGCATTAAAAAGATACAATTGCAATTTTATCTGCGCCGTAAAAGTGTTATTTGTTACGAGGACCAATGGATGGTTGGGATCGGCGATAATTTTACAAGTTATATGACAGTTAGCATGCATGCATGATTGCATGCTTAATTTCATGTCATGAAACGTGTTTTATTTGAAGTTTAAGGTATATTTAAAATACTGCAATCATAAAAGGATTGAACAAAGAAATTTAAATAACAGTTATAGATTATAACACTTAAATATGTGTACACGTCTACAATGAATATTCGGTTTTACACGCGATGAGATTCAGTTGTCCTAATTTGTATAATAAAAATAACATTCTTAAAAATAATTCAGTGCTTTCGGAAAAACAATGCTGCTAGAATTAACATAGAAAATAGTTTAGATAGCAGTTTATTTATATAATACATTATGTATTTTTACTTTCAATGAGTACAAATCATACAAATGCATCATATTTAAGATCTTTCTTACTCCTTGAATAAAAGTCACAGAAGTAATATCTTCGCTATTAGATATAGATGAAACCGCAAACTTATTTTAGATCCCAAATATTCAAGTAGTTGGTCCTGGTGTTAACTAAGTGATATATATAACATTTTTTGACCCGGTAAGATACGATAAATATTTACAATCACATATTATAAAATAGATTTCGTACTAAAGTCACTTTTCCTTGCATCTTTCCAAATGTTTAATAAAATCTCAATTAAATTCAAAGCCTTAGTATACACCTTCCAAAACTCCTTCTGCATCTTATTAGACAAACAATAACCTCCTAGGATTTAAAGATAAACAGATAAAATTTGTCAATCGGAACAAATGCGATGCAATAAAACTACCCTCCGCGCCCTGGCCGCACGCACGACTTACCCCATACCAACTTTAAATATATGCCCCGGTGTTTACGTGAAACTTTTAAAAGATTCTTTTTTGCCCACCTGCGGGAACTTTCCTCTATCGCAACAAATTTCCTCAATTCAAAATAGGGTTGTAGCATTTTAAGTTTACTTATTATATATGTTACGGAAAATGATATAATCCGTCATTGTATATAATTCTTGAGTACTTTAATAAACATTATTATTCTCATTTTAGCAACGTGTTCTATTACAGAAATCATTACTTTAATACATTTCCACTAAACTCTACTCTATTGAAATAATATACAATTACAAAAATCGCACGTATTTCCTAGGACATAATTGCTTAATACTGGAATGTCAATTATTTGTTATTAATTTATCAACCTAGGAAATGTGTGTACCTAATTATTATAATTTAGTAGATAATTATACTTATCAATAGCTTTTGTAGCAATATTTTATATTTTTCCCAAATAGCTTCGGAATTGTATGAATTTCCTAGGATTTGTATACAATACCTAGATTTTATACATTTCCGGTAACATACATAAATATATTTTATATACTTTACTTTAATTAAGTAAGCTCAAAAATGCTGCAATCTGTTTATATTTGGCTGCGCATGTTCGCACACTTACGATCCGAGTTTAATTTTTAGAAGGCTTGTCCTGACAATTACCAACAAAACAAAAAAAGAATTACCTATTTTTTTTCAGTATTTCTGAAGTTATCCCCGTACGATCGACAGGACGTCAGGCTATACACTTTGATCTTTACACAACCCTTATGTCCAACGCATAAGAACTAATATTTCTATAACTATATATAACTGCATGTTTACCTTAACGTGATGTTGCCCGTACATAATAATCACTCAGCAGAATGAACTGTGCACTAGCATTATGGCCTGCGACGTATCCCATGACTTTTGCTGAGTGAGACCCTTTTATTTTAGACATTTTTTGCATCGCCCGGTTGGCGATGAGAACGCTGGTTTTAACATTTCATTACTACATATAAATATGTTTTTTTTTCTATTCTGTCTCTAATCGTACATGTTTTGTGTGCTTATCTGGCTGTGTTGTGACGTCTTAAAGTAATAAATGCTTTCTTCTTCCTTTCTAAAATATTAACACCGAAAAATTTAACATAATAAAACGTGATAAATAAATATATACATATATAAAACCAATATCTGTAAACAAGTTCCGTGCGGTAAAATTATCTTTCTACTGACGTTTTAATTCGAACAACGTCATCTTTATCGCCCAATATTTTTTTACCGTCGATTGAAAATACATATAACAGTCCCTTAAGTACATTTCCTATATCTGTTGCTTTAAAAACATTATTTGCTGTGATATTGACAGATATTTATTTTTAAATAACAACACCACAATGACTTTGACAACCCTTGTTCAATTGAGAATGTCCCGTTGTTCGGAATTCACGTTCCGAGTCGTCAGTAAATATTTGAGGAGGGGGCGGAGTGTTCCCATGAATCAGCACACGGTGATTCCAGATGAACAGTCATCAGTTGCTCGGATCATTCGCCTTTTGAACTTTAGAGAGCTGTATTTAAGACTTTAATTGGGAAATAATTTCATAGGCACCATTTAGGCGACGGAAATACTGACTGAGCCACAAGTTGCTTAAGTCAGTGCTTGCTTATTAAATATGTAGCCAATCTCTAGGTAGTTTTTAATACGCCTATTGGTTATAGGCGTGAAGAATCAGTGGATATGCGGAAAAAGCAGCGTGTGAAGCCGCTGCGGGTTCCTAGTTAATTAATATATATTATTTACTAGGAACCCTTGTATTATTTAATTAGAAACAAACACGTTACCACAACACCCAGACGAAATCCATAGTAGAGAGGCGAGCGGGCCGGACTTTTGCGTCGCCCTATCCACGGTCCCGGGTTCCAAAATGCGTTTTTCTGTTTTATCTCGGGTGTAGTTGTTTTCGTAATGTCATTAATTTCTATAACATACAGTTTTAGCTACTTACCACAGTATCAGAGTAATTTATAGGATAAAGGATGTTGTCTAATGTTTATTTGTTTTATTTAATGTTTGTCTTGAATGAAAATAGAACGCTTGACCATTCGTCGACGCGCGTGCAATACCGCATATCTACCGTTTGCCATAAAGATTAATTTTGTCTGCTATTTCATATAATTTCAATCCAAATTAAACCTTACGGAAAAATGTACTTACGCGGTATTGCACGCGCGTCGACGCTTTGGTTCACAAGCCCAATGCGTAAAATGTTTTCTTTCACTCATAGCATTATTACCACAATACTGCTAACTAGCTATGTACAAAATCTTAAATACTGATATCCCCATGATTCTACCAACTATGTTGTTCAAACCTTCAATCCTGATATCCGACTAGCTCAGCGAAATTCCCCGTTCCCGAAATATGATCCGGGCAAAAAACAAAATCCGGAAAGCGAAAGTGACGATACCGGAACATCGGTATTCCGCGCGCGTTTGTTTATCTGTCCGGCGCGATCTCCGGAACTGGGCTCCGGCAATAAAAACTGTCACTGCGCATATTTATGATGCAATAAACAAGATTGAAATAATTCTAGGCGCCGCTGGCCGGCTAGCGCTGTAACGGATTATTTGTTTAAGTTAGTCCGTAATGTATAGTGAACAGAATATCAAGGTAGACACTAGCAATTTTATTTTAGGTCTTATGTCCACAGTATAAAAGCGGTGCAAAGTCCAAACTGTAGTATACTGTCGTGTTTTTGATATAAAGTAGTCTGTCTCTAGTTGTTTTACTTAATATCCACCTTATAGAATACCGCAGCCAAATAACAATCACTTCTGTGTTGTTGTGTTCCTGCGTCTGAGTAAGGTTTATAGAGCTCCTGGGGGGTGCTGCATTTGTAGCAGGGGTCAAGCCTTCAAGGTAAGGGCGACAAGTCCAGTAACAGATTTATTGTGCTGTTCTTGTCACCCTCAAGCTAGGACCTCATTACAGCTTAACATCAGGTGGGACGAGGTCAATCTAGAAGTGCATTATAAAAAATAAATAAAATTGTGTTATCTAGGCGACGACGATACATATACCGTTTTTAAAAAGCTATATGTTTTGTATTTTTATGTGTCTGTGTTTAATTTTATCATCATAGCTCAAAAACGGATAAACCGATTTTGATTTTGGTGTCAAATAAAAACACGTTTGTTGTATGGAAGCCCGCTTTCAATAATTATTTTTTTTATTTTTTTTTAGTATTTGTTGTTATAGCGGCCACAAAAATACATCATTTGTGAAAATTTCAACTCTCGCTATCACGGTTCTTAAGATTTATTTATTTAATAACTTTATTGCACAAATAAGTACAACAGGTGGACTTAAAGCTAGGGGCATTCTCTACCAGTCAACCCTTGGGTCATGCAGATAGTTTGTAATCATTTCAAACAACAATAAATTAAGCATTAAAAATAACATTACGGTGAGATGCAGCCTGGTAACAGACAGATAGACGGACGCACAGACAGCGAAGTCTTAGTGATAGGGTCCCGTTTTTACCCTTTGTTACGGAATTCTACTACTACAATAAAACTTTTTAAAACGGCCTAGAAAAGCGATAAAAATTCAAAAGTTTCAAGAGAAAACTCTTTCTTCTAAAATAAAATATGTGAAACAAAGCTGCCAGGAAAGTTAGACGCTTGGACAGACAAACATACATCATAGTTTAAACCTTAAAGTTTACCCATAAGCAGATTTTTGTTGTTTTATGCTGTGCATTAAGATTCATTATTCATACAGTGTGATATATAACCACAACGGAACATATAAAAGGGTTAGATGCTTTGCTAGAAATAAAAATCTGGTCAAGTTCGAGTTGGACACTCGGTCATGGACTAAAATATCGATACAAAAAGGAAAATTGCGTTTATTGTATGGCAGTCCCTATTAAATATTTATTTCGTTTTTAATATTTGTAGTTATAATATCGGCAAAATAAATACATAGTTTGTAAAAAATTCAACTGTCTAGCTATCGCGGCTCTTGATATACAGCCTGGTGACTGATAGACGGAAGAACAGACTGAGACTTCATAAGAAATAGGTTTCCGTTTCTACCCTTTGCATACTTAACCCTACACATAAGTTTTATTGGCTAATAACATTATATATTGGCCGGCCTTAATTATCTGTTTGTTTTTTACTTGTCTCTGGAAATTTTTTGTTAGTATTGTGGACTTACTGTTTCTTCCGATTTTAATCGCTCAAGTGCTTGAATTTCTTTGAATTCAGCCAATGTATCTTTATTTAATTATTTATAATATCCAACTAATCTCCTAAAATCACAACAACAAATTGAGAACTGCATCTTAACCTTCGTTTAAACGTCAACATTCAAATAAGAGGCCAAGTTAAATTTAAAACACGCTTATTTAACGTCTGCAACAAAATTATTTAGACTATAGCTATTTAAAGAAATTCCCACATTTCCTCGATTGAAGAGTAAACAAATTTAGCTTCAAAGCAGCCGTATGAAAATGTCAACAAGCCTCCCTTCCCAACCCACCCAATATCTTTAATTACACATAACAAAGTCGGCGACACAAAAGCGGGTACTCTAAGAGATATGAACACGAGCGGAGCATTCATTTCGTTATAATTTTTTAAGAGAGGTAGGGCATAGCGATTTATTGCTCGAACTGGAGCAGCCCGACTGGTGAAATACCTCCACCTTACAGAAGACCGCAGCCAAATAACAATCACTTTTGTGTTGTTGTGTTCCTGCGTGTGAGTAAGGTTTCCAGAGCTCTTGGGGGGTGCTACATTAGTAGCAGGGGCCAAGATTTCAAGGTAAGGGCGACAAGTCCAGTGACAGATTCACTATGCTGTACTTGTCGCCCTTAAGCTAGGACCTCATTACCACTTAACATCAGGTGGAATGAGGTCAATTTTGAAGAGTAATAAAAAAAATATGTCAATTCCAAACTATGGTAGTATTGTTGCTGCACTCAGTTCCTAGTCATATAAGATTATCTTCTTGACTTACTGACTTTTTATATATAGATAGTTATTGTGACAAGGTATTGCAGGTTGCAGCAAATAATCTGGGCGGGTGTATCAATCCCATAGACCAGTATAATAAATCTGTTACTGGACTTGTCGCCCTTACCTTGAAGGCTTGACCCCTGCTATTAATGCAGCACCCCCCAGGAGCTCTGGAAACCTTACTCACACGCAGGAACACAACAACAGAACAACACAGAAGTGCTTGTTATTTGGCTGCGGTCTTCTGTAAGGCGGAGGTATTTCACCAGTCAGGCTGCTCCAGTTTAAGCGATACATCGCTATAATGCCCTACCTCTCTTAAATTAGTTTTCATGTTTTAAAACAACTTTGACAGTGAGTAGAAAATTTCTTTTGTATTATTTTGGTTTATGACAAGGGAGTGAGCACTACGTACTATATATACGTCTTGTTTTCTGAATAATTAACTTTTTGATTTTGATTTTGATTTTTACTTAATAATTTAATAATATTTTTTTTAACAAATGCCAAACTAAACTGCCTTGGCAAAATTTGTCTTACTGTGAAAAAAAAGTATTGAGTTTCTTCTCGGTAGTTATAGGTTGGGAGCCGGTGGGAGTAACATTTTGTTCAAAAATAGAAATGATTTGTAAGTCTTACTCGTATAATTTATCTGGCTTGATTGTATTACGACGCCTAAGCAGGTATTATTTCATAAACCACGTGAATTAATAGTTTTGACCTTGCCTTTGAAAGAGGTTGACTTCTGCCATTTCAACTTTATCTATAAAAATCTTGACAGTAAAGGAGACTCACAAAGCCTGTTACAACATAAGATAAACCTTACGTACTAATGGAGTATTTTTAGAAAGGCCTAATGCTATTGGGAACATAATAGAATGTATTTTACTTGGAAGGTATTACCGGTTCCAAGAAACGTCACATTTTGGTTCTGGTAATGTGTTACAAATATTTTATTGTAAGGTTGACTAGTCAAGAGAAATCTTTTACGTTTATTTTTGCAATATTGAAATATTGTTTGCTTTGAAAACACGTTACGTTAAATATTTTTTGAATGTTATGTATGTCAATAGAGATTTTGACAATTTTTATAGTGCTTCTGGCCGTTCTAGCGAACTCTACTTTTTTTCTATTTCTTTAAAATATTTAAGGTGCGGTGAAATTTGAAAAATCCATTCAAAGGCCAATATGTCCTTGATGTCGTAGTTTTCAAACATTTCTGCAACGAATGTGCCACGGGCCGATTAGTATGTATGTAGTTTTCGACTCATTTGACACACGCCCGCACGAAGGTTTCTTTCCGTTGACTAGAATGGTAAAATCCATTAAGTCCCCCTAAATATTTGTTTTATTACTAATGTGGCAATACAAATACATGACGATTTTGGTGGCGCAGTGGCTAAGGTAGACGGCCGAAGCGCGAAAGGTCCCGGGTTCGATTCCCGGTCAGGTCAATTTGGAAAACAAACTTTTCTAAATTGACTTGGGTATGCTGGGATGCCCCCAGTTAGTATCCGTCGTCTGGTGCTCATGGTACAGGGGAGAACCTTGGTTTGAGACAAGGTGATTGGTGTGATTGTCTGGCTTTTATTTATCATCCGTGAAACTTTCAACTGGACACAGACGGACGGACAGACAGACTGCGAAGTCTCAGTAAAACTGATTGGGTACGGAACTCTCAAAAATAATGATCGAGAAACGAATCTTGGACTTTTCACGATTTGGGCATCACTCATTTCACCGGGGTCGTCAAAGTATGTAATGTATTTAATTTTTTTTAAATTACTTATATTTATTTAAATTACTTGTAATAATGTATATGTATTATAAGTAATTTTACTGATCACATATAATTCCTAATTCCTGACTCCAAGCCTATTAATGATATCGATTGTCGTTCACATTAGAATTAATCTCCGGCTGATGTACGAAATGTGCCGGTGAATGGCCGCTGACGGTATTTCTTAATATTTCCTCCGACCATTCAGAGTTCTAAACAAATTCTGTAGAAAGGAATTCCCTCTCCAAATACGTCAATCAACTTTTGTAGGATTGTACTAAAAAGATAGGAGCGGGGACGCGCGGGAGCAGATTGCGAACGTAGACGCTTATCATGGAAACATGGTATTATTTTAACCCTTGGGGTGCCTGGTGGGTCTGACAGACCCATCACTTCAAGGAATCGACAATATTTTAGAAAATTCATAACGACCGCCGCTGTGCGCCTGTGTAGCTTCGTGATATAGACTGGCGGCTAGATTGCCGCTCCTCCCACAGTCCGCAACCCGCACGCATTCAAGTACCACATGTTTTATGTGCACTCGGGTCTGAGAAACCCGACAAGGCATGCGGCGTAACTTTTAACTGGTAAGTAATTATGTTTGCATTGCATGGAAAGAAAGAAGCATGCTGGGTTTGAAATTAATGGACAAAGTTAGAAGTACAGACATCAGACGCAAAACGAAAATTAAGGATATATTGTCCTGCATCGACCAACTTAAGTGGCGATGGACTGGACATATGCTTCGCTGCAAAAAGGAAAAGTGGAGCAAACTAGTTACAGTCTGGTACCCTAGAGATGGCACTAGGAGCAGAGGTCGCAATGCTAGAAGATGGGAGGACGAACTGAAACTTACCTTAGGACCCTTTTGGATGAGAGTAGCAGCAGACAGACAGCAATGGAAAGAGTTGGAGGAGGCCTTTGCCGTAAGGCACACCGAAATAAGAGACATAATATAAGTGTAGTTTAAAAAAAAAAAAACTGTAATTTTCGGAAAATAAAGGCTATATTATTATTATTATAATTATGTTTACATATGCAAGTGTAACTAGAAGATACTTTATAAAAAAATCCATATTAAGCTGAATGTCAAAAAAAAAACAATTTGCGTCTTCCGATTGACCTAAGGAAGAGAATTAGCACTCATATAGGAGAACCCTTAGAGCCACCAGCTAAAAGACAAGATGCTGGTATAAAAAGACGTTGTTATTTATGCCCTGCTAAGAAGGATCGTAAGTCTAAGTACACTTGTATTTCTTGCACGAGTCACATTTGCTTAGAACACGCAAATTTTATATGCGAAAATTGTCGCACAAATACTGAGTAGTTATTAATCAATATTCTTATTTTAGTTACCAAAGTTACTAACCTTTGAGTTGATTCATCTGTGCTTTATATAAATGTCTGAAGTCTGATTTTAATCTCTATTAAAAAGAGTTTAATATTGTTGATTTAAAGATAAGTGTTACCTAAGTACGAGAGTTTTTTTAATTGCTCAAAAAAACTATAAAAATAATTTATCTTATTTTTTTCCCTTTTTTAATTCTGAAACAATATTGAATATAAATCAAAACTTGTTATTTCGGTTTGTAACACATCAAAATAAATAAAAATATCAAATTATGTTTACGGGTCTGTTAGACCCACCAGGCATGCCATGTGATTTTTACTTACCAGGCTCCCCAAGGGTTAAAACTAAAGAGTTTATTTGAACTTGCTTATTTCAATAACTATTGGGTCGAATAAAAACTTCTTGTTTTCGATAGTCCATTTAAAAAAATCAAACGGCAATTTTGTTAAAACCCGAGATTTTGATCAATGCGCTATGCCCATGACTAATTTAAAAATGTATCGTCCATTTTCGATATATCCATCTATTGGTATACTGAGGTGAATAAAAAATAAAAGTAATTAAATAGGCAAAACTGACTTGACTGATAATTATGATTTTGATTACTTGTTAATAATTTTAATGTAAAAATTATATTGAAGTTGTTTTCACAAAAACACAGTTTGTTTTACTAGTTTTGTACTTATCATTTTTTGGGTCGACAAATTATTATCTATTAAAAAATGTATAAAACTTGTAAAATGTGAAATTATAACAAAGTGAGAATTCAAAATCAATATTACATTCGATTTATTGATGGCTTCAAAACTAACATAGCTCATCAGTACATTACAAAAAAACTTGCGGGCACGCTTCAAAATTACGCTCGTGTTTTTTCAAAAAAAAGTTCGCAAGAAAAAAAAATATTTTGATCTATTTCGACGGGCGGGTATGTCGTAAATGCGAAGTGAGGGTTAAATCTCATTACTTTATAGCAGATGTAAAGCGATTTATAGAGGTACGGGCTACGGTCATATTTTGTTATGTATGACCAAAAGCACTTTGGAGTTTGCATCGCCCTTATGTCGAACGCATAAGAACTAATATCGAATTGCAAGTGTTTGTCTTGACGTGCTGTTGACCGTTTCAATAATTTGACGGTCTTAGATCACAGCGGTGTTTGTGGCGTTTAGCTTGTTTTTTACCAACTTTAAAAAAGGGGGAAGTTTCTCTGTTTGTGCGAGCAAGTTTTATATTACTCGATTATTTTTAATTTTTGGACCTTTATGAAAATTTAAAAAAAGGATGTAGATATCATGGTTAGTAGGCACTTTTTTGTTTATTATTTTTTTTTTAATTTCTGAACCGAGATAAAAAAAAAATAATTAAAAAGGTAAACATCATCGGATACTATTTTTATTCGTAAAAGAATAGTAATAATAAAGATTCGATAAATATGTCGTTATTATGTATTTTCTTGATTACTCAAACATTCATTTAATTTACTAGCTGTGCCCGCGACTTCGTTCGCGTGGACTACAGGGGATTTTTCGCAATAAAAGGTAGCGTATGTCCTTTCTCAGAGTCTAAAGATTGTCTGTGCCAAATTCCATCAAAATCGGTTGAGAGTTAAGCGTGAAAGCGTAACAGACACACAGAGTTACTTTCGCGTTTATAACATCAGTGGGGATTTAAAAAATGTATTTCACAAAAAAGTACAACAGGTGGACTTAATGCTAGGGGCAGACAACATCTTTCAAATCTAAAAACAAATTTATCAATAATCTAGACCGATTTGCGATTGTTCATAGATCACATATCGCTAGTTATTTTTTAATCTTTGTTACGTTTTTGTGCCCAAGCTTGCTGTTCCATATCTAAGACTACATAAGATAAGTAATTCCTTTGTGGGTTTAAGCGTTAAATTATTTAACAAGTTACCTGAAAATGTTATCCAGTTGCCCATGCATAGATTTAAGTCTCATGTTAAAAATTGTTTAATAAAAAAGGGCTACTACAAAATTGATGATTATTTAAATGACAAAAATGTATGGGTCTAGAATAACTTAATTCTTTGAAATCTTACTATAGCTTTGTATACTTTATTTAAGTATCTAGTTTAAGGACACATTGTTATATTTGAAAAGAGTAAGTGTCGAGTTTCTTGCCGGTTCTTCTCGACATGATCAACATTCCGAACACGGCGGTAGAATACTTTATTTGTACTGACTATTCATAAGTGCTTTTGTGAAGCTTACATGAATAAAGATATTTTCTATTCTATTCTATTGGTGATGCCTTTTCGATATTGGACAGAATCAACATAGACCTAACCCTAAAAATTCATTCAACACGGGTCCTCGGACAAGTTAAAAAACAAAGCTTTATAACTGAAATAAATAAATTGACCTGAAATTGAATGGCAATCCAAGCATCGATATAAATAATTTTATCGTTATAAATAGTTTATTATGCCGTAAAAGTACTCCCGGTGTAAAGTGGTATTAAATTTAAAAAGAAGAAAAAGAAGACATATAGGTACACCCAAGAAGTAAATAAAAACATTTTAATAATGCCAAAATCTATAGTCCTCATAATTGAACTATAATACAATTCCACTTTTTTAAGTCCTGTATAATATTTATATTTCATATCTATCTTTTGTAAATATTTTGTACATAGGTAATTTTTTTTTTAATATGTTCATGTAAGTTTTTTTTTCTTGTATATAATGATGTGTAATACTATTTTCTACTATTAAAAATAAAGATCATATTATATTAAATGAAATAAACAATACCAGATAAAAAATATATATGTATTTCATTATACAAAATCGTAATCATCTAATTCCAATATTATTTTTTGTAAAGCCGTTTCTTTAAATTTTCTTAACCTCTTTGGATTAGATTTCAAATATAGATTAAATTTGAACATAATCTAATGTTTTCATTAAATTTTAACCTTTATAACAAATTTTCGAATGTTGATACGTTATTCCCAAAGTTCAAGAGGGTTCAAGTTGAATGTCAAACTCCTACAGTCATACAGAAAATTACGTCCCACACTTTGAAGTAGAAATGACGGTAATAAACCTTTGCAATAATCCCTACTAATATTATAAATGTGAAAGTAACTCTGTCTGTCTGTCTGTCTGTCTGTGTGTGTGTCTGTTACGCTTTCCTGCTTAAACCTCTCAACTGATTTTGATGAAATTTGGTATAGGTATACGTTGAATCTCAAGAACGGACATAGGCTACTTTTTATTAGAAAATAAGGGGGGGAGGGGGGTAATACCACCTTTGGAAGTTTATATGGAAAAATGTTTATTTTTGAAGTTAGAGATATGAAATTTGGCACAAATATAGCTCGAAACTTGGATTAAAATATATACTAGTTTTTGTTTCGAATATTAGGGGAGAAAGGGGTAAAACCGACCATAAAAGGATGTAGTCCACGTTTCTATAAGTAGGAAAATTTATTTACTAATGCCACAATGGTTATGGTTTAAGGAGTTCCCAGTTATCGAATTGGTATGTTTGCTCGGAGTTTTAGGAATATAATTCGGAAAATTTAAAACACAGTCTACTTTATACATTTTTAAAATTTTTATAGTACTTCACGGCGCACATTGAAACGGGAGATGAATTTTTTCTGTTGTTTTAAAAATAGGTTGCTTTACCGGCCATAGTTTTTGAACATCAACAGTAATTATCAAGCATTGTGGTTAGGTCAGTATTATTCTAATTTTGATATTTTTCAATGGTGAAGGCCGTCAATCCTAGGAGTGCGGAACACTCTGTTACCCCTGATAAAAAAAGAACAGAGTAACTGTCATCGTTATATTACTGAATCATTTCAAATTGATTTCATCTTTCTTCTATTGTGTATCCCGATTGTGGAACCCAAGGTATACGACTATAATTTCGATTTGACGACTCTGGTTATTACGTTGGAATGATTGCTGTTTTGCCTCTGTAATACAAGGGGAACCAGAACTATTTGGATAACAGCAACGGCATTAAGTGCCTTCTAAAGCACATAATCAATATTCTTATCGGACAAACAGGTGATCCAAACTATTTTTGATTGACAATTTAAACCATTATTTTGTAAGAAGAAAAATGCGTTGGCGCACATTAACGCTGCCTGGGGGAAAAGCAGCGGCGTGTGTGGGGCTTCCCCGGTCTGAGGAGAACGGAGACTACCAACTACACACGTCTCATCGCCTATGATGGCGCTATGGGAATACAGTTAAACTATAACGGCGACAGCGCCACCAGCGGAAGATCATGCCAACTGCTATTGCTTCCAGAATACAATTTACACTCATCCACTGATGCCAAATTTTGTAGTAGATTTTTTTTATTCATATTACATTAGTAATTTGTACCAAAAGTCTATTATAAAACAAATGAAGCTACCGACTTAAACGACTACGAAAAAGATAGTCCCTTGCTTACAAAAGATTCTTAACCTTCTTTACCTTTTACCATTGACGACCTCCGTAGCCGAAAGGCGAGCGGGCCAGACTTTGGCATCTGACCATATCTGTGGTTCGGTCGGGTCATTATGGGAAACGAACGTTTCTATATTCTCGGGTCTGGGTGTTGTGGTACCGTCGTTGTTTCTGTTTTATGTAACACAAGTGCTTAAACTACTTACCACAGAATTAGAGCAATATATGTATGTGATGTTGTCTGAATAATATTTAATTCTTTTATTCTACTTTAACAAACAGCACTGAAAAAAGCCATACATAATCAAAACAAAGCGTCAAACAGCGTCTGAAAGCAAAGTTGCGTTGCGCTCGCGCACACACGGACGTGACGTCACGGGCGAGTTTTAAATTTAATTAAAGACTCGCCATGTGCCGCACGGTAAGCAGATTACGGGGTTGGGCAGACGAGCGTTTTGGCAGAATACGAATTTGCAAAACTAAAATGTACATACATTTATGGGGAGAGGGGGATGCCCCCCTACAAAAAAACCTGAACCTGAAGACCTTGTCACAATAGTAACCAGGTGATAATGGTAGGAAAGCCTTATAGGATGGACTATTATCTCATATATTTTTATTAAACAAAACAAGTACCTGTAATAAAATAGGTAGAGTTCCATAAAACTAATAATAAATAATATTTGTACACGTAAATAACATTAATAATATTTATGAAACGTCAATATAATGTAAATGACGCTACTATAAAATTAAATACAATTGTGCAAAGAGGTACCTGTGCATTTTTTTAAATAATGTTTTATTTTTCTCCTGTCATATGTTCAAGGGTGAATGATTTAAAAGGTTTAGGATTTGTTTTATGATTAGCAATTATCTGTTTTTCGGACAAAATATTTAATTCTGTTTGATGAACATTTCACTTTGGTCTATTTAATTGTAACAAAATTAAGACATACTTTATAGGGAAACGAATTCTTCACAACTTTTATCTTGTTTAAAAAAAAACGTTTTAGTCAAATCAAAACTTACAAAAGTAACTATCTATTTATATTTATTTGTGTATTTAAATACATCAGGCACATTTACTTTTTTTTGGCCTACGTAGCCAAACGTTATGCATTTAGAAAAACATTTTTAGGCCTAGCAAAAACAGTAACTGGCTTAAAATAAGAAACAAAATATGAGATTGTTTTTTTTGCAAACGCCCGTCTGCCGGCCAGCTACTTTCGTCGGATGCGCCCGTCGCAGCCGGTGCGTGCATGGTACAGAGTTATTGTTCTTTTATTCGCGCCATTCTTGCCGCGTGCACTTTTATTAATTTGCGTGCGTCGGCGAGTAAGCTTGAGGAATGTTCCCGCTTCTTTGTGTGGAATTTTAAACGCGTGCCGCGCTGTTTTGGCCGCATGTTTTGTCGAATCTTCTTTAAATGGTCTTTGCAGGTTTCTGTTTGCTGTTTAGAATGTGAGATGCAAATGCTTACTGACGCAGTTAGGCGGGTTGTTTTTTGGTGATAGTGCCACGAAGCTGTTGGTGATAGTTGCTAGAAACGATATCAAAGTTAAAATATGCATGTCGTAGTCCGATATGACGTGAGTGAACAATTAGATCGAGTTTAATGACGCTTCTCACGAAAATCTCAGTAACTATTAAGTTACGTTTCAAAATTCGTCAATATCAGTAAGTAGTTTTATCTGATGGTTGACACATGGGTCCAGGGTTTCACAAACTGTGTGTCACGACGCCTTGTGGCGCACCAGCACTATCCCAGGATTCTTGGAATAATCACTCTCTGTCTCGACTATTTGGAAATTTACTGCAACGCTATTACTGGGTAGGTTACTACTGATAATTTTTTTGGCCAAAGATGTTTAACAAAAAAAACATGAATTTTCAAGAGCGTCACAGTAAAAATAAGCCTTAGATTAGTCAGTAATGCTTGCAGCCACATTAAACAATGTTGAAGTGCAAAATTTTAAAACAAAAACCTTTTAAGCAAACTAAATAAAACTACCTATCAAAATTCAAGCCCTGAAGCTTGCGTACTAAGGAGGTAAGCTTCAAAAATCTCCACGAACTTACAACGAAATTAAACTAATTGAAAAACTTTTCTAATTATCGTCTTAACAGATACTTGAGCAAATCGCCTTAAGGGTAAACAACACCTCAAGAATTTGCCCCGGTGCGTACCCGATAATACGACGGGGTGAATTTATAAGCTTACAGCGATTTAGTTAAATGGGATGTTTAGTAGAAACAAAAGGCATTAAAGTTTCTTTCTCGGTGCGTTTTTGTAAACCTATTCGAATTTGGAGGTTGATGGCATAAGCAATGTTTTTAAAATCGATCCCAAAGCTCTAAGTTAATATTATTTAATACTACTATTTCCCACAATTTCGATCATATGTTTAGTCATAAGTATTATATTATGATTATTTTGCATCTGATTGATGTCTTTACGAAATTCCATCGTTTAACATTAATTTCGTAAAAACTACTGAATGCAATAGCTCTTGCGTGAAAGAGTTACAAACATTCAGACATTCAGAGATATTTACAAACTTTTGCGTTTTAAATACTAATAAAATATGTACTAATAATATAAATACTATATATCTCTTTTTCGTAAAATATCAGTAATTGTTAAGGCAAGAAAACACATTTTTTTAATCTCTTCATTATTATTAAACATTTTCGCTACCTTTGCAAAGATATATTCTCTTTCCAAAGTAACGTGCGTGGTATTTTTTTATTTTTTATTTTTAAAAACTTTATTGCACAAATAGGTATCGCTGCCTTCAATAATTTAGACCACATCAAAATCCCTTAAGCTCCGTCGAATTAGCAAAGCTGCATCTTAAATTTAAATTGAATAAAAATCACATTAGCATCCACCCTTAAAATGGACGGTAGTAATATAAGAAGCCATTATTATAAATCAAGTTTTATTAATTTTTGTTTTTAAACTTTTAGAAAAAAAATTGTTATCTTCCCATACCAAATATTTCCAAATATTAGATGCATTTTGTGCGTGTCATAAAGTCCATAAAATGCATAAAAACATGTAAAATACGTAGTTAACGGATAATAAAAAATCCACTTCAGTAGTAAACATAAGAATTTTGATTTTATTTTGTACAAAGAAACGAATATTTTTTTCTGAAAATGATATAAGCATTTCATTAAGAAGCAAAATAATTGTTAAAGCATTATAATGGTACTGAGTCACAGTACCTACGAATATTGCAAAACTAAAATAGTGCAAGAAGCTTTAATTTGTATTTTCAATGATATAATATTGTTTCGCCCCTCGTCACTTTGAATGGATACTAGTGAGCGTAATTAGCATTATTTACATTTACAATAACATACGTATCAAACATTAATGTATCACATTTCAGTGCGCCATAATGTTACGAAACCAGCGGAACGCATTTTATGGCAGAAAATTGTAAATTTTATTATAAAGGGAGCGCGCTAGTAAAAATTTGCTTTCAAATTCGATGATAAACATTGCCTTTTGTTTTGTTTGAATAATCTTGTTTATGGTTCTGTAGTAGTTCCGGTTTTTTTCTCAACATAGAGTTTTTTGTGTCTGCTTATTTTTGTACAGGGTTTTATAGTTTTCTTTGTAGTTTTAACAGAGAAATACGATATGATAAGTGTTAAATTTAACTGTATTAGGGCCTATTTCTCTATGTTCAGAAAAAATATTAAAATGATGATTAGACAAATATATACTTATTAAACTGTTTTCCTAGGGAAAATTCATTTTTAAAACTTAGTATGCAGCCGCTCGATTGTCTATAATTATTTCTTTTACTAAAGAGTTTATTCATCGTAAAACCGAACGGGCAGCTGATAACTGCAAAGTTTTTTTTACTAATAGAACAAATGCCATAAGAAAATATCTTTAATCATGTAAGCTTTACAAAAGCACTTATGAATCGGCAGTACAAATAAAGTATTCTAGTTTTAATTTTTTTTAATGAAAAATAATTGTCATGATTCATTGTCTGTTGTGGTGGTCTACAAAATTAAGTTATTTATTCTCTTTTATCATATTTTCTTAGGTAAATGAAAAATAAAAAAACTACCGATGAGATGAGATTCTCAAAAAAATCACCTTTTGTAGAATTCCATTTAAGAACGGCAATCAAGGTTTTATAAAATACCAAATAGGTACTATGTAATCTCGAACACGACGCCCCAATCACTTCGCATGATTGGTACTTGTTAAAATTTTCTCAAGCATTATTTATTTAAGCTCAAATTCGCTTTTATCCAATCTTATAAGTGGATAAAAGTGAGTTTACGATAATATTCCATAGAAGCTTCATCGTAAAAAACATATAAGTCGTTTTGTTACTTTTGTGTATCGTTCTTATCATTACCATTAAAGATATAAAGGCAAAATGTACATACATAAAGCCATATTTTATGTTAAAATATACGAACATTCAAAGATAATGCAACCAACTGTAAACAATACTTGCTGTGCGACAATTTATCAAAAAATATCAAATCTTCCAAACAATCTATTCACAAACTCGAAAACACTACCGTCTCATGCCCCACTCATTCGTTATTCATCGAAAGCGCGGCGACCCATCCAAAAAACTGTACTCGAACGTCGTTAAGTAAATTAATACGAGTATAAAACATGATTAAAAAAATTACGTCGACAGGCTAAAGAGGGGCGCCGCTGAGGGAGCATCCCTTATGAATGGATGTTTTCTTCCAAATGCCAACGATTCGTGTGCACTCATCAGAATTTGCGACAAACCATCTTCAACTTTAAATCCACAACTTCAAGGACCATTGTCGCAGACGGCGAAGAGAGGTAACTTTGTAATTGTATATGCCAAGTTTTACCTTCAAGTGCTATAAGTTCTAATGTCTCTCAACGGTTTAATATAACTTGGGGTGAAACAATGAAAATGTTAATGTAAGACGCATACTTGCAGCGATATTTATTTTTAACTTCCACTCTTAATAGGGTAGTTTTGTGATGCCGGCTTCCATAACTTACGGAAGGCAATTTCGCCCTAATTTATTGTTGTTTCTACTTGAATGGGACAAAAAAACAGTTAGAGATGGAACAAAAAGAGAGATTCTTACTTGGACAATGAGAGTTTCGTGTTGAATGAGTACTGTATTTGGTGTGACAAAAAAATTGCAGTAAATCGACCAGAAACAAAAAAAGTCGAGTTTTCACCGGAGTCATGAGAGCTCCATTCTAAGTTCTGTGATGGTACTTATCACTAAAATTGCGGGTAGTCTACCAAAAGCAAACAATTAATAAATTTGAACTTGCATAATAATATTTCAGTGCTAAATTAGTGCTGTAAAGGTGGGCCAAAAAAATTACAGCAACTCTACCACAAACAAAAAAGAGGGAAGAATAAGAATAAGAAGTTATTTATCAGCACACACAATCAATATATACAGTGCACAGACATTAAAGCGACACGAACGAAAAGATAAAGTAAAATAACAAAGTAATAATAATAAACAGAAAACATTAATATTTACTATCAGTGGTTGTTATTGATTATTTATATTTTATTAATTAACGCTAGGAATGTGTATATGACTTGGATAGTATCAAAACGAAACTGAAATAGTAATGGACTAAAGATATTAATTCTCAGTTCCATTTTCAGTTCATATCAGGTGAAATATAAAAAAAAACATCTTCACATTAACATACTTAAAAATTAATATTATTTTGCAGATTGGTTTAGTTTAGTAAAGGTATCACCACTATACTTAACTTCTCGCTATATTTATGTTTACGATAAAATTATAAAGTAATCTCAGTAAAGGCTATATTTATCAATACTATTAACTTATAACTACTAACATATTCAAAGTAAAACATTTTATGTAAAGATGCTTGTTAGCGAAAATTACAGTAAGTAATTAGGTAAATTTAACAAGGCAGATAAAACACTAGCGAAAAAAGTAAAAAAATGTTTGATATATGTAAAATTTTTAAATACAAAATTAATATCTAGTACGGATTCCTAAAGGCGTCTAGTCAACGAATAACATTCTTGGCAATAACGAATTCATTTCTGCGTATTTGTTGCGAGTTACACACGAAATGCTTTCTGAAACAGCTTTATTAGGGCGGGTGTGAAATTGCGGAGTGGTCTTAAAATATGCGTAAAAATTCCTGCGAGCATAAAATTTCAATCAGGACTTTATACATATGCAAAACGTGTTCCCCTGAGTGGCGTGCGCTCAGAGTAGGCCAATCGTTCCTCGTCTTAGGTAGATGAAGTAAACAAAAACTGGTACGAGCGCCTAAAGAATACTAAAAGTATTCTTTCTCCTGCTTGTCTTATTAGGACAGCTCATACAAGGTCGCTAAGATAACTGGTTGTGCGTTGTTTTTTTTCACTTCAACTTACACCAAATTTACATTCTAATTTTTATATTTTACATTAGTCATACATGCAAAAAGTATTAAATAGATCTGTATTTAATTTGGTACCGCCAACCACTAATAAAAAATACGGTTTAATGGAAAAGCTCTTAGAAGTAGGTGCTTTATGAACAAAACTGTGGTTTCTATTCATTATAATATGAACATGTGTGTAATAAAGCAGAATACGAATTGTTTTCCCCGTTTTAAGCTATTTGTAGAATGGTTATCGACGATACCTTTTAGTTATCGTTTTGATTCGTTATATATATATATCGTACTAATTCTTAACAATGACTTGATTACAATTTCGATGACCTGGAGTGCGACATTCAATGACGGCATCTTAAATCGAGTGAAAGTCGATTTTTGGTGGAAAATTGTTACTTTAACTACCGTCACTATATTATATAACTTACCAGTTATCTCTGAGCTCTTTCATGAAAGACCAGGCGCAAGACTATGAGCTTCTTAAATTGCTATAACCAACAGCTAATCACGGCACTCCGTGTAGCTTTTCTAACTAATAATATTTCTCACCGAATTTCATGAAACTCTTAGTCAAAATAAAATACGACCCACGATACACCACCTAATCTTACAACAATGCTCTTAAGACGCTAAAATACGAGCGCTAAGATTGAATTAAACAATACGCCACTCGTGTTAGAGTGACAAAATAACAAAGGTACGCCATATCTCTGCGGGATGAAATAAGAGTGGCGCAAACAGAAAAATTTAATCAAAAATATTGCATGACAACACTCAATCACTTCAATTTTGCTGATTAAACTTTTGCATGGTAACATCAATTGGCATATCGTATATATTTGTGTAAATACGTGGTTCAGTGTGTGTTTGTGGATAAGGTTTACACACAAATGCCTTGATTGTCTCTGATTCTATAGAGTAATCCCTGTGAAAGTCGAAAACCCTGCCATCATGTATCACGTCGGATATTTTTTTTAACGGTGAGAAATGCGTGATTCTGCTGTTTTTCCATAAAAACCGACTTCTGTCAATAACTTAAAAGCATTATGAAGCTACCAATATCAAAATACAAGAACAATTTTTACTTTCATTTACCTACGTGCATTGTTAAAGATTAAAAATATTAAAAAACCTTCACATTGCCTTTTTTGGAAATAATTATACCAAAGGCGCAATGACAATCAAAACTCCGGTCAGCAAACAATGATTGCAAGAAAAATTCACATTCAGCTAGAAAAATTAACTGATCTGAATTCTTCGGTGTTATACCACCGCCGGCATTACAATATATACGGATCTCTGAGCACGTGAGGCACGCCTCATATTGCTTTCGCTGTAATGCATTAACTGCATGTGAAAGTTTAATAAGGAAACGCATTTTACCTCTATCGGTTACCTTGGATGGAATTTTTAACGAACTCCTCGCAGCTGTTTGTAGAAATTTCTGATCTTGAAATTTGTTCTGATGGCGTTAGGCTCCAAGCTATGATTGATGAAAATTCTGTGTGAGGTTTACCAAGTTAAGGGAAGCATATTATTATAGGTTTCAATCGCTTGATTGTTAATAATGATGATTCCACGCTTCGGCAAGCACGTCAAGCCTTTAGTTTTAACTATGAGCCGAATAGATCTGGTCCCTACTGCAAAGGGATATGACATTTTTGCGTTTCATTAAAATAAGGAATAGGTCTGGTTTTGTTCATAAGTTATGTGGAGATGAGCTGGAAATCGTTCTTATGTATATACTCTCTAGTTTATAAAGTTCAATATGGAAACGTATTTCACCTCTATCGATTACCTTGGATGGAATTTTTAACGGACTCTTGGCATCTTGTAATTTCTCTGGGATAGTTGTGGGTGCCAAATCCTGGTTATTTTCTGTGTGTGGATGCGCACGCGCACAATCCCCTTTTTTCCCATTTTTCACTGATTCTTCGCTTCTATTGGTTGCAGCGTGATGTTAAAGAGCCTAAAACCCTCTTCGATATATGATTATTCAACACAAAACGATTTTTTTTTAATTAGGACTTCCTGTAGTTAGTGAATTCAAACAAAAATATATTCAGTACGTAAGCAGAAACAAGATTGGGAATAGTCATCTGCGCCGGTATAGATAAAATGAAGAGCGTGTTATTTAATTATAAACAAGAGCACAGTTACCATATACCACACATACTACATTATACCCTGATATAATTTTGTGTTTTCTAGGAAATAAGCCCGAAAATCAGCTATAGAGAGCTTTGCAGGTGAACCGTGACATCAAGTTGCCGGATCAGGCTGGTCCCACTTATCTTTTTTGGCAAAAAGTATGAATAAACAATCCGAGTGTGTTGCGCGGCAGTTGGCAAGCGCCGCGGCCCACTGACCCATATTGGCCTGGTCTTTGTAACAGTACCATTTGGGTTTAGCTCTGGACTTAGCTGGTTGACTTTTCGTTTGTTCTGTTGTTTTTTTATCGCATCATTTACAACAAAAACGTTATTATAATCTTGTTGTAATGTTTATTGAAATATAATCACAGGACTGGCAATATGACTGTGTACAATCATTTACATATGTATACAATTTCATTCTAAAGTGATCCTTATAGGATCGTCATAAAAGCTCAAGTGTTTTTATATCATATTGCACATATTTTATGTTTAAGTTAAGTTTTGATTATGACTTCTTCTATCTCAGCTACCTCAACAAAATATATACACGTCAAATCAATTTCTTAAAAGAACACATCTCCTCTCACAGTGGGAAAAAATAGTTTTTCAACCCGGAAGAGGATGTAAATTTTTTTTATGTATTAAAATATGATTTTAATTATGCCTCCTGCTCCCATGGAACCTACAAATAAAACTTCCACGTTTACCCATGAACTCCAAACATTTGAATACCTTCCACGGTGCGATCTACAGTATGATCTTATTTAGGAAAATGTCCACCTGTCGCCGACCGGATCCCGACGAGTCCGGATTATGGGTTTAATTATTCACGGAAACGCTTAGGTGCTCGATTAAAAACTTTACTCTAAGTCGGATTTGCGGTTTAGGCCAGAATTTTATTTTCGTTCGCCTCGCAGATTAGGAGTTATTGTTTTAAGTGGCTTTAATACTTTTTTGCTTTTGTTACAGGTATGGAGTGTGGGATTGTCGTGGAGATGTTACAGCCAGTGGTCACGATTGACTGAATAGAAAGGTCTGCCTTCATTAGTTTCATGAAAATACTTATTTCATTTCATTTTTTTTAACCCTTTACGGAAAAACGACGGGGTGTTTTACGTTTGACGTGTCTGTGTGTGTGTATCTGTATATGGCATCGCAGCTCCCGAACAAATGAACCGATTTTGATTATAATTTTTTGTTTGAAAGATGAATAAGTGCCTTCTATATAGGCTAGGTTTGATACAAATTGATCCAAGATGACCGCCGTCACAAATATAGATTGCATGTTTTAACACAACTCCCACAACATGGGTATAATATATAATATGGGGATATAAAATAAAAGGGCTTAAACAGCAGAATATATTCATAATGACAAATTTCAAATCCAAGATGGCCGCCGCCAGAAAATGACTGATTTCCTAATTTTTTTTGTCACAACTCCCTCAATACAGGTATTAAATAAAAGGGATTTTTTCACACTTTATGTCTCTAGTGTTTTTAATTTTTTTCATATTGCACTTCAAGATTGACCTCATTCCACCTGACGTTAAGTGGTAATGAGTTCCTACCTTACGGGCGACAAGTACAGCATAAAAAACCTGTTACTGCACTTGCCGCCTTTACCTTGAAGGCTCGATAATGAATGAATGTACAAAAGCTCGTGTTTATTTAAATTTTTCAGCCAGTATAATCTTAAACAGAACACACTCCTTACTATTCAATAGATGAATCCCCAACCTCACGAAGAAGTCAATCGCAAAGCCTAAATTCATTGCCGTATCTGTTGTGTCCAGCTCATCGCTCCCTAACAGCTAGAGGTCATTGCACCGAGCCCTTTGCCCACCCTAGCCCACTGATTTTGCGTCGTTTTATTTTCCGTTTTAACACCTGATTACGTTTGATGGGGTGTTATGAGCGATTAACGCTTAGTAAGTTCATAATGGACATGTTGGTGAGTTGTGAAAATAAATTGCTCTATCGTTCTAATCTACTATGATCGTAAACGTATGTGACGGTTTTACGGTTTTTTTACGGTTAAACAAAATTTTAACTCTCATACATGTCTTAAACATGATTCGCTCGACTATGGTTTTGGTGCAAAATAAGTGGGTTGTTCCAATATAAATATAGGTAAATGAATTAAACATTGGGAAACATTTCATACATAACTCTGATTCTGTGCTAAGTAGCCAAACAAATGCTAAGGGCGACAAGTGTTATAAAATCAGAAACAAAGACGGTGCAGATTTAGGTTATAAAAATATTTAAAGCTGATTGTTCCAATATAAAATTTGGGTAGCATACACATTGCTGTTATTCTGTGAAAAAAGATAACGTAATTGTATTTTAGAAATCAAAACCAACAACAGTACCAAAACATTACAAAACCCAGACATTTATTTATTTATTTAAAATTTTTATTGCTCAAATAGGTACAACAGGTGGACTTAAAGCTAGGGGCATTCTCTACCAGTCAACCCTTGGGTCATGCAGATAGTTTTGAGACATGCGGCTTATAGAAAAAGGTCGTTTCCCATATAAACCCGATCAGGAATCAAACTCATTAGGTTTATTCATGTCTTCATACGCTAGTTACTCTTTCATGCAAAAACTAATCGATGGATTTAACTAAATTTTAGTACCTAGACAAATTTTTAATTTGACCTGTAACAGATGCGATATAGATCACTTATTTTTTATATATACTTCTAGACATCCTAACTCTAACGTTTACCAATAGGATAGATGAATCGAGTGTCATCTATTGGATAATATACTATCACGAATAAAAAAGTTTTGTAACTCCTATCTTTGCCGGACCATAAAGAAGTGGAACTCGTTGCCGGCTCATGTGTTTCCTCCTTCCTTTGACATGGATTCCTTCAAAAGGAGCGTGAAGAAACATCTTGCGGGCCAGTATGGCAATGCTAACGGGTAGGATATTTCGATATCAAATCCATTGTCATCGCGAGTGGGTTTCTCTCTTGCTTACCGTCAGGCTGGAAGGAGCCAATACACAGCGCTACTATAAAAAAAATATATTTAAAAGTCCGGTTAGCTACAAATTCAACTAATAAATTAAACACGAACTCCAAATCTTTTCCACCTTCACCGACGGACTGAAGGAGGGATGAAAACAATAAAATGATGACCTTTTACGTAAACAATCGACTTGAATGGGGCACCATTATGTTTTGACATTTGAAACAAACGAGGTACAAATTCGCTTTTACTGAAAATTGGGTGATTAAAAATCTGAGGGTCGCTGTATTTTGCGATAATTCATTTCTATTTGCGTAATTTGGAGACATTAATTTAAGAGTTCTCTAAGTTCTACTAATACAACAAATGTTTTTTGTGTGGATAATTATTACGTAATCTTTTACGCAGAAGTTACTGAATGGATAAGAATTAAGTTGCTGTATAGATAACTTCAATATCCTACGGAATTCTTTTTATTCCAAAACAACGTAAACGCTGTGCCGGAAAACTCTTTTTTAATAAAATAATTATTATAAATTAAATATCAGAAACGCTAATTAAAACAATATGTACCTAATACAAATTTTCAATGAATTATAAACTTACGGGTTAATATATATTTGTAAAAATGTATATTATTGTTTGTAACGAATTAACTTAGATATAAAGTACTTTTTCAAAAATATTTTTTCTGTGATGAAGTTACATTATTTTTATATTTTTTAAGAAAGTTTCATAGGTACTACTATGAAATAAAGAAGTGTGTAATGTCAAAAGACAAACAAATAAAATTATTGTGTTATTTATTTACACTTATATTATAAAGAGGAAAGATTTGTACCTATTTTTGTATGTTTGTATGTTTGTAATGAATAGGCTCAAAAAGTACTGGGCCGAATTAAAAAAATATTTCACCAATAGAATGCTACATTCTTCCAATTTGACATAGGCTACAAAATTAGGGATCCTTGGTAAAATTTGAAAAATTTCAACAGAAAAGCGGGAAAAAATCTCTAAGGCGAAACGAAGTTCGCCGGGACCGCTAGTTTCTTATAAATGTAGTAAAATCAAGTTTAATGTAAGGTTTTAGGAATTTAATGAAAAATAACTAGCAAAGCTACTTCTTGATTCGACTTTTAGTTCATAATTTACAAGTAAAAGTTTAAGGTATCGCTTAATTTGTAACTTATTAAGCTTTCGCATCCAAAAGAAATAAAATTAAATCGATTATAAATAGCCTTGAAACGATTATTGTACAATCGATCAAAAAACAAAAGATCGCACCCATAATTGATACTTCACATTAAAGAACATACTCTGACATTAAATATAATCGCGCATGCTAATTGAATAATAAAAACTCGATGGCATTTATTTGTAAGATTTTAATCCACGATTCTGTTGACAGAAAACAAGACTAAATTACGTAATTCACTGATTAAACTGATGAGCTGTAATAATATACTACTTAACGTACACCCGGCCACTTATCGGCCTACCCAAATCTTTCACATGTCCTGATACATTTTCAGCTTTATTCTTAAACCTATAAAGAATATTATCCATTGGGGAATTGGACAAACTGGTTACGTGCACGTTGCATTGTGCTGACCTTTCCTTACAAGGCTTGGAGAGGACCATTGTGTTTTTGTCTTAGGGCTCAAACATGTTTAAAATTTAAACAATTAATTGCAATTGTAATTAATCAATAATGTTTTTGTATTGTTAAGAAATATACCGTTGTAGTCTGGATGACATTTTTTAATTTTATAAGCTGTCTCATGATGCGTCCAGGGAGTAAGTTTCAGTTAAAAATAAAATTGTAGTTGTATGACACTTTTGATTCAACATTTAAAGAATTCAAGTTAAGGTTTTACCCGTGTAATCGTACCTAATTAATACTAATTAGGTACAATTGTTCAGTATTTGTTCGATCAAGATATAAACTTTATATGCCATCCTGATATTCACCAATATTTCAATTTTTTATCCAAAACGACGAAAGCTTATTACATCTTAAATTTATTTTATTTGCTACAGCCCTTACCTTAATGTTACGATACCCCATTTTCAATATGGCCTCACTTAAAACAATATCTCGCGTGGGCGTTTCTGAATCATACCTTTCCTTTATCTTTTTATTTACTTTTGTAGCTGAGAGAAATATTGTACAATTAATTTTATCGCGTCTCGAGTAGGTCATAATGGTAGGAGCATGCTTGTATAACATGGGTTCTACAAGGGTGCTACAAGGTCCAAGAATACTGACTTGAGTGTTTCATCTCTCATTGTAGGGCACCGTGTATTGTGGTATAATGTTTTGTTAGGACGAGGGTATGTTTTATTTTTATTGAAAATATCATTCAGTAATTTACGATTTTGATAATAAAAATTGAGTAACTGATGACTGGAAATTTCAGTTTTGATCCAATACAAACAGAATACCAAAAGAATGAAATCATAATTTTTATTTATCATAAAATATAAATAAATATCAGACAACATCACATACATTTCTCTGATTCTCTGGTAAGTAGCTATAACACTTGTGATACATAAATCTGAAACAACGACGGTACTACAACACCCAGACCCGAGACAGTATAGAAAAGTTCGTTTCCTATATTGACCTGACCGGGGACCGAAAGTGAGACCTCTGAAATGGTGCGACACCAGGGTCCGGCACGTTTGCCTCTTGACCTCGGAGGTCCTCAAAAGAAATCGGCTACGGAGGTCGTCAAAAAATGTTTTTTGGGAATAAGTTGTTCTTAAGATACATTAGAAATTATTTAGCGCGACTTCATTTTTGCATAGTTTTTACGCGCATCTCAACACAATATAGGTCACAATCATTGGATGCCGTTGTATCTGATTAAGTGTGAGAGAAAAGTGCACTCTGCACTTGTGTGTTGTGCAAAGTTTCGGCCACTATAAACCAAGTGTATAACTCAACTCAACTCAACTCAAATATTTCTTTATTCAAGTAGGTTACATGTAACACTTTTGAATCGTCATTGAATACAATGCAAAGTGATTCTACTTCCGGTTCGGAACCTATATCTACCGAGAAGACACCGGTAAGAAACTCAGCAGATAAGTTACAGTATCTAACTTATAGCTATGTGTAGAACACTTTGGACCAAGTCATATAGTTTTATTTTGATGAGTGAATAAAGCATGAAGTATTATTTTATTTTAAGAGGTAAGCTGGAGCAGACCAGTCCCCAAAGGTGGCACCTGTTCACAAGCATGACGTATGTGCCAGCCATCGCTTCACTCAACCATATTGAAGGGAATGTAACGACCCGCCACATAGCGCTACCACCCCAGTGACATTTTAGTGAACATGACTAACTCCAACTCCCTTTGGAAAGTAATTACAATTTAAGTCATCAAACCAACTATAGGACTCGGAGCACGAAGTAGTAACCTACCTACATCTTATTCTATTAATTTGAGACTACTTAATAATTCGTGATAGCCATGCCTATCGTACAAAATTACCAATAACAATGTCATTTTGTCAAATGAAAATTAAAAATATCGACATGTCACATAATTAAAATAAAAGAAAATAATAATTTATGTCTACTTATAGTATAAAATAAACTAAGATTAACCTCCATGGGCAAAACCGGCAGGGATAATCTAACATTTATGCCCGGTTGCAATATTTTACGATTCGTAATGTAACAAAAAATTTTATGCGTATCGTTTTTCAAATATTGGAACCAGGTATTACCTATAGGTGGGAATATTAAATCACTAAATACTTGACCACACATTTTGAAGTAGGTACTTTTACACAATAGGCGCAATACAATTTGGAAATTATTTGGAAACAATTTCGTTGTTTTTTCATGCAGTAAAAAGAACTGGAGCTTAAAGTTATACTATGTTTCTTTTTTTTTTATGGACCCTATCTCGCGTCTCTAGATAACGCGATGATTCCGCCACTGTCAAGTATTTAGAAAGACACGTTATAATTATGTAGAATGCTCGGTGATGAGAGCTAATTCATTTCTGAAATGAGATCATCAATTTCTCACTTCACCTGCAACAAATAAGGACGACACAATATAGACAACACAACATTAGTAGGGGAAGAGGTTTTATAAATTTTAATTTAATATTATAGTAATAAATATATTTACATAAATATTTAACAACAGAGAAAGAAGACAGAGTTAAAAGATTAGTAAAATTAAAGGGGTGGGGAATTTTAGGAGGAAGAATATCGTACAGAGAGAAAGGGTATTTTTGACAGCAAAAATATGATCGGGAGTACCTTCATCTAAACCACATTCACATAAAGAGCTGTCTTTGATCCTAATTTAATTAAGAAATACTATGTTTCTTAATTGTAATAAGATGTGACAGGCTCATTCATCGACTACTGTGATACAGGTCTCGCGCCTAGTGCAGAAGTCAACTGTCCTTTATTTGTGCCAATGAAGAATTACTGAAATAAAAATAAAAAGGTTATAATTAAGAGTTATTCTTTTTTTTTCAGAGAGATAGGTTATAACGATTTATCGCTCGAACTGGAGCAGCCCGACTTGTGAAATACCTTCACCTTAGAGAAGACCGCAGCTAAATAACAATCACTTCTGTGTTGTTGTACTCCTGCATGTGAGTTAGATTTCCAGAGCTCCTGGGGGGTGCTACATTAGTAGTAGCAGGGGTCAAGCTTTCAAGGTAAGGGTGACAAGTCCAGTAACAGATTTATTATCCTGTTGTTATTGCCACGTAACATCAGATGGGATAAGGTCACTCTTGAAGTGAAATATTAAAAAAATATGTATATTATTATGCGCAAACTAAAGTGAAACATAAAAGATCTCAGAAAGTAGGTTACATAGGAGGGGTACAAACTCTTGACAGTCATTTATCGGTTATCACGACCCTTAAGAATCGATGTCGGCATCGTTACAGCTACGTTTATCGTTAAAGTTATTGTCGATTTGATCTCCTGTTAATTGCTTTTCGCGAAAATTTATGAGAGTATTTGGTTTGAATGGTAAATTACCTGCGAGTTTATCAACGTATATTAAGTGATCAAGGCGTTAGATAAGCTTGTTTATGACTTAATAAAAATCAAATTTTATCATTGTTTTGGCAATTTTTTAAACCAACACTGTTCTTTAAAACTGAAAATTAAAAATACCTGATTGATATCCATACTAATATCATAAATGCAAAAGTAATTCTGACTGTTTGTCTGTCTGTCTGTTTGTCTAGCGATCACTGTACTGATTTTGATGAAATTTGATAGGTATAGGTACGTGTAACCTCTAAAGTGAAAATGATTGGCACAAATATAGCTTAAAATAGGATTAAAATATGGACTCCTTTTTTCGAATTGGTGCAAAATTAGTAATAATATTAGCTTTTTTTGTAAAACAAACTACCGAGTTTCTTGCCGGTATCTTCTCGGCAGTTATAGGTACCAAACCGGAGGTAGCTTTTGTTTTTAGGGTTCCGTACCTCAAAAAGAAAAAACGGAACCCTTATAGGATCACTTTGTTGTCCGTCTGTCCGTCCGTCTGTCAAGACCCTTTTTCTCAGGAACGCGTGGAGGTATGAAGCTGAAATTTATATCAATTACTCAGGTCTACTGTCCCTTGAAGCTGTGAAAATCAAACTTCTAAGCCAACGCAATCAAAAGATACAGCCGTTTATGCCGCAAATTTTCGACACTTGCAAGGGAATCAAAACCTACAGGGTGCTTCCCGTGAACTCAGAATCTTGAAATTTGGTACGAAGCAACGTCTTATAGCATAGATAAAGGAAAAATTACGAAAACCATAAATTTTTAGTTACATATTTTTTTAATAATTTTAAACTTACTACCCATTTCCTCATAAACGCGTAAAGGTATTAAATTGAAATTCATACCAAATACTCAGGTCTATAATACCTTTAAGCTGTAACAAAATCAAACTTCTATGTCAACGCAATCAAAAGAAACAGCAATTTAAGCTGCATATTTTGAAACTCGCAAGTACTCGCAAGGGAATCAAAACCTAAAGGGTACTTCCAGTCGACCTAGAATCTTGAAATTTGGCATGAAGCAACGTTTTATAGCGCACATAAAGGAAAAATTCCGAAAACCTTAAATTTTTAGTTACATTACAAAATATTTATGCTCCTCCATCTTTCCCCATTGTAATGTTATGAATTTCATTTTGCAATAAAAATACCATAGTTATGACTCGATTGTCATAATGAACGAACTTTGTAAACCTTGCAGGTTTGTACGGAACCCTCGGTGCGCGAGTCCGACTCGCACTTGGCCGGTTTTTTTATTTAGAGACTGACTATGCATTTATAGAGATTGACTATTCATAAGTATAACTAATGTCATTTATATGAATAAAAAATATTGACTTTGATTTTGAATCTAAGGGGCGATATGGGTTAAACCGACAATGAAAGTAATATACGCAAATGATGTCGCGTGCACAGCCAGTTAAACTATAAAATGACCAGTCTAGGCGTAATAAGACAACAATATGAATTACCAAAATACTAAATAATATCAAGATCTGGTGTTTTCAAAATTAGAAAATCGTAATGTACTTCAACGTTTTCAATACACTTTGGAAATTACTTAAAAAAAAAAATGTTCAACAAATAATTCGCAAACAGCTTACAAGTTTTATATGACTTTGATATAACAGAAGTGATGCCAGTTATGGGACGTGGATTATCCTGGCATTTAAGAATCACCAAAATTAAAACAGGAAGTGATATTGTTAGGTACCTAAATAAAACACATGTTTTGCGAAAATCCCGAAAACAAGGGAGAATGGACTCTAACAGCGTATTTTATCTCAGAGGGCGCATCCGTTATCGGCTGTGACACACTGACAGTGCATGGCACAGTTTTGAAGAGGCGTTTACAACGAAAGATTTTGTGCTTATTATTTTATTGACAATCTCCGTAGCCGAGAGGCGAGTGAACCGGCCGGCGTCGCGCCATCTCTGAGGTCCCGGGTTCAATTTACGGTCGGGTCAATATGGAAAACGAACTTTTCTATATTGTCTCGGGTCTGAGCGTTGTTGTACCGGTCGTTGTTTTTGATTTCTCGAACACAAATGCTTAAGCTACTTACCACAGAATCAGAGCAATATACGTGATATTGTCCAACATTTTTCAAATTTGAAGCAATGGTACTTTTTTATAAAAAAATGTTTATTATTTATTTTATTTTGGTTTTATGAAAAAAATTAAAGAAACAGCATATAAAAGTTCAGCAGGTTTGTTTATATCACTAATTCGTAAGCACTACACGAACAATTGACGTCGCACTAAAATTTAACACAATATATCTTAGTAATTTTTATTTAATGGAAGAAATGTGTCATATATTTATGTTAATCTAACTGATGCAACTAAGAAGGATTTTGCTCATTTACCGTTTTGTGTGACCGACATATGTACTGATCGAACTATGTAAAGGTAAATGCAGATTTAGGGCACAATATCACAATGGAACAAACCTGCAATGTACGGAACATCATGGTATGTTGCATCAGGCCAACCAGTCGGAGCCGGGGTGAAATTTTAATTTGATTACGTACAGACAGACGCACGTCAGACTACACTTTGGACTTGGCATCGCCCTTATGTCGTGCTAATAATATCTAATTTCGAACTGAAACTGTTTACGTTGAGTTGTACAAGTTATAGCTCAAGTTTTGAACTTTGATTTTCAGCTTGACTGAATTTTGCGTTTCAACAGGAATAGTTAATATTTTTAAACCTAACAGAATTCACGTAAAAATTTATAAGAATGGAGACCTGGATGTATGGATGCGTAGGTATTTGTTACTCTTTCAGCCAAAAATAAAAATCATAATACCGGTCAACCACCGATTTAAGAGTAGTGACATCAAACAGCAAATTGAAAGTAATCATATTATTGTCTTAGTTAAAAGACACTTCTTTTTTTTAAATCAGTAAAAGACCACTATTTTTATTTTCACCCTCTACAGAGGGTGCTTGGAACAAACGTAAAATCTTTTCAATTCCCTCCAATCGAGCTATAAAAAGACAGTCTGCTCCCTTATAAATAAGCTGGAAAACCAATAATTATTCGTATACTGTGGGGCTGCTTTGTTTTAACTACCCCTGAGAAGTTGCCCCTCCACTTTTGACCCCCCACTTGAGAAGCGATGGCCCTTTAGTTTAGTGGTATTAGGTAACCGAGCATTCTATCGGCGTTGGGGTACAAAATCATCGCTGTATTAGTTTATTAAAACAATAAACAGCACTAAGGGGATCTTAAAGCTGGTGTTTTAATAACTTAGACCTTTTGTAAATAGGAATACTGGTATGTTTAAAACAAAACCCTAACAAAACAATAACAATAAAAACTTTTTGAAGAAAGAACTGTAAATAAATGTCGATGTTAAGAATGAACACAAGTGATTAGTTTAATATGATTAAAGATAACTTTTTAAAAGCGATTATTTGTATTCAGTACCTGTCAAAGATATCGAGTACGTGTCTTGAAATGAAAGTACGTGGCATTACTCTCAATTTAGCACATTGCAAGAGGGAGCAACTTGAAACTATAATGAGCAACTTGAATTATAATTCATTAAATGAAAATTCAATACAAATCGTTTTATAAATAGGGGAGTTGTGTTATTACCATAAATACTAAATTTAAAAGACAATCTAATTGCTTCTTTTATTAATTCATTGTTCAATTGAAGATTTTTCTCTGTTTGATTAAGGTCGGTTTGATAATTTTTTAGGTCATTTCTTGATAACCAAAATAAAATTTTAATTTACAAATTAACAAATGGTGTGCTTTAAGAAAGTTTATATAAAAATGTTACCTATTCAATAAAAAATGACGAATTGGACATAAATAGAAAATCTGGTAAAACTGTATTTAGAAAATTCATAATAACCTATTTCTTCCATATAAACGTAGGTACGCGTCGCAATACATTGCCGTTATGAAGTAAAATTAAAAAAAAGCACAAAGATAATATAACCCTCAACAAAGATATACCGGAAACATCAAATACCAACTCGCAACAATGTAACTGCCAGACCCATTCCCAGAAATAGCAATCATGGCGGTAATGCGAAATTTGGCGGAATCCCCGACAAACGTCAAAAGAGTCGTCCTAACTGCGCTCCCCATAAACATATTAAGTTTATTCGACAGTTAGTGCTAAGTGTGCCTTAAACGATATGAGCCGAAACGGATCACACCTACGGTATGATGATGTAACTTTATATCTTCCAAGAATGGCGCGGGGCATAGATGAGCTATCGTGATGACTCACTTTTGTACATGTAAAACTTTAAAACCAATCAGGTTTGTGCTTGCAATCCCATCTACAAAGTTTAACTTTAATCCTCAAAATGATATTTTGTAATATAACTTAATACAGTGAATATCGGCCAACATCACTTATGCTGTGATGTGATGCTGTGGTAAGGTGCTCAAGTACTTATGTAGCAGAAACAACGACGATACCACAACACCCAGATCCGAGACAATATAGAAAAATTCGATTTCCATATTGACCCGACCGGGATTCGAACCGATTCGGTCGATCGAATTGGACCAAGATAGCGCGACGCCAGTGTTTGAATCTCCTGCATCTTGGCTATGTGAATCGTATTATCTATACTAATATTATAAAAAGGAAAGATTTGTACCTATTTTTGTATGTTTGTAATGATTAGGCTCAAAAAGTACTGAGCCGATTTAAAAAATTCTTTCACCAATAGAATGCTACATTCTTCCAATTTGACATAGGCTACAAAATTAGGGATCTTTGGTAAAGTTTGAAAATTTTCAACAGAAAAGCGGGAAAAATTCTCTAAGGCGAAACGAATTTCGCCGGGACCGCTAGTTGTCAATAATTTCATCATCACATTTAAATGTATATATTTTTTTATCAATATTAAATTTTAATTAATATAAAGTTTAAATTTATGCCATGGGATCTTTAATTACTTTTGAAATCTTATTTATATCAAAATCACAAAATATATTATTTAAAATTTTATCTTTTCATGGTTTTTATAGTAACAACAAACAATTTTCAAACGTAACTTGCCGCCTCTGCGTCACAGAGTCTTTGCCAAAATCGTCTCCGGCGACTTCGCAAAGTTGTCAAGACAAAGACGTTAAGTCCCTAAATTATGAACCTATCCCATTCCCTGCTCTCATCGCCTTAGAGGAGTTGGAGCATGAGTCAATTACTAAATATGTTGATGGAGGAAAAACTCTACCCTGCGTTACAACTTGAAGAATTTTAATGTGTACGGGGGAAGGTAATAATGTCATAGTTGCATGACTGTACGTATAATTAAAGTTAATGGTGGAAAAGTTTTTATTCACATGGTTTAATAAATCATATTTATATTGGTGTAATTGCAAATATAGTTTCTAAACGAAACCGAAACTTAGGCCACGTACGCCTCAGTGTGGCATTGGATGGGTGACTGTTCCTACCAAATTAAGCGGCATTTATAATAATAATGACGGAATATACGTTAGGTAGTGATTTCAACTACATGAAATAATTTCATTTATCAGAAAATGGATCAAAAACGAGACCAATATATAGTCCGTTTTGATGCCATTTATTCTCAAGTCAAGAAATTGTCATTTTATGTGTGTTTAACCTTTTTGGAATTTTAATGTGTCGCATGAGTAGACGATGTAGTCGCTACAAAATTTTGCCCGTAAAATTTTATCGTAATGCTACTTTTATCTTTTGTGGCCGCTTTTAATCTATATATCCTCAGTAAATGACTTTCTGGAATTTCTTAAGCACACATGACTCATGTTTTTGTTGCATATTCTGGAAAACATTGGCCATTCTTATCTAATTTCTAAAAATATTGGGCTATCGCATTCTTCATACGTAATTTACTAATTATGTGTAGTGGATAACTATAATGTTCACTTCTGACTCTTTCACTGAGACGATTTTGAACAGTATAACTAAAATGTAACTTGACTGACAGCAGACCGATGATTAACATTTATGCTTGAGAATTATTGTAAATATTTCGAATTTCATAGAATATTTGTAATGTTATTATGTCAATTTCCGAATACTTTTGTAAAATTATGTCTGATGATGTATCAAAAATAACTGTTCATACATTGATTTCTATAATGTATCATATCATATGCTGATAACTGTTCATGTTCATTAAATACAAACAATAATTCAAATTTGACTTGCTTTACGTCCTCTAAATGAACTTCACTAACTAATCAATCACCATAACTTTTAATATTGAGAACTTTATGATTTATGAAACTTGAATCTATCGCGACACAAATCGCTTCTAAGTTGCGAAGTAAAACCTTTAAGTACGCGATAAGATGTTTAAGACTAAATTAGTCTGGTGAGGACCTTTATCAGATCAATCGAATATTACGTAGACCCGAACACGGGGTTGAATTTAGGTATTTAGGTGATATTAGGCTGGGTTAAGATTCGATTCCAGATATAGAGTAATTATAGAGATTATCCTCTTGATGCTACAGACAAGGGTTAGTCAGACTATATATCGGATAAAGGGGATACTATTTTAGTGGAAAACAATAAATGCTTGTTTAATAAGGGTTTTGGGAAACTATCGGAGAATATTTGGATGATAATAATAATAATAATAATAATAATCTTTATTTTCTCAACACAAACAAACAAAGGTTACAATACAAGTTACAATTTTTTCTTGTTAATACACAATGAATGTATGACACAGTGAAAGTTTGTGAGAGACTGACGCCTGTGATAGGTATGAGTAGCATACCTGTAATACAGGTCATCAGGCTCCAACCACCACGGAAGAGTAAACATCTATATAATGAACATCTGTCTAAGAATACATGCTTAAAATATAAAGATTATTTTAAACTTAGGAAAAAGATGGGCAGGTGGGTGTGTAAAAGTGAGTGTGTGAGGGTGTGTGTGTGTGTGTGTGTGTGTGTGTGTGTGTGTGTGTGTGTGTGTGTGAGAGAGAGAGTTTGTGTATGTGTGTGTTCGTGTGTGAGTTGACTTTCATTTGTCTATACATAAATATGTTTCAGTTTCATCATAAGTTTTGTTTAAGAGGAAGGAACGCAGGCTATTTTTACAATCATAAGAAGATAGGGAATATAACGGGAGCACATTATTTATTCTATTATATAAGAACGGACCTAGATAATAGAAGAACCTATGTGTAAAAGAGTGATTAGTGGTTGGTACCGTACAGATTTTATGTTTACGACGTTTGTAACATATATATTCTAAAATTGAGTAGGCAAAACAGAAGACGCACATGTTGCAAAACATATGAAACCGCAGACGTTAATTTAACAGTTTTTAATGTCTTTGGAAATAGGTTCAAATATGTGGTATTATATTTTTTTTCAAAGGGGTACTGTTAATGGACAAATCATAATTCTCAAGTTTTATTATGTTGAAATGTGAAAAGTAACAGAAAATGTTCGTCTCTTATTATTTTTTTCATGGTTTGAAATTATAATGATACATTTTGATACATCAAAATGTTAACAGAAAAATAGTCCTATTTATTTCACAGTTGAGGCCATTGGCTAAGAGTACATTCAAAAGCACCAGCAACTATCTGATTGAAGCTTAAGTCCTTACCAAATTGGGATAGCATCATATGGCTAAAGTTTTATTCATTGCGACATTTGAAATAAAAAGGTTTTTACCTCCACATTTTGGAGCCTGACTCGCAGCATTACGCTACGGAGGCTAACGAGTATATCAAAAAATTACTGCTTTATATGTTCACACAAAGAGTTCATATCTCGTTTCCGTATTTACTTTATTAATTCCGCCATTCATTCTCACCTCTCAACTACACAAACATGGACCTACCCTTCTGTTCTCGAATTTGCCACTATCCATCACGCACAAAATCAACACGCTACCGTGTTTTGTATATAAACATCCCGTAAGGCTCCACTCCAACTTGCAACTACCCTCCCACTACAATGGAGCATCGAACGTTTTCTTATATAATCAAGAGCAGCTTCTTCGGAGCCGAGTTTCGGTAGCTGGTAGATGAAGGAGCGGAAGCGTTTGAACTACATCTTAATTATCTAGTCTTTCTTTTTTCTACTAAAATAATCCTAGTGTCGGCCAGCTAAGCTTAAATATTCCTTGACATCATTATGACTTCTTCTACAAATATTTTGTTGTGCAAGCTATCCGGTTTTGAAAAGCTTTGCCCGCTGATACCGGACAATCTCTTAGTGAAGGAAATTGTAAAATGCAAGTTCGAGTATTGTGTGAATAAGAAAAGATTCAGTTTGATAAAATGAAAAGGTGTCTCTCTATCAAAAGTTAAAATCATATCTGCAACAAGTATACTTTCATGTAAATTCAAATGACTGAAATATTGCACAATTAGAAAATATTTATTTTCTATGATCTTCATGCAAATTGATGAGAATATACTAATAATACATATATTTTAAAATGTATTTACTAATTGATTTGATTTCCAAGCAGCTTTCATTTAGTGAAGTTTTTTAGTTTATGGTCTGAAGAAAAAGAGACGCCATATTTAAGTTGGATGATCTCATAGCTAATGTTAGTAACGTATCTGAACAATACTTTTTAAACGATAAGTAGATTGTAAGCAGCCGCGAGCTCACTACTTCTTATTTATCACAACATGAGAAACATTACATGCTACCTTGCTTTAGGTAACTGCTTCAGGTGAACTAAGATACATTTTGATAAAAAAAAACTGTTTTTCGTTCATCAGTAGTCAAGTAAAAATAAATATTCGAGACCTTATCAAAGATTTACTGATTCTATTTCAAACTAAGTCGTAAGAAAAATCTGCTCCATTTGAGAAGAAAAACAGAAGGCAAAGTCTAATAAAAATACAAACAAATTGTCGCCTAATGTTGTCAAATCGCCATTTCGTAGCAATGAGTCCTCTCACCCTCTCAAGGAGGGCACAAGCGAAGGTTGTATAAATATTGGCGCCTCGCTTTTGAGGCTAAGTGCTGCTTTTGTCTCAACAATAAAAGAATAACACTCATTTAAGTGAACAATGAAACCTTTGCCCTATGTTGCGAAACTAAATTGTGGAAAACGACTGTTTTTAACTAGAATAAAAGCAACAGCGCAGTTTAAGAAAATTGAACTTGGGTCTAAATTTTGGCTGACGTAAGCATTCAAAGGAAAGCAAAGCCATTTTTGTTTTCAAACGTAATTCCAAACTTTTGTTCATCAAAATTACCATGATAATGGAACCAAATTATCTGGTAAAATGTACGAGTATTAATTTACAAAAAAGCAGGAAACAAAACAGTTTTATGTTTGTATATTTAGTGTATATAACTTATCAAATATTATTATTTCCAGCCTTTTTCTAAAATGATCCAAAATACTGACGTTTTTAATTTACACTATTTTAAGATTTACAACTTTTTAAAATTTGAAACCAGTACTCAAATTTAAACGCGATATCATTTAAAATTAATTTTTAAAAACAAATTTTCTTTTTAAATTGTTGCTGCAAAATCAAAAATGTGAATCATGTTAATTTAGAATTAAAACCAAATTTCCAATACCCTCATCTTCCAATGACAAATCACACTATTGAAATGAATATATTGCAAACTAATTCCCACAGCAAACTGTAGCCGTTAATTCAAGAATCATATCCTCTATCAAATAATCTTGATCGATGACTATACCCTTCCGATACTCCGAGGGCCAGAGCCAAAGAACACAGCAATTACTTATTAATTAACTATATCAGTAGTGCCTATGAGCTGTCCTTAATTGAACTATAAATCATAACCTTACTGGCACTCCGCAAGTTCGGTATACTCGTATGTGAGGCACCTAGATGCTGATTCAAGACTTGCTGGCTTTCGACTACGTTTGCAACTTCATCCCAAACCAATAAACGGTTTAAATCCCAATACGAATCAGTGGTAAAATCAACTGGAGCGCCCGGAGTTAGAGTCGATTTTGATAGGGGTCGCGCAAGGGCGTACGCTGGCACCGCAGCTATATAGTCTGTAGTAACTGAACCATAATCTTAAGATGATTTATGATATGTTGTACTTCTGACGTTTACGAGTTAACAGGCGTGCTGGGGAGGCCTTTTAATCAACTATGCTAATGTTAGGCGTTGATCCTTCGGTTGTGGCGGCGGGTCTCACTAAGCCTAATGTCAATATTAGGTCCTAATTGAATCTCCGAATGTGAGTAAAGTTTAATTAAGGTCCCGTGTCATGTTATATTTTGAAGTGTTAATTATTCTGCGTGTCTTACACACTGGAATATACTTGGGTGTTTGTTGATAGTAGTTTCGTCTGCTGAGTACATTTTAGCAATGAATGTTATCTGAAAGAAATGTTTTGTTATAAAAAAGGAGATAGAAATTTATAATGTAATATCGTGTCTAGAATACCATTAATTCAACTAAATTCAGTATTAAAAGAAATGGGGAAATTTTCAGGATTTTATTTAAAATTGATAAAGTCCTAAATATTTAAGCAATAATCATTTTCAAGATCGGATTCAGCTCTGTATCATAATCTGATCACAATATCAACATGTTCTTTAGTATTTAAAATGTAGGTCGTAATGCTTAGGCTAGTCAAACATTTTACAGATTTACTTAAAACTTTATTTTTATTTGATAAAATAGGCCTAAAAATAAGCAGATACTTACTTTTATACCCTTAGCGTAAAGTAAACGGATTTTTCTTATCGCCCCATAATTTTGGTGGTCCATTCAGCGAACCCAAAAACGGTAATACAGATCGTACGTGAGATGGTTGTAGCCCGATATCTGAATTATGACTGGATTTTAAAACTCCCCTTTCCATTGACCGTTTATGATGACCCTCAGACATATTTTTATCTTTTTACTTATTATTGCTAGATATAATATTTGAAAAATATTTTCAGTGCAATAGTGTTTATTTCAGATAAGTAAGAGGGGTATCAAAATGAAACAGTATTACTTTGTTGATAGCAAAGAGTTTTGGGTCCGAGATATTTCGCGTTTGGGACAACATTTTTAGAATTTAAATAACTTATCGATTAAACATTAGTGATGTTAAATCGATAAGAATTATAGTACCATATTTGATTTGTTATGTATGTTATGGGTGGACTTATATTTAGATAAATAAAAAAATAAAATCACTAACATATCTGATTCTACAACTCCGTTGAAGATTGCAAAATCTGTAGGAGCAGTTATTTTTTACTAGTCTTATTTCTTTACGTCACGCTAAGTGTGGTAAATATGAAAAAAAGAATCTAATCAAGCCCTTCTGATAAAAAATACGTGAATATACATTTTGGATTGAAACACAGACAATTGACGAAACTGAAATCATACACATCTTAAAATAGTTCTCACCCATTTATGTTATTGATTAAGGAGATAATTCTAAGAATCTAAATGCACGAAACATTTACCAATTAACAAACGTCCTGACGTCGAAATTCAACACCCAATTAATGTATGAAATCCAACACTACTAATTATTGGTATTCAGATCGGAATGGACAGATGGTTAAACCGGGTCGAGCCCTGGGGTCAGTACACCCAGCAGAGCATACTAATAGGCATCCCCTATTAATTATGTCACACCAGAAAATTTCAAGGCAAGAAATCCAGGCCATCAGACCTAATGCCGGATGAAATGGGTCCACGTTTGGGCCCTTCAAGTTGTCCGAACAACGCAAGTTGTGAGATATAAGCGTTTTGGTATTAGGAAAGTATAGGAAATTTGTAATTCCTTATCCTTATACTTAAAGTGTATATTGGCTATTGTATCTGATACTGCTTCAAGTATGATCCGGTTTTGACGAGCCTATTTATTACAATCAAATGGAGCGATTGCCGTCTCACTACTGGCAACCATAACCAGAGAAACGAAGACTTTTTTTGGAACGGGCAATATTTTTTTACGATTTTCTTTTTACTCTATGAGTTCCTACTAAGAATGAATCATGATCAGAATGATCACCAATCCGTATTGTATTTTAACAACCTCCATAGCCAAGATGCGTGTGGGCCGGACTTTGGCGTCGCACCATCTCTGACGTCCTGAGTTCGACTCCCGGTCGGGTCAATATGGATTTTTTTTCTATATTGTCTTAGGTCTGGGTTTTGTGGCGCCGTCGTTTCTGATAACGATAACACATTTGTTTGTGTAGTAAGTAGCTAAAGCATTTGCTTTAGCTACTTACTACAGAATCAGAGCAATGTACGTGATGACGTCCAATATTTGTATTTAATTATATTATGCTAGCTTGGTGAATAATCCAGTACCCATTGTAGTGAAGAAGACTTGATTTCTATGATGGAGGCGTTCTCCTTCACTCAGAAATGACAGGGGCTGAGATTTCAAAATAAATTATCTTTCTTCCCCGTACTAGCGTGTCTCCTGTGCATTCCACCACATCGGGCGCTTGTTACGGGGATTACAATTCTAGCACCGCTCAAATCTGAGCGCGTGCACTGAGCGTTGTCAAAGAATATCTGATTGGATTAGAATTGGCCCCACTGTATTAGCGTTGACGTTTCTATTCCGGAGACCTGTCTCGTAAAGTCTCGAGAGATATTTAGTAACATTACTAAGAAGTGACAAAATAAACTTAAAAAAGTGTTAGCCAAAATGACATGTTTATTGGCGATGATTGGAAGTTTTTTAAATACGAATATAATGCAGCTGGCCAAGAAATGGACGTATTTTTATTTTATGTAACTGTAAAATTAAAAGCATTGTTATGAATTGTAAAGATATTTTGTAGTAGTTTACCCCTTTCCACGTTAAAATTAAACCTCACAAAAGACTTTTACCAGGTCCAGCAGAGGCCTTGTCCTACGTAAATTTTCAAAAGAACCAAGAAGGCCACACATTCCATGAAATTTAAGAAATAGTAGGAGTATTGAAAAATTATGGTTTCTTCTAAAAGTAAGATTTTATAAATATGTATCTAGTAGCAAGAGTAAAAATATGGATTTGTGTGCATATCCTTTAGTATACATAGAAACATACCAGTAAATAGAAACAAAAACTACAATCATAGACAAAGAAAGTATTATTAAGAATGTATTTTATTATTTTTGTAAATTGTACTATAATCAATGTAAAACCTATTTCTGTAAAGTTTTTGTGCAATAAAGTATATCTATCTATCTATCTATTTTTATAGTACTATACGCCGTACTAGCGAACTTTAAATATTAAGTTCGCTAGTAAGTGCGGGAATTGAACCCACGATCTTCACGTATCGCGCGTGCTGCTCTTACCAACTGAGCTAACCGCAAGTTATTGTAGGCGATGAAATTTTTCTGCTGTATCAACCGTTAGCCTTCCGGTAAGTGCCCTATGCCAAATATGTTTAGAACTACATACTTCTCGGCCGTGGGTTCAATTCCCGCACCGCAGGGGGAGATAAAAAATTTCTGTTTCTAATATATTAAGAATGTAGTTGCAGCTATGGAAAATAAAATGATTTAAGAGAATAAAAAAAAATATTTGGTCCCAAACAAGGAATTAACAAAAAATCCTGTCTGCCATTTTCTTTTATTCACGTAATAACACGCCACTAAATAAAATCAGACTGACCCAACTCAGAGCAATTGTCACACGTGTTGTAAATCAGAAGGAAGAGGAAGAATAAACAGAAAGAGACAACGTGTTCAGATATAAAACGAGACAACTTAACACAATGGCTACAAAAGAAAATTGAAACAGGAAAAACTAACGGTGGTCCCTGTAAATAGGTGGAGGACAATCAGTTGAACCACTTGCGGACAATTGGGGGGTGGGAGATTTATCACAAGTAATAGAGAGACGCACAATGGGACTGGTCTGTTACCAAGATTTTTGATGCTCCATGAACGATGTGATTATTAGTTTTCCTCTATTTTCATGGAAACGTGTTATTGTCTATTAATCATCTTAGTTGGGGCGAGATGGAATCTACTGTAATGTTGAAAGCACTTCACACTATACATTTTGGAGTCAACCCTTATTTATTTATTTATTCAAAAACTTTATTGCACAAAAAAGTATAACAGAATGACTTAATGCTAGGGGCATTCTCTACCAGTCAACGTTTGGGTCATGCGGAGAGTTAGTTTATGAGTTAGCCATTATGTAAGAATTAAAATCGAACTGCAAGTGTGATGTTCATCTTACGCATAGAGTTGTGTGGTCATCTATTATTTTAATAATGGAGATTTTTTACCATTTTGCTGTTCAATATAAATAAATAATATAGTTAAAAAATATGTTAAGAAAATTCTAATTCGATTTATTTTTCTTTGTCGTGCACTCTTGGTAGAAAGGTTTGCTTACGTATAAAATGTATTATATTTACATATAGTTGTGTTGCCATGCTTAGTCAATTAACCGATTATATAAAGACTACTCATGAGTATTACTGATGTAATTTATATGAATAAAAAAATATTGACTTTTACTTTGATTGTAGTGATTATATGTTGAAAAATAAATATCTTGCCCTATGGTACTATGTAAAGGAAACTAAGATCTCATAATGGTATTCCAGAGAAATCGAGGGAAAATCTATTTGTTTCCTGCTTTAAATGACAGCTGTAATGCTCGAACAACAATTTTTGTTGATGAAAACTAGCAAAAGAAAATAAAAAGATGTTAAATAACAGCCAAAACCAAGACTGTAATTTACATTAATTTGTCGTTATAACATTTTAAATTTGATTAAGAGCTAGTGTAAGTACTTACGAAGTATTATGATCAACCTTATCCTTTATATAAGTACCAAGGAAAGAGTAGGTATAATAACAAAAAGTATTTTCACTGATACGTCCAACGTTGTTTTGTTCCTCAATGATTTTTATTCAGCCTTGGCGACGAAACTCAAAGGAATTATCGTCGTAAGACGCCCGTCCAAACTTCTGTATAAGTTGCGTCACACTATCTTCTCGGATTACGTCTCGAAGTAAAAGACTTCTTGGAGAAATTAGAAAATTTATTGCCCAAAGACCTCGAGAGTTGCGATTTGTGAAATGTGCCGCGATCTGAACAAACTGAGGAGGTAATAAAAGTTTGCGATGTTAATATCGGCTGTAAAAAGCAGGGGTCGTTTTAAATCTGAATCGACCCCAGAACTCAGCCCTGATTGTGCTTTTCAAGATAAAGCATAGATATTTAACACTTTATTGCGCAGCAAAAATTACAGAAATTGGATTTATAGACATAGTCAAGTACAATTTCAGTAGCAATCTCTTCCGGAGATCTTTAGGTAGGAAAATAGTAGATATCAAGAAACTGTGTAAAACATAAATTGAAAAAATTAAAAGAGGAATGATAAATACCATAACGTGATAAATACCTGCATAGAAATTAAAGTAATAAACAGTTGGTACATTTTTTATTATTTCCTACTGGCTGTCCGCGACTTCGTACGCGAAGAACGTGGAGGTATTTAAAATTTGGGTTACGTTACTTAACATTAAGTAAAGAGCCCTCAAATATGCTAGCAATAAATATTGGCTATGCTACTCATGATGACTGTTAGTTTCAAATTGTGAAAGATTTTTTTTAAATGGGCAAATTTGAAATTTTACAAAATGATTTTTGTACTCTGTTTAAATTACTCCCAACACGGCCTTCATTATTATGACCATATATTATGTATCGTTTTTCTACTTTTGTAACTTCATACCAATCCTTATGGTCTTAATTTGCATAACACAACTTCAAATCTTCTAATAGCACTATAGTCTAGACCTATGGTCTTATTTGGTCTTCCCTAAGGTTCAAAATGCTTGATTGTTTTTTCTCGCTTCCATTCAATACTTCAACCGATTAAAAGGCGGAAAGTGACCGTTTCTAATTCGAAAGGGTTGCATGCAATAAAGTGACGGGAATATTGCAGGGGCTGTCTGTCTGTCTGTTAAATTTTACTAGCAAACTTTGGTCATCGGCACGCTTGGTTATTGTTTGTTTTGATCGTAATCTTTTAAAATTGCACCGTTGAATTCTGTTAGGTCGCCCCTGGGGTGTGTTTGGCGAAGGAGTTAAAGTGAACGGTGGCGTTGATGAGAGAATTTATTTGAATGTTAAACGCTAGTCAAAGCAAAGCCATCTGACTAAGAACTCGGAACCTTTCACTCGTAGGAAATTCCTTTCTCTGTTGTGGTGGTTTTAAAATTTTTCTTACAGCATTACCATTAAGGTAATGAGCTCCCCCGGGGGGTTTTAGTGGGTAGGCCTGCCCTACTTAGGGCAGGGGAGTCCCACACACGCCGTCGCCTCCCTCAGGTGACGATACGGCGTGCCAAGCATTTTCCCCCGCCAAAAAAAAAGAACATTCCTAGCTCTTCAAAGATGTAAGCGACAATTTGAAGAACAAAAACTCTGCAACGCGAAATAGGATCGATGTAAATTTGTGTCGACTTGTAGGTAATGTCGTAGGTCAGCACAGAGTTCATATAAGGCAGGAGCCTAATTTTTTTAAGTATAAATTAATATAGGCACTACAGGGCAAAGGTTTCATCATTAAAATCATCGTAACAATAAAAGGTAAATACAAAAATGCGGATTTGTGATGATCAAGAGAGGTAGGCATAGCAATTTATCGCTCGAACTGATAAGGGAGACAAGTCCAGTAACAGATTTATTATGCTGTACATGTCGCCCTTAAGCTAGGACCTCATTACTACTTAACATTAGGTGGGATGACGTCAATCATGAAATGTGATATATCATGTCAGATTACACTTTGGACTGTCACCGCCCTTATGTCGTGCGCATAAGAACTAATATCGAAAAGCACGTTTGCTGTAACGTGCTATTGGCTACTTACTATGTAATTGAAACAAAGACTATGATATCATTGTCAGCTACCATTATGTTCAAATCAAACATTGAGTAACTCAAAATCGCTCGCTATCACATCAGATTGAATCAGTTAATTAATGTGAGTTCTAACTCTTGATTGTTTTTGAAGATAGAAAATGTCATAGACCAATAGATCAAGTAAGGTTACTTTCCTTCGAGCAGAAAATATAAAATAAAAAAATTACTAGAATAAAATATTCACAAATAAACTTGTGCTTTAAAATTTAAACCACACATGTGTCGCCAAAACTCCACAGCTCCTTAAAACTCTCGTTTTAAACTGTCTCCTCTCATTCAAATTCCTAAGTGCAGCAGTCATAAAACAAGAATAAATTCCAAACAATTTAGAAACTTGTAAGTATTGTCTCACACACGTGCATAGACCACCCGGGTGTCTGCAAGAGTGATGTTTTTATGCACTTTTTTCACTAATTTCTTCGTAGAACATGTGCTTGCAGATAAGTAAGTTCCTTTTATATGTCACGACACGATTGCGATTCGATATTGGCACGATTTTATTTGCCTATGTTTATTAGCTTATGTTTATGTAGGCGTAGACATTATTGTTGTACATTATTTAAAGGCTTCTTTGCGCTTCAACTGTTTTCATCTATAATATAAAAAATATTCCATAGCAATGAGATTTAACACTATCAACAAAAAACTTTAAACTAAGATTTAGAAAGCCTATTTTTCAATACCCCGACAGTTCAATAGTACAGCAACTTGGATTTGAATCGGTCATAATATAAATTACTACTCAAGATCTTTATTCGATACTTTTATTAATGAAGTGGGTTCAAAAGGAGCTACATTGCGAAACTGTATTTCGCAATCACAATCACACACACAAACAGACAGACACGTCAAACATAAGACCCCGTTCTTTTTGCGTCAGATAAATACAAATCTAGGTCATTCAAACGCAGTAACGTTAGTAAGACACGCGTTTCAAGGCAGCCTATTAACTCGTCGCGTGATGTAAACGGACCCTGTTAAGGATCGAGTTTTAAGCAGCTCTGATTTATGGGCCGAGTTCTGTTCAAGACGAGTGCCAGCAGTATTCGTACGTGACCCCTGAATGTGGTTCTGGCATTTTTTGACTTGCTCGAGTCGAGTGCTTGAAATATTGCGAAACCACAAAGTTAGGCAGGATTTTTTGCGCACTCGATGATAAAGGCGACGTAGTAAAACATGTTTTTTTTTTTGATACCTTATCTTAACTTTTGCAATCTTACCAACATTTAATCTTTATGTTTACCAGAATTATTTGGTTCACATAATATAGTCTACTCAGCCTTTATTATGCTGGAGATATAAACAGTGTACATTAGCGTATTCAAATATCCCTCTATGAGGTTGTTCGTATAATTTTATTAGCCAAATCGCCATCAGATAAGCTTGGCCTTCACTAGGACAGAGAGGAAGCAGCCAATGATAATCATTCACTTAAATCTGTGTGACGCCATCTTGCTTTGGCTAATTTTAATATCTGGTATTTTCATCTATCAGGTCAAACTTTTGATCATTCTTAAGTTACCGGACCAAAAATCTAAAAGTCTAGATTTCATTTCAAAGTAATCTCTAGATCTACAACTAAAAACGAAACGAAAGCTTTTGTTTATGAAGATTTATAAAAAAACTGTTATCGAATTGATTTGCATTTTTTTAACATGTTTTATTTTAAACAAATTACTTAATCATATAAATAAAACTGTATCTCCAAAATATATGTACAGTCAAATGCACGTGAGACTTCACACTTTGATCGTTGTATCTTTCTTATGTCGTGCACATAAGAAAATGGCAGCCAAATAACAATCACTTCGGTGTTATTGTGTTCCTGCGTGTGAGTAAGGTTTCCAGAGCTCCTGGGGCTACATTAGCAGCAGCAGGGGTCAAGCCTTCAAGGTAAGGACGACAAGCCCAGTAACAGATTGATTATGCTGTCCTTGTCGCCCTTAAGCTAAGACCTCATTACCACTTAACAGTAGGTAGGATGAGGATGATAAAGTGCAATATAGAAAAATATATATGTATATGTAGTGTTGACGTGACATGTCGCATTCGAAGTCAGTTTGTTACGATGAAATGATGAGATTATGAGAATTCAGAATTAAAAATTGTTACTCGTCTTCATATTTCGTTTTAGGTAGTTAAACCTCCTTAAAATGGAATTCAATCTACCATTAAAATAAGATACATTGAAGTACATTTGATCCGTGCAACGAAATTCAACTGGATTGATGACTTTCACGGAACCCTTGGAAAGTTGAAATACCTAAAAACGTAAAATCAAGTGAATTATCACATGTAGTTAGCTGAACAGTATTTGCTTAAGAGGTTTAGTTACCATCATCCGTAAAACAATATTATTTATTAAAGAAGAAAACATTTTCAACAAACATTAAAGATTCATGGTAAAAGTAATTCTTATTCTTCCTAAGCTCAAACTTGGTCGGTTTTTATCATCGTTCAAGGGTGTTTTTTCCCATCCATATTTTGCTTTGGGGTCTATTTTTTGCGGCGTAAGCCGAGATGCCCATTTAAAGAGTTTTGGAGTGACGGGTGACGTTGTTTTAATAAGCTGTGTCTTAGTTTTTATTCGTTTTTGGCCTGTGAAGTTAGTTTTTATAAGCGGACATTGGTATAAAAACTAACTTATACTGACGGGTAGGGAAAACGCGTGATAAGGAGAAACGATATTGAATTGACAAGTTGCAGTCTCGAGTTTTTTAATAGCTTTAGATTAATTTCAAAAAGTTCCTATAGCTTCAACAAATCGCAAAAGGTTTGAGTTTAGATGTTTTATGGATGGGTCATCAACAAAAGTATGATAAGTAAATAGAAATTATTCATAATCAGTAGAATATAATAGAAAACATCTTCACTTATGAATCGTCAGTACAAATTTAGTATTCTGCCGCTATTATAATTACTAATATATTAACGTATTAAAAGCTTGTAGTTGAAATAAACTGACGCTACATTTTCAAATATAACTCCAAAACTAAATGTTATAAGACCCTTCCACTCCAGTCTACATGTAGTGGCTCCAGAAATAAATTCAAATTGATCCTCAGCCTAGTAATACGTCAGCTAGCCGACCACCTAATTAGTTTCATTACGATGGGTAAGTCCACGGACGGTCAAAATGAGAAAGACCCATTTGCCCGCGCGTACGCAAAGCCAGTACAGACTGGTAGGGCTACCAGATAAATGAGGTTGTACATGGAGGTCCAATAAAATAGCAGACAATGTGTCAAACATTACTATCCGTTTTCTCCAACCGACTACAGGTCGTTAATACCGTTCCATAGTTTACTTTCCATATTATTGTCATCAGTTCGGTCGTTTTTAGCTTACGCCTCGTATTATTTATTACTATCGGTAACTTGAACGGATTGTTTTCCAAACATTTGAACCGGGCATAACTAAACGTTACTGTTTGATGAGTTTTCTAGAGCATTAGGTAGATTTTAATATGATATATCTATGGTACAGTTGTACTTTAAGACGGTACTATAATATATAAATTGAATCTTACAAATCCATCTATGAAGCTGTCGCTGGTTTTGACCTCCGACGCAAAAAGAGGGGTGTTATAAGTCTACAGTCTATATCTGTCTGTCTCTCTTTCTCTGTGGTATCGTAGCTCTTGAAAGAATGGACCGATTTCGATGCAGGTTTCATTTAGAAGCCAGTTTGCTTAAAGTGGATTTAGCTTTATTTGGTTCATGCTATGTTTGGGTGTAGCAGTGAAACAGTTATACTCTAATTCTGAAAAGAGCTGATGTTTTTTTTTCGCAACATATTTTTGGCGATTAAGGCTGTTCCTTTAATTTCAAGTACATTTTTAGTTTATTGTTTTTCCAGTTGAATGGTTGGCAGCCCTCAGGGTAGTACCAAATGTAGTCGGGCTCACTAGAACGCTCAGTCGGAACTTCCCGGCCCATTCCAAATTGCCCGTGTATACAGGGGGTACCAATACAATTTTCCGGCTGGATGCATTTTGAATTTATAACTAGCAAATTGTTCGGGACAAATTGTATGCGGAATATCTTGAAATTAATTGGTGAAGGCCATGATGATTGGACTAACGGGTTGTTTGAGTGTTTGATGGATGATCTAATGTTTCGATGTTTGGTTTTGTTCTCGCCTAATTGTAGATATATGGGACGCTTTCGCACTCAAAACGTGAATAAATAATACACTGGCAAAAAAAATTGGAATGGAAACACTCTTTAATTTTTTTTCGAGTTGTTTTAAGGATGTAATGAATTATGAAGTTTTAATTTCACACAGCTACTTAGCAGTTTTTGCTCTTTATTACGCCCAACCTTATTTACGGAAATATTCTGGTTAAAAATTTTAAAAGTGATTCCATATTTTTGTTTGCGAGTGTATTGGTAATTGTATCAAAGAGTTATTTTGTAAGTAAAATTTTTGCAACTATATTTTGTTTTATGCCCCTTACATATATATTTTGTATTTTTAAATGCATTTTCCTATTAAATAAATCTATATAAATCCTAATTTCGAAATCATTCTAGTTAATGATATGAATGGGATAATCCTTGGTTAAAACCCCTGAATAAAAATTAAAAACAAACATTCTACACTCTCTTAAAAAGGACGGACCATATAACTTTAAATTAATTCAACGCTTCGTGTAGCTTTTAAAGGCAACTTTACACAATTTAAACAAGTCCTAAACACCAATAAATTATTACTAACGTGAAATTCCTATACAATTGCCCGATTACCCGAATCACCAAACGGGCCAGACTCACGCGTAATGTTTAATCAAGCTGCCATACAATGCCTTCATACAACCCTACGATTAAGGGCAGTAAAAACTAAGCGTTGCCTACGTACATAACCGAAAATCTGAATTTCTAACAACATCTCTAGAGTAAAATGAACATGCAAATATAGCGTACACATTAATTTTTAAAGATGTAATTGTTTTCTAGATGCGACTTTAAATACTAATTGATGAATGTAAAAATTAAAAATGGACCAATTTAAGACATGTGATTATATTTTTTTATTATTGATAATTATTTAAAATCATTACGATTAAAACTTTTACTTGTTTTTTTACAAGCGTTTTTAACGACTGCGTATATCTTAGCGAGCCCTTGTTTCAAATACAACAGTCATACAATTTTAGAAACAGAAAAAAAGGTTCTCCCCTTGCGGTGCGGGAATTGAACCCACGACCTTCACGTATCGCGCGTGCTGCTCTTACCAACTGAGCTAACCGCAAGTTATCGTAGGCGATGAAATTTTTCTGCTGTATCAACCGTTAGCCTTCCGGTAAGTGCCCTCTGCCGAATATGTTTAGAACTACATACTGCACGGACGATACGTGAAGGTCGTGGGTTCAATTCCCGCACCGCAAGGGGAGATAAAATTTTTCTAATATTTAAAGTTCGCTAGTACGGCGTATAGTACTATAAAAATAATAAAGTCATAAAATGTATTAAGTCAAGTAGATTACTTATAAAACTTTTGGAACGAGATTCAATGCAAAGTGATTTTATAGCAGGTTTGCAATTTACATCTACCGAGAAGACATTTTGAACAAAGACATATACTTTTATTTTCATGACTGAAGAAGCATTAGGTATTTAGTATTAAGAGGTAAACTGGAGTAGACCAGTCCCAAAAGGTGGCATCAGTGACGTATGCCAGTCATTGCTTAAAACACACATGATTTGTTGAGCTACTAATTTCATAGTAGTATAGAATTCATATAAAACAGCGACAAACAGCGCAGCGACAATGTTATCACGTCGTTTTGTAATGATATTTTACATAATGACTAAAATATAAACATAATCTATGTACCAAACTTAACTAAAAATCCACATAATGTTTTACCTAAAAAATATTAATAATCCATCTATTTATTTAAATCAAAATGACAGATGCCATGCCATTTAATTTTTATAAGTAGGTATGCTTGATCAGAAATAACAAAGAACACAGCGTGCTCATATCAGGCGGAGCGCGCACTCCAGACAGTTAGATTGCAAATCCTAAAGTCTCTAATAACACCGATTGCCACATCCAGACAAACTTTATAGAGCACACACTCCCGTTAAGAACATCGCACACGTAACCCGTTAGAGTCCCAAAATGTTTAATTTTGTCCCCCGCCCCCCGAAGGTACCCAAATAAAGGGGGTGGACCGTTGCCACCCACACCCTTACCACTTGCGATGTAACGTATGACGGGTATAGTGCACCTTAATCACTTATTTAATTGCTACATTTATTTTGTTGATTAAAATACTTGTTAGTTCGTACGGTTGGCAGAGGAGGTTTTTTGGCTGATTTTCTTTTATTACATTTCCGTGTCGTTTAAATAATGGAATTCGTAGTTTCGTCAGACATTTAAGATGTATGAGTGTTTAAGTGTTCACTATTTACCAAGCAATGTAAATTCTAATGGTAATACCTGACATGTTGTTTGGTTTAAGAAATAATAAAAAGAACCAATTAAAATAAATTTTATTTTTACAGATTATTACAGATTACTTTAATATCGTTGCACGTTTGTGATATTTCATTCCATATTATTCAAGATATAATGTCCTAGAATGTGTATACTATATTGATTAGAATGAACATTTTGGAATTTAAATTTTATTTCTTTTATTATAGATTATAGATAGTCTCGCTTTTGTAAAATTTTGACTAAAGATTCGAAAAATATTTTTGTCTGACGCTATTGTGTTATAGTTTTTTAATGCCAAAGATTATTTCGTCGTGAAACGTTTTAATCTCACGTAAAAGCCGTGCTCGTAAATTCTAACCGTACCGAATTACTTCAGCACTCAACCAGCTGATGAGTACATTTTTGCCGACGCTACTAACCATAAGAAGAATGTACGGTTAGCAACGTCGGGCGTCGACAATTTAAATGCTCTCTCACTCTTCACGAGACGCAAAGTTTATCGCCTCTCGTAACTAGGACCCCCTGTATATCGCCTCCAGTCTAAATTGACCCCGCTCTCCCCTCCCGCTTGTAAGAAAATAAAGGTGTTTCACGTGGAATCGGCACCGAGTTGAGAGGTCTTCTGTAATCGGTCGGTAGTGCTTGGAATTTCGGATATTAAGCAGTTGGTGTGCTCTTGTTAGTACTAACGGTTGGTCCAAAGAAAATTTTGGCGTGCTAATGTCGGCCATTTTGGAATTTTATTTCGCTGAGTATACAGCGTGTGGTAATGATCATAGTTTATAGTCGCCGTTTTTATTTAGATGCTCGTTTTGATAGTTTGTGAAAACGGTGACGTTTTAAAGTTTTATTGCATTCGCTTCAAAAGTGCAATGAGTGACTTTGTAGTGTGACTTACTTCTTTGGATGCTATTATATTACTAAACGTCGTATTCCCTCTTAAATGTTACTTTTCATAGGAGTCGAATCTTGAAAATATCGAAAAAGTGCATATCAAATTTCGGATTGTTAGTAATTTTTTTTCATGAATACCTACATTCCCAATACAATTGATTGTAGGCTCAAAAAGTGGTCTAAAAATAAGTTAGTAACACTTATATAAATTTAGAAACTTGAATTATATTTAAAAAGGCTAAAGATTGAACAGAATTAAAAAGAAAAATATATGAATTCAAAGCTATTGCTTAAGCAAGTACTTTTAATAGGAAAAAGTCTTAGCCAGTATAGTATTTTAAGTAAAAAAACTCAAATAAGAAAATGAAAATAAGTGACTGTGAACAAATAAAACTCGTTTTTTAATATCATCGATGCCCTCCTTTTGGGTCGAACTCAAAAAAATATTTATTCGAAAAACCCCTTTTATCCTGATGAAAAATTGTTGAGTATCTCTTCAATATTCATATTCGCTTAGGCTGCGAAAGTTTTAAATATTCCACATGTAATGAACAGAGAATTTTTAATCTGGCAAATTGGTACGTACGTATTTGAAGAATTTGTTTATTCTATTTTATTTATTTAAGGTAACATATAGAATTTCATGGTCCATTCCAAACACTTCACTTGAGTATTTTAAGGTTTCAAAGCTGGTATTCTCACTCACAAGGAAGACCTTGTTTTGGCAAAGATTTGTGCACAACTAAACATGTATATAGATAATTAAACAATATATGTCCAGTGACCCAAAAATCTAGCGGGGATCTTGTACGCAATAAAATAAAACAAGATGCCCAGCTGAAAGAGTATGTATGTTGCACCTTAAAGACTTAACTTATATCCTATCGGAGGAAACACAATGATATCGCGTTGTAACTACGTACAACGCCATCTATTAGTACATTTTTGTACTAACTTATAACTAACAAATACGAATATTAGACAATATATGTAGGTATTTTTATCATATTGGCAACATAGATTATCCAGCCAGGGCATGCCCTATAAGGTTAATTACACTTATATAAGAGACAACACTTATCTAGTAAGCCAACTGTTAAAAGATAAATAAATGCGATGACGCATATGAATTTTTAATTTGACGACCTCCGTAGCCGAGAGGCGAGCGAGCCGGACTTTGATTTCGCGCCATCTCTGAGGTTCTGGGTTCGATCCCCGGTCGGGTCAATATGGGAAACGAACTTTTCTATATTGTCTCGGGTCTGGGTGTTGTGGTACCGTCGTTGTTTCTGATTTCTGTAACACAAGTGCTTCAGCTACTTACCGCAGAATCAGAGCAATGTATGTGATGTTGTCCAATATTTATTTATTTATTATTATTATTATTATTATTAATTCTCATAATCGTAACCTTCCTACTTTGAATGCGTATAAAGTGTTTTACAAAATCAAAATTTTATGTAGCGAAACCGAAAACCTAGTTTTAATATCCGAAATTTCTAATAACGTTAAAACTCGAAAGCTTTCGTTTTTGGCACTTGTCTTACAGAGGCTATGGTACCATGGTACAACTCATACGTGATTGATATTTTTTGAAATTACTCAGTCAAAGTAAAAACTTAATGTAATTAGTTGATCAAAGAAGGAAGATATCATCTCAGAAATTAATTCGCTCTCACCACCGCATTTATTAGTTTCGTCATAGAGACGGCGCTGGCGGCAGTTTTGTAGGGAGCAAAAATTTTGTCATTTTCAAAGTAGATTTTGACAAGGATGGCAACACTGGGTCGAATCGGTTTGTATGGAGTAGTGGTAGGTTGGTTATAAAATAATGTGTGTCTCTAAATACATGTCATTGCCGATATTATAACGCTGTATCGGAGCATTTTCGAAATTGTAGTTACAAAAAAGTAATTAGTATTATTATTTTTACTAAAAGCATAATCGTGATTAAGTGGCTCATTATAATTATTTACAAACCACCACTGATTCGGCTAATTAAAACGGAATACAAGTAAGGAGTCTACTTACTTGTAGATTAATACTATTTCAGTTAAGCCCAAATACAAAATCAAATAAAGCCCTTATTATAAGTCCCTAAATATTTAATATAGTCACCAGCGACCTGCCACTGGTTATCAAATTAAACGCATAACCAGCTATAAAGTTGCCCAATAGGGGAACCATGGATCATGTAAAACTATATAACGTTGCCCTTGGCTAAAACTATATCGACAGGGAAATATCGTTTTGACTGAAACTTCCAGTGCCATCACTGCACAGATTTGAAGGTATAAAGCTCCCTTTTGAAAAATTTTTAGTTCCACTAACTGTTGCCCCGACTACGCCCGCATTATTTCAGAATAAAAGTATTCCATATGTTAATCTAATTTGACATCCTTCTTTCTACCAAATTTTATTCAATTCATTTAAAATTTCTGCATGAAAGATTACGAGAAAAGAGAACCAACATACATCCAGACACTTGTTCAAACTTTAACGTTTAAGATATTAGTAGGATTATATTTTTCTTGCCATGAAGCTATTTTCCATGGCCCAATATTTTTTTTCTATTTTCAAAATCCTTTTTCAAATGTCTTTCAAGACAAATAAAATAAGGAACATTCAAGGCAACAAAATTGTATGTTTTGCATGCTGCTTTAAAGCGAGTCGACGGTTATTGTAGCTATTTGTCTGCTGTACATGAATCTAGTTTAATTTTTTTTCTAACACCTCGAAATTTATAGTAATCTTGCATAAAAAAAACGATATTCAATAATTTTAGGTATTTTACCATGGTCTGTAGACAGTTTCGAGCAAGTAAATTTTATAATTGAATATTACAAAATAAACAAATACTTCTCGTATTTGAAATATAATTTATTAAATTATCAGTCTAGCATTATTATTTGTGAAGTAATTCATGATTCTAACTACAGCATTTTTTTCCATATAGAATGATACTAATAAATTGTATGTAAAATAACACCGCTGAGGACAACTTAAATATTTTCTCAATTAAACTAAATTTATAAATAAGTCTAATATGAATTCCATGGCAAAGGTCTTTGCTTCCTTTGGCATATATTCAAAATAGCTAAAAATAATTAGTAAAATAGTTAAATCTGTTTGAAGTAAAAAGGCAGTTTTTAAGATTTTGAAGTGAAATATCTCAGAAACTATAGGTGATAGACGTATTTTATAGCCAGATTCGGCTTTCCTACGCCGGTTTTAGTTTAAAACAGCAATTAGTTTGCGTGCAACAAAATCATTGTTGACCTTATCCGTCAAAACACAGAACGCCTGCTCACCAAAAGCAACAGGCCCAAAAACAGCCGGCAAACACAAACAAACCAGCGGAAAATTAGCTGGAAATCTTCGGGCCGACTCCAGCCCGGCCGGCGTCGAAATGAGCCAAAATCAAATATGAACATTCAAAATGAGTAAGACAAACAGAGTCCGAACGCACAATGGCCGCCGCGAACAATTCTTGGACCTTTTTACGTAAGACCGGCTAACAATAGAAGTTGGCGATTACATATTCTGATGCAAATATTTCGCGGTTCGCAAGCGAGAATTAATTGAAAAGGTCTCTCGTGACTTTGATTTATGGACGCCCCAGTCCGGAGTGAGTTTGGATTCGTGTATTAAACAATAAGCTAGGCGGGTTTTATCTCGCAATATTGTTGTTTGATTTGGATATTCCGCCGGTATTTCGGGACGGGTGACGTCGTTGCCGAATTGGATTATTGAAATCCAAAATTGGAGCGTTTTTGGAGCTTTAAAATAGATGCGCCAGTTCTGGTACACTGTGGACCGAAGAGGGCACTTCAACGTTATTTTTTTCTTTTGTAGTCACAGTGTTATACCTGACTACTACTTTTCTAATTTTATGTGCTATATAGTAAATACTACTTTTTTATATAATTGTTTACAATGTAGATCAAGAACATGGATTATATTTGTTTCGTCACCATCCAGTATATTGGTGTCTAAGCCACTTAGAATGCGCTAGGCGAGAAAAATTTATTACGCTCTTAACACGTCAAAATCGATTGAAATCAGTGTGGCAGCTGTTGATTGGTTAAAAATACGAGCGCGGTGTGATATAAGCCAATCAACAGTATCAAAACTTTTATCGTCTCATGCGATAAATTTGATGTTTTGCGTATGCTAGGCCTGTATGTCTAGATTGTCTAGTTACAAGTGCGATGTGACATCCAATCCAAGCCAATCAGCTGTATTGAAACTTGTGTCGTCTTATGCGAGTAATTTTACGTAGGTATTGCGCGTGCTAGTAGCGAATGTGATAAAAAAATAAGTTTAAAAAAGAAAAACCCGACTAGGTACTAAAACCACGTTCTAAAGGTACGAAACAAAAAATAGTTTCAACTGAAATTATTACATACAGTCACAAGCAATAAAATAACTTACAATAAAGTTCTCTTGTGTCGTAACAATAAAGTTCACTTTACAATATGTTTGTATACATATTAGTGCACGTGACTGTACGAACAATAAAACAATTACCTACCGACTTTTAAATAAACAACTTACCCGAAAGTAAATTTTAATTTATTTATTTATTTAAAAACATTATTGCACAAAAAAAAAGTACAACAGGTGGACTTAATGCTATGGGCATTCTCTACCAGTCAACCTTTGGGTCATGTTTAATTTGGTTTTATGCATCATACTGATAAATATATGTTATAATAAAAGATAGTCGTAGTCATATGGTAACATAATTTTTATAAAAAAAAAATTACACGTGTTAAATCGAGGTCTTATTTAATGACGTAAAGAAGAATTCCATTGAATTTGATAAACTAATTAAAATGTATTTGCTGTGTACTGTGAAGTACATGTGTTGAGTTATATTGGAAACAATGTGATTACGTAATTCTAACACGCTCATTAGTTCATTTGTTAATTATCTGCATAGTAAAATTGAAACAGTAAGATAGATTGAAGTTAGGTATTCAAATATGAATAAAAACATGACAAAAGCTAAAAATTTTAATGAAACTATGATCTTCACTGGATTACATACGTACACTTTTTTAATATTAACGTTTGCAAAGAAAAAAGACCATTATTTGAATTAAGTTTTTAAATTAAAAATAAATTGTAAACTCATCAATGTGACGTCACAATTTTTAATAAGTTTTGAATAGGTTCGTTGTTCGGCATCCGGTTATTTAATCTAAAAAAATTGGTATTTTATCCTACTTGAATCTAGTAATCTAAATCTTTCTTTGACGACTTCTGTGGCCAAGAGTCACGTGAGCCGGACTTTGGCGTTGCACCATCTCTGAGGTTCCGGGCTCGATCCTCGGTCGGGTCAATTTAGGAAACGAACTTTTTAATATTATTCCGGGTTTGAGTGTTGTGGTATCGTCGTTGTTTATGATTTCTATGAAAAAATGCTTAAGCTACTTACCACAGAATGAGAGCAATGTATGTGATGTTGTCCAATATTTATCTTTTACCAAATTTAATTTTCCAGTACATACAAATCATTAGTCGTTTTTACGTAAAACAACTTAAATCAGTTTTTGTTCAATATAGCATTTGCTTAATAAATTGAATTTGACCTTACATTTCAACATCAATTTTGTTTATTTTATTTTATTTTTTAGTTCTAATTCGCCATAAAGACTAACACCGCCCAATGTGTCCAATTTGTTTCTGACTCTAAACTTATCATTCGTTAATAAATACGATTTAAAAGTTTAAATCTCATTAAACTAACATAAATAAGTTCTATTGGCAAACACCCACCTCACCTACTTCTCAATTTTACTACATCAAATGTTACTGTAGCATGTAGCGTGTAAAGCGTCGGGTGTTCTGCGAATCAGACCGATTGTGGTTTTGGCCTCATCAAATAAACACGAACAGATTGGTCGCGGGCCGTAAGCGAGCCAGACTAGAGCTACATACTCATCAACACCTAGTAGGGACTAGCATGCGTAATACTAATTTCTCACATGAACGACAAATGTTTTGGTACTGTTGATTGGCTAATGCCCGGTTCCAACTTTTTTTTTATTGCATTTCAAGATTGACTTCATCTCACCTGATGTTAAGTGGTAATGAGGTCTTAGCTTAAGGTCGATAAGTACAGCATAAATCTGTTACTGGACTTGTCGCACTTACCTTGTAGGCTTGACCCCTGCTACTAATGTAGCACCTCCCAGGAGCTCTGGAAACCTTACTCACATGCAGGAACACAACAACTCATCAAATAAACACGGATTGGTCGCGGGCCGTTAGCGAAGCAGACGAGAGCTATACACCTAGTAATACCTCTATAACAATATTGGACAGCATCACATACATAGGTCTGATTCTGTGGTAAATAGCTTAAGCACTTGTATTACAGAAATCAGAAACAATGACGGTACCACAACACTCAGACCCGAGACAATATGTAAAAGTTCGTTTCCTATATTGCCTCAACCGAGGATCAAATCCGGGACCTCAGAGATGGCGCGTCACCAAAGTTCGGCCCGCTCGCCTCTCAGCTACTGAATTCATCAATTTTGTTAACTAGCGGTCTGCTGCAGCTTTGCACCCGGTTCTTTCCACATGTTTCGCTGATTCTTCGTCCCTATTAGTCACAGTAAGCTGTTGTGTAGCTTTAAGCCTTCCTCGATAAATTTACTACCCAAGGTGAAAATAATTTTTCAATTCGTACTAATAGTCCCTGAGATAAGCGCATTCAAATAAACAAATTCTTCGGCATTTTCATAAAAGTAACAATTTGTTATGTATAATTCTAAGAACAAAAATATTAACTTTACAGCTACCATGTATTTTTAACACCATTTAAGTCGATATCTAATTAAGACCAAAAAATTAAACCAGTCCTTAACCAGATTAAACAGCGAAATGCATGCAAACGGTCGTGCGTATTCGTACGAATACAATAGAATATCTATTAGAGAACTGTAATGTCGCCTGTTCATCGTAATTGAATCGTCCGACTGTTTCGTCGCAAGGGAATAGGGTAGGGTTGTCGGTGGCGCGTTTATTAAATGTCGTTGAGACACTTTTAACATGATTAATGCGGTTGGAATGAGATGACAGTTGTGTTCGGATAGGTGTAGGATTTGATTACTTTTGGGCGTTAGTATCTCATTTTTGGATAAATAACGTTATTACAATGACGCGTGCGATTATTGAAAATAAAAAATATGTAATTATCGAAAATCAATAATAATGAGAAAATTGGAAAGTTGAAACCAGTATTGTTCGCATTTACTAATTAGAAGCGATTTTGAAAGTGATTCTGTGTGATAGTTGGACAGTCGTCCCTTTCGGCAACGACATTCAAATAGTTTCTTATAGTTGTAATGTAGTTTTTAATTGGAGTCATTACCTTTCAACGAATTCCAACAAAATACCAGCGTTACTGCTTTTCTCTGAAGGCATAAGTATTAAGGTAGTTGCAGATACATTTGATAGCCTCCATATCAAACAAATTTAATAATAGTGGCATTACTCTGGAACATTCCGAAAATTTTTTGAAGTCTCATTGAATTTTTAGAAATTTCACTTAGTTGACGTCATTTAAACACTAACTACAAAATAGCACAAAATTAGAGAAATGTAAATAAAAGTTTCTTTAGGAACTCTCACTCTCTTATTTCACTCCTAATGCAATATGGTTTGCCCAGAGACTGCAGAAAGAAGTTTTTCAGCACTGAACAAGTTTGAAAATTGACGACGCGTATGCTATTTTATGGAAACAGAAAAAAAACATTTCCCCTTGCAATGCGTGACTCGAACCCAAGACCTTTACACGTATCGCGCGTGCTGTTCTTTCAACTGAGCTAACCACTAATTGTTATATGTTGTTGTTAATGAATCTCTATAGTTATAAATATTGTGATAATGTCCACTTTTCTTTAGTGCAGCCCTACAAATGGCCAGAATTATTAAACTCCTAACTCTGGGCTGCATTATTTAAATCGGCAGCGGTTTTAGTTGCCATTTGACGACCTGTGTCGTGTTGCTTTGATTGTTTTATTTGTCTATGCCATGTTTGGTCTTATGATTTAATGTGATATTTTAAAAACACTCGAACTATCCACTAAACTACCACTCATCTTAATTCTGCATTAAGATGAGTGGTAGTTTAGTGGATAGTTCGAGTGTTTTTCTCCTGCCGGACTTTGGCGTCGCGCCATCTCTGAGGTCCCGGGTTCGATCCCCAGTCGGGTCAATATCTGTAACACAAGTGCTTTAGCTACTTATCACAGAATCAGAGCAATGTATGTGATGTTATCCAATAATAAATAATAATATATTTATTAATATTGTTAGGATGAATGCAATGCAAAGTCACTCATGTCACGTATCTACGAAGTTGAAGAGGTTCCAGATTCTCAGTAACCTTTTCATCGTGATCAATTATGCGCACAACCATTCGCTGAAAATTATCAATGGCATCCATAAGGTATATTAAGTAGTTCAAAACTACTATACACGTTGCTCTGATTTTGTGGAACGTAGCTTAAACACTTGTGTTACAGAAATCAGAAACGAAAACGGTACCACAACACCCGGACATCCTTAAGGTATATGTCATACATAAGGTATATGAAGTAGTTCAAAACTACTACACTTCAAGTTACTCCTGTATGAATAGCTATCTAAATCTTTACGAGACTTTAAAGCTAACCAATAAAGCAGTGCCCAGAGGACGGTGTGTTTTTTAAGGAATGCAGTAATTTTATTATCACTAATCCTTATCTAAAGAAGAGAGGAAGTACAATTTTATTTGTTCCAAACGTTTCATAATGTATATACTATGAATATAATTCAAGAAATAAAACTTTATTAATGTTGCACGGCCGTACCAATTTCTTGCCATCTACTATTTCCTCTACCTTAAGGTTGTCTGGAAGAGATCGCTTTCTAGCGATAAGACCGCCTAAATTGTACTATAATCAATCTGTAAAACCTATTTCTGTAAAGTTTTTGTGCAATAAAGTATATCTATCTATCTATCTATAATGTATTTTAATAGGAATTCTTAAATATTTGTCTATATATTAATTTTTTTCTATAACATTTCAGTAGTTTTTGCATGAAAAAGTACCAAATATTTTAAAATCCAAACTTTCATGTAAAATTAAAGCAGAACGAGCTGTTTTCCGCGACTTTATTTGTGTTTTGACGGTACCTATAAGTAGTATTATATTACTTTGATATTTTAGTATTTATCTATCTATCTGTCTAACTACCAAATTTATACAAATATAACTGATATAACTTAGATGAATAAAAATTCTTCTTTCTCTTTCATCTAAACCTATTAAGTATTTTTCTCTGAAAGAGAGACACATTTTCGCATTTATAATTTAAGTAGGATTAATTGAATTGCCGCATCCATTATTCGGCGAGCACGACGCCGCCAAAGCAGACAGTTTCCCCGTGAGAAATACACCAGCAGTAATGGCCGGCGTGATTTCGGTGTACACCTCGGATAATTGCAAATTTAGCTTCACTACATACAATAAATAACAGCGCTTCGATGGATGCGTGCATTTTTGCTAGAACTAGTTTTGTAATTCGATGAACTCGGGATGTTTACTCTCAAAAACGAAACTAACAACCAAAAGGATTCGTTTTTGAAGATTTTCGGGAGTTAAAAAATGGTTTTTGATTTGCTTAAATAAATAAAATAAATGCGCCAGACAACCACACTAATCACCTGGTCTCAAACTAAGGTTTTCCCTTGTACTATGAGCACCAGACGACGGATACTAATTGGGGGCGTCATCCCAGCACAGCCAGACCCAAGTCAAAATAGAAAATATTGTTTTCCAAATTGACCCGACTGGGAATCGAACTCGGGACCTTTCGCACTTTGGGCACCTACCTTAGCCACTGCCCCACCGAGGTCGTTGAAATTATAAATATAAATTTAATTTTGCTATATGATGAATTCGCTTTCGAAGGCAATTGGTTGCGACTGTGAGAATTTAAAATTGCTATTCGTCATTGGATCCGACATATTTCGTTTTCTGAAGTAGAACCAGTAGCCGAGAGACGAGTCGGCCGGACTTTGGCGTCGTTCCCTGAGGTCCCTTGTTTGACCCCAGTTGGGTCAATATAAAAAAACGAACTTTGCTATATTGTCTCGGGTCTGGACGTTGAGGTAAGGTCATTGTTTCTTATTTCTGTAACACAAGTGCCTTAGCTACTTGTCCCAAAACTGGATTATAGAATGAAAGTAATATATAAACCGTTGTCCAATATTTATATATTACTATGTTAGCTTAATATATTTTATTAGAAATTGCTCCTAAACCTATTTACAAAGTCTTTTCCTACCATGAGAAAATTGACATAACACAACTTTATGATTTAGTTTAGGCAGTTTTACTATGCTATACTTTTCGCCCTTAAGCTAGGAACTCATTACCACTTAACATCAGGTGGGATGAGGTCAATCTTGAAGTGCGCTATATAAAAAAAGGCTCATATTCAATATTGTTTAATTTATGTTAAAACTTCTTTCGTTCAAATGCGAAAATGTATACGAATTAAATTGATGAATGTTTGTAAGTCTTTCACGTAAAAACTACTGAATGATATTATAGTTTCAAATAATAATATTTTAGGAACCCTAGGTACTACAATATCACCTAAGTAGCATGTTTGAAGGAATGACTAAAGCGGCTTCTTATTCCTAATGCGCCTAATTACAGTTGACGAACTAGTTTGCAATAGGAACTTTTTACTTCACCTCACAAAGTAACGGACGATAGAATAATTGTTGCAGTTAGAAACTTTTGTAATGACGCCAATTTCAAGGGAACTTCGTAAACTGGTATTGAGTGCACCCTATATAGAATTCGTATTGGCTACAGCTTCGTTTAATAATGGTGAAGTGTTAGCATCGTTATCTTTTTTCTTCATTTTGCTATAATTGATATTATTAAAAAAGAAAAAGATAATATAATACATAACCTTAGACAAGATCACATACATTGCGCTCTTGTTCAAAAACAAGCACGGTACCACAATACCCAGACCCAAGATAATATAGAAAAGTTCGTTACCCATATTGACCCGACCCGGAATCAAACCCGTCACTTCAGAGATTGCGCGACCCACGTCAGGCTTCTTTTGGGCTTTGGACTTTGCCCAATCCTTAAATCGTGCGCATAAGATATAATTATTAAATTAAACGAACTTACCTTAAGTGAAGTTCTATTTTAATTTTACGAATTTTCATCATCATGGACACTATGCAGCAATATGGGATCTTGCGTTTGACTTCACAATCTATAAAGCAATTCAAAAAACTTGAACGCATCTCTTCTCGTCTCGACCTGTCTATGACACTCCTCTATATTCACTAACAGTTCAAAGTAAAGCACGAACAACCTTTAAAAGATTAAGGGGCTACTTAGTTAAGTGGGATAGGGAGGGTTGCTCCATGATGATGAAAATTCGTAAAATTAAAATAGAACTTCACTTAAGGTAAGTTCGTTTAATTTAATAATTTTACTCTTTTCATCATCATGGACACTATGCAGATGTTTAAAGGAAAGGTTGTGAGTGTAATTTTAAAATCAAAGATATCTAAAGCTTAATCATTTAACTTTTTATAAAATATTTTAAGAAGTATTTACAAATAATCAACATTTAAATCAAAATAATTATAAATCTATTAAACTTATATAAAGCTTATGTTATTTCACATAATAAGCTTTAAGTACTTTTATAGTTATTTAAAATAACCGTGTTTAAGGTCGACGATGGTACTATTAATATTTGGCGAACATAACAGCGTTTTCTTTCGATCTGGCACATTTTCTTATGGTGTCAACCGACATTCCCGCTCCCAGCGCCGCTGTGGCCACGGCATGGACAGTGTTATGAGCCGAGAACAGTTTAGTGTTGATGCCCGCCTTCTTTAGGGTGGATTTTATCCATCTCCCTATGCCTTTTTATAGGGTTTTTATATTTTAACATAAGATCATTTGAATCTAGTCACACAGGTAACGCATCTGAGTCTTATCCTTTTAATTACACAGGTCAACAATGATTTTGGTGCACGCAAACCAATTAGGTAAGAATGGCATAAGGAAGCCAATTCCGGCTTTAAAATACTTCTATCACGTATCTTTTCTGAGATATTTTGCTTCAAATCTTAAAAACAGCCATTTTGGGTCTTCTTCAAACACGTTTAACTATTTCATTGATTATTTCTGGCTGTTTCAAATATATGCAAAAAGAAGCAAAGATCTTTGCCATGAAATTTATATTTGGTTTATTTATAAATTTTGTTTAATTGTGAAAATATTCAAGTAGTTCTCAGCGGTGTTATTTTCCTTTCAATCGATTAGTTTAGTTCTATATGGGAAAAAAGATTGCAGCTAGAATGTAGATTAACTACAAAAATAATAATGCTAGAATTAAAATTTAAATTATGTTACAAACAAGAGAAGTAGTTTTTTTTTTTTTTATTTTTTTTTATTTTTTATTTTATTTTTTTTTTTTTTTAAATCTAATTATCAAATTCACTCATTCGGGACTGGCCACAGACCGTGGAAAAAACCCTAAGTTCACTGAATTTTACTTTTTTGAAGTAAAATTACTATGAATTTGGACGTGTTAGAAAAGAAATAAAACTATAAAGAACTATTCATGTATAGCAAACAAACAGCTACAACAAAAGTTTACTTACTTTAAAGCACCATGCAAAATGTATAATTTTGTTGACTTGTGTTATTATTTGCAAGGGCGTATGAGCTAGTTCCCTTTCTATTTCTGAATTTCTAGACTCATAATCTGCTTTTACATTATCTTTAGAGTAAATATATGATACAACCATAAGATATTTCTATATTCACACCACTGACAGATATGACAAGTAATACTATTTAGACCCCCCCCTTGCGTCCCACCCAGATGGGAGCGCGTCAGTAAATATTTCAGTTAGATAATACTGTTGTTTAATAGGATTGTCATTTATGTCTTATTTATTAATCAGGCAGAATACAAATCCTGTGTTTAAGTTTCTTGTAACATCAATTTTTGCATCATATTTTTTTTTTTTTTTTTTATTATGATTTTGAAGACCAAAAATTCTTTCCATTTCAAATATTTTAGTATATGATAGATCTTATTTTATGAATGGACATGCAGATTTAATTTGGAATGCTCTGCCCGCTGATACTCGACAAACCCTGACTAAGGGAATTTTTGAAATGAAAGTTCGTGAACACTTCTTCTCTCGCTAATACATAAATCGTAGACATGAATTTTTCAATTGCTGAATCCATTTATATTTAGTTAGTATTTATTTTATATTTTTATGTGGCATTATTTACTTATGTATATATAAGTATATATATGCTCGTTATGTAAATATAAGTATAGCTTCATATATATATATATATATATAATATTTATTCATGTATGTCTATATGTATATTTAATTGTTTCCGAAATGAATTTTGTAACGCTTGATAGTTACTATTCTCGTGTATTATGTTTTTATTTTATTTTTTATATTACTTATGCACTTTGTCACTATTACCGCACCCATAAACTAACTCTCCGCATGACCCAAAGGTTGACTGGTAGAGAATGCCCATAGCATTAAGTCCACGTGTTGTACTTTTTTTTTTTTTTTTGTGCAATAAAGTTTTTAAATAAATAAATTTAAATGAGCAATTGAGCAAACTCTCTTGTTTTTACATTTATCTTTAGATCTAATTACATTGAAACAGAAATCAGGTCAAACTTTCTGAATTTAACATAAATCCTAGATATTCACAGACCTTTTTTAGGTTTAAAATTTTTAATTAATCTTAATGCTTTTAATATTTACAGGTCGCAAATTGTTTGGGACATCTTAACGGCAACTATTAAAGTCTTTATTTATACAAATTATGGCATCTAGTAAATTGATATAATTATTATATTTTGTTTTCTTAGGTATGAAACGCCTGGTTTTAATAATTTGGTAAATACATATGGAGCTGTACAGTATAGTGCATATTATAGTTTTACAGTATAGTTTTCCATTAAATTGAAACCTTAAAAAAAATCTAGTTTATCTAGTTATCAAATATTATTACGGAGAAAGTTTCTTTAATATCAATTATGGCTATGACACAATCATGATTGAGTAATATGCAAACCGGTTGTATATCTTCCATTTTAGTTTACTATATGAACCATTTGATTTTTATGTGAAGTATTATTGAGTATATTGAGTATCTTGATATTGGCATTCAGAAAAGGCTCCTAGAAGGAGTAGTTACTTTGTCATTTGTGAGTTCTTGCCATTTGTTATAAAGGTTAAACAACCAGCGTGTTCCTCTTTTGACAACGCCCTTGTGGCTTCGATGGATGAGGCCTATATGTTGCATTGTTCTTCTTATATTGGTGATGATAGTTCTTCGGCCCTCCTCTGCAGTTGGTCTGCTTTGCATTTTGAGGCGGGCTCTTCCAGTTTGAATTTTCTCTTACAGGTTGGGATGGTGGTTTTCTGGGCATTGTTTTATTTATGGCAATAATGGAGGTAGTGGATCTTTCAACTGCCTTAGCAGTCTTGAGTTTCTCGTTGAAGTTTTCTCCAAACGGAAACTTCTCGGTGGGTACATCGGTTATGGCTTGTTTGACACAGCTTTGTACTAAAGTTAGTATAAAATGTCTTCTTGTAATTGAATCATAATTATTCATATTGCAAAGAACTTTAGCGACATCATTCATTCCCTCAATTAATTTCAGACTGTTGAGGTTTCCTTTCATAATTCAGATAGCATGGTGCCGAGACAGGAGAGGACCTTGCCATTAAGATTTTGTCTGTATTCAAATTTTTCATCCCGTTTATAATGTGTTCTGCAACAGCAGCCACAATCTCAGAATTAAGTTTTGGGGCATTTGCCATAGGGAAATTTTCTGGTGTAGGATACTTGTTTAATATGTTTAATAAATTGTCTTTTTAAATACCCATTTTAATCATGTTGCTCCACCTGTCTGCTATCTCTTGTGTTATATTATCTCCCTTTTTCTCATCCACCTTTCCTTCATCGCCCAAGGCCAGCAAAAAATCTTCTGGAAGGGCCTCGTTTAATGAGGATGTTTCTGTATAAAATTTTAATTTTATTGCTGGCTCCGATGAGCTAAGGCCTTTATATACAAGGCATTATGGTCTTGTCTATCCTCTAGTGATAGCTCTAAAAGTAAACGAAACATTAGACCATGATGAAAGTTATAGTGTTCCTAGTGTGATAACTAGTTTTCAGTCTCTCTGAGACCAAGGTTCTGTTTGCCCTCTCGTGACAACTCTAAAATTTTAATGAACCTCACTATAACAATGGTTTAGTAAATACTAATAAGTAGGTTCTTAACAGCATAATGTGTATTGAACCATGAACCAAGGTTCTGTTTGCCCTCTCGTGACAACTCTAAAATTTTAATGAACCTTACTATAACAATGGTTTAGTAAATACTAATAAGTAGGTTCTTAACAGCATAATGTGTATTGAACCATGAACCAAGGTTCTGTTTGCCCTCTCGTGACAACTCTAAAATTTTAATGAACCTTACTATAACAATGGTTTAGTAAATACTAATAAGTAGGTTCTTAACAGCATAATGTGTATTGAACCATGAACCAAGGTTCTGTTTGCCCTCTCGTGACAACTCTAAAATTTTAATGAACCTTACTATAACAATGGTTCAGTAAATACTAATAAGTAGGTTCTTAACAGCATTTTGTGTATTGAACCATGAACCAAAGTTCTGTTTGCCCTCTCGTGACAACTCTAAAATTTTAACCTTGTTAGTAAAATTACAATTAAGTAAGACTCTACAAAGAGTCATTGTACCTTTTAGGGTACGTACGCACCTGGACCATTGATAACGACGCAATCCGGTTCCTTTTCCTTTCTTTCTGGAGAGGGAGATTTCACTTCATCGTTGGTTACAGCGGAGAGCTTCTTTTTCTGTTTTTGAAGTTTTCTTTCTAACTTCCTGATTTTTCTGCTAATATGTATGTCTCTGTCGGTAATCGTTTGTTGTCGTTTACTCATTCTCTTGCTTTTAATGAAAATACCTAAACGATAAGAATTCTAACACCAGCCGTAATAGAACCGGAAAAGGGAATTCGAATTCGAAAAATAACCACCGTGAGAAAAAAATTAGAGTTGTTGCATAAAATCACCATCATTACCGACAAATTTGATTTCCGGTAAAGGGTTGAGTGTGTGTGAATTGGTTATGAAGTGTAGCAAAACTTTTCTTGGGTTAAGTTCCGGCGGCGCGCCGCGATGTTTATTTACTCTTTGGTCAATATAACCTTAAACTTTTTACGCGATTCAAATATAATTTTTTATGAAGATAGTAAAAAACTTTTCATCAGTTATGATTGTCTCGTATGTGAAACAATTTCTGTGTCGATAAGATTACAAATAAAACACATACCTGTTGATTGTTGACATGTAAACAAACAGATACAACCTCTTAAAATCTTATCGCGGACGTTTTCTGGTCGAGTTTCTGCTATCCTGTCCTTTGTATTTCCGTTGTCTTACACAATTGGCACTTTTCTCACACCAATTCATTGTAATAATGTATTTTATATAAAGTTATCGGAAATAACGTGAAGTCTTTTTGGCACAAAAAACCATAGTGAATATAGAGGAGTGTCATAGACAGGTCGAGACGAGAAGAGATGCGTTCAAGTTTTTTGAATTGCTTTATAGATTGTGAAGTCAAACGCAAGATCCCATATTGCTGCATAGTGTCCATGATGATGAAAAGAGTAAAATATCAAACGCAGATGTTTCCCTTGACGTGCTTGTGACCGTACCTTGAGGGGAGAAATGATTTTTTTTATATTACACTTCAAGATTGTCCTCATCCCACCTGATGTAAAAAAGTAATGAAGTCCTAGCTTAAGGGTAACAAGTACAGCATAATAAATCTGTTACTAGACTTGGCGCCATTACCTTGAAGGCTTGACACCTGCTACCTAATGTAGCACCCCCAAGAGCTCTGGAAACCTTACACGCAGGAACACAACAACACAGAAGTGATTGTTACTTGGCTGCGGTCTTTTGTAAGGTGGAGGTGTTTCACCAGTCGGGCTGCTCCAGTTCGAGCGATAAATCGCTACGCCATACCTCTCTTAAATTTATCCTAGCAACGAGTGTGTGTCCAACTTGCTTGCGTATTACTTAATCGCTTGTGCGAGTACTTAAGACAATTTATTGGTTTTCCTTTAACATTTTTTCTGTTGCATATTTCGGAACAACAAAAACATACCCTGTAACCTCTGTCTCCCTGCGCCGTCCGTCAGCGTGCAACTGCACTGTCGCGTGCATTATTAATGCGCGGGGTAAATGATGCGCTGTTTGTTTTCAATTACCGCGCCGCTCGACAGATTACTGAATTATTGCTGCCGCGGCGCTAGCGAGCCTTTGGTGGGTATTTAAAAATTACCAGACGTATTCGAGTTTGCACCTCGTTCAGTCATTATCATTTCCGTTGAAGTACGTCAACTGTTGAAGATAGGTCTTTCAAGACCACTTTCGGCTTTGCATCACGTGGATTCTCCGCCTCCGAACCATCTTAACAAGATCGTTCGTTCATCTTCTGGTGGGCCATTCTACACTGGGTGTTAAAAGTATGGAAGATTTCAAATGATTCTAAAGTTTCATTTAGAGCATCAGAAAATACTAACCAAGCCTTATATAAACAATAGTTTGGGGAGAATATGATAGGTGATCTACTTGGTGTTGAGTGGCTCAGTCAATATTTCCGTAGCTTAAATTAATAAAAAGTTGCCTATGTAAATATTTAATGTAAAATTTAATTTCAATTCTCATTATCAATGTACCAAATCAATAAAATCTCATTTGGAATGATAAAATCCAATAAAAAATCAAATTAAGAATTGAAAGAAACACATTTTATATACATTTTTTTTAATGCATATTACACAAAAATGTGGAAAAATTAACACCTTAAGTGCTCTGTGGCCAACTAGGTACGGAACTCAGCATAGGCAACATCGACCTATAGGCTGCTGCAGCAGTTGGTATTAACCATTTAACAAGCAACAGAACGCTAAAACATTGTCAGAAAGAAACCGATCATAACGAAAGTCACACTTTTACATTCATAAATAATACAAAAAGCTCTGCCTCCACTCATGCTCGTGTATTGTGCTGCGTTTGCGAGCGACGAAACAAGAAAAATATCTATCAAAAAAGTCCAAAAAACTGACAAACGAACGTGCCAGTATGCTGGTCACATTTATCACAGAACTGATAACCGCTGGAGAGGAGATGTGTGAAGCTAAGCCATCTCAAATGTAGGTATTGCAGGACGCCCTCTAACGAGGTGTTACAATCTATGTACTCGAATTGGCTGTAGCTTAGTATTAGACATGTCTTAATCCAGCAGTCAACAAAAACACGCCGATGATGACGAAAATACTTGAATCAATATAGAAACAGGAAATAATGTTAATGCCAGCATATTAGTTCCAGACGTGCAATCAATTTTCAGATCTAAACATTTCAGCTCAAGGTCGCATTTTCCTGATCCAAACATTACTTACGGTAACCTTGCCGTATTTAAAAGTAAAATGCACGAAGTTGCAGAAGTGCAGTTTCAATGTCTTATTCGTAACCTACGGCGCTGCATTATGCAGTGAGCTACTACCGAATTAACATTTACCCACTCGGAGCTCAATTATTGTGGCCATGATCGAAGTTAAGCCGACTGTGGTGTCGTAAGTATACGCTTATGTGGTTTTACACACGGGCGTTCAGATGAGACAGCAAGCTTGTAGCTGTTATGGTATTTTTTACCACGAGTCTAATAATATCCAGAGAGATGTGCGGAGGGATTTACAGAAGGAATTCTACTCTTTATCCGGGGAAGTCCTACACACGTCTCTGCCCACCTCAGGCAGCGGTAACAGGAATGCTTGCCTCTTTAAAAAGAAACTTTACAAAGCAGCGTTAATAAAAAAATAGTTTCAAGGCTTGAATGTGTGAAACATATTCATGTAGATGGATGTTACCAGGTATGGGAACCCAGAAAAAAATGGTTTGTTTATCTGGAAAACTAGTTTTTTTTCCCGTCTTTATTACAGTCCTTTTCAATTTAGGGGCACTATGGATGGATGCACCGTGCCGCTCGGGGGTGAGCGTACAATACTTTTCTCCTAATTCACACCGCTTATGCCTATGGTAATATAACAGTATTTCTGTAGAACTGTAGCTGCCAAGAACTAAAATTACACCTAACGGATTATTTATTCCACTTTGATCACCCGGGTGATATCACCCAGGGGATTTATTTCCGAGGTTATCAAAGTGGACTAATCTTTTCCACTTTGATCACCCGGGTGATATCACACAGGTGATCAAAGTGGAATAATCCAAAGTCATTTAAAAATCATAATATATTGCTGCTTTTAATAAAAATATTCGACATCCTCTCTGACAGTATGTCTGACAAAATACTCAATCGCTTCTGGGCTTAAAACCAAGCATAACTTGTACTTACAAATCAACGGATCCACTATTATAATACTCCGTATCTCATTACAGGCCGCTTTCTAAGGATAAACATATTATTTATCGAGCCCCGAAACCAAGAACCTTTATGGCCTATTAAAAATAAGACCACTTACGATTATCTTGTGATTTATTTTAGGAAATACCGTAACGGGATGAGGTGTGATATTTAGCAGGATCGTATGCCGCTTAGTATGCGCAAAGCAAGTTAATTTTACCGCGCTTTTAATAAGTGTCAAAATCGATTGGAGTGCGTCAGCTGCTGATTGACTGAACGAGCTGTAAACTATCAGCCTAACAACGTTCTAAAAGCCTTTGTTATTTCATGCTATATATTTGATATTTTGCTCAAGTTAATAGGCCTAGGTGCTCTTAAAAATGTCTCTAACTTATAGTTTTATTCGGTTTGGTTAAAGGAGTCAATTAAATTCCTTTTCATTACATTTTTTTATATATATTTAAACATTTTTTGGAAATAAAATTCTTTTGTTTTGTTGCGGTTTGAAGGACGCGTAAAAATAATGAATGTTATGCTCGTGTTTTAATGCATCCATTCCTTCACAAAAAACAAGTAGTTTTGTTTACTAGGAATATGATCGGTCTGCCAACGTTTAGATTGACATAGGATACAAAAGTCGTTACTCATAATAACATTCAACAAATTGAACCAGGCCTTTATATTCAGATGACCTTTGTAGCTAAGAGGCGATAAGGCCATATTTATGGCGTTACAGTATCTCTCAGGTTCGACTCTCAGTCGGTTCAATATGAAAAACGAACTAATCTATTTTGTCTCGAATCTGGGTATTGTGATAACGCTGTAGTTCTTGATGCTTACCATAGAATCAAAACAATGTATGTGATATTGTAAGATTCTTATTTTTTAAAAAGATGTTTTTTTTTTTCACAACAAACCAAACAGCTTTTTTGTTTTTTTTTCTGAAAATAACAAAAAAAGCTATCAAAAAATATAAAATAATTTTCAACACTTATTAGATATGATTTTATAAATTTCATAGGTTTGCCACAAAATATAAGAGGTACTCAAACAATCTTGTTGCCCTTATTTTGCATGACATCACAAAGGGCATATAATCGACATTCCGAATTCTTCCATCTCGTAAACTCGATTCTGATCTTATTCCCCGTCTCTCGAATAGGTATCATAAAAAGCTATGCAAAAAGATAAAATTTATAGACCAGTACAATCTAGACTTGTAAATACTATTCGTATTTTAACAAAACATATAGTTTATAGTAACATTCCATTTACATAAATATTTCAAAGTGTAATTGTGAGAATTGCAGTCTCTGTATGCAATGGTTTTCTTGGCAAAAGTATCAAAAACTATTTATCTTTTGAAATGTATGGTACTTAAATGTTGCATTAAGAAAAATATCACGTCTATTACCTTAATCTTCTTAGATTTACTCGGCTTACATGGAATAAATATTATTAGGGCATTATGACTATTTATAACGATTATATCGACTCTTGGAATTATATTAAAATTAGGGTTCTCTTCTTCAAACTGATAAGTATCAAACATTTGTAATTTTGAGTTAATTTCAAAACCATGTTTGATAATAATAATATGTTGATTGAGTTAATATAAAAAAAAAAAATTTAAACCACACTGTGAAATTCGATAAAAACATTTTCAATTATTGTTTCACTTCATAAACAACCAGGATCATTTAAAATATTTTTTAAAAATTAGAAAATTGTAATAAAATATGTAAAGGACGAATTTTTTTAAACTCTTTAGTTTGAATTACAATTTTATTGGTTTTTTTTTTATTTTAAACAAAATCAATTTATTGCATAAAGTAAATTTTGTTAAAATTTAACATAAATTTATTATTTGTGAAAAATGAAAAATGAAAAAAGGTGATAAAAACATGATTAAAGTATAAAGCAAATAATAGTATAAATTAGTTCCAGTTCCCTTAAAATAACAACAATTAATGACAGTTTTGGCCTTCGGTATTAATTGAAAGCTACGGAACCTTTGAAATGATAACTATTTGTCTTGAAAAAGTATATTTTAAAACCTAATACAGCAATAAAGTGCATAACACAAATCGTATATTTATGTAGGGGCCTTAAAATTATACTTAGTAGGATAAAATAGAATACTAAATATTTTATTAAGTTATTTCAAAATTCACTGTTATTCAAAAAATAATAAAATATCAACATTTCCTTGAAATTGATGATTATTACAGGAAGCTAAATTAATTTCCAGTACAGGCTCATTTACAGAGTAACGAATATTGTAGATATTTTATGTACTATTAATTTTGAATTTCAATCAATTTAAGAGCCGTAGTTAAAAACATTTGGATACTTTATTTAGTACGTACATTAATAAGAATAATTACAACTTTTTTCTGAATATAAATGGCCTAATATTTGGAAATAATGATATTGATATTACTTAACATTGTTTATATGTCCCGATAATATGTACGCATAGAAAAAAACACACTGAACATAAACGATAGGTATAATGAAATTAGTTCGAAACATGTTAATATTTTAGCTAGATTGAAACTCACATATATTAAATATGTTGTCCAGAATTTGTTACGAAATTCACTCCACTAGCATTATTAAACCCTTTATTTCAATCCAGACGCCTACAGTACCTAACAGCAATCTGTATTATATTTCAACAATAGAGCATTGTGCGTAAATACCTTTTCTGTTATTAAATTCTCTATTAATTTACCTTAAAATTAAAATAAAAAATCTGCTATCGTAAAAAGGAACTCCAAGCCAAGGTGTGCCTTCTGTTTATTTCGAAAACTAATGTGAATAGACGACACGTGTATAACTCACACTGGCTGCTGAGATTATGATTCTTTGTCAGCTTCACCAAAAACCTCATATTTACCATTCACATATTCTTCTTATTTGAACTCTATTTCTACGCTTTCAAAGTCCACATTTCCATTTATCCTAGTGAAGTTACCATTTTCTGTCTCAGTATCACGTGGCCGCGACACTGCGACACATTTTTCTCATTTCGAATGCATATTTTATGGGGCACGAACGCATAATGAAAGGAATCTCATACAGAACAAACAAATTACAGTGTAGGTATATCGCCTTGATATATTTCTGTTCCTTTGGAAATTATTCCGACTTTATCTGATGACCTATTTGCTGCTGGCCGAACGATTCTGCTTCTTACATTGGCTTCTGAACAAATTTTGGGTTGTTTTGTGACAATATCTAAGTTATTTTAAAAATGTACCATATGAAAAATAAACGTAGATTTTTATTTCGCCTAGCATTCAGTCCATTGTTACGGAGGTATTCGAGCTTTGTACCAATCTCAACTTTTATTAAGGTATAAAAACCGGATTTAAATGAAATTAGTGGTATTTTTAGCGTTAAGCGTAACATTGGCCAAAAACGTAATACGAAGAAAGATTCTGACGATTCTAAAGTAATAAATTATAATTTTAGTAAAGTACGTAATATTTAATAAATCCTTAAATTAAAACAATATTATAGATGAATTTGTATAGATTTTCTCTTAAACTTAATCAAACAAGCAAAAAGCTCCAAATTTATAATTTAACATCCAAGAACAGAATTATCGACTCTCAAAGATTCTCCACGAAACGGCCTAATGTACGAACGTTCCTCGGTAACTCTTAACCAATAAAGTGTCAACTGGGGCCTATTTAAACTTGAACCCCCACTTAGCGAACTTCCCGGCTGACTTCTCAAGCCTTCCGAAATAATGTGATGATAAATAATCTTTGCGGGCTCCCGTTATAGACGGACGGCGAAAATGGGATCCTTATTATTTGTGTTATCAGTAATTTGTTCATCACATTTGGCTTGCCTAGCTTTAGTCTTATTAATTAAAAAGTCTGGTTTAAATATAAGAGGACCAGTAATAAAATGTAGGTCATCAATATTTTTAGTGTTGCTCTTTTAGTTGTATGGCTATTCTTTATTTCCAAATTCCGATTTCATCCTTTTAACCGAATAATACATTTTCGTAAAATTATATGGTTTTAGTTGTTGTTAGTGACAATAAGTTAATTTCTTATTTAAAAATCATAGGTTTGCCATATTATATCACAACGCATCTACATCAGTATTAATGGAAAAAGCATACATTTTACACCTTAACATTTGGTAATTACTTGTTCGAAAGCTTTTAGGATTTAATTGCGTAGGATTTACTGGAACTTTGATAAGAGAGGAGTTCAAAATAGTATTGAAGACCAATTCGTGATATCGGTAAATAATCAACACAAATTAACTTAATAAAAATATTCTACTCACTTAAAAAAAATGTAAATTATTTTTAGTGAGAACGTTTTTGATATATATTTTTTTTCAGTAACAAGCTGCAATAATATAAAATATGATGAATTCAATGAATCAAATAAATAAATAATAAACATTTTGAATAAAAAACACCAAACATTTTTTAATTAACAGTGAAAGTAAATACTAATAACATTACTGATTTGAAACAAGAATTTAATAATACCATCCCGACGTCGATTTAGAAGATATCGCTAATGAACTTAAAAAGCCTAGCGCACTAACCCAACAAAGTACACCCCATAAATCTTATCAACTAAAAGCAACAAACAAATTGGAAACAGACGTTCGAGAACATTTGAATAGAGATGCACGATAGAGGGCACCTTTCTTGAAGAACTTAAACAATATTGTTATTCAATTTGAATTGCATGACGTCGGGCCGTAAGCTTTGTTTTGTGTACACGCTGCTATAACGACTACGGCATAAGCATGCCGGATAGTTGGATATGGAACACAAGTTTCTTTTAAGGTTTAATGTCTAAGAAAGAATTAACACGTCGTTCCTTTGATTTTTAAACATTTAAATGAAGATAAAAGATGTTTCGATGTACATTAGCTCAGGCTGCGGCTATAATTTTATGCGTAGTCTACCAAGGAGTATCAAATAATCCATACATAAAAATATGCATTTTCGTTTTTAATTTGATTGAGACCCTTTTATATGAAATGGGGATATTAGATGTGTGACATAATGACTGCGTACTTATTTGTATCGATATTGTAAAAATACTGGAAAATAGCTAACATAATTTTTATAATGCAATTAAAATAACAGAAATATTGATTCGTTCAAATGGTATTAGTAACTATTTGACCAAATACAGAAAAGCAATGTTAATCATTCATATTATGAAAAGAGTGCATAAAATAAATAAAACTCATTTGTCAACGTCCCCACATCTAAAAGAATAATAAGTATTCCACGTGAATAAAACATGTTGAAATGGCCGGACGATTCAAAATTGAATCACAAATGACTGCAGAGTAAAACGTTTACCTACATTGCGGCGGACAAAGCCAGGGACAACAAGCTAACGATAGATAGGAAAACAGCATTATACATGCGGACGTGTATCGCACACGCGTGGGACGACCCACTCCGCTCCGAGCCTTATCTGTGGAATAATCACTTTGAACAACCGAGTGGCCCGAGATTAGAATCTTAAATCCCCCGTAAATTTTCTATTCCGAAGGGCCATTATAATGGAATAACCTCAGCGACTCTGAGGGCAAAAAATATACACGAATAATTTCATCATACCACTCCCCCTGTTGATTGCAAAATTTCAATCAACCTCGTAAATGGTATACAGTTTCGTATCGACACTCGAAACGACTTTTTTGGGGTCGGAATACCAGTGTATGCGGATGCAAGTCTTAGTCGACTTTCGACGTTATTGTCTTGAATGCAAGATATAGATTCAGTTTGGTCGCATTTAGGATGCATGTTACTAGAATTCATAGTCTGTGACACAGATTTATTCTGACTATTCAAATGGCAATTGTAGTTTGGCCAGATTTATTTATTACATAAAGCCCGGTTCGCTAATTATGTAGGGATGAAAGGGCTTAAGCAAAGAGAGTAAAGCCATCTGGCCTGTAGACCCGGCCTCGTGATCGTGAATGGAAACTTCGTTTGATGTCGGATATTTCGTAGCAGTGGTTATAGGAGTTTTACGAGTGAATGCACTTTGCGATGCAGTTTATAGTTCGCTGCGATGAATTTTAGTAATTTCACTAAGGACTTTCAATATTTGAAATTTGTTTTAAATTGATATGCATATAAAACGACTAAAACAACAATTCAAATCATATTTAAGGAAGCTTTCGAGACCCTTTTTTGAGTGAATACTTCAAAATAATAACGTAACTTTAATTTGTCATGAAATAGTGCACCCCTCTAGTTTCTTTATTAAAATTATTATCTCACCAAGGGGTCAAAGAACACATTACCAAATTTTAATAGCAAACTTTCGGCACGTTACTTCGCAGTACTCCTTTATAGTGATCAAAACTTAAGCAGGAATCGTTACAACTATCCGTCTGCTGCAGAAATTTGTACCTTCCATGTACGGTTTAGCAGTCAAATTAGTGAAATTGCCTTCACCGATAACTTAACCTCTCATTGAAAGATTACCTGCGTTGAAAACTGAACTCAAATCATTAAGGAATAAGGTTGGATATTTACCGTCGGGAATTTCTAGTATAGGGCGTTCAGAGGTGAGTTAGTTGGGAGCACGCGTAAGCACGTGCCGTTCGCCTACTCCCCGCTGGTACGCACTCCTTGTTACAACGAGAACTGTGCCGTCCTGTAATTACACACAAATTAGACAAGATTTATCGAGGGGTGGGAACACCTTGGCAACTACAGAAGGTAGGGGAGAGTGGGTAGGATTCGTACACTTTTCACTTTAAGCCACATAAAACCAAAACTATCCATTATTTAAAAATAACTTTAATGCAGTCAAATACCGCACTTATTAGCCTTTAAGATGAATGATGTGTTGTTTCGATATAAGAAAGCAAGGCGATGCTACGACAATTTTACTAAAATAAGAAAAACGTACGAATCTACCCCACACGTGGGGTAGGTTCGTACATAGCGTAGGGAGCTTTCGTACATAGTGGGGTACCTTCGTACAATGAAAGAAATAACCACTATTCAATGTAATATTATCATTTATTGAGATCACAATTAACACAGAATCAGTATTTTTTTTAGGAACAATTATCAATTATTATTTGTGTACGTCTGTAGGTAATAACTACTTACTCTTAGTAATAAACAACGTACCTCAGTACTAAAAATGACTACTTGATACGTTTTTTTACTACTAGTTGTGGTTACAAAAACGTATCATAACTTTTATCTTATTAATATAATAAGCAGCAACAAGCCTTAGTCTTAAGTATTAATACAATAAAAAAATAATTAAGATATAAATGTTAGACGTTCTCGCTGTCAAAGCAGATTTTAATGGTGTCAGTATATGTACCACATCTGTTATATTGACACTCCCCTCATCGTTGGTGGTGGGAAAAACCAATTTCCAAAACCAGGCTTATTCCTCATAAATAGAACTAAGTATTCAATAGGACTTTATTTTATAAGCATTTGCCCAACATAATATAAAACAGTATTTTTTTTAGCAAATTTGACTATCACGAACCATCTTTGGTTAAAGTTCATAGACATAAGTGGAGTTTCATCTTGAACATCCAATTGCTCGGACGCTTCTTCGATGGGGAACGAGATCTTTCTCTTAAACTGATATTAGTTTCATCCTCAGAATCAGACTCGTCCTCACTGAAAGGCTTGAAAGTTTTCTTTAATTTAGTTGTCCTTACAGTTTTCTTCTTTCTTTTTGGATTGGTGTTGGCGGATACTAAATTTAATGCTCGCTTCATCTCCTTAGCCTTTTGTTTTATCTCTTGCTCTTGCTTCTTTAACTGTTTTGCTTGCTCTATTTCTTCTAGTCTTATTTTCTCCGGAGTATCTGAATATATTCTCGACTTTCCTTGTTGTTTCCCTTTTCTCGACTTTTTAGACTCAGTTCTGTCTACTATAGGGTAAGGCCGGATAACTTATGAAGTTATTAGTCCTCCATCAGGTAAAGTCGCCAGTGGAGTTGTAGATCTATGCAAGGATGGTGAAACAGCAACTGAGCTCTCTAGGAGATCTTCTTGAGTAAGCTCCGTTTCCGATACATTGGCTCTTTGACTCGCTGTTGAAATAGACTGCTCGCCTTGTGCGGATTCTGACTGTGGCGGAACAGAAGCTGATGTAGGGGCCAACCCTGGTGGTAAATCTTGTTGTTCCACATCTTCAACATTACCTATCTCGTCGATCTCTCCTAGAGCTTACGTACTTACGCGGCATTTTGATTCTGTAATAATAATACATTCTATAAAAAAAGATTTAAAGCTATGCAACTTAGTGTCGGGAGGATTCGTACAGTACGAATCTACCCCACTGCTAACTGCACGAAGGTACCCCAAACCAAAAATACAACGATTTAATTTAAAATAAATATACCCGTTATAGTTATCAGAAAACAACTGCGTGCATTTAAGACCTCAATACCATTCCACCAACTAAATTGAATCACTTTTATAACTAGAGTAAAACTAATAACATTTAAACACGTTTCAAAGTGAATCCAAAAATTACTTACGTGGAGCGAAAACATGAACGGGCCTGTTGTGTCGAAACCGGGAGCCGCACTGCCCCGCCGCTCCGCGCGTAGCCTATGCGTCCGAGTGGAAGTTATGCACATAAACATGAACACGCCAGTGTGCTGTATAGCTTAGATATCACTACTGTACGAATGCTCCCGTTGTACGAATGTACCCCACTCTCCCCTACTAATAACGGTTGGCCAGCCTCGATATTACGATTAATTTGCAGCAGTCACCCAGGGTGAATTACGAAAGTATTAACGTCGCCGATCGTAAATTTCGTCTGCCAACTTTTACTAACATGTCAACGGTGAAATATCAAGGATTTAACAGTCAAGGGTGGAACTTAAACCGTGAGTCGACGATGTAATTAGCGTGTCCTGTGCTTATAAGCGTTGTCGTATAAAATCCGTCAATTTTAACAACATCGTAAAAGAATAACGGTGTAAGCTAACCCTTTGACGCCGGCTTCGGGAAATATTTGACAGCTTCATTTAACAAAAGGTGGACATTTAGCAAACAATAATGGCATTTTTAGTGCGGCCTTTTCATATTTTATGGTGTGTTTATTGGCCATTGTAGGAAGTTTTGCGGTGGGCGCCGGCGTTCGGGGCGAGACACTAAAAATGATTCATCTCTTCAGGTACGAATTATCTGACGTCCTACACGTCCTCTCGGCTTAATGAGCGAGAAGAATGGACCGTTTCGCTTTCCCCGGGATTTGGGTGACGGCAACCACATATATCTGGACGACGTCCTTATTAAAACGGGACAGCGTTTAGTATTATTTTTAGATGTTATTGTGTGAGTGCGTTGACATAAGAAGGAAGAAGTTTGTAAGTAAACGTTATAAGCGTATCAATTTATAGGTTTTCATTTAAATCAATGTGTTTGCCTTAAATGATTCAAATGTAGGTACATAATTGTTTGAATAAAAAAACTTCTTGCAGCTTCAATGTCTATACTCGTATTTAGAAGTAAGTTATAGATTTTCGTTTGTTAGTCAATGTACGGTCGACAGTACGTTATACTAAACAATTTGGACTTTATATTATGCCTTATCAGTCGTCATCGTCCAGCCGACGTACACACAGTGCGCGTACGTTACAATGACTAATGTAAACGGGTCAACGGCCTCGAAAATCTTAAAATGTGCGAATTGTATCCTAGTTATAAACGAGGTTCTGACTTTTATACAGAACAAGTGTGATGTGATGGACGAGGGTTCTATGATAAGGCTGTGTATTACGGCGTTTAAACCGGAAGTAATTAGTGCTGCGAAAAATCTGTTGTTTACCTCTGTTCTTTTTTTTTTTTTTTTTTTTTTTTTTTTTCTGTGGCAACACTTCGTGTAACATCTGATTCAGTTTGTCCCGATTTTTAAATTCTATTTTTAATACTAAAATCACAATAAGGCCAGTCAAATCATCACTAATCAAACAATTAATCTAAGTTTATCGTATAAAGCTAAAAATCTGTGGTGTAATCTAAGTTTTTAAAGTGTTTGTGAAACAACAATTACGGAGTGGATGACAGTTCATGATTCGAATTTGTAAGATCATTGTTTATCTCTTTTGGATTCTAAAAACTCATTAATAACAAAAGTAAGTAACACTTAGAAGGTAAATTTATCAAAACTCGTACTCGTACTTATATATATCCTTATTTACGCGCTGAAGTGACATTTAAGTTACTTCTAATTGTGTAAACAACTTCTTGGAACTATAATACATCTACGCGTATTTTGCTATTTACACTTGAACATTTCAATATGCTGACCCGTAGCAAGGCTTTAGCTCGCCAGGGAGGGTCTGGACTCACCTCTGCTCGTCAGGCAGAGTCTAGACTCGACCTGGCTTTGAAGGAATTGAAGGCCACCAAGGAGGAAGTTACACAATTGGTTAGGGAAAGAGAGGACAATGAGAGGGAACTGTTGGAAGTGTTGGAGAAGAGTCGTGAGTTGAAAAAGAATTTGGCTGATTTACATTTGCAACATATGTCGATTATTGAGGAACGGGACAATCTACAATCAATTGTTGATGGGTTTGGTGAGTGCAGCCAGGAGTACGTGCAAAACTTAAGACGCGTCACATTACTGGAGCATGAACTACAAGAGGCTCACCACTGCATAAATGACTTACAAAATGAGAAGCAGGAGGTTGCGGCATCCCAGACCTTATGTCTATTTGAGGAACTTATAGGTAGTGTGCCCAATCTTGTTCCTGATACACCTGACATGAACCCAACGGATCTTGAGACTGTAGACCTGACACGGGAGGATACCCTGTGTTCTGTACCTTCAGCGGGAATTGTCAAATGTAGTAGGAATAAGCTAAAAAAATACATTAAAATTAATAGGTACATTAATAAAACTAAAAAATTAATTAAGAAACAAAAGTGTTCATGTAATAAAACTAAATGTATTAATGAAAGACGTCGTTTAGGTGATGAATTAGATTTATGTTCTTTAACAATAAATAATAACATCAAAACCTATGAAAGTAATTTACTAGAATTAGAAAATAAAATACAAATGTTAAAAGTTTCCTTGGACAATATGACTAGTAGGTATATAAGTTCCAAGAAGGAGAGTGAGGAACACATGCTTGCTTTGAAGAGTCTACTAGAAACATCATTGACGGCTGATAAAAACTGTGAAAATTCATACAATTTAAACAGCTCTCGGTTGGTATGTGACTCATCACTGTCAAGCACATGTAATAACTTAACACCCTTATCCAATACAGGTAATTCCAACAGTTTCCTCACTCAGTCATCAAAAACAGTAAGTACTTGCAACTTTGTTATGTTTAGTGATGAGTTGGGTAAAGATATGGGCCTATTGATGAGTACATATCTGGGACAACCTGTCTCAAATTATTGTTTACCAAATTTGCCATATAATGAAATTGTAAAAAGAATTTGTAAATATAACTTCTCAGAAAATACTATTCTGATATTATTGATTGCCAATAGAGGAAATGTAAACAAAAGGGATTTTATTCAATGTTTTGAGTGTCTTAATGCATTGAATTTAAATCAAATTGTATTGTTTACACTTCCATATAGTAAGTGTTTGTCACAGAGAGAAAATGACCTTAGGTATAAAATTAATACAATGATGAGCACATTGACATGTAATAATAATTATTCAGAAAAATTTCATATGATTGATATTAATAATATGACATTTAATTTTACAAATAAATTGACATTTAATTCAAGTTTTTATTCGACAAAAGATAACTTTTATCTTTCTAAATTTTATAAGAGACAGATAGCAATGTCGCTATCATATTTTATTAAAATTTCAGCCAAGAAATTGGCTGCTCAGGCTGCTTCTATTGAGCAGAATCATGACATTATAAATGATACTTTGGAAGTTGTTCCAAATAATTTAAATTATACCATAAGACAATAGAGGATAACTCTAGCAAATTAATTTTGACAACTAGAAAATCTAATTATTTAAATATCATACACCAAAATATTCAGGGCTTTACTGGCAAGGAACTAGAGTTAGAACTATTTTTAAATGAATTCAATATTCATGTGTTGTGTATTACTGAACACTGGTTTCGACAATATGAATTATTAATTAATATTGATAACTTTGAGCTCATTAGTTCGTTCACTAGGGTGAATGCTGTTAGAGGTGGGTCACTAATTTTACTAAATAAATCGTTAACATCAAAAAATCGTAAAGATATTGTATCACTCTCTATTGAGCGCACTATTGAACTTTCGTGTGCAGAGCTTGAGCAACATATCATAGTCTGTGTATACAGACCTCCTTCCAGTGACTTTACTGTATTTGAGTCTACCATGGAAGAGGTTCTGAGAAAAGTGTGTAAAAGCAATAAAAAAGTAGTTGTATGTGGGGATTTTAATATTAATATTTTAGATAAAAATTCACAATACTCGGTTAGGTTCTTAAACTTATTTAAGTCTTTTGACCTACATCACCTTTTTGCTGAACCAACTCGAGTAACGCCCACGTCAGCTACCTGCTTAGATAATATATTTTGCAACTGTAAAGCATTGGAAAAATCAATAATAAATTTTGTAAGCTCGGACCACAGCGGGCAGAAAGCAGTGCTTGAGCATCATCATACCTTAGCTTCTTCAAGGTTTACTTGCAGACCAATCAGTACGAGTCGCGTTGAGAAGTTTGTGAAACATATTCGTGATGAAATTTCCCTTAGTCCAATAATGAACAACAACATTGATCAGTTGTACAAAACATTATTCGATACAATTATAGACCAATTTAATTCACATTTTCCTAAGAAAGTTATTAAAATAGACAATCCTAAAATCAAAGGCCACTTGGAACATTATTAACAAAGAGACTTGTAAAAATAAAACTCGAGAAAACAAGTTCTCTCTTAAAATTAACGAAAATACAATTGATTCTGACAATGAAGTGGCCAATGCATTTGAAACATATTTCTCGAAAATTCCTACAGTTACTACTAGTGGAATAAATTCTAGCCCGCATCTTGCTCAATCTCTCCTCCAGTCTAATGTATGTGAATGTCTAACCTCCTTCAGCTTTACTCACATTAATCATCATGAAATTGTTAAAACATTCAAAGAGTTAAACATTAAAAAGACTGAGGATTTATGGGGGATTTCTTTAGAGATAATAAAAAGTATTATTACTACTATTGCCCCTCATCTAGCTTACATATTTAATAAGTGCATAGATCTGGGTCAGTTTCCCAATCTAATGAAATTTAGTAAAATCATTCCCCTTTTTAAGTCAGGGGTAAAAAGTGACCCTTCTAACTTTCGACCCATCTCCATACTACCAGCACTCAGTAAAATCTTTGAGAAAATTATATACAATCAATTAATAACACATTTTAATGAAAACGATCTACTACACAACAAACAATTTGGCTTCACCAAAGGTAGATCGACCACTGATGCCGGAGTGGCACTCGTCAAACATATATTGGATGCGTGGGAGAGAAAGCAGGATGTCATTGGTATTTTCTGCGACTTGTCAAAGGCGTTTGATTGTGTCAATCATGAAACCTTGCTTTTGAAGTTGCAACATTACGGTGTCTCAAGTCCTGCTATATCTTTAATCCAATCTTATTTAACTGGCAGAATACAAAAAGTTAATGTTAACGGAATCATTTCTTCTGGCGCACCACTAGTCATGGGAGTGCCCCAGGGTTCTATATTAGGACCTCTTCTCTTTTTGATTTATATAAATGATCTTCCTCACTTTGCCAAAAGTCTATGTGAGATTGTGTTGTTTGCAGATGATACATCTCTGATTTTCAAAGTTGACAGGCATAAGCAATCCTATGACGATGTAAATAATACGCTCTCACAAGTTTTGCATTGGTTTACTACAAATAACCTCGTCCTCAATGCAAAAAAGACTAAATGCATTAAATTTACAATGCCAAATATATATATAATAAGGCAAATAAAAACTGATATAGTTATGAATAATGAACAAATCGAAGTCATAAATACAACAACTTTTTTAGGAATCACTATAGATTCGAGGCTACAATGGGGTCCTCATATATGTGCTCTGGCAGGAAGACTTAGTTCTGCCGCATATGCAGTTAGAAAAATTAGGCATCTTACTGATGTTGAAACGGCGAGACTAATTTATTTCAGCTATTTTCATAGTTTAATGTCATACGGTCTATTGCTGTGGGGCTCAGCTTCTGACATACAAACTATATTTGTATTACAGAAGAGAGCTATTCGATCTATTTACGGCCTTAGATCGCGTGATTCACTTAAAGAATTATTTAAAGAAATTAATATTTTAACTGTAGCCTCCCAATTCATCTTTGATTGCATCATGTATGTACGTAAAAATCTTCATTTGTTCTATAAGAAATCCGACACACATAATTTTAACACAAGAAATAAACATAAGCTCGCTATTTCAAACCATAGGCTTCGTAAAACCAGTAGAACATTCGTGGGATTAAGTATAAAAATATTCAACAAGTTACCGCAATGTATTGTTGATTTACCTATGCATAGATTTAAGATCCATATTAAATCATGTTTAATGCGAAAAGGATACTATAAACTTGATGAATATTTAAACGATAAACATATATGGACATGATTGTCTGTTCGCTCGCACACCATAGTTTTTAAGTTCTCTAGCTCTAAACATTGTAAAGATTAGGATAACTACTGAGTTTCTTGCCGGATTCTTCTCGGTAGGATTAGGTTCTGAACCGGCTATAGCTTCAATTTTGGTTTGTATTCATTCTGACGATGCATAAGTGTTACTTGTAACCTACATGAATAAATGAATTGACTTTGACTTTGACTTTGACTTTTGCGGGGAAAAGAATCAACCGCAAAAGAGAAGAGAAAACGAAACGAGAACTTGTGGATATAATTGCACTGTTTAAACAGAAAGACCCTGAACAGATGCCAATCATTGTAGCCCTACAGGGACCTACAAAAACTACCTCCGGTCACTTTTGATCATCTGGGTGCGACTCGATTGCTAAAGGATCGTATTACACTCAAACACGAGATCGACACTATCAATGAAAAGTATACACCTATGGAACAGTTTATGAGACTAAAAAACGAATTTATTAATCTACAACAAACATCGATTGTGAACAATTTTGAACGAGAGAACTTTGTCTGTAGAAAACGAGGTAAAAATTATTATAATTTATACAGCACGGAGTTTAACTGCAAAAGTGGCCCTACTGGATTTATACATGTTACACAGCAGCCGATGAGTGAGAATAAACAATCCACAACGATTGATAAGGATTTTGCCTCATCAACCGATCGGCGATCTACCGGTCATTGTGTTCAAACGCAGTACTCACCGTCCCTGTCACGTTTGCGCGACCTGCCCACCGGCAACGATATACCTGTCTCGAACAGCACAGATGTTGCGCCCGTGAGGGTACTCAACGCTGCGAGAGTGCTAGCCGCTTCCACGGGCGCGGTGACTAATACCTTGGCCCCGGAATATGTAGATGCCGCGAACAATCAGCTGGTGTTATAACCCCGGTCGAACGTTTCGATTAGGCGACACGCAGACGGTGATTGGCAAGTTGTACAAAGAAAAAGTTCAGGGTGTTGGTGGGGCTCTCGCGGCACTGTAGTGCATCAGCGATGTTCGCGCACGCGCACACTGATGGCTTCCACACTGTGCTGAGGCGACGTATCGCCTCGCTGATGTCTCGCGTGCGCCGGAGCCCTAACAACATCCTGAGCGTGCTGAGGGATAAGTTAGACAGCCCCCTCGTGCAGCACTGGGTGCAAACTCATGCGCATATACCCGGAGCCCCGGAGGGCGGCAAATACCTTCACTAGTTCTTTGTAAATTACTAACATAGTTTTGTATACTAACAATAATATGGACAATTAATTAGTCTGCAATAAACGTATTTTATTTTATTTTTTTATTTTTTATTTTTTTTTATGTCGCAGGCATAAGAACTAAAATCGAACTGCAAGTGTTATCCTTAATGTGATGTTTACGATACACATATTGTTTTAAAATTTCGTTCCATCTTAAATACGACCTCGGTGGCGCAGTGGCTAAGGTAGGCGCCCAAAGCGCGTAAGGTCCCGGGTTCGATTCCCGGTCAGGTCAATTTGGAAAACGAACTTTTCTCAATTGACTTGGGTCTGGGTGTGCTGGGATGACGCCCCCAGTTAGTATCCGTCGTCTGGTACTCATAGTACAAGGGAAAACCTTAGTTTGAGACCAGGTGATTGGTGTGATTGTCTGGCGCATTTATTTATTTATGATTTATTTATTTAAATACTCATCCTATCTGCGTCCACATTAAAATGTTTTCCATTTGATAAGTCACTCTTATTGATGATAAATGTAATTTGTATAGGATCAGTATTGATTGTGAAGTAAAAAGCGCTATCAGTAACAAGTTTATTTGGGTCACACTGAAGATACTTATCAGTATTGTCCGCGCAACTTTTTCTTCAATGTTTGCCTGAATAAACCGGACGTCAAATCAATGATCGAGTCTGAATACCCAATACAATTAAGGTTCCTTTTATGTCGATACGCTTTCAAAATGTCACCGCCTAAACTAATACGGATTACATCGGGTCCTTACCTGCGCTCCCCCAAAGGAAATAAAAACTTATCAGCGAACTTTGTTCTCTGTTATCTTCGGGGCAAGTAAACACTTTTTATTTTATGACCACCCGCAGTTTTACAGGCAACAAGCTAGAACTAGGTACTGTTTGTGAACTACCTCGGATTGCTAGTGTTAAGTTTTGTTTGCTTGAAACTCTGGTTGTTTGCTGCTTAAAACGTTGTTCGGGTGTGGAATTATTAAGTTAGTATGATGTATGGATTTGTTTTACTGTGGCGTTTTGTGGTTGAATCTTTTGTGGGGTTCTTGAAGTGTTTGGTTTGGGGTGGTAAGTTATTGTTGACGCATGTAAATTTCGTTGCTAATGAATTTTAAACGCTTAATTCTTTAAGCACTTCAAAAATGTTTTGAGCTAAAAAATACAAATTGTTTTTAGGTAATTTAATGTCTTGTATAAAAAAGATACATATTTTTTTTTATATTGAGCGTGATTGTGTTAAAAATTTAGTGATTAAAATGACTTTAAGTTTAATTAGTATCTGTTAGAATAAGTAATTTGTAAGCGAAAAACGCGTTCAAAATAACTAAATAAAAATTGAAGTTAATTGTTTACTAACTTAAAATTGACGACCTTGATGACGCAGTAGCAAAGATAGCGTCCAAAACGCGAAATACCCCTAGTTCGAGTCTCGATCAGGTCAATTGAAAAAAAAAAATACTTTTATGTCTGTTGTCTGATATTCATATCAGAATGAAAAATCTTAGCTTGAGATCAGTGGATTGGTATGATCGTCAGGAGCATATTTTATTGATTTAACCATAAGTTGATTGGCAATCAACAAATCAAAAGACTTCAAGCGACTTTAAATAAATCTAATGTAAACATCAATCACTTTCCTTGCATAGTGCATGCATATTCCAGAAAAAGAATGATGCTACTTTGAATACCATCAATATTCCATGTTTTCAATTGTTTTACTTTCATCGGCTGCTTTACATCCCAATATATTGTGCTCAGGCAATAAAGGCATAAAGCCCACGGCAAACTCAAACATCGTACATGACGAACGTATTTCCTGCTACCATAAATCCCTTACGTCCCAATGTTAGTAAACACAACACATTACCTCTCGGTCCATCCCGAAAGCGGCTTACTTTCCTTCCGGCCCTAATAAAAAGGCACCTTGACAATGTGATAAATCTAGCCTTATCACGAACTGATAGCCCTCACAGGATTTATTCCTTAGCGAAAGGTACCTCGATGCATTTGCCATGTTTTTTACCCTAAGGGTTAAGGAATATAAAGATGATAAGACGGTATGATGCGATACTGGAGATAGGACGGCAATAAGCCTTTTTAGTGCTATCCGAAGAAAGGGGGGTTGGAAATGTGGAGCGATCATGCGATGTCGATAATATTGTTGGGATCAATAAATGTAGTGCATGAATTAGTTAAGTAATTGGATTGGAATAGGCTTGGGGTCAGCAATCGTGATAAAAAACCATTACTCAATTTAATACGCTAAAGATACGTTTAGAAGCTAAAGCATACTATTTAATTTGAGCATCTGAGAACTGAACAGCTTCGCGGCGTAAAGGGGCCAATAGCCAGTGTAATGAAATAGTTGACTGTTTAAAACTGTTATTACCATTTAAACTTTTCTAATTATATACTAGTAAACGGTGTAATAGTCCAGTTACTACAGTGATTGACACAATTATACTGACATAAACAAAAGGATACGAAAGCTAAAATAATAGAGTTATAATTATACGAAAGTTTAGGAGAATTTATGAATAATTATGGTTATAATAATTTGTTACTTTTACGCAAAAATACTACTCAACCGAACTTTGAAGAAATTTGGTAGAAGTATACATGGCATATTAGATTAACATTTCGAATACAAATTTACCCTAAAGTTTTTATATTAATGGGTACCTGACATCTAAAAAACGAAAATTGACTTTAAATATACATTGTAGACTTCTCAATTCGCCCACTAAACTTGGTAGAACTGAGTTAAATTTAACTTACCTTAATAGAAAAGGGCAAATAAGAAAATTCCTTGTTAAAAACAAAATAACCTACAAAAACTAAAAAGAACAATATCCTAGCCCTATTATTTGGGACGACAATACCTTTCCAGGCAACATAGAAATGTGGTTTTGACGGAGCGTAATTTGATGAGGGTTAGCACAGGTCAACGGTTAATTATAGACCAATTACAGACATCGACGAATACGATTATGGTAATAGCGAATGTGGGAGTAAAATTAGGTACTGAATGCAGAATTTGGAGTAATGACGCTATGAGGCAGGTCGGGAAAGTATCATTGGGATATCCCAATGATACTTTCCCTCAGCTGTTTCACTAACCATATGGTTAGTGAAACGGCTGACACCTGTTTGTGAACAGGTTTAACTTTCCGGGGTTGGTCTACCGCAGGATACCTCATAAATGTTTATCTAATTAATTACTACTACACTCATCAAACCTTAGCTGTATGATTTGGTTCAAAGTTAACGCGTAGTACACTACTACTCTCCTGTTACTTACCTACTAAGTATCTGGCCGGTATCTTCCCGGCAAAAATACGTTCCAAACCAGTGGAGTACTGATCCATTGTTGGAGCCTTTGTCCAGCAGTACAGATGGTTCTATTTACAAAGACGCGCCCCGCCCATTTTCTATATCACATATTGATACATGGCGGCACACGCATACTAGATAAATTGACAGAACATCACGGGGAACAGTAACCGAGGATTGCCAAAAACTCTCCTCGCCTCCCGCTTACCCCTCATGCACCGCCGGGACCCAAAACCGAAAGTAGAAGGCCGATTCTTTACTTTAACTTTACCAAGTTGAAGTACTATGTTAATTCTACTGTGAAAGTGGCTTTGCACTATCCAACAATCGATTCTGAGCTCTGTAGGTGTTCATTTAACTCAAGATTGGTCTGGAGATTAAACAGTGGATGGTTTGCCCCCTTAAGCTTGTGGTGTTAGTGATAAGGTTGAGCGTTTAGCTTGAATCAGAATCAGAATCAGAATCAGAATAATCTTTATTGTGAATCACAGGTAGGTACAGATGGTAAATTTAACAGGTTTCTCTGTGTTCCGCATTATAAGCATACAATATATTTCGGATAACATTCTTACATTCATTAGTCAGTTATAAACTTATACCGTAATAATATATTATTGTTAGATAATTACTGACAAAGCTTACAATATTACAATTTATAATTTAAAAGTGTTATAATATTTCATTCGATAATTAAACATACATATGTTATTTATTAAATATTAACATTGTCAACTAAGAATTCTTGAATGGAATAATAACATTTTTGAGTCAGATATTCGTATAATTTCTTTTTAAATTCAAATAAATTGTCAATATTCCGTATACCGCCTGGCAGTCTATTAAAAATACGAGGAGCATTACAAAAGACACTCTTACTCATTAGGGCAGTCTTACTAGCTACCATACACAATTTATCTCTATGCCGCTCTCGATTCCGAAACTGAAATAAGTTTATGTTAGCTTTGACAAAAATTGCAACTTCATACACATATAGACATGGCACAGTCAAAAGCTTTAATTTAGAGAATAATGTTTTACAGCTCTCCGTTTGTCGCATGTTGTGCATGGCTCTGAGGCACCTTTTTTGCGCTTTAAAAGCAAGCTCTTTATCAGTTGAGTTGCCCCAAAATATTATGCCGTACCTCAACGTTGACACAACATAACCATTGTAAGCTGTTAACAGTGCAGATATGTTTGAGATTTTCTTAAGATTATATAGTGCATATGAAAATTGGCTTAGTTTCTTTCTAATGTGAGCAATGTGACTCTTCCATTTCAAATTATTGTCAATATGCAAGCCTAGGAACTTTGTTGTCTTGACCACGTCGATTCGTTTTTCACCATATGTCACATTGAGATCATTTGCATCAGAATTTCTTTGCCTATAATTAATTAACACAGTTTTATTTAAATTAATTATTAGATTATTATTTTAAAGCCATTCAATTACAGATGTCAAAGTGTTATTTACATCGGTTTCTAGATTTGTTAAATTATTATTAGTCAAATGAATTGTACTGTCATCTGCAAATAAAGTCATATTGTGATTCGTTACACTAGGTAAGTCGTTAATGTAAATCAAGAATAACAGGGGGCCCAACACGCTACCCTGTGGAACGCCATATTTTATACACCTAAACTCAGATTGATAATTAATTTCAGTCCTTGTTTTAGCATCAATCCTTTCAATTCGTGTCGCTTGTTGTCGATTGCTTAGATAAGATTTTAATAGATTATACATATTTCCTCTAATTCCGTAACGGTAAAGCTTATCCAGTAACACTAAGTGATCAACATAATCAAATGCCCTGGTCATATCCATAAATAAACCAACTGTAGGTATGCGGTGGTCCATTCCTTTGATGACGTTTAATAAATAATTGTATACTTGTATACTTGAACTATAAACATGGTACCAGTAAAAGTATTTGCCAAGTATTTTTTTTGTAATACGTATTGCATTTATTTCCTTGCAGCTTTATTTTATTATTTATGTGGGATGGTGAGAATGTGAAACGGAACGAAAGCGCAGTGAAATGGAACGTAGGATTAAGGAAAGGGAAGAATGAACGAATGAGTGAAAGAAGGAATGAGTGAGAAAAGGGGTATGACGATTTGAAGACGGACGACGAACTGCTCTGTAATAAAAAGTGTTTTAAAATTCAATAAATAAGGATTATCGCAAAAAGCCCTAGTTTCTCTGAACCCACAATTTTGGGGGCTCGTCCGGGATGTGGGATGGTGAGAATGTGAAACGGAACGAAAGCGCAGTGAAATGGAACGTAGGATTAAGGAAAGGGAAGAATGAACGAATGAGTGAAAGAAGGAGTGAGTGAGAAAAGGGGTATAACGAATCGAAGACGGACGACGAACTGCTCTGTAAATAAAAGTGTGTTAAAATCAAATAAATAAGGATTATCGCAAAAAGCCCTAGTTTCTCTGAACCCACAATTTTGGGGGCTCACCGGGATCAAGAGAGACTGGAATTTCTGCGAAACGACGCGAAAATCCTGAGAGTGACGGTTACTGCAAAAAACGACGGTTACAACGACGACGACGACGACGCTTAGAAATTGCAGAAATCGTTATTCGCGATGCCTAAGGACACAAAAGAGCGACGCAAGAGCAGACAGGACGACTACGAAGACGCTGAGACTGTTGCAACGACGACGCAGCCCAACACGTTACACATGTCGGCGGAATTGATCCCTACATTCAACGGTCAAGATAAGACGTATCCTGTGACACGATGGGTGCAGGAGATTGAAGACAACAGCGAGATATTTGGCTGGTCGGAGTTGCAAACCTTGTTAATTGCACGAAGATCGTTAACGGGTACTGCATCTCTTTGGCTCAAATCGGAGCGCCCGTTTAAATGTTGGGAAGATTTGAAGATGGCAATCTCCAAGGAATTTCCAGACACAGTTGACATCAAGACGGTACACGAAATGATGAGTGCCAGGAAAAAGCGACCAGATGAACCGTGTATTGATTACATGTTGGTGATGAAGGAGTTGGGCAAACGCGGCAAGATGCCAGATTATGTCGCTATAAAGTATATCGTGGACGGCATAATGGACGACGAGATCCACAAAATGATGTTGTACGGAGTTACTTCGTATTCTGACCTGAAAGAAAAACTACGGGTGTATGAAACAATAAAGGAGAAGACGAGGAGCGGCTGCAACCTGCAAAATCAACGACGAGGAGGCATACAATATACTAATCATCATCGCACGCAAAGGCAGCATAATGTGTTATCATCATCAAAGACTTGTTATAATTGTGGTGGGAAAAATCATGTGTCATCGGAATGCCCAGATAAGCAACGAGGAACGAAGTGCTTTAAGTGCAATTCATTCGGTCATATTTCGAGAGAGTGTAATGGCGGCTCAGGTGCTGGTACGAGTACGAGAGCGAGCGAGACGGCTGACCGAACGAACGAAACGAAATGGCGGCGTGAGGTTGGCTACACTGGCGGCAAGGCGATGTGCGTCGATGTTCACTCGGATCCGAACCAATACGAGCGAGGCGATTCGTGTTTGCGTAGTGGTAGTAATGACAATTCAAGCATAAAGTGTGTTAATGACATTTCTTATGACGTGAACGTAAACAAAGCCGAGAAAATGCATAGGCCGATGAAAAGCATAGTTTTATGTGGGAAAGCGTTCGAGGCTTTAATAGATTCTGGCAGCGACGTTAATTTGATAAGATGGGACAGCTTCTGTGCTTTGCATGTAAGCGATTACGAGCAGTGCGAAATAGTGTTCCGCGGATTAGGAGCTTCGCATGTTCAAGCAAAAGGACGCTTTATTGTTACGGTGTGTGTCGAAAACAATAGTTTTAAAGATGTTTTGTTGTATATTGTTCCCAACGATGCTATGTCATACGCTGTAATTCTAGGCCAACAGTTTTTACAGAATGTTGTAATGATAATGAACAACAACAATGTTTCGCTTGTGCCTTCGAATGAGGAATGGTTGCATAATTTTACAGTTGTTTCTGATTTTGATGTTATAGGTAATGAGGTGAGTTTTGAAGCCCGAAAACAGGCAAGGCATTTGATGAATACCTACAGGCCCTTGAAGACGAAAGAGGCGCCGATCGAGTTGCGTATTATATTAAAAGACGATATTCCAGTGGCTCAGAGACCAAGGAGGTTAGCCTTGAAAGAACAATGTGAGGTAGACCAACAAGTAGCTAAATGGATGGATGAGGGAATAATTCGGGTGAGTCATTCTGAATATTCAAGTCCTTTGGTACTGGTTAGGAAGAAGGATGGTAGTATACGAGTTTGTGTTGATTATAGGCTTATAAATAGAAAAATGGTTAAAGACGAGTATCCATTACCCATCATCGATGACCTTATTGACAAGTGTAGGTCAGGAAGAATATTTAGTACGCTAGATTTAAAAAATGGATTTTTTCACTTAAATGTTCATAGAGACTCCGTTAAGTATACTTCATTTGTCACTATGAAGGGACAATATGAATTTTTGAAGGCTCCATTCGGTTTGTCAATATGTCCAAAGGTGTTTACTAGATTTATCAATATAATTTTCAGAGACCTAGTAGAAAAGGGAATTGGGTTGATATTTATAGACGATTTGCTAATTCCAGCGGAGACCGAGAATGAGGCCATAGATAATTTATCAGTGGTGTTGCGGAGAGCTTCCGAGTATGGACTGGAAATTAATTGGGGAAAATGTCAGCTCCTAGAACGCAAAGTTGAATATTTGGGCCACGAAATTGAAAATGGAGTGGTGAGACCATCCCCAGGAAAGACAGATGCCGTTAGAAAATATCCGGAACCAAAGAATATAGTACAACTTCAAAGTTTTGTTGGATTGTGTTCATACTTTAGAAAGTTTATACCACAGTTTGCTATGTTAGCCCAGCCTTTGACGGATTTATTAAAAAAGAATAGAGAGTTTACTTTTACAGAAGAACAGAGAAAGAGTTTTGCAACATTGAAAGAAAAACTGGTAACCAAGCCTGTATTAAAAATTTATAATCCTAGATTGCCCACAGAACTGCATACAGATGCTTCCAGTGTTGCATATTCTGCGATTTTGATGCAACAGGATGATGGTAAACTACACCCAATTCACTATATGAGCAGGAAAACTTCAGAAGCACAGAGTAAATATTCAAGTTATGAATTGGAGGCTTTGGCTGTAATAGAAGGTATAAAGAAATTTAGACATTATTTATTTGGTATCAAATTTAAAGTAATAACCGATTGTAAGGCATTTCAAATGACAATCAATAAGAAAGAGCTATCTTTATCAACAAGAGTGGCCAGATGGATTATATTTTTGCAAGATTATGATTTTACTGTTGAGCATAGAGGAGGTAGTCAAATGAGACATGCAGATGCCCTGAGTAGAAACCCTCCCATTGTGAGTATGTTGTTTTCAAGTTTGCATGAGAACATCAAGTATGCCCAAGAGCAGGACGAGGGTTTGAAGGCGATTATGGATATATTACAACATCAGCCATATCAAGATTATTGTTTAGATTCTGGTTTATTATATAGAGGAAGTGAGAAGAAGTTGGTTATACCTAAAAGTATGGAAACTGAAATATTGAGAATAATTCATGGTAATGGACATTTTTCCAAAAAGAAGATGATGGAATTAATAAGTAAAGATTACTATTTTGAAAATATAAATAAGAAGATAGATGATTTTGTAGTAAGTTGTATACCATGTTTATTAGCTTCACGTAAACAAGGAAAACAGGAAGGTTTTCTCAACCCAATTGAAAAGCAAGAAATCCCATTTCATACAATTCACATAGATCACATTGGACCTATGAGTGAGACGAAGAAACAGTATAACTACATACTAACCATGATAGATGCATTTACAAAGTTTACTTGGATTTTTCCTACAAAGAGTACTACAGGTAAAGAGGTATTGGATAAGTTAAAGATTTTTCAACAACATTATGGAAATCCAACCAGGATAATTTCAGACAGAGGGACTGCTTTTTCATGTACTGAATTTAAAGAGTTTTGTCAAGATGAAGGAATTCAACATGTGATGATTACAACCGGTGTACCCAGAGGAAATGGCCAGGTTGAAAGAATACATAGGACAATCATCTCAGTGCTGACCAAGCTCTGTATAGAGAATCCTACATTATGGTATAGACATGTAAGTCGTTTACAAAGATCTCTTAATAGTACCTATCAGAGAAGTGTGGACAGTACTCCATTTGAACTGTTAATTGGAACAAAGATGAAGATCAAAGAAGATTTTGAAATTTATGATTTATTATTGCAAGAAGATAGAAGTAGTTATGTACAAGACAGGGAAAATTTAAGAATTAGAGCCAAGCAGCAAATATTAAAAATACAAGCAGAAAATATCAAGAATTATAATAAACAAAGAAAGAAGAGCACTCAGTATCAGTGTGGTGATATTGTGGCAATCAAGAGGACCCAGTTTGGAGTAGGAATGAAATTGAAATCTAAGTATCTTGGCCCATACAAGATTACATGTGTCAAAGGAAAGGATAGATATGAAGTAGAGAAGATGGATACTTCGATGGAAGGTCCTAGGAGGACATCCACGTCCGCTGATTACATGAAGGTTTGGCCGGATCCTTGCAGTCGCTTTGTAAGTTCAATTTCTCATCCTCATTATTAATTATATTTATTATGTAAGTCGGGACACAGCGAAGTATTGTTGGTTGTTCAATCATATTTACTTTTAAGCTATATTTGTCAGAGATGGAAGATGTTACAGAAATTCACAGTTCATGTTTATTTAATGTCGTATGTAAGCAGGTGAATAAAAATAGAGATTATTATGTTTAGTGTTTATGTAGTTTAAGCCGTGTAAAATGTAATTTCTAGAGTTACTGAGGTGTCCGCTCAGTCTGAGGGCAGACTAATAGCAGGATGGCCGAGTGTGGGATGGTGAGAATGTGAAACGGAACGAAAGCGCAGTGAAATGGAACGTAGGATTAAGGAAAGGGAAGAATGAACGAATGAGTGAAAGAAGGAATGAGTGAGAAAAGGGGTATGACGATTTGAAGACGGACGACGAACTGCTCTGTAATAAAAAGTGTTTTAAAATTCAATAAATAAGGATTATCGCAAAAAGCCCTAGTTTCTCTGAACCCACATTTATGCTTGCTATTATATTATAAACCGACTTCAAAAAAAGAAAATATCTCAACTCGGCCGTATATATTTTTTATGGAAGAGGACAGGCGCTATTTCTTTAAAAAAAATTTGGATCTGATGATGTGCCCGAAAAATTTAAAATAAATTTTGTCCATACAACGGGTTTTATAGGTACGTTACATTGTTACTTTCAAACTTATTTCAATTGAGAAGGCGTCATTAGAAATTGACTAAATACATATTTTAAAGGAACAGAAAATTTTTATCTCCCCTTGCGGTGCGGGAGTCGAACCCACGACCTTCATAAATCCGTTGTGTAGTGCCCACTAGTTTACTTATCACCACTTAGTTGTGCTTTGGCACTATTTCTATCTTGAGTCAACAAGCCACATCTTGTTTGCAAAAAAAAGTTAAATTCGGACATACAAAATGTGGCTGGAAATTTTGGATTCTCTATCTGGTTTGCTAGCCTGATGTGATTTCTCGACAAAACTATTTCACTACTCTAGGGGACGGTCAACAGCACGTCAAGGTGAACACTTGCAGTTCGATAAAAGATCTTATGCGTACGACATAAGCGTGGTGCAAAGTCAAATGTGTGTAGTCTTACTTGCTTCTGTCAATACTAACTCCAATTTCCCGCGATCGGCCCTCCCCGGCACCGAACTCACTACAGAGGGGCATTATACCTCCTTATCGGTACTCGTTAGTCGCCCCTAATAAAACCTTTCCCCTCTAATCTCAAGGGTTGTTGCAGCTCTCTTAAATTTAATCAGTGCAAATTTAAAAGGAGAAACAATAAGTACTGTGCATTGTTTGTCCTCGACAATATTGGTGGAGTATTATTTGAGTTTTTAAAGCGTTTGTTTTATTGTTAAAATAGAAAACATGTCATACAACACGTTTTGTTTTAATCAAACAAAGTATAGATTTCAAATTTTTGCCTACCTCTAGTCATTACCAAAAGCCACGTAACTATGGAATTTCTTGTCGGTCCATCTCGATAACATCAAAGTTCTGAACATGACGGTAGTTTCACTTAATCTAACGATTCATACAGGCCTAGCATACGCAATATGTCATATTTATCGCATGAGACGACAAAAGTTTCGATACTGTTGATTGGCTAATAGCACACCACGCACGCACTATTATTTTCAGCCAATCAGCACTTTACACACTGACTTCAATCGATTTTGACGTTTGTTAAGAGCGCGATAAAATTTAGTCACGTTTCGTATGCTAGGCCTGATATATGCTTTTGTGAAAGTTAACATGAATAAAGACATTTTCTTTTCTACTTAAAGACATTCTGATGATCCTAGAAGGTTTAAATTCTACGATTATCACTATGAAAAGGGTTCGATTAGTATCGAACATTGCATCCTTAAAATACTTTACTTCCCAATAGGAATGACGTTTCCTTCGGAAGCCTATAAAAAGAAGTTCATGATTAATATCCAAATAGGGCTGGTCTCCCTCTAGTTGCGTAAGGCATATGTCAATCGCCCCAATGGTCTTATCAGGCTCGTTAAATCAGGACTATAGTTATAGTAGGCACGTGATTAATGCATAGCTCATATTGTTCCGATCAGTATACATGCTAGCACAGGTAAAGGCAAGGTATGTTTACCTTTAAATAGCTGAATTGTTCAATTTCAAATTATGAATACCTATATAATATTTCTTTCGTAATTGGTCAACCAGTAAGATATGCGTCATGTCACCTAAACCGATGCATAATGTGGTTGATGTGGTACCTTCGTTGTTTCTGATTTCAGTAACACAAGTGCTTAAGCCACTTACCACATAATGAGAGCAATGTATGTGATGTTTTCCAATACTCAAAAATATTTATGTACTTTAAAATGCCAAACAACTTCCATAGTTTTCTTAAACAGAGCAGATACATTCATTGTAACGTACTATATTAGTAAACTAATACGTGGATTGGCGGAAAAACTTAATTCAATTTCGGGAAACGATGCAACTAAAATTGATCTGGCTATTTTAGAGGTGATTACAATAATAATCATACATTTAATCAAGAAGTAGGAAAAAATAATTAGATTTAACTAATTCTAGTTCCACTATTTTCCAAATGAACAATCAGTTACGAATAAATAATTAAAAATTCTGATTATAAATACAACATTTACAATCACATAATCTACTCTTCTACTTCTCTAGTTTATATTAAACTATAAATATTATGACTATCTCCGTAGCCGAGAGGCGAGCGAGCCTGAGGATCCGGGTTCGATCGCCGGTCGGGTCAGTACGAGAAACGAAAATCTTTTCTATATAGTCTCGGGTCTGGGTGTTGTGATACCGTCTTTGTTTCTGATTTCTGTAACACAATATGATAAAGTGCAATAAAGATAATTTGAATTTACCTACGATAGGTAATCAAAGGAGATCTTTGTAAATGTTTTACTTTTTAAATCAAGCCACTTATTTAATGACTTATCATATTATTTAAGTAACACCACTCAAATATCTCTACTATTATTAAAAAAAAAACAAATCCAACTTAAGTATACATATAAAAAATATATATTTTGTCTAACATTGTTTGATACTCTGTCACGTAAATAGTACCTTCTTAATAGATCTTAGTGAAATTTAGTAGCAAAAAAATTTAATACTGAAATAATTAATTAATTGTAACATAAGTCAAAGACAAAAATTAAGTATTGGAGTTTTTGGTTGCTTAACTCCTAACAGTAAGTGCTCAAGATCTTTTATTAGAACAATCCAAGTTTGAATCAAATGTCTGCAAACTTGCTGAGCCCAATCCGTTAGAAACAAGGTATAATTCTTAGAACATTTTTACTCAGACATATGTGCTCAAAGATCAAGAGCTACTGATGCTAAAGCGCCGATTAGAAGCTGACTGTGAATTTATAGAAGTTAAGTTGATAATCCAAAGCACATCTTTTTCTCACTTTGGACAAAATATGCAGTGCAATATTAGTTCCTACGCCTTTTAAATAAGGCTGATACAAAGTTTAAAGTGTTTATATTCTTGACAACCTCCGTAACAGAGAGGCAAGCGGGCTGGACTTAGGCGTCGCCCAATCTCTGAGGTCCCAAGTTCGATCCCTGGTCGGGCCAATAAGGGAAACGAACTTTTCTATATTGTCTTGGGTCTGTGTGTTCTGTTACACAAGTGCTTTAGCTACCTACTTACCACAGACTCAGAGTAATGTATGTGAGGTTGTCTAATATGTATTTATATTTATTTTAATCTGCTTTTCGTACTTTACTTATCAAAACGAAACTGTATGATTTGGTCCAACAAGTAAGCAATAAGTAATATACTGCTACTGTAACTAATTTGCTGAGTTTTAAACCGGTGTCTTCTCGGTAGATATTATGTTCCAAACTAGCAGTAGAATCACTTTGCATTGTATTCAATGACGATTCAAAAGTGTTACATGTAACCTACTTGAATAAAGAAATATTTGAGTTGAGTTGAGCTGCTGTAACGTACCTACTGTGTTTCTTGCCGGTATCATTTCGGTGGTAATGAGTCCCAAACCGGTAGCACAGATATTTTTATATTCAATCATGATCCAAGATTAATCTCATTAATCAACTTAAATAAAAATAATATTTTTTTCAATTTTACTTAACTTTATATTTTCTTTTATTATATTGGGGAAAATATATTTTCCAGATAGGTTGCAATTGCGTCCTTACTTCGGTAGCTCCCAGTCTATCACTCTCGAAGTTTCCACAAATTCTAGAAGAAACTTTTTCCTTTACAAGGGAATACATTCGGCAAGTTCTGGAGAGGCGTGTTCACAGCATGAATATTATTTGCTGTTTTCTTCGTTTAGTGCGGGAGGCAACGACACAATATATAGTTATAGAGCTTTTCAGTAACTGAAGTTAAATCCATTGTTTCATACAATAACCATACAAATTTTACATTATCTACTTGATGGTATCTAGAAGCGATCGCTTTCTAATATAAACCACCTTAATTGAGGTATAACTTGTTAGTTTGCTGTTTTCATTACAAGGTATGGGCGGCAACGACAAAATAGGTATTTAGTTATTAAACATTGCAGTTACTAAATTTAAATCAATTGAATAATACAACAACTGTACTTATTTCTCATTTTCTACCTGAAAGTGTAAGGAAGAGATTACTTCCTAAGACAAGACCGCCTAAAATTAAGTATAAATGTCTGTAATTTTTTTTTGTGATATTTTGTACAATAAAATAGATATTTATTTATCTACAAATACAGGCACAAGTATAACATTATAACTTATGTGTAAATACCTACCTACATCCTTCCATTAATTTTTAAATACTTTCATATAAATTAAAGTACATAGGTAAAGCCTATTTAGTATTTGTTTTGAAGAAAATGTTTTTGTAATTGAATGCAAAAGGGTAGCAAACACAAACCCAAACTATGTTTTGAAATATATGTTCCATACTTGGTTTAACTCGGGGCTAAACCCAGGACCCGAAATAACAACCCAGTACTTAAACCGCTATATTGTCGTCCCTTAAACAAACTAAAAATTAAGTGAATAATACTTTATTTAAAAAACCGCCCTTCAAAGGCTTCCACCGCACTGGATAGCAAGCATTTCCTTTGATTTCCAAATCAGAACAAAAAGTTTTTTTAGTTTTTTTATTGTTTTTGATAATGAACATGAACAATATTCGTGTATATTTTACCGTCAACCCTCTGTACTATACCGCCGGCAAATTTTAGTTATCTAATAGCCAGAAGTTAGTTGAGTGAACTTAATGAATAATCAATAAATTGAAAGCGCGATATTACATTAATGTGAAATTTTGCAGCCACCCCCCTACGCAGACGCAGTTGTTTTCTGCTTACTCAGCTTGTAAGCCGTGGACACACAGAGAGGACAATTGAAGAACTGGCAAAGAAATGAATCTGATCATGATTTCCTTCACAGAAGTGTAACAGTATCATCATCATTTCAGCCTGTTCCTGTCCACTGCTGAACTTAGGCCTCTCTAACCGATTTCCAGCGCGACCGATCCAACGCCACCTGCATCCAACGAGACCCAGCAATTTTCACTAGGTCGTCGGTTCATCTGGTAGGTGGCAGTCCCACACTGCGCTTGGTGGTACGTGGTCTTCACTCAAGAACCTTTTTGCCCCATCGACCGTCCGTGGGGTGACGTGATATTGTTTTAATCTTTAAGTGTAACTAAATGGGTTAAAAACAAAAAGACTGAACTAAAAATAGGAAACTGTGACGTCGACTTTCTGGATGGGTTACGTAGTTTTTTTAGTGTGGGTAATGTGCCAATGTGGCTGGGTGAATATAACCAGTGCGATATAACCATACGGAATGCGTACGACCTTAAGCTATAAGACCAACTTCAGAATAGTGTCAAAGACTAAAAATTAACTGGAACTGTTTACTTCTACAATAAAATTAGATAAGCTTAAAAATTAAAAAAAAGAAAAAATAATATATTTCTTTAAACTGTGTACATTTGTTGCTGTTGTAGTTGCATAATTTAGGCACATGGAATTTATTTTTTCTTTCTTCATGTAAACAAACATTTTTAAGAAACATTCTGTTGAAATTTAGCACGATATCACTTTTTGTTACTGTTTTAATGCATGAACTGACAGACTCAAAGTGTACGATCATTGTTTTTCTGTCGAGTCATCATCTCTGTTAAAAATATCTCTAATTGTATCTTGGCTAGGTGTGGAAACCAGGCCAACAAGCAGACAGACAGACAGAGACCTTCGCATTTATGATATTAGTATGAATGTTTAATATGGAACGCGAAAGTCTTAATGTAAAAGTCTCTTCATTCTCCAGAACAGTGTGTCCGCCATTACGAATGGGACGTTGTTAATGTGCCCCTGAATCTAAAATGATAGTTCTGAAGCTCGTGCATTGATTTAATGAGCATGGGATTTGTAATTTGAAAGTCATTCGCCATTATACACATTGTTCTCGCGACACTGATGAAATATGGAATATGGTAGTATTCATTGTCTGTCCCCCTAGTCTGTTGTCTAATGTATAGTGAATAGTATAATTTGTATAGTCTTGGATGCGGGGGAGGAAACCATTTCTGGTTGTTAAACTGCTTCAAATAGAATATAGTCAATAGTATTTTTATCTTCATATTAGAAACTATATTAGAAATTATATTAGTGTTTAAGAGAGGTAGGGCATAGCGATTTATCGCTTGAACTGGAGCAGCCCGACTGGTGAAACACCTCCACCTTACTGAAGACCGCAGCCAAATAACAATCACTTCTGTGTTGTTATGTTCCTGCGTATGAGTAAGGTTTCCAGAGCTCCTGGGGATGCTACATGAGTAGCAGGGGTCAAGCCTTCAAGGTAAGGGCGACAAGTCCAGTAACAGATTTATTATGCTGTACTTGTCGCCCTTATGCTAGGACCTCATTACCACTTCACATTAGGTGGGATGTGGTCAATCTTGAAGTGTAATATAAAAAAAAGGAGCTAGCCCACCGTGACTTTGTACGCGTACTATCCTCGTTTTTTCCACCTTATCCACTGATTCTTCTCTCTCATCGACCACATCGTAATGTAACTTAAATCAAAGCCATTCTCAATAAATGAATTATCCAACATAAGAATATGTAGAAGTGCGACTGTCATATGACAGAAGTTATGATTAGGGGAAACAAGTTACGGGTTGTAATTAGTTATCCATACTAATATTATAAATCGGAAAGTGAGTTTATTCGTTTGTTTGTTCCGCTTTCACGCCGTAATTACTGAACCGATAGCTTTGAAATTTTACAGACGTAAAGTTAGATAGTTCGGATTAAATAGGGTACTTTTTATCCCGGCAAAAATTTATATTCCCGAGGGAAAATAAAAATAAAGTTTGCTCGATGGATGGATTGGAGATGGCGCTGTGTGTCGTTTAAAAGAAGGTAAAATATTGAAAACTAATATAAACATGTAAATTTAGAAGCTAAATGATACGATAATGAATCCCCGAAAATGACGAAATCCCGAGGGATGACGTACAATTTTTTTTAATCGTCTTAACTGTTATTTTACATCTACTTAAGAATATTGTGTACCATTCAGTTTTTGTTTAACATCTAATCGTATCCTGAGTTACATCGTGCTTCTTAGATTTTTTCGTGGGAATGAGAAGTTTTCTTATAGTTGTGCTTTATACCGCAATATAACCGAATAATTACACACGGGCAAAGCCGCGGGTGGAAAGCTATAAATAATAAACAAATATTGGACAACATCACATACATTGCTCTGATTCTATGTTGGGTAGCTAAATCACTTGTGTTACCGAAATCAGTAACAACAACCGTACCACAACACCCAGACACGAGACAATGTAGAATAGTTCGTTTCCCATATTGATCCTACCGGGGCTCGACCTGGGACCTCAGAGATGGGGTGGCGCTAAAGTCCGGTCCACTTGCCTCTCGGCTACGGAGGTCGTCGCGAGCGATAAATAAGTCATATACAGATGCATTCAATCTCCGGTCCTCTCTTGAAAAATTACCTCATCACAGCTAACGATCGTCGTCGAACTTTCCAACTCTTTGTTTCCCTTACAACAATGCAATCGTATTCTGAAAGCGTCAGCGAACTAAACTCGAGTGGTGCCCACTTATCTGATGTGTGGTAAATAATGTTTGAGACAATAGTGATCGTGTAGGAAATGGCGTATTGTTCGTGATTCACTATGCTATATCTGTTGGTGATAACATTTAACCCTTGGGTAAAGTGCAGACGATGTCAATGCGGTGAAGGATCTGACTGTTTTAATATCTGCCGTAATACCGAAAACAATTAAAGACGTGTTATAATTATCAAGTATATATCTGCAAAATTACTAATTACAAAGAATATTTTAAATTTATTTTATTTTTCACAAATTGGTCTCTAACTTATAACAAAATCTTCACGTCTCTTATCTTTGCCGTGCCGACCAGGGTCCATAACTTTAGTTTTTAAGAAACTACATGTAACATCATTTCCTACGTATGGAGTGCAATAAATAATATGAATATCATTATTTAAAAGAATAAGACAGGTAGGGCATAGCGATATATTGCTCAAACCGGAGTAGCCCGACTGGTGAAATACCTCCACCTTCCGGAAGACCGCAGCCAAGAAACAATCACTTTGGTGTTGTTGTGTTCCTGCGTGTGAGTAAGGTTTCCAGAGGTCTTGGGGGGTGCTACATTAGTAGCAGGGGTCAAGCCTTTAAGGTAAGGGCGACAACAGATTTATTATGCTGTACTGGTCACCCATAAGCTAGGACCTCTTTACTACTGAACATCAGGTGGGATAAAGTCAATCTTGAAGTGCAATGTAAAAAAAAATACATAGTCTGTATTGGACCTTATTCAACACGCGTCTACATAAAACAATAAGTCCTTTAATTGTTTTCGGAATGCGCACGCGCAAGTTATCTGCCGCGCTTCGTCCGTTGTCGGCATTTTGATTTATACCGAGTTCAACATCTCTATAAGGACATTTGCATTGGAAACACCAACAGGATATTTTAAGCGCGGGTCATATACGTTATCTTTTCAAGTTGCGCAATGTGACAATTTGATTACACTTTATGCAAAGCGTTAAAAACTAACTTGGTGATGGTGGAGCAATGATCCCTTAATAATTTCAAAATTTGCCTATGTTTTGAAACCTTATTTAATTTGTTTAGTTAATAAATAACAAAATCCCCAATAAATAAAGAAACATGTCGTATAGATAGTTAAATCAACTTTTGGTTGATTAATACCTATTATAATCCCCAAAACAATTAAAAAGCAAATTATTTTATACAGATAATTAAAACAGTTACCATTTCTCAAAAAATTAAACCGTTTGATCCCAATTACGTTGTTAAACGCGTCCTCTTCAGAAGACAAACGTCCCGGCCCAACCAATAAAACTCGAATTATCTCGGAGGCCGGAGACTCGAAACATTAAAAGGACTCGAACTTGAAGTACCATTGCTTCACCTCTCATTAGGCAGGTTAATCCGAGGTCCGAATGTACGGAACGCCTATGTGACTTGTTCGCGTAAATGTAACAAAATGGAAGTCTCTGGGCGCGTTTACACGATGCGATGTACTTAAATAAAATCTATTGAGGAGATTGTAGCCGATTGGTATTTTAAGAGCATCTATTTTATAGACGTTTCAGTTAGTAACAGTAGCTTCACAAAATACTTACTATGGTGCAAATAGGTCTGGTTTCCCTTGTAAATATTTTGCTGTTCGAACTCCAAAGTGATAAATCAAGCTCTGGAATGGATGCAAAAGCGAAATACGTGCTAGAAAAAAAAAATAGTGGTAGTTACAAGAAAAAAATAAATTTAAATATGTTGCACATCTCATCATTTGAAATTAAATCAAGACGTATTGGGCCTACAACAAAAGACATCTATTGGTAAATTCATTAGTCGGTTTTGAATGACGTATTTTTTTTGCTATTTTTCCACCGTGTCACTATTCTACACACGTGATTACTATTTTATGGCCTTTTTTTTTTCTAAAACCAATATTGTGTTTCCGTTCCGTTGTTTGGAGTTTAAAACATTGAGGTAAGCAAGAGATTGACTCACGTGACTTTTCTAAATAAAATTTCAATATTCCGAATTATAATACATTCCCGATGTTGTTTTAACATGATGGCAGTGGGATTATGTAGACTAAGGAAATTACCTGCATTGACTATTAACAATTAGAAGACTCTTGCCGGAGTCCAGCAGGGACGTTTATAGGCCAAGAAATAAATGGTCCTTGACCTTAAAAATTGTAAGTCTCATTCACGTAGTCGTACCGTGTAAGCCCCGAACGAACCGCCAACTTCGGTGACTCCATACCCCCGGGTCAACCTCGCAACTTCCGACAAGTATTGGGTTTCAAAGGTTACAACTTTTCCGTTTGTCAAACAACAGAGAAACTTGCTTTCGTATCAGATTAATGTTCTTCAATACTGGCTTTGTAGCCTGAAATATTGTCCTACTTATAACTCAATGGTGGAGTAATAAAGTGATTGCTTCAAGGATTCAGGAGTTTACAAAGAAACAACTGGATCTGGGGAGTTAGATGGATCTTTTTGGCAGTCTTTAAAATGTAATTCAGCTATACGGCTTGTTGCTAGGTAGAAGCCTCATCTTAACTTTCAGATGGAACGGGCCATACTTCTACGCGGGCACAGTTTGGATTGGTGAAGGTGTGTGTAACGAATACGTGTTAATTTTTTCAAGCTGATAATCAGTGCTTTATGTGGTAGGCATATGAACTAAAATCGAAATGCAAGTGTTTACTTTAATGCGCTTTTAATTGTTACTTCGAATGAACCGAGAAAGTCGCAAAAAATGTGACCCTATTTGGTCAGAATAGTCACCCATCAAATACTGGACTATAGCGTTTATAACGGGGTATGGGGATTAGGAATTCTGAATTCTAAGTTAATTTGGATACCAGTTAAGTAATCGTTGGTCATATTTCAAATTACATTTATTAATTTCATAGAATATTACACTAAAAGGTACATATTTTACGAAGCAATATATTTTCTTAATATTGTGTTATTCGATTTGTTTCAGGTAATTACCATTGGATAACTTCATCAGGCAACCATTTGAGTAAGATATAATGATAAAATAGATTTAATCGTGTAATTTCGTTATACATTAATGTAATTTATTTGGACGATACAATTACATTACACAAAACACATCGTTAATGTATTACTTCGTATTGTGGGTCTAGATGGTTTTGTACTTACGAAGACTGACGTATAAAGATACTTGTTGGAAAATGAATGCCAACAGTATTTTTTTTGTAAGGGAAAATTGTGGAGTACAAATAAAATATTTTTACGACCTTAAATCTTTGACATTACTAATATTACATCTTTGATATATAACACCCATTGAACCTTGTATTCTCTATTTCATTATAAACTTAGTTTGTGAAGAAAAAAACCTGTAATTTTTATACGATATAATTTTATCGAAGTAGATGGAAAATGGCATGTTTCAAGTTATGTTTTTATACTTTAGATTGATTTTACTCAGATCCGAATGATCTTTTCTGAGTTCTAAATCCAAATGATCCGAAAGAGATTCCGAATGGTTCTCAGTTTTTTTATTATCTAGGTAATCAATGTTATAATCAAAACATTTGAAGCAATAAGGTAGGTTTCAAATGGTATTAAAATAAGATATGGCGGCATAGCCATGTCCATAGCTTTAATCATTAAACAATTCAAATAAAAAATATTTTCAATAGTCTACAGTACGTCAAGTGAAACACTCGTAGTATTTTAGCTCTTATGCCGGCTGAATAAGGGCGGTATAAACTACAAAGTGTGTAGTATAAAGTACTTTTGAGCGTATTCATTAATTATAGAATCAATAAAAAATACCCAATATTTATATCGCATGAAATCAGCAATATAATAATACTCTTTTTGATGTCAACATTCCTTTACTGTGAACGGAAATTATCACTCTGCATGCATTACTTTAATGCATTGCCATTACATATTAAAATGCTATTGTATATGCGATGCAGACAGTCTATTAATTATTTATGACTTTCTTATTGAACACTGGTACTAAGCTGATAAGCTAATGTAATATTTCTTCATTATTAAAACAGATATTATGTATGTATAGATTGATATGCTTTTTTTGCACAGAATATATACTGAAATTGACATATCCTGACATAAAATAGTACAATTTTAATTGCTAGAAAACATTATCTTTCAGACAACTACTCTACCAGTAGGTAGGTATAAAAAAAATTGGAATATGTACCGTATACATATACTCGTATATTCATATGCATGTAGTAAACCGTGATTATTTGAATTTTACAAAGTTTCGAATCAGTTTAAAGTTATGTTTTTGTACTTAAGATAGTCATCTATTTGCTCCAAACGATCTTTGATTATATGTCTCGTTTTATCAATGTAATTATGATATGTACCGTAAATATATTCATAAATAAGCATGGCGTAAAAAGCGGTTTTTGAATATTACAAAGAACACTCTCATTTTATTTATATATTATATGTAGATAGATGTATAGATGTGAGCAAGTATAATTGAACCTTGGAACTTTCCCCGTCTTAGATCGCTCAATAGAACAATAACCAAACTCCCATAGCCTTACACTGAGCCTTACACGCATGTTTCATTTGAAAAGTTTCGATGTGTCAACTGTCGAGTTTTTGACATGTATAAAGTCAATTTAACTTTAGGATGATTCCTCGAAATCGGCTCGTGTTCGAATGTCTTTGATCTCACAAGTCGATTTAATCTAAGAAACTCAATCTGCCATGTTTGTTATGTAATAAAACGAGGCCTGCTGAAGTTGGCTCGCGTCGATGTAAAGTAACTGGAAAAATATCTTGAAGTAATTGTTATAGGTGAACGTTAACATAACCTTGTTCGTAAAATTTTCCTTGTTATTTAATTAAATATAATAAATAAATAAATAAAATAAATGCGCCAGACAATCACACCAATCACCTGGTCTCAAACTAAGGTTTTCCCTTGTACTATGAGCACCAGACGACGGATACTAATTGGGGGCGTCATCTCAGCACACCCAGACCCAAGTCAATTTAGAAAAGTTTGTTTTCCAAATTGACCCGACCGGGAATCGAACCCGGGACCTTTCGCGCTTTGCAATATGCAATGCAATGAAGTACTAATTCTACTGGTTTTTTTGGCCAATACCAACAGCTCTGGTTCTTGCCACAGATTCAAATTTTATATGTTTCATCGGTAAACAATAAATTGCTGAATTCGATTTGACAAACGATTATATCTTTAAATGTCTCGTTTGTATATAAGATAAAAAGGTATGGTTCGAGTAGAATTTGGAAATTATTACTTTGTTTGTAGAGTATCTCATTATGAATTGTAACTTGTGCTCTATTTTTAGTACGGTTTTTTTTATATATCTTTCATTATTTCTTGCCTATATATGCCGATTTAAAAACTAAGTTCATAGTACAGGACGTTAAATCTATGTATAAAAATATTTATTTTTCGTATTTCAGAAAGGTGACGTGAAAGTAATAAAAAAAAATAGATTAAGAATGGCTAAATTAAATATGATTAATAAAAAAATAATATGTTTAAATAGATAAATAAATATTGGACAACATCACATTGCTCTGATTCTGTCGTAAAAAGTTTAAGCACGAGTATTACAGAAATCAGAAACAATGCCTACTGCTTAGAACACTTTACATAAATTTTATGATATTATTTTTCGTTTTACTTTTTCGGCCTTAATTTATATTTGTGTATGTTTTCGTGTCTTTCTTTTTGTGGTCAATTATGACGACCTCCGTAGCCGAGAGGCGAGCGGGCCTGACTTTGGCGAGCGCCATCTCTGAGGTTCCGGGTTCGACCCCGGTCGGGTCAATATGGAAAACGAACTTTTCTATATTGTCTCGGGTCTGAGTGTTGTGGTACCTTCGTTGTTTCTGATTTCTGTAACACAAGTGCTTAAGCTACTTACCACAGGATCAGAGCAATGTATGTGATGTTGTCCAATATAATATAATATAATATAATTAATCATTTCATTGTTTTCTTTATTCTTTATCGGGCTTTTGATTGTGCTTTTAGTATTTTTTTTTAGATTTTTTTTAGTATTATTTTATCAAGAATTTATTCCAACATCAGTAGCTCTCAATCTATAATGAACGGTTTTATAAAATAAGGTGTTTGACAACGATTTTCGGTGCAAACGATTTCGGTGTGTGCTTTGATGAAAAAGTAATGATTTTTTAAGATCCACATGCTTAAGGAAATGTAGGAAGTTTGCGTGGAAAATTAGATTGGTTCGTGCCAATGATACTGGAATGTAAATGTAACTGGTGTGACGATTAGAAGGTGGATTTAAGGAAAACTGCGGCCAAAATTTAATAAAAACCTAGAGTATCTGATAGTCGTAGTATGGTCGAGAATGAGAAGCGCCTGTTTATAATATACTAATCTCATTAAAATATTATATGCATTTTTTAATTATTTTTATTGAACAACATCACATACATGCTTAGATTCTATTCCGGTTAATAACAATATGGTACCACAACACCCAGATCCAAGACAATATATACACTTGGTTTTCCGTATTGAACCGATTGGGTTTAAAATTTCACTACCCCTAAAAATACAGCTCGAAACTTCGATAAAAATATGAACTACTTTTTGTTTTGTTTCTAATAGGGGAGATACAGTTAAAACCGACCATGAAAGTATGTAAACCACGCGAACGAAGTCGCGGGCACAGCTAGTCGTACTGTTCTCAAGGTAGTACGTATCCTCTTCGCTGAATTACTGACATAATGTTTTGAATAACAAGAGCAATTTGTGTGAGTTGTAACTCAAGTGGAGTAATTAATGTCATTTGCCCTTAAAGTGAACCCTTCGGTGTTACGTAACAGTTTGTATACGTAGACGTACAGTCAGAACCAGTTCAATCTATAGCTATGACTTTGTCACGTCTATGTGTTGAGGGCATAACAATTGAAATCCAGCTGCAAATGTTTATCGTGATGTGCAGGTGATTGTACAGTCGCCGTCAAATATATCGGAGCAGACAAATTGACCAAATACTTCTAAACAGTTAAAAATGTCAATAAGTTCTATACACTACAAGTTATCATTAATATTTGAACATTCATTACTTCAGTAATATCTAAGCAGATGCCCATAATATATCTGAACACTCATAACGTCAATATGTGTCACGCACGTTATGTGTCTCATTTAGCTACCTGTGTAGATGGGTGTTCAGATATTATTGGTTAGTTGTGTGTATTGAAATTATTGACTAGCATCTGCTCAGATATTACTGAAGTGATGAATGTTCAGATATTAATGGTAACTTGTAGTGTGTGGAACTTATTGACATTTTTAACTGTTCAGAAGTATTTGGTCACTTTGTCTGCTCCGATATATCTGACGGCGACTGGTACGTACATCTCACGCGAGTCGATACTCATCATTTGATGTCCTTGACGATTCAAAGACATAAAATTTCTACCTATAATTAATTCCAATTATAAACCTATCCGATCCGGTTCAAAACAATAAGATTTAGTTTTCGTGCGTTTTAAGAGCAGAGCACGCGTCGCACCCACGAACCCGCGGCCATTAAAATTGTTAATTCGATCATCAATTCTACTTCGACATCCGATCTGATTTGTTTAAGACGGGAGAGGTAGCGTTGCGGGAATTATTGCTTAATTTTTATTTTATTTTTATAATTAATCAATCTTTATTTTGCCATTATTAAGGGATTAAAACTTTTCTTTTTCAAATAGTATTTCATTTATGTATGTAATTAACTTTATCCTTATTATAATTACAATAAATTTTTTATCTTCTCGTCAACCAACATAGATTTATCGCGCTTATTACCTTACGTATGACTTTTTCAAATAATATTTTTTTTGATAAAAACTTGTCAAAAAAAAAGTTAAGAAATATGTTTTTTATTGACTCCTGATGATATCTATTAGTGATATTATCATTTATCCTAAATTACATTTCTTAAAAATATTTCCATCTATAGTTTTACGCCTTTCCCCAACTGCAGAGCAACATATATTTATATAAACAAGTAGCTAATTTCAGGGTATGTAATCATGAATAACAACAATAAATTAACATTACCATTTCAATTAAACATAAATCAAGTTTAATCATGTTCTTTCACAAGACAATCAAGCTTTTTCATTGGGGTTGCAGTGAGAATTGAGACAGCAATTGTACTGCATCCACAAATTTTTTGTAATGAGAAATTTTCGAAAATCTTTTGTAATTAAGCAAGTCGCTACGGAAAAGAACACTATTGCTTGCTTGCTAAGCTTGTAACTTGGAACACAGCAAAAGAAGAGGTCCAGCCTACGTAGCAGACGCACAAACGAACGAACAAACAAAAGGAATGTAAATGTTCGTCGACACTGGACACTTTGATGCCCCACGCGATGCTTCGATAGGGTATGTTGTGGTTGCGTTAGAAATAGGACATTTTAGAACTGATCTTTTATTGTAATCAAAATTGGCCCATGAAAATCAATAATAAGTACAATATAATGTATACAAATGCTAGAATAATGAATTATGAGGGTTTCGAGCGAGTTAAGTGCTTTTTATAACTATTTATTACTTAGTTATTGTAATTTCAAAAGTTAGTGTCGGCCTGAATAAGTGCGCGCGCGCTTTAATTTATGCCTACAAAATATTTGAGAAAATTGTTCTTGTTTCATATAGACGCTTCGTTTGAAGGCATACACTAGTCCGTTCAATATAAGTAATATTGAACGGACTAGTGTGACTCCAGAAAATTTCAAAGTTAGATTACGTTGCAAACGATACGATTGCATACGAAAACTTTTGTGAAATAAAGTGTACAACGAAAAGATTTACAATTCTTTCTAAAAAACTTTTTTTAAAGTTGTCAAATGTCCAAAAAGGAGATACTCTCAAGATTTTATTTTTATTTCAGTTTCAATTCACTGTCAGAAATTAGACATTTCCAACTTTACCCAAATTCGAACTCCATTCGCGACGCACAAACAAACACTATTATCCGATCGTTCGGCCTGCCCACGTAAATGCGTGTTATGCGTTATCTCAATACATTTTGTTACAGATCTTAGCCCGTACCATTTCTGAACAACTTCATACTTCATTTAGTTCCGACCGACAACCGCATCAGCCCTTCCCATTGACGAATTTAAACTTTAAATCAACGTCTTAAGAGCGTTATTCTGTACATTGTTCCAAGTTTCGGATGTGAGTTACTATTGTTTGTTGTAATATCGTCATTCGTCATAGTTGACGGGTTGTAATGGATAATGCGATTGCTGTACATGTATTGGGATGGTTAGTACAAGTTGTATGATGTCGGGATCAAATTCGATGCTTGTAACTTTTATTGTACAGTGAAACATATAACGGACAAGAAAATACACTTGTTTCATTAGCAAGTGCTATTTAAACGAATAACTTACATATTTTCCAAAAACAGATATTCAGATCTGAGTACATTACCAAATCAGTATCAAAAATTATCTTGTAAGGAATCTTACAGAAATACTTCGTTGAAGAAAAGTAAAATATACAATTCCCTAATTATGCTCTATATTTAAAGATGACTGATAAACATGTCAACTCTAATAAATTTTACTGCACCGAATAAGACTTCTTAGTTGTTTATTTATTAAAATGCAAAATCAACATCAAATGTAAACAACAAAACTCTTGAAATCATAAATTGGACTGATCCTCGTTTTCCCTCCTAATTGAGGTACTCCTTAGAATCCAATCATCATTATTAGTAGACAATTTTAAAGCTTTCCTTATAAGCCGTTATAAGAAGCCCTTCAGCAATAGTTTAATCAGTTCCTCCAACAGTGCAATTACAAGGAAAATTTTGTCTTAAACATCAGCCCAACCCAATCGGTCCTGATAAACGTCTCAATCTCCGAAAATCTGGCAACACAGCTCATCCATCAACATTACACGTATCGTCGCGATCGATTCTTCGGCTAGTGATGTCACACGTGGTGTTAAGGAGATTTAGTCTTTGGTACAAGTACGTAACTTGTACCAAGGACTAAATCTCCTTAAACAGTAGCAAAATTTTCATAAAATGTTACGTATTTATTTTATTTCTCGAGGAAGAACTTTTGTTTTTTTACTTTCTTATTTCTTCATATAGTTTACTGTCTAAGTATTGACTCAAAATAACACCTTCGAACTTGTCTGTACAAAATCTTTCCGGTCTGTTCGTCCGAATCCATTTATTTCACGGAGTTCAATTCACAAAATAATATTTGACTGTTGCAACATTTCATCATTCATTATTTACGAATGTCATTGCGTATTTTTATCTTTAAATAATCAAAATAGATAATAATAATAAACACAAAACCAGTGATACAAAAATAACATTGAGAGAAAACAAAACCAATCACGTTAAATAAGACTTAAGCATTTCAACTTTACATTGATATAATATTGTAATATAATATGATTTATATTATATTACACAGACAATCATTTCGTTTGTAGATTATGTCGTCGTGTTTCTACGTCAGCGTACCGGTTTAATTTTAGTATCGAATCAATCTTTGTTTGGTACCAACCGTTTACCAAGTATGTAGGTAATTTCGTTCATCTGACATCACTCGCGTCTTGGGATTCGGTGAGTCATACAAATTTGCATTGAATGGGCGAGACGGACTTATTGCGTTTAGCATGTATGCCTCGTGAGTACTTGATGTATGATACCGTTGTTGCGAAAGATGATTCGTATTTTTGTGGTGAGCAAAGCATACATTATTTCGGTTTAAACTTATATGTTGCAATTGTTTTTAATTTTTAATGTATTGTTATAACTTTTGTGTAATCTAGAGATAATAAAGCTTAGATTATGTTACGAATAACATGCCGTTTGTTTGAGTAAATTTGTTTACCTTTATGCTTATTCAACACTTCCAAAAGGTAGATATAAAAATACGTGAATGGTAACTTTCAAATATAATAAACTTTGCTCTGTATTGAACAATGACCTATCATGTCTTAACCACCGAGAGATAGTTACTCAAAGCTTAAAAGGTCCCAGGTTCGATATTTGGGAAGGTCAATCTAGGCAACAATATTATCCAGATATGACAAAAAAGACCTAGCTTTAGAACTAGTTCATAGGTGTAATTGTCTCGCATATTAAAACATATATCAAGAATGAAGGATTATATCAATTCCCAACTTAGGTTATTATAAATAAAAATTATGATATACGAATCAATATGCGCAGAACAGAATCTAATAAAGAAGTAAACCGTGTTGATTACAAAGTTGAAATAGAAAAGTATACTTTTAAAAGTAATCCTTATTGGATTAAAAGAAAGAAGATAGTTCCTACATTTCAAAATCTTAACACCTTATGTAAACCAACTAGATCAAACTATAATTTAACAGCATTGAAGCCATTTCATCCGATCGGAGAGTATCCCAGGCGTAGTTTAAAAGTAACTTCGAAATTAATCGACGTGGTCATCCAGGCAGAAACTTGGAACTCACACCAATACACTGTTACTAGCTTTGGCAAGAAAACGGGCGATAGTGAACTTTAAACCGTTGCAGTAAGAGTTCAATACATTCGTATCTAGGTATGACAGTAGTGTACCTACATTGGATGGTACAATTCAGGAAAGGGGTACACGAAACGTAGCAATGGAAATGGTTTGGAAACGCTGATGTTTAGCTACTGCGGTTTAATATTGGATGGGTGATCTATCCAACTTCATTTAGTGTTATGTGAAGAAATCTTCCTGTTTCGTTCTTAAAAACATTGAGCAAATAGCCCTAGTTGGCAACTTTATATTTCTCGTGTGTTCTAGTTAGAAGTATTTTTGAGATTATTTACTACCACAAACGAGACGTGCAAAGTAAAAGATTAATTTCTAAGCATGAATCGAAAATTTGTTAATCAAAAGGTAGTTTTTTATTTTCATATTTACTATATCGTTTTTTTTTTAAACTTTATTCGCTTTTGAAATCAATTGGTTGTAATTATGCAATTTTAAAATTGCTATTCGTCATCGGATCCAGCATAACTACTTCGTTTTTGGTACAGACCTCTTATTCCTTTATCTCCTAATTAATAATGAAACTGCCTACAACATTTCATTTAATTGTCATATTTCTTTATATCCTATGAATGAATTACAGCCGTAATTTAAGCAGTTGCGTTTTCATGTTCTATTTCTTTATATCCTATTAATGAATTACAGTTGTTATTTGGGCAGTTTCAATTACATATTTTATCTACTATGAATGAATTACAGCCGTAATTTGGGCAGTTTCTCGCGTAATTGTTTTTCCTACAGGACAACTAAATTGCTCTAACGCCCGCCAATTGTGAGGCATCCATTGACCCGACACGTTGACGCATACCTAACAACAAAGACGACTCATCCTGTAGACAATGCGGTATTTACCAATATATACTATTAGAATATATAGGAACTATAAGTGTCCTCTAGACCTATTGCGAAGGTGGTCGAATTCATTGAGATCTAAATTTGGTTTTATGACCGAGACGATAAAATGTATATCTTTATTAATAACTAGCGGTCCCGGCGAACTTCGTTTCGCCTTAGATAATTTTTCCCGCTTTTCTGTTGAAATTTTTCAAATTTTACCAAGGATCCCTAATTTTGTAGCCTATGTCCAATTGGAAGAATATAGCGTTCTATTGGTGAAAGAATTTTGTAAATCGGCCCAGTATTTTTTGAGCCTATTCATTACAAACATACAAAAATAGGTACAAATCTTTCCACTTTATAATATTAGTATAGACTTCGTCTAGGGGTACGGTAGACTTGATCGAAACCTTCTATGAATAACAAAGCATAAAAAAATATTGATTTCGAGTCGACAACGTATACGTACCGGAAGGCTAACGGTTGATACAGCAGAAAAATTTCATCGCCTACGATAACTTGCGGTTAGCTCAGTTGGTAAGAGCAGCACGCGCGATATGTGAAGGTCGTGGGTTCAATTCCCGCACCGCAAGGGGAGATAAAAATTTTCTGTTTCTAATATCGACAACGTATATCCGTAAAATAATGGAGTATTTCTTTAAATTCCAATTTAAAGCAGTGACAAACAGACCGTAGTCGCCAACTTAGTGATATAAATCTCCGAATAAAGCAATTAAAAGTTCCTGCGCTTAAATACTCAGATCTAAGAGAAATATAAATAAAAATAAATATGAATATTGAACAACATCACATACATTGCTCTGATCCTGTCGTGAATAGCTTAAGCACTTGTGTTACAGAAATCAGAAACAACGAAGGTACCACAACACCCAGACCCGAGACAATATAGAAAAGTTCGTTTTCCATATTGACCCGACCGGGGTTCGAACCCGGAACCTTAGAGATAGCGCGACGCCCAAATCTGGCCCGCTCGCCTCTCGGCTGCGGAGGTTGTCAAAGAAATGGTACTAATGTAGCGGTAATGTATGTACTAATTTGAGGGCATATAGGGGGATATAAGTAAAATAAGTTTGGGGGGTCATAAAATGACCTTTTTCTTCGAGTTGTTGAATCTAATTTAAAATTTACTCTCCATATCAGTCGTCTGTTTGTCGCTTTTAACTTACGCTTCGTATAATTTATGACAGTCCGTAACTTGAACGGATTGTTTTTCAAATATTGGAACGTGGCATTAATAGATATTTTTAAGTGATGTGATAGATTAAGACTTTATTTTTTTTTCTGTTTCTTTAAAACAATTAAAGTTCCCAGATACACTATAAAAAAAAACCACTGGCCTAAGCTGTTGACCAGTACTTATTTACTCAACAATTTAAACATTGGAATAAACCATTGATTGAGTCGTTAGCACATTGACTCACAATTATCCATTGACGCACGATTCCTGGAAACTTGAGATAGTTTGCGTTATCTTAATAAATCAATGTGGCTCTGTTTGTGCGCGCGGGAGCGTAATTTGGATGAAAGAAGTTGTGGTCAGCTTGTTAGATGAATTGTTGGTTTTTTTCATGGTGAATATTATATTACATATGTCATATACAGAAACATATAGACAACTGTTAAAAATAGTAATACTCAAGGAGAGCATTTGGGAGGGTTTTGAATTACATTATTTTATTTATTTATTAACAAAAATTACGTCATAAAAAAGGTATACCTTATTATTTCACTGACTTAAAAAAATGGTTCCTCAATTCAATCGTATTATATTATGAGCTTTTTAGTGTGTTCGCGGATTACTTGATAATTGAAGATGACTTTAAAGATATTGTTTTTATAAAGAAGTTATCTCAAAAGTTGATACTATGATAATGAAACTAGTCGCTGATCATGGTATCTCACAGAAATCTATCTTGTGGGCCAGTATGGCGATGCTAGCGAATTGGATATTTCGATATCAAATCCGTTGTCATCGCAATGTGGGTCCCTCTCTTGCTTACCATCAGGCTGGGAGGAGCCAATATACTGCGCTACTATAAAAAAAAGAAGTCGGTTTTGTTTTATGGTAAATATGAGAGCAAAAAACCCTTATTAGGAGAAGAAGATACTGTTCAATTTAACATTTGGAACATATTCAATTCAAATCAACAATTTTAAAACCAGGTATGGTAGGTCCGATGGTTTGATTATTTGCAACCCATTTCACGATAAAACTTACACATGAAATAAAATGATATTCGGTTTCTTATATAAAGTTACAGAATGATAATTACCATAAAAATTTTAATACGAAAACCATCCAGTCCAGACTAGAGGAAAAATAAGTGCAATATTTTCATATTACGGTTGCATTACACTACATAGTATAAAATAAAGTGAGTTTTTCTGTCCCTATATCCTTATGTACGCTTAAATCTTTAAAACTACGCCATAGATTTAGATGCGGCTTTTTTAAATAGATAAAGTAATTCAAGAGAAAGGTTTATATGTATAATCCATATATAGGTATTAATGTACAGAAAAGCCAAAAACTTCATTTGTATATACTTTCACCCGTGCGAAGCAGGGGCGGATAGCTAGTAATGTATATATTATGGTTGCACATTTTATCAACAACAGTGACTTACAACCATTTGGGACCTACTCTTGCTACCTCGAACATGAAATATACGCTCTCTAAATATGTTACTTTTAGAAAATAAATTTCGGAATGCACATTTCAAGTGCAGGTAACATTTATTTATGACGTGTTTCTGAAGTGTATCGCATTAAAATTCTAAGTCCGTCCACGTAAAAAAGTTACAAGCGACGAATTCGGTATGGACACCCGCAGAGATGGTTTACCGATAAATCGATTATCGACTCGCAAGAACAATACTGACTTTCGATTGTAGCTCTTTTTACTACACGGATGTAGAAGAGGAATGAAGCGTCAGTTCTTACCTGCTTTGCGGTTGCTTCTTCGCTCTTCTTCGCTTAAACCGCCCTTTTTTTTTAATGACTGATGATGATTGCAAATTGACTTTTCATCTTCACCGGACTTTCTGAGAAGCGAAGGCTCCCCTTCCACCCCTAAACTTGTACCATTCGTTTCTCGCTTGACAATCTTATTATTATCAATGCTTCGCTCGATTATCGATGAATGTAATGACGTTACCAATATTTTTTCTCGTTGCAAGTCGTACTTCTTCTATCTTATAGGTGCTAAGAGGAAACTTTTTTGATAAACTCTTTTCACGAAATGGTAATAACTTGCACACGGAATCGAGACAGGTGAAATAAAAAAAGCTTCATGAATGAATTGAAATAATAAAACGCAGTATGAAAGCATGTATTTTGGCCCAAATCAACAAAAATAATAATACATTTTTGAGAAAGTATATAACACAAAAACGTCATGAATCTTAATTATATTCATTTTACAAACATTGTGAAACATAGGCAAGTACCCTGCTATCAAAAAAAGCCAGCAATGTTTGGAGTACAGTAATTTTAGTTACAGAAAACGTAAATTAAAAAATATACCCATATTTGTCTGGCCTGTTGGGTCTGGCTTAAGCGTCACCTGATGTCTCAAGTTTGATTCCCAGTTGAGTCCAAATAAACATTCCTAGATTATGTTGGGTCTGGATGTCATAGTGTCGTCGTTATTTCTGATATCTCTAACACAAATATTCTACCTACTTACCACAGAATCGGATAATTGTATGCTGTTAATATTTATTTGGCTCCCCGCAATTTCGCATGCGTACGAACAAGCTTTTTTTTACAACAAAAAACATTACAAATTTTAGGTTTAGCGCAAATTTTTTTGAGATTTATTATTTTAAAAGTTATATTACATAAATAATAATTAGTTAAACAATACAATAAAATCATTTGAGTATTACTTAAAACCAATAACCTAACTATCTGCATGACCCAAGGGTAACTGGTAGAGGATTAGAGCATTAAGTCAACCTTATGTACTTTTTTTTGTGCAGTACAGTTATTAAACGAATGAATAAATAGTTCAAAAGAACTAAGCGACATATAAAAGTAACTAAACCAAGTCACTTCCAGTCGTCTAGATCGTCTGGCGGCGATCATTGGAACTCAACTGGGCGATTAGTATGCGAAGCTGAATACGACCAACGCACGCAGCGGTGACGGCGCGCCGGTCAGTTGTTGAACTTGAGGCTGGCTTGACGGTAACTCATGAGCATTCTACTCAATAACCACTTAGTACGTATTGGATTTTCTCTACGAATTTAAATGTCGAAGTATTTATTTTAGACATTTTGGAAATCTAGTTTTTATTTAAAGCTATTGTCCGCGTCTTTTGGCATCGCAAAATATATATAATATATGATACTTTTGATCTCGTTATAACCACTTCATTTCTGAAGGTAAATTAATTATTAGATATTATTTTAGTCAATAGTGATGTGGTTGTGCTCAAAAACCCTTAAGTCGAGAGACACTTTGACTTTGTGAGCTTTACTGGTTCGGTTATAGCATTGCAGACTTAAATCACCAAATAGTCAAATAAGAAACATGGTTCCGTAGTTTGAATGGCAAAAATCATTGATCTGGCTCAAAGAACCAATGATTTTTGATTACTAATAGGGAACAGTATTCAATTTCTACGTAAATTAGAGTCACTGCAAAAACAAAAATGAAAAGAGATACCAGTGGGGAGAGAAATTCATTCGTTGAGTTACTGAAAGTACTAAAAGTTAGAAGCCTAATCCTTATTAGGCAATGTTTATAACACGAGCTGTTTTCACCCAACTTAGACACTAGCATCATACAAAATTTATAATTGAAAGGCAATTTGTTCAATTTCTGCTAAGTTAGTGTAGAGATAATAAAGAGAATAAGCGGTTGCAATGTGTCCCTCATTAAATCACTCCGAGTAGTGAAGCCTGATTGACTGAAATTGACTTTAACAGAAACAAAATGGTTCTGAAAGCATTTCAATCGCTTTCTAACAACGTACAGAGCAAAATGGAGAATCTAATTAATAATAGCAGAACAGTTACCCCATTAAAATCTATTCACCCATTCTCTTGTCACAGTTATTGTGTGGACCAGCTTGTGCTCACACTAAATAACTTATCCGTAGGGTTGGTACTAGGGCTGTAATGAAAAATAATGTGGATAGACATTGGTCTACAAAATCTAAAACAAAAAAATATGTTATCCACGTTTCACTGCTAGTTACTCTGCATTCATAGACTTTGTCTCAGCCACGAGGACTTCGCACTCAAAGCTTGTAGATTGTTGTTGGAGCATGCTATCAGGTCTTCAAAGAGATCGGGTAAGTTAATTGCTGGACACAGACGTCACTTAACTACAAGATGACTCTGAAATACCCATACACCCTGCTATGTGACTGAAGAACCTTGATCCACAAACGAAGCATCTATCTACTAAACATAGTCCAACTGAAGGACTCAAAAGCTCTGAAAGATAAAATACTAAATTGTGTAGAATATTTTACTGTGTATGGAAACAAGTCATAAATAGATTTTATAAGTTGAAGAGATCACAACCCACTGGAACTGCAAAGCTTCAAACACTTAATAAAAACTACACATTTGATAAAACTGGCAACATTATGTGTTGGTCCACTGCAGATTATATATTAAATAGTTTGCGAATATAAGCGTATTTTTCCTCTTTTGAAAATTAAAAAAAAAAGCAAACGTTCAGTAGGTTTATCAAAACAACGTCAAAATGAGTCTCTACTATACATACAATAGGATTAATTAAATCCCGAACAAAACTAAGTTACAGTACTGTAATCAGTTCCACAATGTAGCAGCCCTAATATTCTCAGCCTGAGGCGCAACTAAACATTGAATCATGAATTAGAAATATCAACTTTGGACAAGTAAACATTGCCGGCAATATTCATAGGAGCCATAAATATTGTCTTGGCATGCCCTCGGCTTGAGTTCTGTTAAAGCTCGTTATAAAAGCCTTTTAAATGGCATAGTGAGAAGGTGTCGAACATTTATTTTATTTTAGAAATGAGAGGGAAACGAGCTGATGGGTTGTCTCATTTTAAATGTTCAGTGTCGTCAATGGATGTTCGAGAAGTAACTAAAATTATGGCAATATCAGTGCAAAGCTTGTCAAAAAACTTTTATTGAATTGTATACGTGTAGCCTTGGTCCGAACTCTTTATTATCATCATCAGTAAGTACTTGTCCACTGATCAATATAGGCCTCATTTTGCCATTTTACCCTGTCTTTACATCAACGTATCCAGCATCTGTCTGCTATATTGCGCAGACCATGATACTACCTATCTAAAATTCGTCGTCCACTGCTCTTACTGAATGGGTTCCACTCAAGATTACCCTGGCAGCTGTCGGTTCTTTGTGATATGGTCGTCCCATGCCGATTCGGCGTGCTGATTCATTGAATGCTTCAAAGACTTCAAAGAATACAATATGTCATTTGATTAAGCCTAGGCACTTTGAAATAAGATCAACGAAGATAAACGGATTTTTCCTTAAACACAAAAAGTGATATAAAGATAGGAAGTAAAAAAATGTGATTTAAGAGAGGTAGAGCAAAGCGATTCATCGCTCGAACTGGAGCAGCCTGACTGGTGAAATACCTCCGCCTTACAGAAGACCGCAGCCAAATAACAATCACTTCTGTGTTGTTGTGTTCCTGCGTGTGAGTAAGGTTTCCAGAGCTCCTGGGTGGTGCTACGTTAGTAGCAGGGGTCAAGCTCTTAAGGTAAGGGCGACAAATCCAGTAACAGATTTATTATGCTGTACTTGTCACCCTTAAGCTAGGACCTCATTACCACATCAGGTGGGATGAGGTCAATCTTGAAGTGCAATATAACAAAAATAAGGAAGTAAAATTACATAGACCTGGGAATGGAACCTAGGACTCCAGGAACATAACTTGTATTTGCACCACATGACTATTGAAGCGTTTAAACGTTTAATATCACTCATTTAAACAGTAGTTACTTAGAGAAGAAACAAAACACTATAAAGTGATAACACAAAACAGATACCATTATTGATTTGCCTTGAACTCGTCGCCATTAAATTATCTGAGTACTCGCCAAGATTTATTTCCAAGAGTAAATAATCAACACATTTTTCATTATGTTTCGAATGCATTCCTTCATTCCAATACACGAAAACATAACCAGAGTGCACTGGTTGCCAAAATCGACTTTAACCCAATGATTTAAATTTTATAATTCCGTGAGTGTGCCTTATCAGTTTGCTGGATCGGAATTCTTATCTAGACATTTGTTTTTAAATAATTTCTGATCATTAGTGGGCAAAGTTTACGCATTTGTTTGTTCCTGAGTGTCATAGTAACATTCCGGTGAGATTTGTAATGCTCGTATCCCGTAGCCGTTACATCTGGTTTTGTGTTGGTTTAACTTAAAGTATATATAAATCTTTCAATACCCGCTACTAAGTACATAAAATAATTAACACCATTAAATACATTTGTCTGATTCTGTGGTAAGTAAAGCACTTGTTCTAAAGTAAGTACCACAACACCCAGACCCGACAATGACAAGTTCATTTTCCATCTTTGTTTTTTTCCAACGCCATAACGTCCGGCCAGTACCTCGGCTACATAAACATAGGTATTGTTGCCATTGCTTTTAAGTTGTTTTTATTAAGGAAGATGTCATATTTTTACCCGCCAGGTAACATATTTTTCATAATATTATCGTCATTACCAATAAAAAAATATTTTAAGTGACTGTTTTGCCAGTTTTGCTAAGTCATATTATCGCTATGACAAACAGCTCTTTGTAGATTTATCGCATCAACATTTAATGACGTCGTTTAAAACATCTTATTCCATCCAAGATTCACAATCAACCCCCAAACGCTTACGTTAAAATGTCACTTTAAAATCTTCCAAATACCAGACCCTTACACATCGAACAGGCATTCCCTACGCATCCGTCACTATGGCAATGACAGGGCGCTATTAACACTGTAACCCTTACACTAATCCTGCAAGCTTATCTAAAAACAATAAATTTCGCTCGCAACTTTCAACCCCGAAATATCGCGCCCCTGCCGCATCGGTCCCTCCCACCACAAGCCGTCGTTAAGACACAGAAAACAAAGACAAACTTTATAGTCAGTCATTGTTGAGTATTTTCCGTAATTGTTTTTCCATGTACGCTCATCCGGGTTCAGTTTAATCTCCCTTAATCGAATCTTCATAAGTCTGCCTCTGACCGATGGCAGAGTCAGACAATGCTATCTAGTCGCCTGCCGAAGATATATTGTCGTAATTATAGTGTTAGAAGCAGTCGTGTAATTTAATGCTGATTGGATACGATTTTGTTGTTCATTAGTTTGGGATAAGTGAATTTCGTTGGGTCTTTGTGAAGTGGAGATGTTAAATGGTAGTGCAAAGTGGCTGAATAGGAAGGCCTTGATAATGTTACTGAGATGAGATTTGGAGAGTTTACGATTTTTATCTCAAACAAGATGGAATTTGTTTGCACGCGCGGAAGTGCTCGTCATCTTACCTCTGCAAAAGATTCATATTTATAACATTCATTCTAGGATTCTGACATTTGATCCCAAGATTTCCGAGATCCCGAAATCCCGATCCATGATGTAAGATTAATTAACATCAAATGTCATGTGCTTTTTTCAAGCGTCATCTCAAGCGCCTCTCCAAATCGCCAAACACGTATGCAACTCAGACGGTGACTAGCGCTTCCGCACCTACTATGCTAAAAATTGTTTTTCAAATTGCTTAATGAAATGATCAATCACCATAATAAATAAAACTACTATATGCTCATTCTCACTAAATTATAATCCTGAAATGTATCAAAAATATTTCTAAAGCTACAACGTAAACTTTTAACATCATTCATCACCTACCTAGAAACGGAAGAAATCATACCATAGTCATGACATGCTTAAGAATTCACATACACTCACGTTCACCTTACACATAATCATAAAACACACACACATCCATTTACAGAAATACACCCTCCCATACACACACACACACACACCACACCACACACATTCGCACACATACTTCTCTTGATTACACCCAGAAGTTATTTTATTTTATTTTTTGAATTTTTATTATTTTTAGCTAGATTACTATCTTGTTGTTTTTTATTTTGTTTTTGGCAGTAAAAAGAACTGGAGCTTGCAGCTAAACTTTGTTTTAAAATTGTACTCAGGATCATGCTCACTCATCGACTACTGCGATACAGGCCTCGAGCCTAGTGCAGAAGTCACCGTTATTGTAACTTGCTTTTGTTTTTTGCCAATAAAGAATTATTATTATTATTATTATTCGCCAAATAGCTCATGTCCTTACAACGAAAATTTAATTCCGAGCTCAGACAATCAGAACCATAATAATGATAGACTCGCACTTACGACAGATTTCTTGGCGGGTACTTAAAATTTAATGTGCCCAGCTGAGGGCAACGCACTAGAACATTACTCACGATGCAATACCCTGTCATTTTTACCACTTGACGTCGGAGCGGCAAACTTAGCCGGTATCGCCTGATTTATTTCAACGTCGCCCGGCTAATGCAATTATTGCAATTTATTATGAAATTAAATAAGGTCGACGCGACACTCCCTTCCCCGCACGAAATTTATACCCCTTTGTAGGAACTATGTTGTGTCTGAGAGACCACGGTGGCGGCGGGAGGTTGATTTTTGAATTTTAACGGCTACTCTCAAGGTTCGGTTTCGCTAGTGCGGGGTAAAGGAAGACGGTTACGTCTTTTTAAGTGGGTAGTTTGCTTATTTTTCTCGCGGCTTATGTTGTCGGTTGGCGTGGAAGGTAATAAATTATTTGTGCCCCCAACACCTTGTAGCGGGACCGTTGGCTGATAGCGTCATTTTTATAAAAGTGTAATGCGGTTTCCTTGTTGTGATTGCGTTTGGTGTCTTTCTGGAGACCGCTCGTTCTGCACGATTTGTTTGTGGCTTTCTTCGGGTTGGGTTGTCCTGTTTTGAGATGAAAGGAACGTCTTGTTGTCTACTTCTATTTGGGCTCTTCAAAAGTAGCGACTTTTGAATGCACATTTATTTTCATATGTTAAGAGTAGAGTTTTCATAAGAATTGTGTGAGAAAGGACTGAACTTTTATTTAAACAGATTTTTTTTATTTGTACAAATTTGGAGTCAGACTTTTATAAGTAGTGTGAGACAAATCTATTTTCAAACGTTTGCCTAGACGGCGGTACCTGTTTATTCAAAGGAGCTCTCTTTTTGGAGGTAAGATTCACTCACATTATTTCATTTATTATTCCTTTGGGCGAATCACTTTGATCTTTTAATTAGTTCTCAGGTACTGTCATCCGAAAATCTGGTCTACAAGTCATTTAGTCGAGTATTATTTAGGAAGGTCAAACCTTTTTTACAGTGACAAAGAGTTTTGTGAAAACTGGTAGGACAGTTTCTTGGCCATCCGTTATTTTCAAATATAGTTATTTTTACATGTAATTTTCTCTTACTGAAACAGAACAGAATAAACCAGCAAAAGTACTCAAAGAATAAAACAAAAAGCCGCCAATTTCGGTATCTGCACAACCCCAAACAATGCTCGCTGATTATCACCCTATTTCACTTCACCGTATTAACTTTAAAAGTCAAATAAAAATTTTCTTTACCGCTCTTTTCATTGGCGGATTGCCCGTTATCCGGCCTTTTTGTGTGCAAATAGCGATGTAAATTATAACAGGCTTTCGCGAAATGCAACCGCAAACGTGAAAGATCAAGAGGAACTGAAGTTGGAGTTTAACAGTCACATTTATCCCTATTGTATGGTCAACAGCACGTTAAGGTAACTATTTATACAGTATATTGGCTCCTCCCAGCCTGATGGTAAGCAAGAGAGTATTTCTGAGGTCCCGGGTTCGATCCCCGGTCGGGTCAATATGGGAAACGAACTTTTCTGTATTGTCTCGGGCTTGGGTGTTGTGGTACCGTCGTTGTTTCTGATTTCTGTAACACAAGTGCTTAAGCTACTTACCACAGAATCAGAGCAATGTATGTGATGTTGTCCAATATTTATTTATTTATTTATTTATTTATTTACAGTTCGATATTAGATCTTATGCACACGACACAAGGGTGGTGCAAAGTCCAAAGTGTGTAGTCTGATGTGCGTCTGTCTGTACATCATTAAAGGGGCCTGGAGTTTGCTGCGACTATGATTCTAATTTAAAGAGGCTCATTATACATCTGACTCAAGGCAAATGAAGTCCAAGGTTATGGAGACGAAGACGGCACATCTGACTCACTATGGAATAAAAATAATATTCACCTAATAATACCTAATATTGAAGCGTTTAAAGTTGCTAGTAGGTATTGAGAGTATTTTCCAGCACAAAGTAAAAAATACTGACTATTAGAATAAAAAACGTTTTCTTGAAAGATTTATGTTTGTTTGTGCATAAGCACAAATATAATTCTACTATAAACTATAAATACTACTACAAAGTAAAAGTAAGTTTACTATAAAGTAAACGCGGACATGCAGACAAAAAAACTCTTATCTTCACTATGAGTATTAGGTTCTTAAAAATGTACGGCCATTTATAAACGAAGAAAGGCTTAGTTAGGTAAAATTTTTGGTAATCGGTATTTTGCAACCGTTTGCTTGCATTTTCTTTCAGCAAAGTTTAAAAACGTCTCAGTGAAATTCCATTCATAATCAAGATAATAAGACTAATCAAGATTTAGTCACAAAATTTTGTGATCTTACACCAAAAGGCTTCTCAGATTTAATTCCAGAATGAACAAATGCACCAACTTCACAACCTCTTAATCTATAATGACCGCTATACTCTTCTACTCTTTGATCCCGAAAAAAGGTTCGACGTAAAAGATGAACTGGAACAACCTTGCGTTGGAATAATTCAAGGTCATATTCGTTTTATATTTGTATTATTTGCCGAGAGAATTTTTATTGAAGCTCTATAGCCAAATTGAATTTGGTTGCAAACACTTTGAGAGGCTTCATAGATAAATAACGTAGTGTAGGATGCCCTCAGGATAGGTGGAGTGACGATCTGCGCAAGATGGCTGGCAGTGACTGGAAGCCCTGGATAGATCAAAGTGGTTAAATATTGGAGAGGCCTATATCCAGTAGTGGACTGCGGGCGATATACTGATGATGATGATGATAAGACTAGCTGTGCCCGCGACTTCGTTCGCGTGGACTACATCCTTTTATGGTCGGTTTTACCCCTTTCTCCCCTAATGTTCGAAACAAAAAGTAATATATATTTAAATCCAAGTTTCGAGCTATATTTGTGCCAAATTTCATATCTCTAACTTCAAAAATAAACATTTTTCCATATAAACTTCCAAAGGTGGTATTACCCCCCCCCCTTATTTTCTAATAAAAAGTAGCCTATGTCCGTTCTTGAGATTCAACGTATACCTATACCAAATTTCATCAAAATCGGTTGAGAGGTTTAAGCAGGAAAGCGTAACAGACACACAGACAGACAGACAGACAGACAGACAGACAGAGTTACTTTCGCATTTATAATATTAGTAGGGATAAATGATAATAGATACAGATTAATCACATACATTAACCTGAGTTCAAAGATAGAAGATCATGTTGGTAAGGCTTGTATAATGGAAATCAAAACCACAGTGGTAGTAGTACAGTCAGTAGCATTCGTTCGTGAACAACTCTGTACCTTGTCACATTAAGTAACTGTCTGTCTGACTTGCTTAATTACGCGGAAATTTGGTATCAAGGCACTGAGGTGAATACGAACTAATGATTGTGGCTATACAATAAATACTTAAATACCATTTATTTATTAAAACTAACTAACTTAAAAAGCTTGTTCGTTTGAAGGAGCAAGAAACATTTTTACATCTTTTTAATAAATAATAAATAAATATTGGACAACATCACATACATTTCTCTGATTCTGCGGTAAGTAGCTAAAGCACTTGTGTTACAGAAACAATGACGGTACCACAACACCCAGACCCATCTTCCTAGACATTTGTACCTGTATATAATTTTTATCTTCATAATTTTAATAAATTTCTTACTCAAGTAGATTACATAAAACACTTTTGAATTGTCATTGAATACAATGCAACGTGATTCTACTTCCGGTTCGGAACCTATATCTACCGAGAAGACACCGGTAAGAATTAGTAACTGTAGCAGTATCTAACTTATTGCTATGTGTAGTAACTTTGGACCGAGTCATATAGTTTTGTTTTGATCAGAAATTATTAAGTACTCAAGTGAGTATTTAATTTCGAGAGGTAAACTGGAGCAGACCAGTCCCCAAGTAACTACAATCTATTTTCTTGTAAAAAAATAATTCACTTTTTAAATATATCTATTATGCCATATACCATAAAATTATCGATTATATATGTATAGCCAAATAGTTATTGATTATAAGGTTCTAATCGATAACGAACAACCTTGAAAAAGGTTACAACCTTGTAACCTATTCCTAATTTATTGTCGACTCTAAACTTTTAAAGTGACAATTTAAATTAAACGGTGAGTCGGGCGTGTAATATCGGACAGTCGTGATTGTGTTGGATGGCACTATGACAGAAGCAGCTAACAACATATCGGCTAGAGGACGTTTCAATCCGATCCGTAATTAACTCAGTTAAGCCGATAGTGCGTCGAACCACACACTAATGTTGTGCTAGACACCGATCAGATGCATGTGGATAGGACGAGTGAAAACATATTAGGACATTAGCAATACCTTAGGATAAAGTAGAATAACATAAGATAATTTTTTTATCTCCCCTTGCGATGCGGGAATCGAGCCCACGACCATCACGTATCGCGTGTGCTGCTCTTCCAACTGAGCTTACTGCAAGTTATCGTAGGAAGTATATTTTTCTGCTGTATCAACCGTTAGCCTACGGTTAGTGCCCTCTGCCGAATATGTTTACAACTACATACTTATCGATACAACATCATACAACTACTTTTAAAATATTTCAGGAATTTACTATTTTTATTATTTCGAGTACATAATTAGCATCTTAACATCTGGGTAAATACCTAGCTAAGCTCTCTTAAACAGGTACTGTAGTGATAAAAAGAGAGACAGGTAGAAATAGGGTATATTATAGGTAGGTATTTATCCATTACATATAATATCTTTATTGAAATTCTATATAATTTAATTATTAGATTCTATATAATGTATGTATTTATAAATTTAATTAATAGTAAACACTTATTAAACTATGGGAAGAATTATTTAATTTATTCTCAGACAATATTCAATAAATTTAAAATCAAAGAAAATGAAGTCATTTTACAAAACTTGGAAGCTCGTCTCTCATCTCCAATATTGCCACATCCAAGCAGTTTGGATGCAACAGAGACGAAATTAACGTTGCGTGGCGATACACCGCCGGCGTCCAGTAATTAGGAGTAAATTAAATGATGCCGCGTTTCATGCCAAAATGGCAACTGCCGTTTATATGGGCCGGTTCTTTACAACCTGGGCTTTGGAGCCTTGTACTGCAGTATACAAGCTATTTTGAGTTCCGTACTGGAATGGAAATATTATGGCTAGGTTTAGGTATGTGTTTATGAGTACTGTTTGGTTGTAGGTATGTTTAAGTCTAATGTTAATGCTACAATTTTACAAATACCTTGGTGGCGCAGAGGCTAAGGTAGTTGCCGGAAGCGTGATAGGACTCGGGTTCGATTCTTGTCGTGTCAATATGGAAAACGGTAAGTTGTTGTCTCGGGTCTGGGTGTTGTGATAAAGTCATTGTTTCATATTCTGTAACTCAAGCGCTTTAGCTTCTTACTACAGAATTAGAGCGATGTATGTGATGTTTAAAATTATTTAACGGGTCAAAACGCGATTCCATTTTTATTTAGTAATTAATACGAACTACTTACTTACTTAGGGCAGTAAGTAGTTCGTATTAACTACTAAATAAAAATGGTATCGCGTTTTGACCCGTTAAATTATTTTAAATGTTTAAAATGGAACGCGAAAGTCTTAAAATGTATGTGATGTTGTCCAATATTCTAATATTGTGTATTAGGACAGAGTTGTAAGTTTGTCGTGTCTGCCTGTCTGTTTGTCTCTGCGTGTGTCTGTCTATGGTAGCGTATCTCCTAAACGGGTAAACCGATTCTGATTATGTTTTTTCTTGTCTCAAAGATGAATAAGTCGGGAGTGTTTTATGGTAGGTACATGGCCGCCACCGCATATTACGATTACTTACATATTTTGACACATTTTAAATTTAAGATACGGCAATATCGAATCTGTTTGGGGTTTAAAAAAAATACTTTTTCACAGAAAATAAATGAAAACCATGATTTTTTCCAAATTTGATTGAAAAACGGAGTTATCTCACTTATTTGATAACAAATTGTAATCTTCCGGAAGTACAAACGACATTGTATAGAAAACGATGATGTCACAAGTTGTGCCAAATAAAACTATGAAATCAATAGATAGCATTTTGTAAGGATAATGTATGAAACCTTAAAAATCATCGTTAATATCACACAAACCACAATCAAGTGTCGGCGTCGAAATAAAACCATTAGAGCCGTCGCACACAACACAACAGTATGTTGCATCTCATTATCACAATTGCAACACTGCAGTGTAAATATTAAAACGCCGCTTTAATTCCATTATTGACAGTGCAAATGCAAATTTATGAGAGCGCGATTGTAGCTCTTATGCCCCAGCCGTTAGGGTGGTTTTTCACTGTGATTGTCGTTTCGTGTTGGTTTTTAACTTATTTGGCCTCATCTCGAATAGCGGTTGCATTGTTGAGACTCTCAGGGTAGTCGAGATTCGTTTGTCTTGTCCGGTCACAAAAAACGGCTTGTCCGGATTTAATTTTAGAATTTGTTAATGAAAATTCGGTTTGAGTTTGCTTGGAAATGCAACGTAAATTGAAGTGGGTTCAATTTAATTGCGCATCGAAAAATAATTATCTTACGTAATAATAGGTTGGTCATAAGTTTAATAAGTGAGCCACTTGGGCTGGGGCGAATTGTGGCTCAGTCAGTATTTCAGTCGTCCAATTTAAAAAAAAATGCCTGTGTAATTTATTTATCAATTGGTGAATTTGTTATTCAAACAAAACAAAAGAAACTGAAAAGCAATATTTAATGACTATTTTATACTTTAATAGAGCTTTGATTGGTTGTTAAACCAAAAATCATTGTAGTATTTTTTTTAATGTGTATTTTCACTTCATTTAATAAATGAACGGATGGGTAACCGTGTCGTTTAATAGGTATATTTTATAAAGGGACTGCTGTCCCAATGAATATGGTCTCGCCAGATTTTTTTCCAAATTTTCTTACCTTTTAAATTTTCCTTAGACCACCACAATTAAATCATTACCAAAATCAGCTAAATCAATCTGGCTGTCCTCGAGTTTTAGCAAGACTAACGAACCTGGATTGATTTTTTATTAATTTAGATTTTTTTTAAATAAACCTATTTTAAATTTGTTGCTTTTGGGTCGTAATCCTAAGATCGTGGGGTCCAAATAAGTGGTAATAACGAAATGATTCTGATATACTTTTAAAGAAAGAGAAAAAAATTTCAAGTTTGCTAGTACGGTAAAGCACTATAAAAATACATATAATTCTGATCTAGCTCAGCAGAGAAGAATCTTTAGCAACCACATAGCTTGCGTAGCGACTGTCAGTCACTATTATGCAAGGTTATGCTGTGAACATTTTGAGTATACCTTATATAATTTATTTTATGGTAACCTTCTTTAAGCATGTAAGTTGTTTCTAATCTGTTATATTATGTGTAATATTTGGTGATTTTTTCGAACCCACTCCCCCTTTCAGGCCTTACATGATTAATTGACGTCCCCAAACTTGATTCGTGGCAACCCTACCACTATTAGATGATGTTTAAACGATCTAGTTGACACACAAACGTACAAAATGATGTTTGGTGATTAGTTTTTGTCGGTAAAATAGCGTTCAATCAAGTTAAATGGATAGCCGAATCATACGCACCGATGATTCGTTGATTTAAATTGCTTCGCTTATTTAATTAAGATATCTATTAATGTTTATGTTTGCCTGGTACAAATTGTTCAAATAGTTTTGGTTAGGGGCGTAATCGATGTCTAATTATCATTTTGTATTATTGAAAGACTTTTGATTGTTCGATTAAAAAAATTTGAATACAATTTTTAGGCCAGCTTTGAACGAAGAATCGGGTCGTATTCAAAATCGGAAACTATGTTTTATCTTTTTCTTGATGTAAGCTATTGGACGGTGATAAAACCTAAGCTTTCTGTTGTATAATAAATAGATTCTTTTGTTGATACTACGTGTAAATAATGTAGATGATGCATTATTTTTATTTTGTTATTCCAATTAATTTTAGCTTTTTCTAGAATCATTTAAATTCAAAAAAGATATTATTTACTTAAATATTAGAAACAGAAAAGATTTATCTTATTTAATTTTATTATTTACTTAGCTTTCATTTCTACCCTTTTTTTAAGACTGACATAAAAAAGCGGTTTCTCAATGTACCTGTATTGTTGCGGGTAACTTCGAGTTTATGCACGGATTTATATTTTTTAAATTTGATATTATGATACGGGAAAAAGGATTGGATATTTGCTTTTTACATTAATTGAGGAGAAGCCGGGTTTTGCTAAAAAATAATGCAACATTACAAAGGATCACAAAAAAAGAGATATAATAGATAATGGACACTGATTATAATTATCAATTTGTTTAATTTATTTCCAAATGTCTTCTTTTAAATAAGTTAGTTTGGAAGATAAAAATATAAAGGCAAACGATGCTTCATGGTATATCACAAAGCACCTTACATAATACATACGCCAAATTTAGTGAAAATCCCCAAACTCCAAACTTAGACAAAAAATAACTTTTAAAAGTTGAACGTCCTATAATTGAGATCTTATTTACGATAAATTACCCGCGCCTTAAAATAAAACGCTGACTCGACAATAATTTAGTTGTTTATAACACCTCAAAATGGCCGACTCATCTCAGACGTCGCTTAGCCATTAAAAAAAAAACTTCATTCAATGTCAAAGTTCAGTGCGTGTCTGTTTTCCCAGTTTTTTAGGGTTCCGTAGATAAAAGGTAAAACGGGCTGTGGTAATAAGATTCCGCTGTATGTCTACTAGTCTGAATATCATAAGCCGTGATGTTTAGTTGAAATTTCCTGAGTTTATATTTTCATGTTGCCGCTATGATGAAAAATAATATTAAATATCAAAAGGAGCTCAACAAACGTGATTTGTTATGCTAGCTGTCGATATCAGCAACGGGAAGACCTTTATAATATGGACTAGTTTTATAAATGAGTTTTAAGAATAATATTTGTTTATAAATGCTCATATTTTTTCAATCTAAACTTAATCTTAACATTTCCAGCACATTTAAATAACTACCAGTATTCATGGACCCCTCACCAATTAAATAAAATGGTAAATGAATTAAACCAGGTTAGTACAGTAACAGGTTTGGCAATGAATCTGGACAAAACTAAAATTATGACTAACCGCAGGGCAACGCCCATCTTAATAAATAATACACCACTAGAGTTTGTCGACCACTACATATACTTAGGAAAACAAATTTCCTTTAGTAAGGAAAGAAACAATGAAGAACTAAACCGAAGAGTAGCGATTACCTGGAGTAAGTTCTGGCACCATAAGGAAATACTTAAATCGCAACTTCCGCTATCGACTAAGAAAATAGTCATGGATACAGGACTTCTACCGTGCCTTACTTATGGATGCCAAACTTGGACCTTCGATCACAAAACCAGGAACAAAATTCAGTCTACCCAAAGAAGAATGGAAAGAAGTTGCCTAGGTATAAAACTAAAGGATAAGGTAAAAAACATTGACATTCGAAAGAAGACAAAAGTATGCGATGCCTTAACTTTTGCAATGAAGGCTAAATGGAAGTGGGCGGGACACGTAGCCCGCTACAAGGATGAGAGATGGACACTACGATCAGTAAAGTGGTCTGGACCAAAAGGCACCAGACCAAGAGGCCGACCAAAAGCCAGATGGGCAAACGAAATCGTAGCGTGTGCGGGCGAAAGATGGCTAGACAGAGCCAGTCACAGTGAAGAATGGCGTTCCTTGGGGGAGGCTTTTACCCGAAAGGGGTCCACGCAGTAATAGCTAATTATATTAATATCTTTGTTAGATATGTATCATGCATGGAATCAAATAAAGCTTTATTATTATTATTATTATTCATGGTCCTTAAATTTACCTACTTATGATCAAAATATCAAATGATTTATGTTACATTACCCCTATTGTTCTATTTTGAGGATTTCACAATATTTATGTCACAATTCTAAAACTATTAAGAAACATTTTTTATGCTTTTGTACTAAAATGTTTCGAAGGAGTTTTATCAACATTGTAGAATGTAAGATTTTTTATAATATAATGAAATTTTAATATTTTTTGCAGAATAAAAAAAAATTTTTTTTCTGATTGTCACATTTTTTTTAGATAATAGTACGGAACCTTTCCCACACGTTACCGAATCGCCTTTGGCTGATTTTTTTTCTAAATAAACATCTAACGATTGCAGAGATAGTAACGTGATAATTATAGGGTGCTCACCCTATGACTAGCTAGAGGTGGGATTTATACAGGACGATTCACACCTGTCAAGCAGCGAACACTTTCGCTCAACAGACGTGCCCTTAGGCATATACAGTGTAAACTGACGCATCCCACTATTACAAGCCTTGGCCCCTTGCAATAGAGTTCAGAGTGGTTTGTCAGATAGTAGCTTTAATTGTACAAAATGAGCAGTAATTTGCATGCAGTTGCTGGGTGGGTAAAGTCATGAGTACAAACTAGAATTATTAAACTACATATTAGTACCTACACGCCTGTCTTAGTAACCGATGACCTTTTTAATAGATGTTAGAAACAAAAACGATCGTAAAAATGTAGTTAAATGTTAATTTACACACTTTACCAGTGATATTTCGACTGGTGATTTGTTTCCACATTCTATCGGTACAAAATATTGAAATAAGGATAAATAGACCCCCTAATAACTAGCAAAAAATGCGAATCGTAAGAAATGGCAGATAAAAGTCTTTAGCAATTTAAAAAATGTTGCGCCAGATAATTATACAAATTACTGGACTTAGACCAAGGTTTTAATTTGTATCATAAAAACCAGTTCTTCGCTTACTTTCAGGTGTCTCAGCACACCCAGGTTCGATTAAAATTAGAAAACTTCGTTTCCCAAATTTCCCTAACCGCGAATCGAACTCAGCACCTTTCGCATTTGAGTTGCTTATCTAATCGCTTCCGAAGACGTAAATTGGCTATATTTCTTACTTGTTTTTTAAACAAAAAAATCACACCTCGGTCTTTACACCTCACTGTTAACTGTCAAAACACAACGTTCGTTTAATGTAAATGCCTTGCACGTTTGATGTACGCACTTAATAGGCGCAATTACACCACAATTTACACGTCTGCACTCACGGACAGTTTCACCTAATTTGATTTGATTGTCACCCTACTGGCGTTTATTTAAATTTCGAATTGGCCGCTCCGCGTTGTGCGCGGCTTTTTATGTTGTTCGCTCATCAACAACATAACTGACAGTGTTGAGGCGTGTTGTTCGCTTTTGCTGTTGTTGGTTTCTGTAAAATGTTTGGGATAAAATGTGCGAATCACATCTCATGAGTGCAGTGATAAGCTAAAAATCCAGCGCTGCTAGGATCCATTTGACGAACTCCGTAGCCGAGAGGTTAGCGGGCCGGACTTTGGAATCGCGCCATCTCCGAGGTTCCGGGTTCGATCCCCGGTAGGGTCAATATGGGAAATTAACTTTTATATATTGTCTTGTGTCTGGGTGTTGTGTGTGCTGTAACTCAAACGCTTTAGCTACTTACCACTGAATCAGAGTAATGTTTGTGATGTTATCTAATATTTATTTATTTATCCTCGAGTCAGCATTACTTGAGCTTTTATCATTTTGTTTTATTCATAATCCATCTATATTTGGAACAGAGAATGTTTTTATTCTTTGTTTGAAAGCTGAGCCAATCATTTTTTATAAATTTATTTCTTATTTCCCAAATCTATAACATCAATCTTAGGCACGAAGATGGTAATAAATGTAATTTAATTCAGTTAACGTGGTCACCCATCTCATCCTAGACTGTGGGTTGCGTTACTTGATTTTCAGTGTCGTTTCGCCCTCTAAGTACTAAAGTAACATCAAATAAAAATAAACTCAACTTGAGAACCTTTTTTTTTTAAATCGGTTAAATTTCTGCACGTTGTTTAAATGCCTAAGCCAAATTGAGATCAGAGAAGTGTAGATAATAATAATAATAAATAAATAAATGCGCCAGACAATCACACCAATTACCTGGCCTCAAACTAAGGTTTTCCCTTGTACTATGAGAACCAGACGACGGATACTAACTGGGGTCCTTCCAGCACACCCAGACCTAAGTCAATTTAAAAAAAATCGTTTTTCCAAATTGACCCGACCGGGAGTCGAATAGGGGACCTTTTGCGCTTTGGCCGCCTACCTTAGCCATTGCGCCACTGAGGTCGCCAAGTCGATATAATAAACAACAAATTATTCTTATATGACAACACACAATTACAAGTATTTAGAATCGGCTTTGTTTTCCCGTTGAAGGTAAATACAGAGCAAAATTTAAATCAGTTACCAACATGACGTTTCAAAGCAAATAAAAATATTACATATCCTTATTAAACTGTTCACATTACTCCAACTCTGTTTACCTGGAACAGTGAATATTTTTGTTTGACGGATTTAAAGTACTCATAGAAATCGTCAGTTATTGAAATTCCATTGATTTCACATATTCAGCTCAGTCGGTGCGGTATTAAAGTTCGATTTTCATCAAATTCGTATTGTCAAGGGGCAGCCTGCCGAGCCGGTAACAAACGGTGGTTATTAAATATTCAAAAATAATTTGGCGGCACGGCTAATGTACCTGCGTATTTACATACTGCAGTATTTATTGTGGTAGGATGATGTGCAAATATGCTTGACCGACTGACTTTTACTGTTCAACCTATCCCTACTTATATTATAAATGCGAAAGTAACTCTGTCTGTCTGTGTGTCTGTTACGCTTTCCTGCTTAAACCTCTCAACCGATTTTGATGAAATTTGGTATAGGTATACGTTGAATCTCAAGAACGGACATAGGCTACTTTTTATTAGAAAATAAGGGGGGGAGGGGGGTAATACCACCTTTGGAAGTTTATATGGAAAAATGTTTATTTTTAGAGATTTTGAGAGATATGAAATTTGGCACAAATATAGCTCGAAACTTGGATTAAAATATAGACTACTTTTGTTTCGAATATTAGGGGAGAAAGGGGTAAAACCGACCATAAAAGGATGTAGTCCACGCAAACGAAGGCGCGGGCACAGCTAGTATATTATAAACTTTAAAGACTCAAAATAAGATCCGTCAAACTAATATTTGGAGATAGCACAGAAATTTACACATTGCACAGAAAAATTAACAGAAATTGGTTTTACAGACATATTCAAGTATAATTTAAGCGGTCATATTGCCAACTAATAATAATAAATAAAAATTGGTATCTATCAACATCACATACATTACGCTGATTCTGTAAGTAGCTTAAGCACTTGTGTTACAGATACAACACCCAGACCTGAAACAATATTGAAATGATCGTTTCCCATATTTACCCGACCTGGGATCGAACCCGAGACCTCAGAGATGCGCGACGACGCCAAAGTTAAAAATCAAAGCCAAAGTCAAAGGTCCGCTCGTCTCTCGGCTATGGAAGTCGTCAAACTAATATTTATACTTTGCTAAGAAAAAAATCGGCATGGCCTAACCATATTATTTTCGAAAATTTTGTTAGAATTAAAAAAAAAAAACTAACATTAAATTAATACATAGAGTTACAGGCCTACAGAATCAGAACTCTTTTTTATTCGTGTAAATTACTTCAGTAATATTAATGACTCGCCTATAAAGGTATAACCAAATGAGGCTATCTCCGGTTCGGAACTTTTTACTACAAAGAAAATGCTACAAGCAAATATGTAGTTTCCGTTACAAATAAGGCCTTATTTTACCTTTACTTTTTATTTTTTTGGGGGTAATTGCGTGACGTCGCTTGTAGGGCTTCCTGCTCCCTGCTCTCCGTGGGAGTGGGTTATTATTATTATTATTATTTTATTGCACTTCAAGATTGACCCCATCCCACCTGATGTTAAGTGGTAATGAGGTCCTAGCTTAAGAGTGACAAGTACAGTATAATAAATATGTTACTGGACTTGTCGCCCTTACCTTGAAGGCTTGACCCCTGCTACTTATGTAGCACCCAACAGGAGCTCTGGAAACCTTACTCACACGCAGGAACATAGAACACAGAAGTGATTGTTATTTGGCTGCGGTCTTCTGTAAGGTGGAGGTTTTTCACCAGTCGGGCTGCTCCAGTTCAAATCAATCGCTATGCCCTCTCTTAAGCTCTCCTTGGACCTCATCACCTTGTCGGTTATGCCGTAGAAACAGAATACCTACCACAGCAAACTAATTTTACCCTAAGACATATAGTGTGGCTTTACAACTGTCGATCAGACGTAATAATTACAAATAAAAAAAGAAATGCCCAAATAAAAACCGTCATCCGTGCACAGTGGTAAATTTATGATTCAATTCGTCCGAAATCAATTTCCCGTGCACACTGCGCGATATAATTTTTATGACACAGTAGATTCCATTACGGGTGTATATCTGTCAATGTTAACTTAATAAAAAGTGCGACCGTCTGTTGCGAGCGGAATTTTGACTTGTTTATAGATCCCGATTGATGAATGATACCTGCACTGTGTATTTTTGTGCTAAATTGGTGCATTTTTGTGCAATAAGCTTTAGTTTGCTGACTTCTATAGACACCTTTTAACGTTTCCAAGATGTCGGATGCGATGATATGATTGTTGTATTTAAAATTAGTTAAAGGGTTATAACCCGATAAAATTTTGGCAATTTGTTAAAATTTTTTGGACCCCTACCCAGAATACTGTTTCGCTTAAACGCTGTATTTGCTGTAGGAATAGTAGTTAATACGAACTACTTACTGCTCGACTTTTTGGTTACGTTGTACCAACCGTGGCCATGATCTTACTGACTGTCAGTCAGTAAGTAGTTCGTATTAACTTCGTTTATAACCAGCCGTTTATAATTTGTTACTGAAAAATTTGTAAAATCTTGTCTTCAAAGCTCCGATAGCTTTACTAAAATAACTACTAAGAATATAGTTCTGCCTATCTCGCTCATCCGTTTTAAATAATCCTATTCAGTCGTTAAAGTCCCTAATCCAGAACCCTGGATCAAAAAGAGAGAACCTCGAATTCTCCCAGCTAACCCTTCTAAAATTACACCGTAAAATACCAATTAAATTATGGACCCTATTTAAGATTCCCGTTGGTTGATCCTAAGAGAAAAAAATGTTGATCGTGAGCCGTAGAGGTTATCAGTATCGATGCGATCTCGACGCGGGGCGATGGCTCGATACCAGCTAAACAATTAGATACCATTAGACAGATCGATTGGGTACCGTTCCGATGGCTATGTACGGAACTGGTGGCATGCTGTCACACCGTTGCGTAACGCTGAGTGGGCGGTAGTTTCTATGGTCACAAAGTTATTATGGTAAAAAATAATATTATGCAGTAAATGGAATTTACATAAATGAGTATGATCCCGTTTGTTAGCTTAGTCTTGTTTTCAAATCTCACAAGCAGCTTATCTCTCGTCCATTCTGGGATTATCGATTTTTAAAATATAGTTTTGCAGTTCTGAGCTGTTTATCAAAACAAAAATGATAAAATCTCTCAAGCTACTCTCCATCTCTCGTCCATTTTTGATATAAACATATTTAGACAACTCTGGGGTTCTCTTTTGATACAGGAAAATAAGAGATAAGATGAACTCTTTCACCATTCACCGTAAATATAATGAACGAATCCAAATAACGATGAAATAATAATTACGGAATTAAAAAATATTTAATTGTTTGGTTACTTTCTTGTGCGTTTGACATAATGCCGTTAAGAAGGCCAGTACAAATGTGACGGCTCAAATTTATTTGACATCGGCTAAATTATTTGAATCTGTTGTAAATTAGTTTTACTTAGTTATTTTAGCTTGAAAACTCAAGAACTTGTAAAACGCAGATCCTATAAGTGTAAAATCTTACATTTCGGTGTAAACGCTGCCTCGTCTTCGAGCCGAGAGGTTACACGGTTCACGTGTGATGGTATCGATGTATTCCGGTATTTTTAGTACATATCATAACCGCGATACATCTAGAGGTATGTATATCACGGCTCTTTAATTTGGACCGATAAGAGTATCAATGGGTTCTTGAGAACGTCCGGATTCTTGATGACCGATAGTGGGCGCTACGAGCTCGTAAAACGCGTATTGGGTTCAATGAATCAATTAATCAGTCAATCGAGTTTTAATGCTTAACATTTGCCTTTTCCGACGACAGTCATCAAGGTCTCGAGATGGATGCATTCGTCCAGAGAGCCCTGGATGAGAATGTAACATTTATGACTGTTGGCTACAGATCGGGAAACCTCGTTGCTGGGTACTAACTTGTTATTTTCTGTACTCTTTCCGATGGCAATTAAGTTCGACCGTGGCTTTTCTCTATTTTTTTTTTATGTTTTCTAGGTTGTGTATCTAACATAGCTTACATTAAATATCTTTTCATTTCTGTTTATAACAATGATAATCTTCCGAATATTTATTTTAGACCATGCTGTTAAAGGGTAAATGAGATGGATGTCTTTTTTATTTTACTACAATATCCTAACCTAAATGTTGGAGTAACCAGCAATTCTATTGATTACCCAATCAAGCGCCACATCTAGCTCATTAGTGATAAAATATTGAGTTTTAATTTGATTAACATATCAATTTATTTCAATGACATATTCACATTGTCTTTCTTAAAAAATGAAATGGAATAAACTGAATGAATGATAGAATCCGACTTTTGTCGCCTTTGGGAACCCATATTTCAGACGTATCGACGTTCGATGTTACCATTGAACCGTACAACAAAAGTCCCCATTTGCATAACAACAAAACTAGGACTCCGAAGACCTGGTCATTACTGGCGGACTCCGAGTTGTTGTAAAAGTGAGAAATGCGTTAATTAGGCGGTGTGTTCACTGCCGAGTGGGCGTGCGATCGGCCCGAGGTCCATTCGCTGTTAAGGCCCTGGTCACACCACTTTTATTTTATTTCGTACACGGCTTTTGCCTGTGTGGGAACATGTTTTGGGATACTGGGACTTGCTCACAGTACGGCAAACTTTTATCCTTAGAATAACCCTCAAAAAACACTCTCAGTTACCCTATACTCCCGAACTCCTCAAGGACAAGCGTAGGAAAGACAAAGTCTGTGCCGTACCTAGTGTAAACCTTGCAACTGCGCGTAACTTCTTTGGTTTCTTGGGCCCATATATTTACAACAAAATTAGCGGCTTTCATCAAATCTATTCTCTCACAAAAGTAGGTTGTAGACACATGGTCTCCTCATACCTGAAGACTCTCGATTATGACGAAACCGAAAAACTCTTACGTCCATTAAAATAGACATCCTCTCTTACTTGCTACACAATTAATCACCTTACATCTCTCCCATCCCCATCACTACACACACCCACAAATACTCACATACCTATACACTCATATACACACTACACACACAAAACTCCACTACTATATACAACTCTGTAAATCCTTTTTTATTATTTCTTTTTCATTACTTTGCTTATTATTATTTTTTTCTTTTTTTATTATTTCCTTGCTTACTATATTGTTCCTCTCCGTCTTATTACTGGTAGACATATGGTGCGGTCTGAGGGTGTGGCCTGGTGACCTGTAGCACAGGTTTTACTGGAAACCTATTTCAGGCACCAGCCCCTCACTAATTAGGCTACAGCTCATGTACCCCTGTGATTTGTAACAATAATCTAAGTTACCTTATTCATGTACCTAACTGTGAAGGGAAATAAATGATTTATGATATGATATGATATGATAAAAAGTGTTGTTCACATCCCTGACTTTACCTGTACTAAATATTATTACAATCCCTTTTTTAGAAAAGATACGTGCGTTGGCGAGTGTGGGGCTTCCCGCTCAGAGAAAAGCGAGGACTACCCCATTCAATAATAAATACATAAAAAAAAATGTCAATATCGAACAAAATTACTCACATTGCTCTGATTCTGTGGAAATTAGGTAACGTGCTCGTACTGCTTGTGTTACACAAAGATGAAAATAAACAACAAAATTGGTTATACCCCGCGCTTCTCATCAATTATTACGCCTTAGACTATAATTGCCATTGTGCAATTATAACAATGGCTTATCATAGTTGCAGAGTGAAAGGTTATAAGTTAACCAGGGTTAATCAGGTTCCAAAGTTAGAGCCTAAGTCATCGCGATCTTATACTTTAATCGTTCTATCGTTTTTTACCTGTCGAACGTGCTCATATTCCAACCGAACCGCAATATTTTTGTAGATGATGAATTTTCCTAGCATAATAATATTTTGTTTTCTTACATTTTGCTTCTTTAAAATATTTAAAGTTCTCTTATGTGGTGTGATGCACCAAAAAAGTAAAACAATCGATTCTATTCTGTTATTTTCAAACATTTCTGCAACGAATGTAGCAGGAGCCCTAATTGGCTAATAAAAAATATAGTTCAAAACTGATCCGGCAGAGAGCACCAAGTTAATTCGATATAACAGACTAGCGGTCCACCGCGGCTTTGCGCGCGTGCTATACCCGTTTGTTCCACATTTTGCAGAGATTCTTCTTACCAATTGGTCGCAGCGTAATAATATAAAGCCTTTCTCGATACATATACTATCCAACACAAAATTTAAAACAAAATTAAAACTAGTAGTTTCTTATATTTGAGCAGTCAAACAAATAAATAAACTATTCAGCTTTAAATATTAGTATAGAGAATAACACTTATAATAGCATCAAAAAAATTAATTCGAAGAGCTTCGCCTTAAACTTGTCTTGAGTAATTAAACACCTAAATCGATATAAAATATTTTTACTTTCATCTTGTTCTTGTGAGATATTATTTTTAATTAAATCGAAATTGTTTTGTGTAAGCTTTGTAAGCTGCTTTTAAGGCACTGATATTTAAGATAATTGATACATGGTACTTAAGCATTCTTGGCTTTCGTTTCGTTGTTGTGTTAGCGATAACGTTCTACTGTATTAAGTAAAAGATATTTTTTTATAGAGTTAATGTTCGTAACTTTTATGAATAAATAATCTTATTAAAATTAATGCTTAGAGACAGTAGATATACGTTGCACAATGCTAATACTATCACATATGGATATTTGATTTTCTTCACAAAAACTATTGAAAGTATTTTGATCAAATTGTAAAGTTAATAAGTTATAGGATAATTTTTAAACCTTGAACGTAAACAAAATTGCGAGCAACGGGTAGTTTCGATATATTTCACTTATCATACTAATATTATTAACAATTTTTTTTCAAATGTATGTTTGTATGGATGTTTGAACGACGAGAGTAATCTTTAAAGAATAATATTCCATGCAAAAACTACTGCTGGTTTTGAATGTAAAAAACGGATTTTCTTATCATGGTACGGTTTACAAATTAATTCTAATTTCATGTTATGAACTCACATCAACCAAATGTTATTTTAAAACGTTAGTTTTGTTTCCAAAAATCGAACAAAATGTACAAAAATCACAATATTTAGTTTGAAATTAATTATAATATTGCTTAAAATACAATTCAATTATAATTTATCCGTAAATCAGCTAAAAATATAACATAAAAAGTACATATATTAAATAATTAAGGATAATTTATGATGATATCAAAATAATCAACAAGACGCCCCTAAATATAATACATAATATAAATCGAATCTGAAGTTTATAAGTTCTAAAAGATTAAATCAGATACAAACCAAACAAAATGATAACTCCCCTTTTTACACCGCCGTAGTCGAGTAAAAAGTAACTAATAAAGTCATAACTGAGAACACAAAAACATTCAAAATTGCTGTAACGAATCGATCAGCGTAGAACAAAGGATGTGTAAGGATAACTGTACCTCACAAAGGGAAATATTATTAATAACTTACGTATACCAAAACAAATTTAACCTTACTACCAAATGAAGACAGTCGAACATATGATACCTTATTGCAAGGTTGTAAGGTCGAAAGTGAGGCAGGAAGTAAAATGGTACAAGCGGAGATAGTTGCAGGACTTAATAATGAAAAGAATCTAAGGACCATTACTTGTGTTCGGGTGGGGTGACCAGCCTTGTTATAAAATAAAGGATATTTATTACCTAGTTGTGTATATGTGTCACTTATGGAGAATTTAAGAAGATGATGTTTTTATATTTGAAAAAGGACCAAACCGGTAACTCTTTGGTGAAAAAAAAAATTTTTTTTCTTGGTCCTTTTTTTGATATCTTGAACTGTATTTTTTAACTGTATATTGTAAGTGTATAAACTTAACAAACATTTCCAGAATATTTTTGAACCTTCTTATTAAATTTATCAGTTGGTAACTTATTACTTTTTCAATAGTTTTTTATTTAAAAACAGGCACCAACTCCTTTAAATCATGAAACTTTCGCAAAACTAACATGCATCAAACAAAATTTATCTACAATAGTTATTTAAAATTTATAACGGGCAAATTTACAAATCTATCTAATATTTAACCACTTTAATATAATATAAAAAATAAAACATACTTAAATACATTTCAAAATACATATTCAAAAACATAATAACCTGAAATGTTCAATTTCATCATTATTATTCTTACGTACTTCTTTCTATGAATCGATTATTTTTATTTTTAAACTAAATAGATTGTTTTTAAAATATTTTTTAAAATACCAATAGTTATTTAATTAATTTTTTAAGATATTTACGAAATACGAAAGAGCAGGAATCTTCTAATAAAGGTACATATTTAAAAATTAAAATTAAGAACATTAACCCGTGTAAAATAATTGAAGAATATATTTTTTAAACACTAATATTTGTCTTGGCTAAGAATAAAATCCACTATCTTTGCTGCCAGCCAGTACCGCTAACTATATTCTATCACGTAAGTCAATGGTTTAATGGTGAACCAGACATAAAATAGTAAGTCCTAGTAATTCGTGACGCGTGGACGGTCCCACAGCAACAGCAACGCTCGGCCACCCCACCCGTGTTTAGGCCAGCCCACACGTCCGTCCGCCGCTCGATCAGAACAAATGAACGCACCTATTTGTGTTCAGCCGATCCCTCATCGTGATTAATTGATGTCTGCGGCCGCCGCTTTTTACTTGCCACAGATTTAGTCGTAATGTCGCTGTAAAGCGGGTAATGATGAGGTAAGGTTTAAACCTTACCTCATCTGTTCTAATTATCGATACAGTTATAAGCTCAATGGTTTGGTACTGTGTTGCAACCGGATACCAGATTGGACTGAGACAATACGATTAATTGTTGTTAGCAAACTTATTCAAAACTTGAATATTACTGCTACTGTAACTGATCTGCTGAGTTTCTTACTGGTGTCTTTTCGGTAGATATAGGTTCCGAACCAGAAGTAAAATCACTTTGCATTGTATTCAATGATAATTTAAAAGTGTAATGTAACCTACCTGAATAAAGAAATATTTGAGTTTAAGTTTGTATGTTCTTTTATCCATCCATTCATTACTGAAAAGTACTGAAAGCAAATTAATAAATAAATAATAAAAATAATTAGGCAAGGACTATTTAAAGACAATTTTGAAAATATTGTTACCATCTGGTAGAAATTGACATATCTAGCGTTTTCGATTTTAGTTGGGGCTTTATTTAAAGGAAAACAAAATAATTATCTTAAATTGAAGGTATTCAACATTCACAAATTCCTAAGCGATGCACATTCCACTAACCATATTTCTTAAAACAAACAACACTCGTTTGCGTAGACACACAAAGTAGCAGTATTTAGCATGTACAACACTTGCAACGAAACACAAATGCCATACTTCCTATATCATTCCAATAAGGTCCAATTTACAACGAGATAATAGAATCGACCCATTTCTCGGACAAAAACAGAAAAGAAGTTTTGAATCAGCAATTCTTGGAACGCTAATTAGATACCAATGCAATTAGATGGGAAAAAAATCTAACGAGATAGGAACGAACCGAACGAAATTCCATCTGTAGAAATATTTTGTGCCAGTGTTAAGATAAGAAAAGTTTAAAGGTTGCATAGAAGATAAAATGAAGTTTTCGTTTTTAAATTTGACATTAAAAACATTTTTTTTAATTTGATAAGGCATGTGCGATTGAGAAAATTTTAAGTTTTTTTGAATGCCGGGCGAAAACTTAGTCGCACCGATACTATGGTTCGAATTTGTTTGAGAACATTATTATGGTTTCCATAAATAAGCCCGTGTCGGGGTGTTATCCTGATACCTCATCAGATACTGAGTATTTGCCTTTTTAGTGATATAATTTTATTTTCAAGTTGCTGTAAAGTTCTTTATATTACTATGTGATATTACTAAATAAACATTTCTTCCTTTCTTTCAAAATAATAAGATGAGAAAAAATATTTTTGTGTTTGGTAGTGTATTTATCGAGGAATGCTTTAGGCTATATTACGAGTACATTACGTACTTCTTTTCATTTTATTTCATTACCAATAGGAGCGTAGAATCAAGAAATGTCAATTAAATAAACGTTTTCGTTAAGAGAAAATAAAGTTCTCAAACCCTAGTTTATATTGAGTTTTGTGGTTAAATAATTTCCACAGCCCAATTTCTATGATATTTCCACTTCGTTCTTTTGAGACTGTCTTCTGCTCCATTCGTGACATTGAATTCCTCGCAGCGATTCTTCAAGGCACGTGTAATTGACAAGCATATCTAAACCAGCCTCTAACAGCTAGTTCAAGCTTATCTGATGTTTTTAACAATGCTATGCGAGGGCTTTGTGAGCGATCTTAATGGTCGTTTTCGCCGCGGCTAAATTGTTAGACTAATGGTCAGTCTGGTCACATTTGGCGGCCATTTGTAGGAACAATGTTTTGTTTTGCCGTTCACTATCTCTTGTTTGTAAATTGGCCATGTGTGACTCGTCAATTCACGAATTTTGAAATTGCAGCATCCGATTGCTTTATTTATCTACTTGGTTTTACATAGATATATACACATTATAATGTTCATTTTCAATTTTTTTTATCACTAATAAGTATTGTATAAAACAAAGTCGCTTTTATGACCCTATGTACGCTTATATCTTTAAAACTACGCAACGGATTTTGATGCAAAATTTTTAATAGATAGAGTGATTTAAGAGGAAGGTTTTATTTGCAATAAAGAATAGAAATGCCAATATTTCTAAGTATTTACATTACATCAGTGCGAAGTCGGGGCGGGTCGCTAGTGTTTTAATAAATCATGTTCCTGAATATTTAATAGTAACTGTCATGAGATTGCTGTGTGAAGTTTATTTTGGTTTTAATTATTATTATATTTTGTTTTTAAAATTACTTACGCAATTTATTTTGTGTTGCCTAATATTTTTATTAAGAGAGGCTTTACGATAAATACCTCTAACATCAGACTGTGACCAATGGGAGCGAAGAATCAGTTGAAGAAGTGAAAAAAACGGGTAAAATTTGCGTTCAAAGGCTGCTAGTTTATTTGTATACCAACAGATAAAGTATTGCACAATGAGTAAGTAAGTAAGCTAACAGTTAATTTATCGGCCTAAACCGTAGAAGATAAAGGTCCCATTATGCGTTACAAAACGGACACAAGAACTGGAAGTATCACAAATGGGAACAGGCCATTACTGTTCGCGAGTGCGTGAGGGATTTACATCTGACGATAAAGCCATTTAAGAACTAAAGCATAAAAAATACAGAAGACCGCAGCCAAATAACAATCACTTCAGTGTTTTTGTGTTCCTGCGTGTGAGTAAGGTTTCCAGAGCTCCTGGGGGGTGCTACATTAGTAGCAGGGGTCAAGCCTTCAAGGTAAGCCTACAAGTCCAGTAACAGATTTATTATGCTGTCCTTGTCACCCTTAAGGTGGGACCTCATTACCATTTAACATCAGGTGGGATGAGGTCAATCTTGAAGTGCAATATAAAATAAAATAAAAATAATACAGTTACTAATGATACCATTGTAAGAGTCACGTTAGATCTTTTAACGGATTTGAATAAGACGGCTATTTTGAAAGTAAGTGTGATAGAGATTTTTAACAACAAGTAAGAAGATTAATAACTGATTATGTTTTTTTCTTTCGAACAATAATTAAAAGAACTTCCAATAAAATAACTTTCGTTACTTTAGATTAAATGTATTAATATTTACCTACCTATATGTTTAAGCTCAAATCATACCATGTAAAAACCTTATTAGCGTTGCAGTACGTAAGTAAGTCCACTATTTGACCCAGAAGTACTCCGTTTAACATTGAATGGGCGATAAACAAAAGAATTACAAAACGACGCACGCGCAACGAATCGGATACGTTCAGTTAAATTAAGTTATTTATAGTATCGCGGCTATACTCTTTGCATTCGTTATCCTTGTTTGTAGATACTCATTAGCGTTTGTGCGAAATAGGTATTCAATTACCAACTTTATTTTCTTTAAGTAGGTAAATCCATGTTATAAAGGTACTAATTTTATGTAAATGGAATAACGGCGGGCTCTCAGTCCGCTAAATAAAAAAAATCTAATTATAAACAAGGCATATAACAAATATATGGCTGCACCAACTTATATGTAACGGTATTTGACAGCTGTCAAAACTGGGATTCCATATTTTTTTGCAACATGACTACACTGACAACTTGCCAGTTACTCTTTTTAAATCATTGTGTAAATAAAATATTTTTAACTTTTTTAAACACGTATTTTAAATTAAGAAAATGTTTGACGTGATACCTAACAGAATTGGTTTTGAATTTATTATTTTTTGTTTAAAAGGTGAATGAGCGAGGCGTGTGCTATGTTTGATGGAAATAGTTCTAAGATGGCGTCAAAATGTCGGATTACATATTTGACACTACTCCCCCAAAAATAAGGTAAAATATCAAACAACAGAGTTAGTAGTAGTAGTACGAGCAATGAAATGTAAACACTTGAGCTCTTATGGCGTTACCATAAGGTTTGCATTAGAATGAGCTTGTATACATATTAGTGCATGTTACTGTACTATTAACGATATGAAATATAATTAAGACTGCTGTGCCCTAACAGGGTATGAGCCCTGTTATGATAAACTCAAATTTAATTTTCAATCATCTGTATTACTCACAACATGATGCAAGAAATAAATAAATAAATATCAAATTCAAGATGGCTGCCTTCACAAAATGACGAAATCATTTACTGGACTTTGACTTACGTTTGCTTCATGTTTGTAAATTTAAGGACCTATCCTATACTGTCAGGATTTTAAATCCATACTAATATTATCAATGCGAAAGTAACTCTGTCTGTCTGTGTGTTTATCTATCACAGGCGTGATAGATAAACACACAGACAGAGTTACTATATCCGTTGAGTGGTCTAGGCAGACCACTCAACGGATTCTGATGAAATTTAGTACAGGTATACGTTGAACCTCTAGAACGGACATAGGATACTTTTTGTATCGTTTATTAGGGCAGATAGGGATAGAACCGGTCATGAAAGTATGTGGTCCACGCGAATTAAATATAATTTACTTATATTCAATTTTACTATTTTTTTAGTGCTCGACACCGCAGTAGCAAACTTTAGATATTTTTAAGTCGTGGGTTCATATCCCATACCACAAGGGGATATTAAATTTTTCTGTATCTTTAAAATATCTACAATGTGAAGTCTGGCGTGCTTTCGTTGGGTTCGTTAGTCAGTCAAACGTTATGACGTCTACCCCTTGATGTGGGCTTATTTCTGGCAGTCATTTTTCTCATTCAACATTCTATTCTTAGTTAAAACGGAACCGACGCACAATTATCATAATTAATCGTCATCTCCCCGAGTTTATTAATGAGCATTAATTATGAAACTAAAAACATCGGATGGAATCTCGGTTTCTTAAACGAAAGGCGTGGCTCGATTTGGAAGAAGCAGGTAGCTATTTGGTTTTCTAATAAAGTCGTGATTAACTGTGGTATGGATATCGACCTCCGTAGCTGAGAGGCGAGCGGGCCGGACTTTGGCATCGCGATAACTTTGAGGTCCCGGGTTCGATTCTCTGTTGGGTCAATATGGGGGTTGTACTACCGTTGTTGTTTTTGATTTCTGGAACACAAGTGCTTAAGCTACTTACTTAATGTACGAGATTAATTTATTTATTACTTTTGACGCAAAAATGACGTCCAGTTCGATGACGGCGACTGTATGTCTGTCTGTGAGTGTGTCTGCATATAGCATAGTAGCTTTAAACGTATAAATCGATTCTAATTTTGTTTAAGAGGTGAATTAGTCGGGAGTTTTCTAAGCGATGACTTATAGAAATCAGTACAAGATGGCTACCGTTACAAAATGGCGGATTATGTTGTTTACACTACTCACTTAATATGGTATCAAATAAAAGGGCTTGGGCAATATACATCATAGCTTTTAAATGTAAAATAAAATTGATGTTTTTTTAATATGTCGTTTTCAATTAATTTCACTGTAAATAAATAAAAATAAAATAAAATAAATACAATTTTGGACAACATCACATACATTGCTCTGATTCTGTGGAAAGTAGCTTCAGCACTTGTGTTACAAAAACAGAAACAACGACGGTACCACAACACCCAGACCCGAGACAATATGGAAAAGTTCGTTTCCCATATTGACCCGACCGGGGATCGAACCCGGAACCTCAGAGATGGCGCTCACCAAAGTCAGGCCCGCTCGCCTCTCGGCTACGGAGGTCGTCAATGTTTATGAGGTGTAAATGTTTTGCCAACTTATGTCCTTGTTTATTGGCCAATGCTTTCTGAATTGTACTTATAAATAAGAAAGTTACTCCAAACAAATGCTCGGACGGTAGGTAATCACACCAACTTTACTCTAGCAGATGTCGAGCAAAAAAATTGGACTGAAGCCTTTCTTAATTAGAAGAAGTACGCTTGTCAGACATTGCGGGACCTATGCACTCGCTGACATAGGAAAATAGAGGCGGGTTTTATTCGGGTGCCTGTCACACCGAATAATAAAAAATGTGTAAATAAATTTAAAACTAAAAACAAAATAAAATAAACAACAGGTGGAGCAATCAAAATCAATATTTCTTAGAATAAAAACGTGTTAAAAACGCCGTTTTTTTGCTCCATTTCCATATTAGCAATAGGCAGGCACAAGAATTGTATAAAAATACTCTGTATTGTTCTTTTAAGGATATAATTAATAAATAAGGATAACTGCCGTAAAAAAGATGATTTTTTTTGCGTATTTTTACTCGATGTCTATTTACTATAATAGACATCCAGGTACCAACCAGGTAAGCAATTGAAATACTGATAACATTTGCGTTCTTTCTTTTATACACTTACGTGCAAATTTTTGATTGAAATTTAATTAAAAAAAAAACTTTAATGAATTTACCAAAGGAACAACATTAATGGTTCCAATATTCTACGATTCGTATTGTGTCAAAAATGACTTTCCGTTTTACGTTCCATAATTTACTTTTTACACCAGCTGTCATCAGTCGTCTGTCAGTTGTTTTAAAATATTGGAACCGGGCAGAAGACGATTTTTATACACTTACGTGCAATAAAAATAAAAAACAAAATAGTTTAATGAATTGACCAAAAGGAACAATGACCTTAAGAACTTAAACCTGCTTAAGACGTACGTCAGTCCGACAGCTGGTGTTAAGGGTTATACTTCTATCCGTCGGTGTGACTGCGTGCATCTTGAGGAGTCGGCGAGCTCAAACGGGCGGCGATTCAAAGCGCGATTGCCCCCGGTCACCGATCGCTGCGGAACCGTGACGTGTGATTGAGGAAATGACCCGTGTGCACCAGCTGAGCTGATATACAAGACATAGGATGATTTTGTAACTCGGAATATGCGAAATTGTACCGGTTTTGTGAAGACACGAACGAAATATTAAATAAGTAGGCCAACTGTCAAAAACGAAATGATCAAATAAAATGTTCTTAAAGCTCTTGATTGGTTATTGAAGATAGATCAAAAGTTTGGGAGTAAAAATGTGGTGCAAAATAAAAATAACACTAAAAGTTTAAACATTTTGATTTTTATATTTCAGGTTACCTATTACATTTTTTGTCTGTGGTACTATTCAAAGTTTGGAACCCATATCTACCGAGAAGAAATCGATAAGAAACTCAGTAGATTAGTAACTAATCTACTGAGTAACTGTAACTGTTACAGTAGCAGTGAACTTATTGCTGTGTTATATCAATGACATAACCCATACTCTCTCAGGGACAGTATAAATAATCATTCAAAAATGGATCTTCAATTAATTATCTATATAATATGTTTCACTAACAATCAACCGCGTCGCTCGCGTTCTACCCCCATTTTTTCTACATTTTCTACTGATTATTTTCTTCTATTGGCCGCAGCGTAATGTTATATAGCCTAAAGCCTTCCTAGATAAATGGACTACCCAACACAAATAAATATTTCTTTTAAATTTGAACGAGTAGATCCAGAGATTAGCACATAAAGAAAACTCTTCAGATTTTATATTAAGAACATATCCAGCTCACGTATTCTAAGTTTAAATTAAAATGTCAATAAGCATATTAAATTTTCGAAACAACGGGTGTCTACTATTATCAATATATGGGTCATATTTTGTTAAAAATATCAGAAGTTGTTTGTCAAAAAAAGGCCCAAAGACAACCGGATCAGAACTGCTAGTTCACGACAGAACAGGGCCAATGTTTAAAAGTGCAACTTCCGTGTTGTCAAAAGCGTCTTCGGAGATGGTTCCAGTTAGAGCGCTCCGAACGCAGCGCCCCAGTTCTGTGAAGAGAAGGGATGCAGGCGGATGCATCGCTGAGGGCATAAGCGAGCGTTGTAAGTGATACTTTTAATTGTCTATGGTAAAGAAAAAGTGTATCAAATTCAAGACAATATATTGCTGGATGCATTATTCAAGTATGTAACATATAAAACTTCCGAATCCTCATTGAATACAATGCAAAGTAAACTTATTTTAGGTTTGGAAACTTATATTATCTACCGTTAAGATACCGGTAAGAAATTTGGAAGACTGTTACAGTACCAGTAGCTAATTATTGTTTTCTTTTGAAGAGTGAAGAAACATAAAGTATTTAGTTTTGAGTAGTAGGCTGGAGTAGACCAGTCCCAAAAATTGGTATGTTTGGAAATGTTGCACATGCAGTATATATTTGATTTTGCCAAAGCAGTTTTAACTGATGGTTGTGAACTACATAATATTATTTGGGTCAACCAATTAATTAATACATTATATTCGACAAGAAGGTTGTAAAAGTTATATAATTTGTACAGAATGTAAAACCATATTTTATAGAAATGATAAGAAACCTCATTATGGCACCGCCATTGTGGCATCTCCAATGAAAATAAATAAAAAAACAGAAAAACAATAGATTTTCAAACCGTTTTCGTTTTTTAATTCGATTCAAATCGATTGTAATCATATTTTCGGGAAAGAGTATTAATATATAATATAAGTTAGATAACATATGAATCCTCTCCCGCTCCGACACACTACTCCCATCGAGCCGGTCGCAACTCCCCAACTCGGCAAACTTGTTCGCGTACAAGAAATATACATTTTCCTCCGTCGAACACAACAACGTAGAACTCTGCGTTGATTTCCTCCACTTTTGTTCGTGAAACTTGCTTTTATCTGTAAACCTGCAGTTTTGTGGGTTTTTAGTATACAGAATTTTCTAGGATTCCTAAGAACAGTAGATTTGGGTCAACTTTCCATGTGTCAGAACCTCCACTTCAGCCATTCACTGAAATATGGCATTGCATTATTGTAAGCATAGGGGTTGTTTTTAAAATACGCATTATTTCTTGTGTTTATACATAAGCTCGGTATTTCAAACAAAAGGCTTCGTAAAAGTAAGATAGATAGCATACATTTACATAGCTTGTACCAATTCCAAACTTAACTTAGTATAATCTAAGTAGGTAACAACACAAGATTAATGAAATGTTATCGGCTCAGGCAGTTTTAATGCTTAAATACCCATCTACAAATCAATAATACGTTAAATGAGTACTACTTGTAAAATAAATAACAAGTGTCCGCGAAAAATAGCTGAGTATTGTAACGGCAAGCAAAAGACTCAACCGACAAGTGCCGGCAACAAAGTTCCGACCACAAAACTACTAACGAACCGAAAGTCATTAAAATTATCGCCCAACTTTCGTACCTTCAACTGCGACTAAATTGATCTTTGACCTATTCCCGTTTATCGCGCCACGCATCTCTGGAACTAAGATCAGTTTGTTTGTATGGGGACCGTCTGAGCGTATCTAGATAAAACTTCGTTCGGAGATAGGTCGGTTTACATTGTGCGAATTGCGGAGGTCCTGTGCCAAATCTTTAAGAGTAGGAGTAAATGAGTATTTCAAGGGTTGGCAACAGGCGTGTGATGAAGTGTTGCCGATATTCGACTATCCATTGTGAGTCAATAGTCTTTCGAGGGTAAGCCAATTGTTTGTAAATTTACGAACCTTTCGGTACTTAATGGTTTGTATTTGTTTTTTTTTCGAGATTTGTTTTCAAAACTAGTATTATTTACAGTGCCTAAGGTAGGCGGCTAAAGCGCAAAAGGTCCCGGGTTCGATTCCCAGTCGGGTCAATTTGGAAAACAAACTTTTCTAAATTTACTTGGGTCTGGGTGAGCTGGGATGATGCCCCAGTTAGTATCCGACATCTGGTGCTCATAGCCTGGTGCTGGTACCTTAGTTTGAGACCAGGTGATCGGTGTGATTGTTTGGTGCATTTATTTATTATTATTATTATTTTTAAGAATTTTCCAAAACACGAACAGTTTTTCAGAAACAATTTGCACTTTGCATCGCTTTTCTGTCGTACCTACGCATAAGAACCAATATTAAATAGCAAATATTTAACTTGGCGTGCTTTTAACCGTACGTAAATAAAATTTGGTAATTAAATAACAACATAAAAGTCAATAACATGTAATGAAAAATCATCAGCTTACGTAATTTTAAAGCCAAAACACCGTCTACAAATCAATTACAAGACTAATGAGTGCTGTTTATTAAATGCATAAAAGCCGAAAAGTTTTAAGTTCTAGATTGCACAGGTTATCACTAAACCCATTATTGATCCACATAGATCAATATGGGTGATTACTACATAGTAACTACCTAAATATGTATACCTGTTTATGAGAGGTAGGGCATAGCGATTTATCGCTCGAACTGGAGCAGCCCGACTGGTGAAATACCTCCACCTTACAGAAGACCGCAGCCAAATAACAATCATTTCGGTGTTGTTGTGTTCCTGCGTGTGAGTAAGGTTTCCAGAGCTCCTGGGGGGTGCTACATTAGTAGCAGGGGTCAAGCCTTCAAGGTAAGGGTGACAAGTCTAGTAACAGCTTTATCATGCTGTACTTGTCGCCCTTAAGCTAGGACCTCATTACCACTTAACATCAGGTGGGATGAGGTCAATATTGAAGTGCAATATAAGAAAAAAACAACATTTTTTATAATTTTTACCAGTCACGAATTAATTCCATAATACAGT